>CM069910.1:50382674-50652207 GCA_036172215.1 Camellia granthamiana
TTGCTACACACCCAGTTGTAGCGCAACCCTTCTGCGGGAAAGGTCACTATTGTGAGCAGAAGAAGAGAATCTAGCAGAATGCTAGGGGCAAGAGCTCGCAACTTCCTGTTTATCCATCAACCACCCTGGGGAAGGATGAAAAATGAGAGGTTGAAGAATAGAGAGATGTACGATGAGAGAAAAAGTGAGAAAAAGGCTTTTTCAGAAAAATAGAGATTGAGTGCCAGAGTGATGTGAGAATCACAAATGAGAAAGGGTGGGAAACAATACCCGGAGAAACTGGCTCCTCGTGCACTGAGAGGTCTCTTGCCTTTATAACACAGCTGAGTGTTGTGTTTGTGTGTTTTGTTTGTTTCGATTCTTGTTTTGAGTCGTTTGAGTATCAATAGATGTGTTTAGGTTGTTTTACCTTGTTTTTCCTTTGTTGAGTTGTGTTTAGGTTGTTTTACCTTGTTTTTTCCTTTGTCGAGTTGTGTTTAGGTTGTTCTACCTTCTGTTTCCCGTTGTTGAGTCGTTTTGGCTGTGCTCAGTTGTAAGCTCAATACCCGATTGAGAACCCTTTTCTCATCTCACTTTCAAAAAATCATTTTGTGCTCAGAGTACCGTGCCATTCTCCACATTTGTGCGAAACAGAGTTTGTTCTTTCATAAAACCGCAGGGTTCAACCTAGGTCATATGAGAACAGTAAAGACCATGACCTATCTGAAGCTATATAGGTTCCAGACTACAAAGCAGAAGAAAATGGGGAAAATTTTGAGCTTCTGAGTGTGTTTCACCTTCAGAAAATTCCGAGATTGCATTCCATATGCACCTCCTCAGGCCTTGTTAATGCTACTGAAGTATGAGTGCGCCTCTACCTCAAGTGTAAGCCTGCTTCAAGTCAGAATGACAGTCCAAGCAGTACATGTGGTTTTCACATGCAGATGTTATCTCTTGCCAACATAAACAGGGTGCCCCCTTTTCGAGCTGAGCGTGTTGCAAAGTCCTCTGAGAGGTAAATCGGAGGCACCAGAGTACATGTTTGATGCCCCTCTATTGCATAGAATGTGCACTTTCATATACACTTTTCCTGCATGCGTGTCGCGCATCGTTATGATTCATGCATAGAATATGCTTGCTTTCGATTCCGCATAGAATATGCTTGCTTTCAATGTTGCATAGAATATACTCCTATTTCATACATGGAAAATGCCCCCATATTTGCATAGAAAATGCACTCTTCCATACTTGCATAGAAAATGCTCGTATCTTTTGCATAGAAAATGCACCTCATTTGCATAGAACATGCATTGCATCACGCTGTCTTGTGCACATTATATTTTTGTATCACTCGCACTATCTTGTGCACTTACACTTTGTATCTCAATCGCACTGTTTTGTGCAGTTTATCACTCGCGCTTTCTTGCGCATCGCACTGTTTTGTGCAGTTTATCACTCGCGCTATTTTGCGCATCGCACTGTTTTGTGCAGTTTATCACTCGTGCTATTTTGCGCATCCCACTGTTTTGTGCAGTTTATCACTCGCGCTATTTTGCGCATCGCACTGTTTTGTGCAGTTTACACTCGCGCTTTCTTGCGCATCGCACTGTTTTGTGCAGTTTACACTCGCGCTCTTTTGCGCACCGCACTATTTTGTATACTTCACTTGCATTGTTATGCTTGTTAGTGCACCGCATTGTTATGCGTCACACTCAGGTTGCATTGTTTTGCACTCCTTTCGCATTGTTATGCGTCACAATTAGGTTGCATTGTCATGCACCCCTTCACCTGCGTTGTCACGCACTTCTCACTTGCATTGCTATGCATGCTTCTAACAATATTGTACCTGTTAAGTTTTCTTTCTTTTTCAGGCACGATATTGTATGTACAGTTCATTTGAGGCTGGCGCGACCAGACGAACCGGACAAGTATTGTATTCTCCGCGTGAGACGTAGCGAGAATTGAATGATTCTCTTACATCCCTTCTACATGTAATGTAGTTAGATTTATGTGTGATTGCTTAAAACTGTTGCATAAGGTGCTTCATTACAGCGTGCTTTGCATGATCATAAGTTATGTCCGGCATTGTGCATGTCCATTGCATTTTGCCCCTGCCTACGGGCACATCTCTTGGATTATCTCGTCTGTTTGTCTAAGTCTTCGGCCTTGTCAAAAATGGGTCGTCTCTGGGCCTTGACATTCACTCCCGTCAGTTATGACTTTCGAGCTCTGTCAAAGAGGGGCAACTGTAGACACCCCATTTTTGACCGGCCTTAAGACTTAGACATCATCGATTGAGCGCTCGGTGATTGCGCATGTTGTGCTCGTTCTGAGGTTACAGAGTCTCGGCTGAGAGCCTTACCTTCGGACTTCGGGACTCTTTTGTGTTTTGCCTCAGTTTGTGAACCAAGTTCTGTTTTCTCTTCCCGAAGGGAGGGAGAGGTCTCATAGACCATCTCTCAGTGGCCATAGGCTACTTTTTGTGGTCGTAGGCCACTGTTCCCATTTGGAGACCAGTTTCCGATTTTCAGAGCCGTCGCCCGGGACTGCTTAACTTTCTCCGTTTGCTCCGGTTTTTGTCACACATCTTGTTTCCTCTCTCTAGAGGGACACTGCAGCCTGGGAGACCACCTTCGTGGTCGCACGCCACTTTCATTGCTAAACAGTCAGTTTTCGGGGCACCCGGCTGCGCGTTTTGGCCCCCGAACCCTCGTTTTGCATCCGTCTTGGTTCATTTTTGGCATGGACCCTATTTTCATTGTTTGGAAGGTGGCACAAGGGTAGGAGACCACCTTTTCTCTTGGAGACCACCTTCTCTCCCGCCGGCCAGTTTTCTTGTCAGGAAGCTGGTGTCCTTGATGTTTGAGCCACATTTGACTGGTCTCCACCATACCACTAGCTTGCTTTCAGCTTGGAGACCACCCTAGGAGGAGGCCGACCAACTAAACCTTTTGACCCTGGTCGGCCGACCAAGGAAGGTGGTCGGCCGACCACTTGAAATGGTTGGCCAGCTCCCACCTTTTTTGTCTCCCTAAATGCTTTCCAGCTGTGCCAGCTGGGAGGAACAAGCTGCATCCTCCATACACGTGTATGAAGGATCTTCACTCTTGGTTCTAAGCTTCTAGGAGAAGCTTTGGACCCTTGGCTCTATAAAGGAAGCCTCTCCTTCCTTTGCAAGGGTTCAGAAATTGGTCTTAGGCATACAATACATATCTTTCTTTGTCTCTATATTTTGACCTCAAAAGTGTAGTGTTCTTGGCCCCTTTGCACACCACTTTGAAGTCACACACCTCCAACACCAACCTAAGCTCCTTGGAGGCCTTTTTCAGAGATTGAGGAGCTATATCTTTGGTCTAGAAGCTGCTAGAGTTGTTGAGCTTCAAGGGCAACACACTATTCCCTCTTTTAAGCTTTATTTTGCTCCCTCTTTTAGCCATACTTGCAAGCATTTTCGAGCTTTGGTGTAAACTGGAAAAAGTTTTATTTTGAGGTCCTTAACATGTTTGTTTAAGACCATTTTTCTATTGGGAGTCATCTACCCCCTTGCATGCTTCATTTCATCTTATTTTGAGCCATGCCTTAGGGCCTTTGCATTGACCTTTGTTTGGTCTCTTAGCCACTAAAATCCAGTGGATTTTCAGTGGCTAGCATGCTATTTTGAGCATCAAAATTAGAGAGGGGTGACCCTCTCACCCCTTGTCTTGTTTACTAGCACATTTGGCCTATCAAAGGAGACTTTATTTGCATGCTTCCAAGCCTTGTTTCAGGCCTTTTTTAGTGGGTTTTAGGACCTGTAGGCTCTTTCCAGAGCCCATTTTTCCATTTTGGGTGTCCATCTTGCATGTGTAGAATAGCCCTCTTCATAGCATATCAAAGGAGCCCTTATTTACATGCTTCCAAGCCTTGTTTTAGGACCTTTTCAGTGAGTTTTAGGACCTGTATAAGCTCTTTGTAGAGCTGTTTTTGTCATATTGGGTGTCCATCTTGCATGTGTAGAGTAATCCCATTCATAGCCTATCAAAGGAGCCTATCATTCTTGCATGCATAGATCATGTTTCAGTGGTTTTTTGGGTTTTATTTGGCATGTTATACCTTCAAGTTTTGCTGGTTTAGTGACCCCTTGAATGCGTCATATGCTTGTAGTATAAACCCTCTTTACTAGCTTATATTGCATGCTATTTTGGTCCTTGATTCTTGCACTTTTTGCCCATGCCTTAAACTGATTTTGTGAATGTTTTGGACTGCCTTAGCTCTGCTTTTATGCCTCATGGTCGAATGATGCTTGCTATGCATGGTTGTAGTGCAATACCCTTGCCTAGCTTTGAGTTTTGAAGCCTATTGCATGCTTATGTTGAGGTGTTTCCATGTTTTGGGGCCATTGTGCATCATATTTCAGAGCTTATATGTATGCCATATTTCCATGTTTTACACTCTTTAAATGCGTTTGAGAGTTGTGCATAAATGCCTCGTTTTTGGACCATTGCATGAGCTTCATTTCCATGCCTTTCGAGCCATCATTTTAGACCATTTTCCCACTGTCTTGGACCTTCTTAGGGTCTGTTTGGGGCTGGTTTTGCCTTTTGTGCATTCTTTTGTGTACTTCTAGTGTAATGCACTTCACTAGTTTCGGTATTCAGGCCATCTAGCATGCATCGTGTGAGGTGTTTGCATGATTCGGGACCATCTTACATGTAATTTCAGAGATGGAAAATGTGTGATTGTATGCCATATTTCATCCCTTGCCATGCTATGATAGAGTTGCATTCGGTGCCTTAGGTTTGGTCTCTTGCATTGGTGCACGTTTGCATGTGTTTTTGTTGCCTAATTCTATCATGTTTGGCCACTGATTTGGGTGTGGCTGAGGCTCGCCTATCTTGGTTTAAGTCCATCTTGCATTGTATATGCCATTTAGTCCATGTTGTTGCATGATTGACCATTGCATTGTGTATGCCTTGATCATTTCATTGTTAGTCTCCATGTGTGCATTGCGTATGCCATATAGTTTTCATGTGCATTGAGTATGCCATTGATTATTTCATAGCATTATGTATGCTAGTAGCATGTTTGCATATCATCATTTGCATGTTTGCATCATTTAGTGGCATTATGTCTAGGTTGCATGTTAGAGTTGCATTCATGCATGCCATGTGTATTGCATTATGTTTGGAGTAGGGTTTAGTCCAAACACGGGAAACGAGGGACGTTTCATACTCAAAGTGACGAAACGTGCCTCGATTCTCGGTCGCCCACACTCCAGATTAGCCGTGATGGAGTTTAGGCCTTGTTGTGTTTATATGTGCATTCATTTTACATTGAGTCGTGCAATTCGACTCCTCGGCCATCATGCATCGAGATGCGTGATTGGTGGCACGAGGATCGAGGACTATCCTCCCTAGAGCTTATGCAATGATGGGGAGAGTGGTCGTGCAGACATATGTTGAAAATAGTTTGCCATGCCCCTTTCTTGCTCTCTGTTGCAGCAAACCAGAAACCAGCACAAAAACTGGTCGGCAGTATCCCTACAGGTTCCCATGGTGGAGTTTTAGCCTTTTGGAGCTTTGTACTGTATTCTGGGACCAGTTGCAAATAGAGACAAATTGGGGCATCGCGATGGATTTTCTGGCAAGGCGACTCGAGCATGTATGCATTCCTCATCATTCAAGACCGAGCTGAGGCAGTCCATTTCATATGTTTTGCATGCTAGCTTATTTATTTTTGTTAATTTGTTAATTAATTAGGATTGTGTAATAATTAGCTGTAATTCGTTATTCATTCGGTTGTGTATTATTTATTCGGACCCTCCGAGGAGGGCAATGTTGTAATAAGTGTGCGTGTGTGTGATGCATGTCTTCTAACCCCACGTCTTTCTCCCTTTTATTTACCCGCTTATGATGGTTAGTTTTAGGGTATGTTTCAATTAGCATCTATATGTTCGCATGTTTGCATTCATTCATCTGTATTGCATGCACCGGGCTCGGCACATCATACTAACTGTATTGTATTTCAATTCCAAGTTGAATACATGTACCGATTGTTGCATCTCATATGCCACCTTAGAATAGCCGAGCCTATCTTAGTTGCATTCTTGCATGTGTTGCATTAGGCATCTCAGCATAGTTAGGATTCATACATGTTTTCTAATTAGCTTCTTTCTTTGGCTCGGAGTACTCGGTAAGTGTTTATGCTTTAGCATCCTTGCATGTGTGTGAGTGACTGCTATGATAGCATGCTTACGATGAGGCTATTTGCTTATGTGATATAACTGCCTGAATGCCTGTGGGTGAAGGTTGGATTATTTGAATTGGAACAATTCATTGATTGCGAGTTTCAAGCCCACTTGAGAGTGGCAAATCACCATATTTTCTAAGCCCACTTAAGGGTGGCAAAATCCGCATTTTAGTCTACTTGCGAGTAGCAAACCGCTTTCAAAAACAAACATGAGATGTTTTGTTCCAACTTAGGTGATCCAGTCTATACTTGTATACTGTGCGCATCACATAGTAATTCTAGGCTAATAAACCCGAATAAGAGCACATGTGTTTTCAAAAACTCGATATCATGTTTAGTAGTGGCCGATCTTTGATCAGGCGAGCGGGGGTGCTCATGAAATGACCTTCCCCAATCGTATCCAAGTTCCCAAGCCGAGGCAACTTTGGTGATGACGGACATGTGGCCTTAGGCACGAGTCAGAGTTTCCTAAATTTCCCCAAAACAAAATATTTAGGTGGTGACTCTGTATCTGGTAATGCAGTCCATGTTTGGCACTTCTTTCTAAAAATCTATTTTTCAAAACGATTTGCCGGATTTGGACTCTTTGGTGATTTATCGGTCTCGCATTGCACTTTGCGGGATTAGATTCAGAACCGTGACATTTGAGTCCAAACTATAGTGAGCCCAATAAACAAAATGGGATTCCCTCCCGGGATGTTTGGGGACATCCACAATGACACACGAACTGTTTTTTGCCAGCTATTGATATGTCACACGTATACATTTAACATTAAATCACATGGGCACAAGATTTATAAACCATGGATGTAACAGGTCAAGACACATATGCACATGGGCACAAGATAATGTTTGTCTAGCCTCCTTAAATGTTAGAATTTCTTCTTGTTACTTTTATTTGTCTTCACAATAGCCAACGGCATAAATCATACCTAAAACCAATTATGAGCTAATAGTTTACATGGTATGTTGTTTTGTAAGATTTCTAAAGAGAATTATATCTCATATATTCAATGTATTTGTTTACAAAGAGTTCATCAGTTTTTATAGCCCTAAATCTATGATTGAAAAAGGAAATACAACAATACGTGCCTAATTCCTAATATACACAATGCCATATATACACACGATGCCATATATACACAATCTATTCTCACCCCCCGCTCAAACTCAAGGTGTTTGAGCAGAAAACACTGAGAATTTGCTAAGAAGAAACTGAAACCGAGCGGTAGTGTGAGTCTTGGTGAAGAAGTCCGCAAGTTGCAAAGCCAAGGAGACAAAAGGAAGTGAGATTGAGCCAGACTGCAAATGCTGTCGGACAAAGTGACAATCAATCTCAATGTATTTTTTTCGTTCATGGAAGATAGTATTGTGGACAATCTACATAGCACTACTGTTGTCACAATAGAGAGAGGTCGGAGAAGACTGAGGGACGCCCAAGTCAAAGAGAAGACAACAAAGCCAGACAATTTCAGCAGTGGCATGAGCCATAGCACGATACTCAGCTTCTGCAATGGAGTGAGCAACAACAGTTTGTTTCTTGCTTTTCCAAGAGATCAAGGAATCGCCAAAAAACATGCAGAAACCAGACATGGACTTGCGATCACCGGCCCAATCAAAGTTAGCTTAGGCCACCAAATCTAGAGAGGAAGTAGAGGGCAACAGTAAATCCTGAAATATAGTACCTCGGAGATAGCAAAGAATCCGAACCAAGGCAGCCCAATGTGTGGAGTGAGGAGCAGAGACAAACTGGCTAACTACATGAATAGCACAGGCAAGATTAGGACAAGTAACCGTCAGATAGACTAAGTAACCCACGAGCTCCTGATATAGAGTAGGATCGTCCAGAAGAATACCATCAATAGTGTTGAGCTTTACATTAAGCTCAATTGGGGTATTAGAAATCTTAGTGTCAATAAAACCGGTACGATGAATAACCTCATTGGCATACTTGGCCTGAGAAAGAAAGTAGCCCTTAGGAGAATAAGCTACCTCAATACCAAGAAAATACCCTAATAGACCCAGATCCTTTATTTCAAAGGTGCGGAAAAGATGTTGTTTGACCTCAGATATAGAAGAAGAGTCAAAACCAGTGATGATCATATCATCCACATATAGTAATAATGCAACAAATCCAGCAGAGGTACGGAGAAGAAATAAAGCAGAGTCCTAGGCACAAGGATGAAACCCAAGCCCAATAACAGCAGTCCAAAAGCGATCATACCAAGCACAAGGAGAATGCTTCAGACCATATAGAGCACGCCGAAGGCAACAAACCTGTCTAGAGGGATGGTGAAAGCTAGAGGGAGGACGCATGTAAACCTCCTCAGTAAGATGGTCATTAAGAAAAGCACTCTTAACATCCATCTGATAAAAAGGCCAAGAATGAATAACAACAATAGAGATCAAAGTACGGACAGTAGTCATCATGGCAACAGCAGCAAAAGTCTCCTCATAATTAATACCATACTTGTGAGAAACCTTTGGTAACCGGACGAGCTTTGTAGCGCTTAAGAGAACCATCAGAATGAGTCTTGACTTTGTAGACCCATTTGCAACCAACCAGATTCTTACCAGCAGGCAAAGGAACCAACTCCCAAGTACTAGTTTTTTGTAAAGCAGACAACTCATCCTTCATAGCTTAAACCCAATGAGGATCCTGACAGGCCTCCTTGTAAGATTGGGGTTCTGAAAAAGAGTGAATGGCAAACAAAAAAGTATGATAAGAAGCAAAAAAATATGTATTAGACCAACCCAACATGTTTGGAGGATAACGTACTTGAGTAGGTCTGTAGCATGATCAAAGTCGTCAGAAGCAAGAGGATCAGCAGCAGAGGCAGAGACAACTGATGGAGGAGGAGCCTTGCAACAAGAATAAACTAATAACGGAGGAGCAGAATAAACTGAAGAAGGAGTAGCAGCCAGAGGTAAAGTAGGAGGAGAAGATAGAACAAGCTCAGGAGGAACTGTGGAGATGTACTCATCAGACGGGACCTTAGAAGGAAACGGATCAATATGAACCGAATCCTCTTTGGAAACTGGGGCGGTGAGAGGAGGAAGCTGAAAGTAAGGTAGACGTTCGAGAAAAGAAATATGACGGGAGACATAAAGACCACGGGAAATAGGGTTGTAACACCGATAGCCTTTCTGAGTAGGACTATAACCTAAAAAGACACAGAGGACAGATCGAGCACTAAGTTTGGTTCTATTTTTGCGGGGAAGAAGAACAAAACAAGCAGACCCAAACACATGAAGAAGGGAATAGTTAAGAATTTGGGAGAATAAAGTCTCATAAGGACTGTAACAAAAAAAAAAGTCTCATAAGGAGACCAACCAGAAAGAAGGGGAGTAGGCATGCGGTTGAAAATAAAAGCAGCAGCAAGAACTGCCTCCCCCCCCCCAAAAGAATGGAACCGGAACTAAGATAGAGAGAAAAAAAGACCTAGTTGTCTCAAGGAGATGACGGTGTTTACGCTCGGCTCGACCATTTTGGGCAGGTATATCTGTACAGGAAGTTTAGTGAAAGGTACCCAAATTGGCCAAATACTCATAGAACTCATTTTTAAAATATTTCCCACCCAAGTCAGACCGTAACACTTTAATTGTAGACCCAAACTGAGTAGTAATCATAGACTGAAGGTACAATATATCTGATAGAAATCGGACTTATGAGTCATAAGATAAACCCAAGTGTAACGGGTGCAGTCATCAACAAATAACACATAGTATGCAGAACCCCCTTTGGTGAGAACAGGAGAAGGGCCCCAGACATCAGTATGAACTAAAGAAAACGGTATTGTAGATATAGAAGTACTTTTATGGAAAGGTAAGGATGTCATTTTGACAAGTTTACACCCCCGACACTCGGTTAGTTGAATAGAAGAAACTTTACCCAATATACCTGTCTGAGCTATAGACCATAAGCGGTCAGCAGACAAATGTCCTAATCTGGAATGCCACAAATATAAAGGACTTGACAGAGAATCTAACTGGAAAGAAGAAAAGGCAGTCAGAGATGTAGTCATAGGTAGATGCAAGCTCTCTACCACATAGAGGTCTCCAACTCTACGGCCAGTCATAATCTACTGCTTAGACATCTGATCCTACACAGAACAGATAAAAGAAGAAAAGATAACATCAAAACCAGATGCATCAAGCTGACTAATAGATAATAAACTGACAAATAACTAAGAAACATATAAGACAGATGGAATAGAGATTGCAGACATAGTAGACTGTAGGACGGACTCAACAGATATAACAGACATATCAAACCCATTAGCAACATTAACAGTAATAAGAAATAAAGGAGGAGTACAATTTTGAAGTAAAAAGAGATAAGGAGTCATATGATGAGAGGCACTAGAGTCAAAAATCCAGACAGATGAAGAAATACCTGAAGAAGACCCAAGCAAGCCTGAATGAAGAGAGTAAACAATGGAGGAAGATAGGGATGGCTGGAAGGTAGACAATATATGCTAAAGCTAGCTAATTAGAGTATGCTAAAGCTGACTAATTTGAGTAGTCAATAAAGCCAAGTCGAGATCAGGAGCCGGAGCAGAGACAGTGTATGCAATTGGATGATGAGAAGAACTCGGAGGTGGAGCTCAAAACTGTGTCGGAGACTGCCAAGAAGACGGAGTAGGCAGACGTCTCTTCTTAGGATACTGATACTTCCAATGTCCCATCTGATGGCAGAAAGCAAACTCATTTGAGGCTAGAAGCCCCTTCTTAGGCGGGACAAAAGACTAGAGCTGATGAGAAGATGTGATCAACATGACAAACACAGAAAAGGGGCCAAAATGCAATAATCCAGAAAACCTCGGGGCCAAAATGCAATAACTAGAAAATATAGAGGTCATAATGCAATAACCAAAAAATACCAAGGTCAGATTGTAATTATTAGAAACCTTTGGGGTCAGATTGTAATAACTAACAAAGAGGAACAGAGAAACACGTATGTGAACCAATTCCCACGAACAGAGAAACAATTCCCACGTATGTGAAGCACAAACCAGAGGCAATGAACCAGAGATCAAACAATTCCCACGTATGTGAAGCATAAACCAGAGGCAATGAACCAGAGATCAAACGAGAACGATCGCACGAAGCCTACTATCTCGAGGGATGAACAATCTCGAGCGATCGCATAAACTAGAGAACTAGAGAAGATCAACAATCGCAATAGGTCAAAGTCGCAAGGAACAGAGGCAGAGGTGGTTCTGATTCGCAATGAGTTTCGCAACTGAGGGTTCTGATTCGCGATGGGTCGCGACTGAGAAACAGTTCAAATGGCAGAGACAAAACAGAGGGGCCGCGATTCAAACTAGAATAGGGTCTCGTGATTCCAGCAAGAGACAGAGATACCTAACGCTCTAATACCATGTAAGATTTCTGAAGAGAATTATATCTCGTATATTCAATGTATTTGTTTACAAAGAGTTCATCAGTTTATATAACTCTAAATCTATGACTGCAAATGGAAATACAACAATCTTGCCTAATACGTGCCTAATTCCTAATATACACAATGCCATATATACACACATTGACATATATACACAATGCCATATATACACACATTGACATATATACACAATATATTCTCACAGTTTACAATTATGCTTTCATTTGGATGACAAATAATGGGAGATCGCAAATAGACCACACTACCGAGAGTAAGATCCCAGCAACATCATAACCAATGATATTCTATTCAACCATTCATGAATCTTGTCCTTGAACCGCAATTTCCAACTACTCTGGGCATACATATATTTTTTCATAGAGAAAGAGTGACAAAGGAGCCTTTGCCCTAATTAGGGCACACTACCTACACCTCCCTTGAGGCTTAACTAAATTACAGATTCCCCTTGAGATTTCAGAAATTACATCCCGCCTCCTGAGGTTTATATTTGCATAACAGTTTAACCCCTACTGTTAACTAAACGTTAAGAATGGTTAGCTGAAATCATCAAAATATAAATTGATAGACGATATTGCCCCTGCTGAAATCCCTTTGATAAATTAACAAAATTTACAAAAGAATTACGTTAGATGAAAACAAAAAAATCAAGTTTTTGGAACCATGTTTGATTTGTTGTTTAGAAAAAAATTTCTGAATTTAAAAAAAAAAAAAAAGAAGTAATTTAATAAAAATAAATATGAAAAATATATTTAATTTGTAAAAATTATTTCTAACCATTCAACAGATAAAATTATATAAAAATAATAATAAATTTTTATTTTTTATTTCTTAACCAAATTAATTTTTAATTTTTTTTAAAAAAAATTAAAAATAAATTTCTAAAAATCAAACCAAACATATTCTAAGAATTTTTTGACAAGTCATTTGTTATGTTTTTAACTTATTTAATTATTTGTTAATTTTATGATATTTTCACCATCTGACACTACAACATATAAGAGTTTTAGAAACTAATTTTTTTTATCTTTAAAATTAAAAATTTGTTGCAAAAGACATTTAGAGACTAATTTCTATCATCGTGAGAATAATCGCTAAAAGGTTGTCCTGAAAAGTTAACAATAAATAGACTTTTAGGGACAAAATAATTTGATCTCAAAATGATTTATTTTTTGAGATAAAAAATTTGATACCAAAAAGATAATAATTAAAAATTTAAATATGTCATTTTACCCCAAAGAAAACATGCATAGTAATTACAAATTAAAATTTTAAAATCATTAACTTTTTTTTATATTTGATTTGATGACTATAAGAAAAAAAAATAATTATAATTTAAATGTATCATCTTTTTATTATCAAAATTAATTTATTTTATCTTTTATTAATTAATTTAGCTCGAACCAACTACCCAAAGAAAGAAAACATGCATGACAAATTAAACATTTAATGACAATCATTAACTCTGGGAAATGTGTACCGATCATTAAAAGTTATGGCCCTGTTTGGAAAATGTTATTTGGACTAAAATAGTTAATAAAGGCTTTGTTTGGAAAGTTAGCTATTTTAGTTGATTATTTGGCTTTTTGATTATTTTAATCTTGTTACAAAAAGTTGTGTTTGAAAAGTTAGTTGGCTTTTTTATAGTTGATTTGATAGTTGTGATAGAAAAAATGAAATGATTTTAGGTTGGATGTGATATTTTGGCTTATTTTGGGAAGATGGTAAAAAGTGAGTTTTTGGCTTTTAACCAAGCTTCTGGCTTTTTTAGACAAATGATTTGGGAAGTTGGTAAAAAGTTACTTTTGACTTTTTTGATTAATATTTGTTTATGATATCAAATCACAATAAAATGACCAAACTACCCCCATTTATTTAAAATATTTACAACTTCACCCATGTAACACATTTTAACCCATGAGAGGTAGAATTGTAATTTCACCATTGGCTAAAAACCAACTTCCCAAATGAAAAAAATGACAAAAAAGCTAACTTTTGGCTTTAAAAACCATGTTGCCAAAACACCTCGTTGTCTTATTGGCTATTTTAGCCTATTTTGTCTTTTGCAAGGCAATTTTAGCCAACTATTTTCTCAAATAGGGCCTAAGACAAAATAAGCTAAAATAGTCAATAAGATAAAATGTCACATCTAACTCATAATCATTTTATTTTTTCTCTCACAATCATCAAATCAACTAAAAAAAATTAACTATTTTTCCAAAAATAACTTTTTTAATTAAATTAAAATAGCTAAAAATCCAAAAAAACAATTAAAATAACTAACTTCTCAAACGAAACCACTGTCACATTTTATGTGCAAGTTACATTATTCACTAAAATTTTTTGACATGTTTTTGCTACGGTGGATAAAAGATCAGGCAAGGTTGGGTTTGGTTCAGATTAACTCTATAAAATAAAAATATAGGGTTAATCACAAAAGAAAATTCTCAAATTTCACATATTTTTTATTTTAAATTTCACTATTTTAATTTTGAGAAATTAAATTTTAGAATTTCATCCATGTTTCAATTTATCTCTTCCGTCTATCTCCGTCTATGTAAGATAACGGAGATGGTTTAAAGTGAAAAATACGTGAAATGTTGAAAAGGTTTCACACATTTTTCACTTTAAACCTTAATATTTTTCACTTTAAACTCTCTCTGTTACTTTACATAGATGGAGATGGATAGAAGGGGCAAATTGAAATACGGATGGAAATCTAAGTTTAATTTGTCAAAATTAAAACACTATGGTTTAAAGTAAAAAATGCATGAAACCTTAAGTTTTTTTTTTTTTGTTGTAATTAACCCAAAAATATATGTATCATTTCAAATTCGGTCTGGCTTAACATCAGACCTAGGATTGTTTTCGATATGATTTATTTTTTAACATTTTTATTTATTATGAAAAAATGTGTAGAAAAGTAGAGATGTGATGTAAAAATAAGCAAATAAGCAGCTTATTTGGGGTGTCCCCAAAAAAGGGAATTAGAGTGGCTGCTATGTGGGAAGGCGTAATAGCCACTGTTGTGCGACCTGTGGAGCTCATTTCTAGATGTATTTTGATAATTGGAGTCGCTCATTAAAATATATTGAGTAAAACATACTTGCAAAAAATTAAGTTAATCGGATATCAATAGCCCTTTCATTGAATTGCATTTGTATCTAAAACTAATAATGATAAATGTAATTTGAATTATAAAATTGGATACAAATGCTATTCAATAAAATGGCTATCGATATCCGATCAATTTATTTTTTACAGGTATGTTTTACTCAATATACTTTAAAAATTGAACGATTTGAATTATCAAAATAGATTCCGAAATGGGCCTTATGGGCCGCCCAACAATGGCTGCTGTGTCTCCACACAACAGTCACCCTTAGTCTCCAAAAGAGGCCCTAATTTAGCTATTTCAATTTTAGCCTGAAAAAAATATATATCTAAATTCCAAACCTATCTACTTAATCCAATAAATATGAGCTATTAATTAATTAATTTATATATATATATTTGTCTTGAAGGGCTATTAGTAATTGAGGTTACACAACCTAATTTTTTTAGGTACATTTAGAGTGACCAAAAATAAATAGTTGGACATTTAAACCCATACCTTAATAATTTAATTTTTAAATGAAAAATTGAATTTTCATACATAATATATATGAGTTATTCACTTAGACCAAAATAAATATATAAAAGAAAGAAGAAGTTATTTTTTTTCACTTACTTGTCTTTAATTAGGGTTTATTTCGCTGCTTTTTTTTTATATTATTTTTGAATTATTGCCAAATTACCTGGTTAATCTCTAAATTATCAATTGAGTTATAAATCAAAGTTCACTTAGTCGTGAACTGTCGATTGAATCTATTAAAAACTTAAAGTATTTAATTCAAATCTATTTAGTCCCTAAAAACATTAGAAAAATAAAATACATGCCCATAACTATTTAAATGAGTAAAATACCCTACTTAGTTAAGATTTTATTTTAGAAACCTTAAATTTCTATTATGTCTTTTAAAAATAGTTGTTATGGTGAATTTCCTTCATAAGGGTAGGGATAATTAGTATTTTCTTATTTATCTTGTATAATAGCTACTTGCTTTCCTTGTTTATAATTTTTAATTGATTGTCTTTAAATTTTTTGTTAATTATTGTTTTGTTTTATTCTATAATTATTTGTAGCGAAGTGCTATTATTTAAAATATATGATTTTACTTTTTCAATTTATATAATACTCAAATGATTTTATTAGTAAACTTGAGAAGTCAGGTCTTGATACTAGTAATTTAAACACACAGTAAAATAAAACACATTTTAAAGATAAAATATAAATTTAAAATTTTTTCTGAAATAAAATTTTAACTAGATAGAATTTTTTACTAAGTTATAATACTCTTGGGCTTATATTTCATTATTGTAATTATTTTAAAACTAAATACTTTTGAATTAAATACTTTCAAAATATAATAGATTAAATCAACAATTTAAAGACTCAACAAATTTTGATTTATATATTTTAAAAATTAAGTAAATTCAATCAATAATTTAAAAAGTAAATAGACAATTTGATAGGAGTAGAAAGTGAAATAAAGGCTGTGTTTGGTGTAGAGTTTCAATCATGACTCCACACTTATATTTGAATGTGGTGTTTGGATAAAACTTTTAAAAATTAATTACACATCTACTTGTGAAAACTCGTTCAGGCGGGGTTTTGAATTTTGTGGTCCTCCCAGACGTCCGGCTGGTTGACTTGAACAGTGTTTTTTTTTTTTTTGGCAATTATGACATATTATTTTTTATATTTTAAACAAAAAATATTTTTAGAATTTTTTAAATTTTTTTATAAGTTTTGAATAGAATTTTAGATTGTGTGTTTGGTTATGAGTTGTAAGTTTTTAAATCAAATATCATAGGTCACATCAAAAATTTCAAACTCAATTCAAAATTCTTTTCAAAACTCATGATCAAACAAATTTTCTACACTCAAATCATAATTTCAAAACTCACAAACTCAAAATACATTTTATTCTAAAATCATAATTTTAAAACGCTACTAAACACTAAGTAATACACCCCTCATTTCCTTCTAGCAGGATGGTCCGGTCCCCCTTTCATCTCTACTATTGTCTAGCGAACAGTGAGTAGTGCTGAAACTCCAACATGGGGCAAGTAGCTCGAATAATGGAAAAAACCTGGAGGGGTAGACGATAAAGTTTCAGCAAAACGAGGCGAGGACTAGAAGACCAACCTATTGAGAAAAGAAACAAGCAGCCTTTTTGTTGATTTCTTCTAGGATTTTGCTAAGGGTTGACTTGACTCTCATGCATATTCCCTAGTTTTCCTTCCATATTCAACAAGGTATTTGCTCCTTACTGATTTTTTTCTTCTTCACTATATAAATTGAGCTGAATTCAGTATTTGAAACATTTACGTTATCTGCTTGAAGAATTTGACAAGAGATTTAAAAAAGAAAAAGAAAAAGAAAAAGAAAAATATATGTGAAATATAAATAAAATATAATGATATTATGGTACATTTAGATGTACCATACATTTAGTTATGAACTTATATAATTTTATGTTATAACCAATACCATATTAGTCATGACCACTATCATATTACTCATAAATTAATTATATTCAGTTATTTATTTATACCATATTATCTCATAACCAGGTAATAACTAAATTATTTAAATAATTTAACTCTCAAATAGGCAACCGGTGTAGCCGGTTACAAGGGGGGAACAAAATTGAATCAGTCGTGTTTGGCCCTCTTGTTAGCTCTTCTCCTTCCTCTTCTCTTCCGCCATAGCCAAAGCTTCCAAAGACCACCGGCCTCGTCGGCGATCTGGGCTTCAGCCATCTCGACATCTTCTTCACAAGCTCTCACTCTTTGGACGTCTCCACCATGGGTTTGTGAGCAAACACCTAGTCATCGTCTTTTCCCTTCCCTTCCCTTCCAGTCGAATCGAATTTTTCCGAGAACTCTTTTCCGTGGTTCAGGTTTGTTGCTAACTTGAAGCTTCATCTAAATGTGCCATTGGTGCTCTGATTTCAAAACCCTAACCCTTATTGAATATCTATTATTAATTTTTTTTATCAGTCAAAATTAAATCTATAGCCACCCAAGATAGTTGTGCCATTGGGGCTTTGATTTCAAAACCGTAACTGTAAAGAATGAATATTTGATATTTGTTCTCATTCAAAATTAACATCGGTTCTCAGTCATATTCACATTCCTTTAATTGCTTTCACTTTGTTTTGGCATTGTATATCCACTATTTTTTTTCTTATTTTTGTACCCAAAGCGAAAAATCTAAACGAGGTTTTTATTTTTATTTTGACATTATAAATTTTTCTATATAAAAAAAAATTCTTTGCTTGTAAGTTACAAAATTACTTTGTTAAGTTTTTATTAATATATATATATTTTTTAAAGTTTGGCATATCCAATTTTTTATTAGATACATGTAAAGTAAAAAATCTAGACAAATAAAACAAACACTTATTTTAACTGAGTAATGTGTAAAAGAAAATTTATAGTAAAATAAATATAAGCTAATTGGTGTGAATATCATAAACGGTAACGTTTGCCAAGGGATTCCTTGCTCAGATTTATATCATAAACGGGTAACGTTTGCCTGTTTGTTAGATGATTCAGTCAGATATGATTTTAACTGGACTTTTGGAATGCATGCATGTAACACACAGAGGCCTCTTTCTGCCTTCACCATTTTTTGAAAGAACAAGGGATAAAGAAAACAAACCAAAGCCTCTTCATGGGACAGAGACACTTCAGAAAGGAAGGCAATTAATATGTCAAGGAGGGACTGGAATAGTTTCCACCCATCTTTTAGAGTCCAAAATTATTTTTCGTTACTTATTAACTGCCCTGCCTTATTAAACAAAGTTGTGTTAACAAATATATAGTCCCATGGTCTCTTTATGAGAGTATCTAATTCCCAAAAAGCAAAGAGGGTTGAAGATTTGCATTTACAGATGGAAATTTATGGTGAGAATTGCAACCATTTTTTGGTTCCTTTTATTTATAGTTTATTTTCTTTATCCAGGTAGAACATGATATATGATAGTGTTTAGGCTCAAACCCTGCTTGATGTAATTATCGCAAGGATTGGTAGGATCCGTTCAAGTATATTTTATTGTTTGTTAACCTTCCTTTATTGGAGCCATTCCACTTTCTATAATGTGGAGATCTCAGGTTCAATGCATGGATGCTAATTTTATACACAAACTGGAAGTCGAACTATATTTCTTCTTGATTGATGCAGTCCAGTATTATTTGAAGTGGGATTCTTCCACTTCAGGCTAATGGAAACATCCATTTTGTTTCACTGGAATGTTATATGGTTTTGCATGAGAGACAACCTTAACCATGTGGTGCATAATTGTTTTGTTAAAAAAAGAAAAAAAAGAAAAAGAAAAATAAACATGTCTTGCAAAATGTGATGTAGGCAACACATATTTTAGTAGTTGATAAGGGTTACCCTCTTTTAAGCATTGAGTGAGCCTTAATGCAAAGAAAGTATCAAGCTGATTTTCTGACTCTTACAATTGGTGATGGATATTAAATGTTGTCTCTTTCCTATGCAATCAATACAAGTTTAGGTATCACACAGTTGTCTGATCTACTTGTGAATGACTGTTTTCTATAGTTCGGAATCAAGACATACGAACCAGTTATGTTCTATCAGCCAGTGTGATGCAAATTCTCTTTTGAGTGAGGTAATATAATAGGTCATATTGACATTTTTGCTTCGATATCTCAAGTATTACTTAACATGCCTAGATGTGCATATGATTTTATCCAACATATAACATGATTTATGTTGGAAGTGGAATAGCCTGGGTCTTGGAGAAGTTGCAAGACTGAAACAAATTTTGTTGTTCTTTGAACTGTATCTTCTAAATCTGAACCCCATTCTGGAACATGCTTATGTCTGTATCATTATATTTCTTCTATTATTTGCTTCCTTTTTTCCTATGATGTCTTACAAACTTTTTGCAAAACTCATGGTGTAGCAACATTTGATATAACTTGTTCTTTTCTTGTTAGTTCAACACGTAATTCAATGTAACAAACTTTTGACATCACTATTTGCATGACAAGATAGGCATATCACTTTTTCCTCCCAGAACCATAATTTCTTCGTATTCATGCACATTGTTAGTGGCCCTTCCTCTTTAAAAGTTATGGGTTTTTAGATTTTTCAATGGAGAAGAAAGAGTTTGGAGACAGGTGGAGGAAATAGATCAGGGACTTTCTTTCTTCTTCGAATCTTTCAGTAGTAGTTAATGGAAGTGGGGATTTGTTTAGAGCCACTAGGGGCTTAGACAAGGGGTTACCGTATCCCTATTTATTTTTACATTAGTGGTTGATGTTTTGAACTGATTGGTTGATAGGGAAAAGGTGGGTTTGGTGGATGGTTTTTTGATATGTAGGGATAATGTTTCCATGTTTCACTTTTAGTTTTCAGATGATAACATTATCTTTTGGTGAGGAAGTTAAAATGGTTTATTTGCCTTCCATGTTAAGAGTGTTTGGGTTGGTTACGGGGCTTAAGGAGAATTTGGATAAAAGTACCATTGTGAGGATTAATTTCCGTAAAGAAAGTTTATAGGGATTGGTTTGCTGGTATGGTTGTCTCATTGTGTCACGCCCCAAGCTCCGTGATAACGCCACACACTCATATAAGTGAGCATGCAAGGCTAAGAATCCAATCACATAACCCACAATGTAAAATACTCAAATTAAATCCTTAATTGTCATAATGCCAAAATCCATAAAAATAAATAGTTCTTATATGAAAATGTCCACCAAGTCCACTAATTTAATCCACTAACAAAACAATAATCCAAGTACTTAAATCATGGTCCTACTCTTGGCACTCCCACATGTAAAAAAATCCCGCGCAGCTCTACTCTTCAGAATCTGAAAAAAAAATAAGGGTAAGCTAGATAGCCCAGTAAATAACCAACCATCACTGCTATAGCGACCCCGGTCTTTTCTCGGTTAGTTGTTGTATCCGGACTTATGTTCCGTAGATCCCGTTGTTATATAATTGTTGTTGTTGTCCTTTATTTCCTTCTTCTTGAGTTATAGGATGTATTGGGCAGGTTGGTTGCAGGTTAGTTGGGTTGGAAACCTAGTGTTGCTGTCCAGATTTTTGGACCTTCGCTCGAGCGAGGGTTTGGTCGCTCGAGCGAGAGTTGGTTTTTGTGTCTGGTGGCTCGAGCCAGAGTGGCTTCGCTCGAGCGAGCGATTGCGTCTGGCTCAGACCTGAAGGTTGCATTTCTTGGCTCGAGCGAGCTTTTCTTCGCTCGAGCGATCTGGTTCGTTCTTCGCTCGAGCGAGGAGTTGGTCGCTCGAGCGAGCTTCTGGGTTGTTGGCTCGAGCAAGGCTGTCTTGGCTCGAGCGAGTGTTTCTTGTGTCTGGTCGCTCGAGCGAGAAGGCCTTCGCTCGAGCGAGCCTATCTTTATCAGCGAGGCAGCAGCAGATTTTAAACCATTTTTCACCCACTTTTTGATTTCAAACTCTAAAATCCGAGAGCCTCTCTCTCTAGACTTGCCTTCTCTCTAAGAAATCATCTCCCTAGAGTGTGAATCTACCCTAGGGCCTTTGTTAAAAAGATAGAGGGTGTTGAGAGCTTCGATTTAATCTGAAAATCTTTGGATTTGGAGCACATTGGTCTTTGAGTCTTCATCTCCGTTTGAGCTCAAACTTCGAGGTAGGGATAACCTACTCCATCTTATGAGTTTTGTCTTTGAATTTTGGCATTCTGATATGTTGGGGGTTGTTGGGTAATTTTGAGAAAGTTTGAGTCTTTTGTGTAATTTTACAAAAGTTGGGGTTTTATTTATAATAAACATATATGCAAGTTAGGCATAGAGAAATGAGATTAATGTTGGAACATTGATAGAAATGGAACCTTAGGGTTGTTTTGTGAATTATGGTAATTTGCCCTAATTGGTTTAATTAATTAATGTAGATAATTAATTAAAGAAATTGAAGAATTGAGTGAGAATGTTGAAGTTGGGAATGTATGGGACTAAAGGGTGTAGTGGAATCATTCATTGCTCACCTAATTGAAATGTTGATATATTATCCATTTGTGCATTTATTTCCTGTTTAGAGATAATTGCTTTGGACTACCGGTGGAGGGTAGTATTGATTGTTGTAGACAATGCATGATGATTAGGCAAACTAAAACTAATCAATTGGATGTGTCATAGAGTATGACGGTCGGTAGAATACATTAACTTTATGTATTGATTGATTGTGCATACGACCAGTGTGTTTATATGCATTATGTGTGGGCGGTTGTTAGAATACATTGACCTTGTGTATTGATTGATTGCGTATATGATTCTGTGCTTATATGCATTACTTGTGTATGGGAGGAGATGGGGGATGTACTCCACGATTTAGGGGAAGATGGGGGATGTACCTCTAAGCCGGTTAATGGTTATGGGAAGATGGGGGATGGACCCGGGGATACAGCTCATATGCTCTCCCATTGTAGTTATGATACAGCTCTTATGCTTATCTATTGAAGTGTTGATACAGCTCATATGCTTATCAATTGAAGTGTTGTTTGTTTGATTTGATATAGCACTAACATGTATATCATCATGATTTTGTGAAGTACGGAAGCGTTTGGATTGATTTCATATAGCACTAAAATGTATATCGTTATCAATTGTGAAGTATAGAAATGTTTCTATGTTAGGTTGATACAGCACCAAAATGTGTATTCACCTTGGATTTCGAGAGTGTTCTAGTGGTGAACTAAAATCTCATCAAATGTTTTGGCCAGAGTACTGAGCTTTATTTTCAAACTCAAAGTTGAATAAGAAATGGAAAGTGAAGTGTAGCATAGACTTGATTGTCATGGAATTGTAGTAAGGCGTAAATGAATGTATCAGTGTTGACCATCTTTCAGTTGCTGATCTTTTAGTCATTATTCATAGTTGGTTTAGTGTATTTCTACTGGGCTGTGGCTCACCCTATATGGGAACATCATTTTCAGGTACAGGTAGCATGCCACCTCCAAGGACATCGCCTGGGAGGCTAGAAGCAGGCAGACGTTTGTGGTTTTGTTATCTTTTGTTGTACTACATGTAAATTTCAAGCCAAGGGCTTAATATGTATTTGAGTTAGTACTCTCCTCTGTGTAACCAAGTGTTAGCTTGGAAAACTGTAAGCCCATAAGGCATTTGCTTCTGTTGTTAATATGTAATGCTTCTTGTAAAAGAACTACTCTGTGGAATAGAATGATGTTTGTCTCTCATGTCAATGCATGTCTAAATTGATGGGTTTAATGTTATTATTTTGAGGGCGTGACAACTTGGTATCAGAGCGTACCGGGTTCGAATACTTTGGGTACGTGGGAAGTGATTAGGATCACAATGGGTTTGTCTCGCTTGATAGAGACTTAAATGTAGTGTCATATGCCATGTGCTTAATTGATAACATGCTTATGTGATTATTTGGGTATGGGATTTAATTTCTAGGATGTTGATTGGATCTTTGGGTTTCTGGGAGTCTTGTTGGAAAAGCACTTGATCAATGCTGTTTCTAACTGGAACTCTAGTAACGCCTCGGGACTATCATTATCCGGAAATGAAATTCGTAAGTGCTTATGTGTTTATGTGCTTACGTGGAGTGAATTACGGTTGCCCATGCATTAGGACGTGAGTGTTTAGTTTCGGCGCATTTATGAATGTGCTAATATCCTTTGTTACTCTTACTAGGATGCTTAGGCGAGGAAGTTGTGATTTCCCTCCTTCCGCTCGGGAAGAGTTACGGAAACAGTTTGTGGAGTTACGCCAAGGTACTACACCTTTGGTGCGGTTTGAAAGGTGGTTTGCTAACCTGTCAAGGTTTGCTCCAGAGTTGGTGGAGACAGAGGAACTGCGTTGTGCAGAGTTTGAGAGTAAGTTGTGTGACGACATCCATGTAAGGATTGCGGGGTCTTGGCATAGGAGTTACATTGTGCTTGTTAGGGCTGCGACTCATGTGGAGGCAGCGGTGCTAGCTATGGGCCAGAGTAGAGAGGAGGCCGTTTCGGCGACTCCTGTGATTCAGGGTGTTAATAGGCCTTTTAAGAGACAGAGGGATTTAAACCCGCAACAGGGAGGTCGGGCTAAAACTACCCTTCCAGTGTCGGGTTTGGGTTCGGGAGAAGGTAAACAGAGGAGCGTCATTTGTTTCAAATGTGGTCTACTGGGCCACAAGGCTTCGGTTTGCCCACAGAGGAAGGGGGCAGGGTTAGCAGTTCAACCAGTTGTTGTACCACCAGGATTATCTAACCAGCCGGGTTTGGGGCCGACTGAAAGTTCAGTGGGGAGACAGTTGTTGGGGTCTTTATCAGCTCAGATTTCGAACCAGGCTCGTTCTCAGGAGCCGCTTACTTGTTGGGTGTGTAATCAGCCGGGTCATATCCGACGTTTCTGTACTCAGCCAGGGGCTTCTTTGGGGGTTTTACAACCTAGTCGGGTCCAGCCTTATTCGACTGGGCCGGGGTAGTACCGTTTTGGGGGTCAAACAGGCCAGATTTCGAGGGCCTCAGTGGGGTCGAGTTCCCAAGCTCCAGTTGGGGGAAATTCGCAGTTGTTCCAGGTGTGGCCGGTTGGGGCACATCAGTAGTCTGTGTTCGTGGCTTGTAAGCTCATAGAATATCTTGGGTTAGAGAATGACTAACTTTTGAAGTCCAGTGAGGGGCGGTAGTAGTGGTAATACCGAGGGGTTGGTTTTGTTTTGACTAATCCGTTTTGTAAACCGGTGAGTTATCGTTTTGTGACCATTGGGTTCTATTGTGTAACCAATGTGTTTTGGGAATGTTGAAACATCTAAACTGTTTGTTTATATACATATATATGCTTGGTTTGTTAATTTCTGTGGATTGGGTGGATTGGAACATGTTATAGTTCTAAAGTTTTATTAATATAATAGGTTGTTGTGAGACCATAAAATCTTTGGTAATAATGCATTCTTATGCGTGTGATTTAGTTTTGGGAAAATGAGAGCTGATGAGCCATGGTTTCAAATTCGAAAGGATTACTGAGGGACGCGTACCTTAATTGGTAGTACAAGGGGGGCGAGAACGGTTATACTTACCAAGTGTTTGAAATTCCATTAGTGTTACCTAATTGATTCTTATATGTGTGGAAGCGATATTAGTCTACTGTCGCGGGAACCTCGGGAGGATGTGAAGTGTGAGCTCAATACTAGGTATGGTGTGTAATTAGCATGGTATTTCACAAGGGCATAACACATAATCTTGTTAGGATTAAACTTGTACCTTCATGGTGGGTAACGTTGCCATATAGGCATGTATATGATTGGTCGTTCGATAGAGGGAGTGTTAGTCCCCAGATAAGGGCGTAGATGTCGGTATTGAGAGTAGTGTGTAGTGAGCAGCAGGTACAATAACACGGGTAGTAGTTTATGGACGTTTCCTAAGTTTTTGGACTTCCTTACTTTGATCAAAAGTGATAGATTTGTACCTTAACACTGGTTAGGTCAGGGAATGCTATTGTGAGGGTTGATTAGGTGTATGGCCCGTGGTTGGGGTGTGACCCATGAATCGAGTCACTGTGGTAAGTCTTTTGTGAAGGAAGGTTTGGGATGGTAATGAGAAGGTTGAGAACCTTTACTCCTCTGGGAATTTAGAATGGCGCACCTTAGAAAGCCTTATCGGCAACATGCGACGGTGTCGGGGTTGGTTCACGGTGGTTGTCTAGCAATAGCATTGGCTAGTGGTTTGGTACGGAGGCTGGGTGTCTTGATTGTACTCGCGGGGTGAGTGACAAATAAGGGTTGGAATGAAGGGTGGACCCTATAGGTCGTTGACAAATGAAAGTACTACGTTGGCTTGTGTTCGGTACGAACGATTACTTGGTAGTGGTGAATGTCACAGTGTAGCAAACCCTGTCAGTTGACTCAGTACGAGGGAAGGGGTATGCGAACTTTATTACTCCGAGTTCAGTCGAGGTGGTGAGTGAAATCTCTAAATGAGGGAGTTTTGCACAGTACGATGCGTGTTAGTGTGTGGTTCATATGTTGTGTTTGGATGATGGATAGAAGGGGATCAGTCTTAGAAAATCCCAGAGGAATTCCTTAGTAAGGATTTGGTTTGGTTTCTGATTGAAACCGAGAGGTTGGATGTTTGGTGAAATTAGGTCACTTCGACATAAGTGTCCGTCGTCCAGTTTGGATAGAGGTAACACAAGTGAGGTAGTATGGTTGTGTAAAGTGAATGAGGCACCTTGTTAGAGTCACTTTGACTCGTTTGACCCTTGTTTGCGCGTTGTAAGGCACGGGGATGTACAATGTTATCCGTTGTATTGTTACGTTATTGGGAATTTCAAACGTTTAGGATTCCCTTTCTTGAAAGTTCTGTTTTAAGTGCAGTGTCATCAACGTGAGTATGACGTATTTTCGGTAGGTGGCGATATAGACCTGAATATTTTATGGGGTAGTATGTACCAAACATTGGTTTAGGTACTGTCGGTAGTCGAGACGTAGTAAACGTCTCAGAGTACAGTATTGGTTACGTGGGTTGTACTGCACCATTGTTATTAGGCCTTGGAGAGTGGGATCTTCCTATCAATTGGGACGTTGTGGAAACGTAGTGGAGTCAAAGTATCTGGATCCATTGGTAGGTATTTGAGTGTATGTTGAATATCTTGTTGTATGGATGAAATGTACGAATATTACATGTGTTTCAGTCTATGGTAATACTATGGAAGTTAATTTAGCATTTTATATGTTAAATGTGATGTGGAAATACAAATGTATCATTAACAGTGAATGTGTTTCGAAATTGTGAACCATGCATGTTATAAGTTATTGATTTTGAAAGAAATGCACGTCAATATTGCATGTTATAGCATATATTGTAAGTTGTCTCCTGAATAGAGATGAGATAACTGGTAATGGGTTAGGTTGATGAATACTAAATCGTGTATTGTGAAGAAATTGATTCAATTTAAATGTTACGAAAAATTTCAATGAGAAGTCTTGGCCAAATCAATTGGGAATGGTTATGTGCTGTGAGTAACATCGTACCTATGAAAAATGTTTACGAAACTCTTGAATTTCGCATGGGAAGTGCAAACAAAATTTTTTTTTTTTTTTTTCGAATTGTCAACGTTGAAAACTTGATTATTTTTGAGAAAATGCCCTTTTAATCAGAGAATAATTTTCTTTATATTCATACAAAAGCTTGTACTGGGTGTTTCATTCGGATTGTGATTGTTGAGTGGTGACTTAGCTTGGAGCGCTAGTCGGTTGTTTTGGTGAGTATCTCGGAGAGGATTTGGTTTTGTTGAAGCTTCATATGCGGGGGTAAGTAGGAAATCAGTTGTGAGTTTAACTCATTTGTGTTGTGAGCCTTGTTATCGGTTGGCCTTGTGTCTTGGCGTCTCCCTTAATTTCGGGGACGAAATTCTTTAAGGGGGGGAGGTTATAGCGACCCCGGTCTTTTCTCAGTTAGTTGTTGTATCCGGACTTATGTTCCGTAGATCCCGTTGTTATATAATTGTTGTTGTTGTCCTTTATTTCCTTCTTCTTGAGTTATAGGATGTATTGGGCAGGTTGGTTGCAGGTTAGTTGGGTTGGAAACCTAGTGTTGCTGTCCAGATTTTTGGACCTTCGCTCGAGCGAGGGTTTGGTCGCTCGAGCGAGAGTTGGTTTTTGTGTCTGGTGGCTCGAGCCAGAGTGGCTTCGCTCGAGCGAGCGATTGCGTCTGGCTCAGACCTGAAGGTTGCATTTCTTGGCTCGAGCGAGCTTTTCTTCGCTCGAGCGATCTGGTTCGTTCTTCGCTCGAGCGAGGAGTTGGTCGCTCGAGCGAGCTTCTGGGTTGTTGGCTCGAGCAAGGCTGTCTTGGCTCGAGCGAGTGTTTCTTGTGTCTGGTCGCTCGAGCGAGAAGGCCTTCGCTCGAGCGAGCCTATCTTTATCAGCGAGGCAGCAGCGGATTTTAAACCATTTTTCACCCACTTTTTGATTTCAAACTCTAAAATCTGAGAGCCTCTCTCTCTAGACTTGCCTTCTCTCTAAGAAATCATCTCCCTAGAGTGTGAATCTACCCTAGGGCCTTTGTTAAAAAGATAGAGTGTGTTGAAAGCTTCGATTTAATCTGAAAATCTTTGGATTTGGAGCACATTGGTCTTTGAGTCTTCATCTCCGTTTGAGCTCAAACTTCGAGGTAGGGATAACCTACTCCATCTTATGAGTTTTGTCTTTGAATTTTGGCATTCTGATATGTTGGGGGTTGTTGGGTAATTTTGAGAAAGTTTGAGTCTTTTGTGTAATTTTACAAAAGTTGGGGTTTTATTTATAATAAACCTATATGCAAGTTAGGCATAGAGAAATGAGATTAATGTTGGAACATTGATAGAAATGGAACCTTAGGGTTGTTTTGTGAATTATGGTAATTTGCCCTAATTGGTTTAATTAATTAATGTAGATAATTAATTAAAGAAATTGAAGAATTGAGTGAGAATGTTGAAGTTGGGAATGTATGGGACTAAAGGGTGTAGTGGAATCATTCATTGCTCACCTAATTGAAATGTTGATATATTATCCATTTGTGCATTTATTTCCTGTTTAGAGATAATTGCTTTGGACTACCGGTGGAGGGTAGTATTGATTGTTGTAGACAATGCATGATGATTAGGCAAACTAAAACTAATCAATTGGATGTGTCATAGAGTATGACGGTCGGTAGAATACATTAACTTTATGTATTGATTGATTGTGCATACGACCAGTGTGTTTATATGCATTATGTGTGGGCGGTTGTTAGAATACATTGACCTTGTGTATTGATTGATTGCGTATATGATTCTGTGCTTATATGCATTACTTGTGTATGGGAGGAGATGGGGGATGTACTCCACGGTTTAGGGGAAGATGAGGGATGTACCTCTAAGCCGGTTAATGGTTATGGGAAGATGGGGGATGGACCCGGGGATGCAGCTCATATGCTCTCCCATTGTAGTTATGATACAGCTCTTATGCTTATCTATTGAAGTGTTGATACAGCTCATATGCTTATCAATTGAAGTGTTGTTTGTTTGATTTGATATAGCACTAACATGTATATCATCATGATTTTGTGAAGTACGGAAGCGTTTGGATTGATTTCATATAGCACTAAAATGTATATCGTTATCAATTGTGAAGTATAGAAATGTTTCTATGTTAGGTTGATACAGCACCAAAATGTGTATTCACCTTGGATTTCGAGAGTGTTCTAGTGGTGAACTAAAATCTCATCAAATGTTTTGGCCAGAGTACTGAGCTTTATTTTCAAACTCAAAGTTGAATAAGAAATGGAAAGTGAAGTGTAGCATAGACTTGATTGTCATGGAATTGTAGTAAGGCGTAAATGAATGTATCAGTGTTGACCATCTTTCAGTTGCTGATCTTTTAGTCATTATTCATAGTTGGTTTAGTGTATTTCTACTGGGCTGTGGCTCACCCTATATGGGAACATCATTTTCAGGTACAGGTAGCATGCCACCTCCAAGGACATCGCCTGGGAGACTAGAAGCAGGCAGACGTCTGTGGTTTTGTTATCTTTAGTTGTACTACATTTAAATTTCAAGCCAAGGGCTTAATATGTATTTGAGTTAGTACTCTCCTTTGTGTAACCAAGTGTTAGCTTGGAAAACTGTAAGCCCATAAGGCATTTGCTTCTGTTGTTAATATGTAATGCTTCTTGTAAAAGAACTACTCTGTGGAATAGAATGATGTTTGTCTCTCATGTCAATGCATGTCTAAATTGATGGGTTTAATGTTATTATTTTGAGGGCGTGACAACTGCTAGCTGGATCAAGTATACAAAAATAAATAAATAAATCATAACCAATAAACATAATTTTTCTTACAGTTCAATAAATGAACAATTATTTGTAAGGTGGTTTCATAGCTAAAAATAAACAATGTACAATACATTTTAAATGAAAAGCCAACAAGATAATTCAAAGTAATTCGTCGTTCAAATCGATGGTTCGATATTCAGATGGTTCAATGATTTGATTTACAAAACCCAAGTCTTGGTGACTACGGTCACTTAGCCTGTGACAAGGCCCAGAACCACACATAGGCCGGCGGTAAAGCCCCAAAAGAAACTAGTTTCTGTGCCAATAAATAACCCCCATTGGTTAGGGTCCAAATCGTAGTCAGACTAGAGTGATATTCAAAATTCAAACAATACACAAATTTTAAATAAAACATTTGATATTTTCAGAATAAACGTTTAGTACAATTTTCAGAATAGTTCCACGAAATATTCAAATAATTTTCATAGTAATATTCGATGTTGTTTTATACTTGACCCATATTTTATTTTAAGAGAACATGAAGGCTATAAATAAATACTTATAATTTTAAACGATTCAATAGGAATAAAAATGTACCAACAGTGATAGAGGGTTACTTACCCCAAACGCTAAGAAATAATATTCCAACACCAACTCCAAACACCCTTCTCCACCACTTCAATCACGCAAACCTAATAAACAAAACCTCAAATAAATTAATATTTTACGTGTTACAAACACCCACAAAAGCCCCACCATATTAGATTAGTGTATTGCATTAATATCCAAGTGATTAAACCATTCAACCCAACTTTATAGCCAAACACACCCTTACCCATGATACAAAACTCCATTGTTTCTATTACCCACCCAAAGTTACACTTACACATTGTACCCAATTCTCAAAACCTAAGTAGGCACCTATAGATCTTCCAAATCCCCTTAATGCATTGATTGTTAAATTCCTCAACATAAACTTAATAATTAACAGTAAAGACAGATTTTACCTTAACCAATGGGTGTCCCAAAATCACCAACGTACTACCTCCAATCCCTATTACAGCCTCACTTGAACCTCTCTTCACTTTTTCTTTCCTTTTTTCTTTTACCTTCTCAAACCCTAGCCGCCTATGGAGCAATTCCCAACCTTTGTTTTGTTTGTTCTCCAAGACTTAAAGCCACAATAGGTGGGCTTATTAACCTAATTTCTCAAAGTTACAAAATTACCCATCTAAGTAATAGGAAATATAATGCCATCTCATAACTAATTCTTTGATATTAATAAATGACCCAAATAAATTAATTTAATTACTAATCTATCTAATAAAATAATCCTACACACAACTTGGGTTTTACACATTGAGTCTTTACCCCTGAAGTATTTAAGGCTTCCTTTGGGGGTAATCCTAGGTCTAGTGTTTTTCTGGGCTCTAGTGATGGATAAGATTGGCAAGAGACAATATGGTTGGGTTGGGAACAAAGAAGCATAAACTTGCATTTGAATGCATTTTTAAAGTGGAACACCAAAATGAAGATCATTATGCAGTTTTCTAAAAGTCTCCAAGTACCAGAATTAGTGTTAGCCAATATTGCGCTGGCACCAACATTCAGCATATTTGAAATTCCATGAGGGTTTTTTTTCCTCTTTTATAATATCTCATCGATAGTGCAATGATACAATACTTCAAATTTTTCTTTCTTATTTTGGTGCATATAGTGTTAACGTATGATGTATAAGAGACTTCCTACTATTAACAAGTGTATGGTATGTTTGTTGATGTGACAACATGCATCAGAAAATGGTTTCAATGCGTGCAAAATGCTCACTTTTTTTTCTGAAATGTTAGAAAATTATGAAGAAAGGAAAATCATTGGTTCTGTGTTTCCACTACAAAGTCTGTAGTTTTTTTTACTTTTGTTCTTTTATTTTTATTTTTTTTGTGTGGTAAATATCATATAAGAGATTGATGACTGTAAATAGTTTACTTGTGTACACATTATATCTCCTTCTCTAAAGTGTAATTTCCACTAGCCTTTCTTGAGGGTCAGTCAGCAACTGTAAATAGTTTCTTTTACATTCATCTTTCAGCAATACAATCAGTCATTGGGACAATTTATTTTTATTTCTGTCTTCTGCAGATTTCAAGGGCATCTTTAATGCCTGAATCAACCCACATTGCTAAGCCAACTGCCTCGTGGCTTGATGACTTTCTTGTATGGATGTCACCCGAGGCTTTTGGTTACTATCGAAAATTTGTAGATGGCAGTTATTGTCCCCCTGATGACCAGGTTGGTGATATACCATGCTTTTCATGTGGATAATTAGTGGGAATGATTGCTGTCTAGATCAATGTCTGGAAATGCTCACTGTTTTTTCTTTTCTTAGTTGAAGTCCTTCGTTGTTAATTAAAGTTTTTGTTAATATGCCCTCTCTCTCTGTCTGTCTCAAGTATCATCCATATTAATGTATGGTCCAATAGTTTATGGTATCTTGTATTTTTGAAAGGGGGAAAAAAAGAAAAGAAAAAAAAAGCTACAATTCTGAATGATTTTTGAGATGTTAATGTGTTGTATTTCTTAAAGAACCAGCTGGTATGGCATTCATTTTGATATTGTGAATCCTTGAGTTGATGGTTTTGAATGTTTTCAAATGTAAAATGACTTTTGTTTGTCGTTACTCGAGTATGATGCATCATCCGATAACTGACTTGGCCATTTTTCTTTCTTTAGCCTCCTTGTTGTTCACCTGATGAAGATTCTTGCGACTTGGATGGCGTTTGCAAGGATTGTACAACTGTAAGATCCCACTGCTTTATGTATTTGAAAACACATCCCAGTGTCCTTCTGTCAGTACTTTGTACTTTGTAGGACTGAATGTACTTATGGATGGGCTATCTTGCAATTAATTTACAACTTACAACTTATGAAATGCAAAAGGAGTTATCTAAAACTAACATTGCGCAATTGTTCCAATGCTTCCTTCACTCGGATCTGGATAATGGTCATCCATCTACAGCTCAGTTCAAGGAGAAGCTACCATGGTTCCTCAATGCACTGCCCTCTGCTGACTGTGCAAAGGGTGGCCATGGGGCTTACACAAGCAGTGTGGATCTGAATGGTCTGTTCTGCTGCTTACACATATATATCTTGTCGTAATGTAATCAATCCAAAGAAATGTACTATGATGTAGTGCTTAAATATATCAGAACTTCCCTTTGGCTTGTATCATCAAATGAATTATTAACAGCTTTTACCCTGTTGTCAGGTTACGAGAGTGGTGTTATACGAGCCTCTGAGTTTCGTACTTACCACACACCACTAAGGAAACAGGTACAGAAGGATCTTTTTAGTGGATTGATACTTTTGCTAATTTGCTTAACTTCACTCAAAGAATATTCCTTCTGATCTACTTGTCCTTTTCTACAAGATGATTTTGTTAATTCAATGCATGCTGCACGAGAGTTTAGCTCAAGGGTTTCTGATTCTTTGAAGGTTCACAAATTTAACTTGCAGTTTTGTCCTGGAATATTCTTTTGCTGTTATAGTTGCATATGAATATGGTTTGGGGTATTGGCTTTCAGTGAAAGGACTTATTTGACAAACGTATAAAGTTATGGGTGTTCTTTCCTCTATGAGATATAGACCATCTGCAATTATATGTCTACAGAACATAGAAAGTGACAAATCTACACTTGCCAAAGATGTTAATTTATTTGTTGGACTGTATTGGTTTTTCATATCGGAAGTGCTTCTCATTTCTTTGGTTTTTCTCTTCCCTTGTGTGCAGTCTATCCTTAGTATCAAAAGTATTCTGAGCAAATTATTTGAGACTTTCAATCAATACCTTGACTATGATTAATCTTTAACTGAGTTTCTGGAAATACATGTCAAACAAGATTCTAGACTAGGTGTTTGCTCATGTTATTTATTCAGTTGTGGTTAAAGCTTCATCAATTATACACTGCATAGAGACAATTTGTATTATTCTCTTGCAAGTCAGGTTTTGATTGAGATCCATTCTTGAGATAGTAAACAATTAATGTCATAACTCACGTAAGACATTTTTTGAAGAATAATTCCGGCTTACTTATGATGCAACATTAATTGCATTTTCCTGGTCAATTAGTTATGCAAGTGGGCTAATATTCCAAAACGTAACAAAATAAGTTGTTTGTAGGAAATCCTAGTAACTTCTAATAAAATGTGTAATTTATGAACAATTTCTCTTGTTCATCTCTTATTGCATTTGCAATTTCGCTGTCTAATAATTTGAGCTCTTCTTATCTTCTGAAATCAATGTTCCCTTCTTTCATTCTTGTTTGGAGTTATCTGCAGTGCAAGTACTTTATTTTTCTTTTTATGCTTGAAGGTTCACAATGGTGATGAATTCTTTCCATTTTTATTCAATATATTCATAGAAGTTATTGGAAGTATACCCTTGCACCATGCATTTGGTTGACCCATTCATGGCCTGATCATTTAGATAATTCTTTATTGCATTTCCATTCATGGCCTAGTCGGTTAGATATTCTTTATGGTGTTATTGACACATTCAATTTAAGTGGTAGTGCCAAGGAGAAGAGTAAATAAACAATCAACCCTCAAGATTATAGTAATTGGTTTTTCAAATGACTTGGGGCTGGGGCGGAGGCTGTATGCATAAGGCAATTTCTGTGTCTAAACAATATTTCTTTTTCTGGTGTGTGGCTTATGCTCACTTTATTGAAGCTCAGTGAGGCCCCTTCCAAACCTTTATCCCTCGAAAAAATTGTCTTTTGCTTTGAGTCTACTCCCTTGAACTCTTATCAATAGCTTTTTCTTTTTTTTTAACTTGGGATATGGAATCTGACATAGGCAGACAGCATGTTCAGGTATTTTACATCTTATTCTAAGCCTATGCTCTTGTCATGAAGTTGTGTCTTTAATGCATTGATTGTACTTACCTGGTGCAAATCGAGATCTTTCCGTATTCGGTGTTCTATATTTTCTTTGAACAATATCTGGATATATGGGAGACAGCTGTGATCAACATTGCTATAGCACTTGGTTGGTATTCAAACTCTACACTACAGTGATGTATATTTGCAGAGCCCTTTCACTCCATGTGACAAAGATTGGAGTTTCCAATTATGTGATGTTATTGTCCTGGTGGTTGCTAGTAATTCCATTAAATTCTATCATTTTACTGCTATCTCTGCTTGAATTGTTGTTTCATGCTGCTTTCAAGTTGTTCTGTATGATATGATCAAGTCATCTTTGTGGTGGTTAGAAGCCTCCATTAGTAAAGGCAGTATTTATTTCTTCTGTGAAACATAATTGAAAATTTTGTTCGTTTGTACACAAGTCTTAGGACTTCAGAATGTGTAACTAGTATTTTGATTGAAGGTGCTATTTTTTGCCGGAATTTTCTATTCATTTATCCAATTCCAGATGTTAGAGATGCACATGTATTTTATTACCTTCTAATTGTGACTAACATCATTTAACAATATATTATGTATTTGTATCATTTCATGCCATTGGATGCATTATTTTGAGCAATTATTGACTATCTAATTTCTTGATTTGACAGGTGCTGTATTTCTTGTTTGCCTAGTTATCACCTCTAGGTTTGCTTTCTCTTCTAGCCTTTAGTTCAGTGTTGAGCCATATTTCTGCCTTCATGAGAGACAAAAAAAATTCGTCTTGGATGGTTAATATTTTCTTTGTTGAATTTAATAATCTTTACTTCTATTATTTTTCCTTGCCTATTAAATGCAATTTATGGAGTTCAGCTATCATTGTTCTTGTCCTGGCCATGATTGATGTGGATCTTTTGGTAAATCTTCTTCCTTGACAAAACATATATTGTGCTTCTTCTAAAACATTTATAACATTCTTGTTATGTATTTAGTTCATATTAATTGTTCATCGTTTAGTATGACTTATATATTGGCTACACAATTTGTCCAAAGAAAAAAAGTGAAACCAAAATTTTCTTGATAAAAACTCTGCAGGGTGTGATGGCAATTCTGGATATCCAACTGAATGTTGTTTCTGTGGTGAACCTCATAATGTCAATAGGGATTGCTGTTGAGTTCTGTGTGCGCATATGACATGCCTTCTCTGTTAGTATTCAAATGCACTTTTTATTTTGTTTCAAGGATTTGTAGTAGTGATTACTTCTTGTCTTATTGAAGGAGGCAGTAGCTGTTGTTTGGCGTAGAGCCAATTCAACAGGACTTGCTAGGAAAACCAATTGTTCTGTTGACAACATTTCTGCTCTTAACACAGGTAAGCCATGGAGATAGGAGCCAACGAGCAAAGGAGGCTCTGCGTACGATGGGATCTTTTGTCTTCAGGTTTATTACCATTAATTACCTTGATATGTGAGAGACGTTCTGTAAGCATTTTGAAATTTCTGAGCAATACTGTAGACACCCCATTTTTGACCGTCCTCAAGACTTGGACGTCACCGCTTGAACACTCGGTGATTATCCATGTTTGTGTTCGTTTGGAGTTCCCGGAGTTCTCGGCTACGCGCGCCTTGCCTCAGGACCTCCGAACTCGACCGTTTTGTGTCTGGTTTTGCACCAAACACCTGTGTTTTGCCCTAGAGGGGCAGGGAATGTTTTGTGAGACATCCCCACACACCACCGGCTGGCTGGTGTTGCCACCGACACTATATTGTGCCGGTCGGCACTCTTTTGTGCCGGTTGGCACTTGTTTTGGCAAAATGACCATTTTGCCCTGCCGACTCTTATACAGTTGTTTTCTGAGATATTTTCAGACAGCTGTATGCCTTTTGTTTCCCCTCCATACACGTGTATGGAGGGATGAGCCTTTGTTTTGGCTTAGCTTGTAAGTCTTGGTTGCCTATAAGAGAACTCTTGCTCTCTTGGCTCAAGGGTTAGAAAAATTGGAGGGTTAGAGAGAAAAGACAGAGGAGAGGCTCTGGTTTTAGGTTAGAAATACTATATCTATCCTATCTCTCTTTTCCTTGCTCATTTTGTACACTAGGTGCTTTAGTCCATACTTTCACCCACAAGCACCTAGTGTTTCACCTTCCCTAGGTCTTTGAGGGTCCAGAGGTTTGTTCTTGTTGCTTTGGAGTTGGATTCAAGCAAAGGAAGGCAACAACACCAACATTGTTGAAGAGGTCTTCAAGGGTAACAAAACTACCCCTTTTTACCCCATTCTTGCACCTTGTTTTTACCTAGTTTAGAACTGTTTTTGTGCTTAGTCTATAATACAAAAAAGTTCTGATTTTTAGGCCTCTTCATTGTTTATTAAGAGTGTTTGGTGGTTTGGGTAGGTTTGACCACCCTTAGGCCTTGAAAAGGCCCCATTTTGTGCCTATTTTGTTGAGATCCGAGACTTTGGTGTTAGGATCTCTTCACCACTGAAATCTTGAGGGATTTCAGTGGTGGAGATGATGCCTTAGAGTCTCAAGAAGGAGGGGGCCACCCCCTCTCCTTAATGTCCTTGAAAAGGGCAAGTTTTGGCCTCCAAAGGAGCACCATGTTTGGTTGTGTTTTGAGCATGTCTTGGCCGCATTTCATGCTTATATTGCCATGATATAACATGTTTCTAAGTTGGTTTTAGCCCTCCTTGCATGTTTTGCATAGATGCTTTGTAATGCCTTGTATTGCCTTAACATGCCTAGGTTGTGTGCCCCTATTTCTAGCATGTTTTAGGCTTAGATCCATGAAGCTTGTATGCTTATTTTGCCATGCTTTAGGTCTGTCCTAAGTCATTTTGGTCAATCTTAGCATGTATCTTGTAGCCTCTTTGTATTTGGCTTGTTGGCCTTAAGAGCATGAGTGTATGGCATGCCATGCTTGCATTATTTTTGGTGGTTTGGAAACATTTATCATGTCATATCAGTCCATTTGACATGCTCATATGTTTGCATTACATGCTCCTTTAATGCTTTAAAAGTATGTGTTAAACGCTCCTTGTTTTGGTCACTTTGTATGCCTTAGGGTTTAAGCCTCTTAGATGCCATCTAGGTACACCCTTGGCCTTGTTTAGGTCTGCATATGACCTATTTTGAGCCCCCTTGGCCTTGTGAGGCTTGGTGGGTTTGACCCTAGTTTGAACCTCTTGGCTTGCCTTAAAGCCTTGAACCACTTGCATGCTTTGTTTGGCTTGCTTTGTTGCATGATTTGGCATCATGTTTTGCATGATTTTCAGAGCTTATGCTACATGCTAGTAGTCCATGTTTAACTCATTTCAAGTGTGCTTGAATGTTGTTTGTTATGCTTAAGTGTTAGTGCCTTAACCTATGCATGTGTGCATAATTATTTGGCCCTCATGCCTTAGCATTTTGGCCGCTGTTTTGAGCCTTGTTAGAGCTGCCCAATTCATGTATAAGTCCATCCCATTCCTTAGTTTGCATACTTGCCTTGTATGCCTACTTGTATGCTTGCATAGGCACCTTGCATTGTCCATATGGCATAGTAGATAACATGCTTAGGACCTCATTGCATGAGCATGCATGCTAGGCCTCTTGAAGTGAAGTATGATGGAGGTTTGGCACCCTTATTTGCTTGTTTGCATTGCATGCATTTGAAATCAAATTTGCACTCTTGGTTCTTTGGACCATCATGCATGGAAATGCGTGATTGGTGGTCCGGGAATCAAGGCACATGCCCCCTTGAGTCACTAACATGATAGGGAGTGTGTTTGGTGCATAAATGGCTTGAATTGTATTGCCATGCATGTTGCTGTCCTCTGCTGCTGTGAGTTGCAGGTTCTGCAGGCATTCAGTGCCGGCCGGCAGTATTTAGTGCCGACCGGCAGTGTACCAGTAGCCGATAGCTTCATTTTGTGCCGATGGCTTCTTTATTCAGCCGGTGGTGTTCTACCGCAGCCGGTGGTAATCTCCAGTGCTCTGAGGAGTAGTCCTGAGACTTTGGCAATTTTCTGAGGAGGAGAGCAGAGGAAACAGAGGCAATCCGTGCATGGCAGTGCGGTTCCGAGCCAGTCCCGAGCGCATGCTGCATTTGGCCCTCATCCCGAGGCGATTTACCGTTTAATTAGATTAATTATTTTATTTAATTAATTTAGTTGATTTGTAATATAATTAATTAGCTTGCGTAGTTAATTAATTTGTATATTCTTTCGGTCCCTCCGAGCGAGGGCGTATCTGTAATAAGTGTGTGTGAGTGGATGTATGTCTTCCAATCCCCACTTCTTTCTTCCCTTTTATTTACCTGCTTACGATGGTAGATTAGGGCACAGTTAAATTAGCATACCTTATGCAATGCATGCGTGCATTCATGCATTTGTTTACATGCACCGGGCTCGGTACATCATACAAACTGCATTGTACTTTCAATTCCAAATTGAATACGTGCTACTCGCGCATTTTATATGCCATGTTTAGGGTTAGCCGAGCCTACTCTAGATTACACCTATGCTTGTGTTGCATTAGCCATTTAACATGAACTAGGTCATGCATGTTTTGCTAACTAGTTTATTGTTTTGGCACGGAGTACGATGTAAGTATTTTTGCTTTAGCATACCACATGCGTGTGAATGCTAACATGACAGTATGCTTACCATGCGGCTAAATGCTTATGTGAGATAAACTGTTTGAATGCCTGTGGGTGGAGGTTGGATTGCTTGAGTTGGAATAACTCGTTGAAATTCGTATTTTAGCCTACTTGCGAGTAGCAATTTCAAATTGTTTTCAAAACGAACGGATATGCAATATTTATTTCCAAATTAGGCGATCTAGTCTATACTTGTTCGCTGCGCGCATAACATAGTAATTCTAGGCTAATAATTGGAATAAGAACATGTAACGTTTTCAAAATCGGATATCATGGTTAGTAAAGGCCGGTCTTCGGACCGGGCGAGAGGGGGTGCTCATAGCTGACCTTCCCCGATCGTACCCAAGCTCCCGAGCCAAGTCACTTTGGTGATGACGGACACGTGGCCTTCGGCACCGAGTCAGGGTTTCCTAAATTTCCCATTTTAAAAATATTTAGGTGGCGACTCTGTAATCTGGCAAAGCAGTCCATGTTTGGCACTACTTTTCAAAATCTATTTTTCTTCAAAACGATTTGCCGGATTTGGACTCTTTGGTTCAGATTTAGAACCGTAACAAAAAAGGGAGTCCGAGCTGTAGCGCGAGGTCCCCCCCCCCCCCCCGCGACGTGTTACAGTTTCTGGCGACTCTGCTGGGGAGTTTAGAGAGCTTGACTCGAACTCGTGATATCCTGTTTTGATTTCATTTATGTGTCTCTTTGCATTGCATGTGCATTGGTGCGCCTAGGACACCGTGTTGGCTATCTGCTATTCCTGAGCGGTTTGCCGGAGGCTTGTCTTGTCAAGGCATGTCCATAAGGCTGACCGGTTGCGGGCTCTGCCAGTATGGGAACACAAACCCCGGTTTTACCGGGGCACCCTTTTCGACCATTCGACCTAGTGCATATCGGAATCCGTAGTGACCATTCCAAACTAGGACAGGTTGCTTACCCGATCATAGGTTGTGTGAAACCGCTGCGTGCATAGTGAAACCCTAGCCCCTGACAAAATAGGACAGGGAAACCCTACCCCAACGTAGGGGTGTATTGGCTCTCTTTTACCTGTTATATGCTTTTTAGAGTGCATCTCTGCAGGGGAGCGCATATATCAGTTTGCAAGATTTGGGTATCCGGCCCGAAGGCACCGGTATCAGTATGATTGAGAATCAGTTATATCTGCGGGTATCAGATTCAGATTTGAGACAGTGACTTCGGAGAACAGTGTTCAGTAGTAGAGTGCAGTTGTTCGGCTACACCCGTGTTTGATCTGTTTGGGGCTGAAATACTGCTTGTTTTCCGTTTCAGTTCAGAGATTCAGAGAGTTGATCCAGAACAGCTAGCGTCTTCTCCTTGCTGAGGTAGGACTGAACATGACGCAGAACTCAGAAGAGATTGTGGTCATGACGGCCGCGCTAAGTCAAGGAATCACCCCGCAAGGTGAGGCTAATATTGATCTGCCGTATCCACCTAGGTCGCCTGCTGCACACCCAGTTTGGACCCCTCAACTGTGTCAGGTTCGCGAGCCTACCACATTTGAACTAATGGGGATGATAGGAGATCTCCAAAGATCCGTGACGGATCTCGCCTATAGGATGTCGGTCTCGTCACCAGCCGTGCCATATGCCGGAGACTTTATACCTCAGGAGCCCCCGCTGTTGGGGCGAATTGTGATTGAACTGAGTCAACCGGAGATGGCCTCCAACCAGGGCAATGATGCACCAATATCCACCCAAACCCTTAACCCGGCCGAGGCCAGAAGTAAAGATAAGATGAAGGCAGATGCCGACCCTATCGAACAGCTGCTGTGGGCAGTCGAGGCTTTGAAAGCCGGGGGAATGAGCAAGCAACAGGTATCCTCAGTTATGTCAAAAGCTGTGGAAGATGCTTTCCCTACCCCGCCTGAGGGCACTTCCAGTCAATCAGAGAATCGGGATAGGCCCCGTCATGCCAAAACAGTCCTTCCCACTCCCAGCCTCGCATCTGGAAAGAATCAGAAATCCAAAGCCGCACCCGCTGATCCGTTCGCTAGTACATCTAGCAAAAGTGCTCAGGCTTCGAAGTACCTGCCCCGAGGGCGCAGGGTCTTCCATCCTCTCCACATGCCTTTGTCTAGGGCACTTCTGATTTTGGCCAAAAAGAGGCATCTTACACCCCTCGATCCTAGGCCGCTCCCCAAACCCCTTCCAGCAGGCCATGATGCCACTCAGTACTGTGCGTACCATCAGCAGACTGGTCATGCTACTGATAATTGCTTCCGCCTCCGTCATGAGGTACAGGATTTGATTGACAACAAGGTTATCCTCCCACCTACCTCGGCCAAATCAGTCACTACAGAGTTCTTGGATTGTGAGGACACAGATACCGAGGACACTGATACTACGAGTATATAGTTGGGATTCAACCGCCTGCGGGCAGCGCCTCGAGTTTTTGATGTGGCGTCTGGCACGCATTTTTTGAGCATCTGCGAATGCTACTTTTGTAAATCCTGGCTTGGGTATCGAGTCAACCTTTTGTTTTGTTTTGAGTCTGTCTCGGTCTTGAGTCAGTCCTTTTTGCTTAAGGGTCTGTCTTGTTGTAACGAGTCAGTCCCCCTTTTGTATAGAATACCAGGTGCCTCCGGGGTTGTTGCCTCAAGCACCGTTTTATTTTGTAATTACTTCTTTTTTGCTTTCTTTTTGGGTCTACTTCTGCTGTGGAGCCAGTTTACATCCGGGGAACCTGAATGAACAGCTGCGGCTACCGTGTTTCCGTATCTTTTGTTTTGGGCTAGCTGTGCCAGAGAACTCGAGTGGGGTGACAGCGCAGTCCGCCCGCCCTTGTGTGCCCTGATAATTATTGCTTTGACCTAAGTTTTTCAAAACCTTTTTGAACACTGCGGTGATAAAAACGAAGAGGAAGGAATTCCTCGGGATTTGCAAAACTTTGATCAAATTGAAAGAAAGAGAGGCATGCTAAGCCCTTAATGATCGAAATCATGCTTGTCAGCGTGGGTACTGAGAAGGACCCTGGCTTGATCCAGACTGGTTCCACACTGTCTTCGGCGCGAGCGATTCGTCGCCTTCTTAAAAACTTTCGAGAACAAAATGTTTTGCGCAGTCCTGCGAAGACCTGTGTGGAATCGCTCTTGAGATTACGCAGTTTATGATCGCTCTCAGCCTTGAGACTCGACCCTTCATTTTCAAACCTTGGACCGGCATCCAGAATGTTCAATGATTAGCTATCAATGCAAGGCCCGTGCGGCCAGACTCGAAGCAGCCCTCGATCAAGGGGCACCGAAATCGGAGCAAAAGACTAGAGTTCACCAGAGGAAGTTGGCAAAGCAACCGTAATTGATTCTCCTGCAAAGTACTGTAACGGTCATTCTCTTGAAAAACGGGAAGGCTTCGATTTCAAAAACCATTTGGCATGGATTCGCTACACTTTTACCCTTTGAGAGGCTCGCTGGGCCGAAAACCCGGAAGGGCGACCCAGGCAAAAGTTAGAGCAAGAAAAAGAAAAAAGAAGAAAAGAAAAGAATATCAAAACAAAAGAGAAGAAAAGAAAAAAGAAAAGAAGAAGAAAAATAGAAAAGAAAAGAAAAATGCAAAAACAAAAGAAGAAAAGAAAAGAATATCAAAAAAAAGAGAAGAAAAGAAAAAAGAAGAAGAAAAAGAAGCTCGCAAGGTCGAAAACCCGCATTGGGCGCCTTGGCAAAAGTAAGAGCCTAAAAAATAGTGAAGGTTAAAATACCCGAGAGTACCTTAACCGGAACTACGTAAGGCTTGATTCCCATGTTTGGGATACGTAGGCAACTTCATCTTGAAGTCCAGCCCCCAACGCTTCATAGCGTCTCGGTCCATGCAATGGTTTTGATCACCTTCGCCTCCTGTGAATTCGATAGTTCGGTTGTGACAATCGAAACTACACAGCCAGCTTCTTCTTGAAGTCCAGCCACCAACACCTTCCAGGTGACTGTGTCCATATATTGATTCAGACCGTCTTCGCCGTATCCGAAGGTCCGATCATCATCAACAAGGACTGGTTTACAGCATGCTGCGGCGTCATCCACACAAGGGGCAACTTTCCGTTGCTTCACAGTGTCATAAGTTGCCCTGAGTTGCCGTCCAAACTAGGGGCAACTTTCCGTTGCCCTCTTTCCCCCCTTTTAGCAAGGGGCAATTTTCCCAAACTGCCTCCGATCCGTGGTTGCGTATCTCGAGGAGAGGTTCTGCGCTTGTTGAGCATTGACTGTTTGCGAAAATAGTTTTTGAAAATTTTTACTGAGGTTGACTATTTTCTCGAAAATTATTTCATTTTCCAAAATCGGACCATGTTTGGACCCAAAAAGGAAAACTTTCAGTGCTTACGGCCTGACTTACATGATTTTCAAATCAAAAATTGAACAAGCATGTTAATCTAACGTTCATTTTGATCAAAACTGTTTTAGAAAGAAAACAAAAAATGGTCAAAGTAATGAACTAGGGGCACAGTTGAGTCGGGTGTTCCGCCTCTCCTTTGTTATCGACGTACTTGCCAGAAAGGCACCCTATCTATCAGAAGAAATAGCCGTGAGCTAGCTGTATCGGGCGTGAATCCGCCGTTTCCTATTCATCCATCAATCACCCTGGGAAGGGACGAAAAATGAGAGAATAAAGAATAGAGAGGTGTAAGTCGAGAGAAAAGTGAGCAGGAGAGTTTCTGAGAGAAAAACCGAGCTTGAGGGCCGAGTGGCGTGAGAATCACACAAATCAGAAAGGGTGGGAAACCTGCCCGGAGGAATTGGCTCCTCAAGGTCTTTTGTTTTCAAGCACGTCCGTGTGTCGTGTCCTTTGATTTGTCGGTCTCAGTTTAGCTTTGAGTCTTCTCTGAGTGTATCTCGTTGTGTTTAGGTCGTGTGCCTTTTATTTTCCTCACTTGAGTCCTTTCCACTGTGTTCAGTTGTAGGCTCGATACCCAGGTTGAGAACCCTTTCTTTTTTCTCAAATAGTTTATGCTCAGAATGCTGTGCCATTCTCTACATTTATGCGAGGCAAGAGAAGAAAAGGAAATTTTTGGGACATCCGAATGTGTTTCAACCTCAACTGTCTCAGTTTTGGTGACCCGTCTTGTCAGATTGGGCCAATTGTTCAAAGTTTGCCGTGTGCAGAATGGACCGGATATTGTATTATGAGCTGTGTGCAGATTAATCCCCAGCAAAATATGGGCTATTTGTTCAGTTTGAGCAGTGATTTGTCTGGGTTGTTTGCTGTTAGTTGGTTGGTTATCCGATTATTACAGTGCAAGTGCTCAATTTTCAGACAACAAATCGTAATCATTTACATTTGAGGTGTAATATGATGCAGTGCAATGCAAAGTACGAGGTGTGTAAATAAGTTACTTTTCAGATAAAAGTTTGTTTTATATATAATCTCTTTCAAAGTACAAACTTTTGAAGAAAACAAAATCTGCCTGTGGCAGTACAAAGTACTCTATCTACCAAAAAGAGAAAAGTACAAGAAAAGAAATAAAGAAAAAAAGCAGCAAAAGTCATCATCAGCAGCAACCTCACGCCTGAGGATCTGTCCTGGCCCTCTTCCTGGGCAGAAGCCCAGGAGCATCGTCGGAAGCATCGCTGTCAGAGCCCGAGCCCGAGCTATCCCCGGCCTCCTCCTCAGACGACTCCGTCTCCATCTCTGACTCGCCATCACCTGGAACTGGTGCTCGCGAGCTACTCCCGACATGAGCATGTCTCCCTCTGGTACGGGGGAATATCCTGCCATCCCGAGTAGAAAGGGGAGGCCCAGCCGGAGAAACGCCGCTCACGGGCGGAATCGGAAAGGGAGGCTGAAAAATACGAAAAGCAAATGCATCAGAAAGCTGTGAGCAGTATATCAGAATGCAGTGTATAAGTACAGTATGTGAATGCCGTGAGCAGTTAATCAGTACAGAGTGCAGTGTATGAGTACAGTGTGAATGCCGTGAGCAGTTAATCAGTACAGAGTGCAGTGTATGAATACAGTGTGAATGCCGTGAGCAGTTAATCAGTACAGAGTGCAGTATATGAGTACAGTGTGAATGCCACGAGCAGTTAATCAGTACAGAGTGCAGTGTATGAGTACAGTGTGAATGCCGTGAGCAGTTAATCAATGCAGAATGCAGTGTATGAGTACAGTGTGTGAATGCCGTGAGCAGTTTATCAGATGTTGTGTAATGCATCAGGTTGTATGAAACAGAGTATGGTTTGAGACTGTGGTCAGAAGAACGTACCGGAAGACTGTAGGCGGCCATGACATCGAGGGTCCGCTGCAGCATCCCCATCAGGGAAGCACACAACTCCACGAACTGCCGCGTGTACTCGGAGGAAGCCTGTAAAAGTATCGGATGCATTAGTATTCTGCGGAATATCAAATAAACTGAAATGGAATGACAATGCAAGATGCAAAGTGAAGTAATACGTACCGGGGGTAAGTCGGGAATACCGGCTAACTCGTGACCAGCCGGGGGAGGAACGAAGGGGATCTGGTAGGTCTCCCCACCCTGCCCCCTGTACGTCAGCATAGTGGGCAGAGCGGGCCAACCGGACCCTTGTCCCCTCTGTACCCCACCCCTGCCTCGGACTCAGGCTCTCCTCGAAGATCCCACTCCTGCTCCTGCCTCTGCCCGAGCCGCCAGCACCGCAGGACTCCCTCGCTCAGTCTGGCGACCCCCGCTCAGAGGCCGTATAATGAAGGTCCGGACGTACTCAGAGTAGTCGCCCTCGCCCCTATAGCCGCCCTCGTCCCAGCCGAGGGTGTAGTCCTCCATCTGCTGCAGAGAAAACCTCTCGGTGTCCCTCATGTGCTCAGGAGGGTGAACCGGAACTATCTACTCTGGCAACCCGAGGGTCTGGCGCAGAAAACGCTCCCCCAGGTACCAAGCCCGACAGACCGGGCCCTCCAGCAAAATCCGGTAACGAGAGGTCTCCTCCGCACCGGCAAACCGATCCTGAATGCCTGCTGGCACCGCAGCCCACGGCCGCCAGGTGACCTGAATCGAAACAGTTGGTTATTTGCTGGTTATCAAAATGCACAGTGGCAAAGCAAAGTTTAAATGAACTGTAAGCAAAATATACCTCGGCAGAGGTGATGGTGTCGAAGAATCGGCGGTAGAAGCTGAAGGTATCCCGAGGTCGCCGTGTGCACCTCCCATCATAGCGGCGCGAGAAAGGGATGACCAGGGGAGTCTCCGTCTCCGGCACTGGCTCCAGCCTAGGGAAGTAGGTATACACCCACAACTGCAAAACAGATGTCAGTATGACCATCAGATAAAGCAGAATGCAGTGTAAAGCAGAAATAACAGAGCCGTGTGTTGTGTAGTGTATTTTGCAGAGTGTACAGAGTGAACGGTGTACAGTCAGAATAAAGCAGAGATAGCAGAGCCGTGTGTTGTGCAGTGTACTGTGCAGAGTATGTGTGTGCCGTGTGTACAATATACAGTCAGTGAAAAGCAGAGTATGTGTGTGCAGTGTGTACAGTATACAGTCAGTGTGAGCAGTGTACGGTGCTGAATACAGAAAGTATGTAGAGCAGAAATGTAAAGCAGAGAAGAAGACATACCTCCCAAGCTCGCCAGTAGCCCCCGAGCAACTGCCCGCTGCCACGGGAGACTGAGCTCATGTAGCCGTAGAGGGTGGCCAGAGCCGCGCCACCCCAGTCAAAGCGCAAAATATCTCTAACATCTACCAGTGCGCTGAGAAGACAGAAGGGCACTGTGTTCGCCCGGTCAGCGAATAGGGTAGTCCCTAGCAAAAACATCAAGAAGCCGCGTGCGTACTGCTCCACGGCCTCCTGGGTCATCGGGGCTGCGTCGATGAGGGTGGGCTGGACCCTGAACTGAACCTCGAACCAGGAATACCTGACAAAGCCAGGACGCGCCAGAGGCGGTGCCTCGCCAAGCAAGTAGACCTGGGCCGCGGTCCACTCATCCATGTCAATGTCGAAGGGGATCGGATCACCCCCTACCCCGATGCCGGTAAGCATCGCGAAGTCGTAAGGAGTCATCGTCATGTCCCCTGCCACCGACAAGTGGAATGAATCAGTGGTGTCCCACCACCTCTCTGCCAGGGCGGCAAGGAGAGGCCTGCAAGCAGTAAGTCTGGACAGTCCCCTGTAAAATGCGCCGAAGCAGGCCCGATCGACGATCTGACGGACTGCGTCAGGTAGCTCGGCATACCACTCTCGAGCGACGGTATTCCCATACCCGCGGATGGCATGGGAACCTCCCTGTTTACAAACAAACAATTGCGAATCAATATGAAAGGTACAGTTTCAAAGAAACAGATAAAGTAAGTACAAATCTAGCATGCGTGCAAGTCTTTCAGATTCAAACAGAAGCCGGGTATCGGTGTGCTTACGGTAAACTACGGCGCGTGATGCGTCAGTATGTTTCGAGTGGTCCAGTGTAAACTTGGTGCACGTGTGCACGTTTTTCAGATGCAAGCAAATGTCAGGTTTCAGTGCACCAGTAGGTGGACTACGGCCTGTGATGTGCCAGTACTCCCATGGGGATCAGTGTAAACATAGCATGTGTGCGTGTTTTTCAAAGTTCAAACGGATGCCGGGTCCCGGTATGTTTCAGTGAATTACCAACGTGTGATGCGTCTGCGTGTTTGTGTGATTCAGTGCAAGTCTAGCATGCGTGCGAGTTTTCAAGATTCAAATAAGCACCGGGTGTCGGTGAGTTCATGTCAAAAGTGCAATGTGTGCCGTGTGTTTGGGTGATTCAGGCTAGTGCAGTGTGTGTGCATGTGTGTCGGTCCTAGGCAGATATCAGTTGTGAGGTTGTCTACAATCAACTACAGCGCACAGTGTATCAGATCTAAAGCAGTTAAGGGTTGTAATCAGCTATGGCAGTTGACAGTTTACAGTTCTACATTGCAGAAAATAAAGTGGATCAGGATGTTACCTCGGAAGCGCCGAAGGACAAGTGAGAGGCCAGCTCGTGCAGGAGAAGCTCCGGGTCCAGTGCTCGGTCGAAGCCGCGGAAGTGGCGGAGTCCATCGGGTGGTAGAATGTGAATAGCCGGCCGGTAGGTCGCCGGATCAAATGGGCGCTCGCTCAGAGGGAGGAGCTCGACCCCGGGATCCATCTCGTGATTCGGGGGAGTCCCGACATGTGGAACATCGTCAGCCATGGCAATGGGGATGAGAAAATAGCCGGAAAAGGAAAACCGAGCAAGAATACGAAAGGTCAACCGAAAAGGTCAACCCCGAGCGGGCCGGGAATGGCCGGAAAGGCCGGAAGGTGAAAATACACGGAAATGTAGAGAAAATCGAGGGGAACAAGTCCCGAAAAGGCGGAAATAGCAAAGGAGATCCCGAAACGAAGTTTCGATCGGATGGAAATGTCCGAAACGCGAAGAATATCGCGAATCCGACGGTAGAACGAGCGTAAAACGCGAGGAAATCGACGAAAATCGAGAGAACAAAGCTCTAGAGAGAGAAAGTGAAGGTTTTCGGTGGAGGCAACGTGAAGAAATAGGGTTTCAAGCCCTATTTTAAAAGACCCGAGGCAAAATGGTAGAACTGCCCCCGATCAGGCATTTTCTGCCGGTCGGCACTATTTTGTGCCGGTCGGCACAATATTGTGTCGGTGGATGAGTTCAGGCAGCCGGAGGCAGCCGATATCCTTCCCACCCAGCCGGTGGTGTTCCCAAGGCATTTTTTAGGCTAGATGAGGGGTTTTGGGTCTTCATAGCTCAAGAAAGTGCAAGGAAGTGCATCTCCGACGCTCAACCGGCCTCCGTTTTGACCTCAGACAGTGTGTTCTGTGTGTGGCACTCAAATTCATGTGGTGACTGTATCCTTTTGTGTCCTTTTGTCTTTCATAAGATTTAAAAGTCGCCCCGTGTGTGTTGCACGCATTCATCACACTTTCCGGTGCGCCGCCTCGCGCCGTCTCGCACGTCCCTTGCAACTTGCATTTTATTTTCCATCCGATGAGGTACGTGTGCCTCATCTTGCATTTCATTGCATTTCGAGGTACGCGTGCCTCGTTTTGCATTCTATTTTCCATTCGATGAGGTATGCGTGCCTCATCTTGCATTTCATTGCATTTCGAGGTACGCGTGCCTCGTTTTGCATTTTATTTTCCATCCGATAAGGTACGTGTGCCTCATCTTGCATTTCATTGCATTTCGAGGTACGCGTGCCTCGTTTTGCATTTCATTTTCCATCCGATGAGGTACGTGTGCCTCATCTTGCATTTCATTGCATTTCGAGGTACGCGTGCCTCGTTTTGCATTTCATTTTCCATCCGATGAGGTACGTGTGCCTCATCTTGCATTTCATTGCATTTCGAGGTACGCGTGCCTCGTTTTGCATTCCATTTTCCATCCGATGAGGTACGTGTGCCTCATCTTGCATTTCATTGCATTTCGAGGTACGCGTGCCTCGTTTTGCATTCCATTTTCCATCCGATGAGGTATGCGTGCCTCATCTTGCATTTCATTGCATTTCGAGGTACGCGTGCCTCGTTTTGCATTCCATTTTCCATCCGATGAGGTATGCGTGCCTCATCTTGCATTTCATTGCATTTCGAGGTACGCGTGCCTCGTTTTGCATTCCATTTTCCATCCGATGAGGTATGCGTGCCTCATCTTGCATTTCATTGCATTTCGAGGTACTCGTGCCTCGTTTTGCATTCCATTTTCCATCCGATGAGGTAGGCGTGCCTCATCTTGCATTTCATTGCATTTCGAGGTACGCATGCCTCGTTTTGCATTTTATTTTCCATCCGATGAGGTACGTGTGCCTCATCTTGCATTTCATTGCATTTCGAGGTACGCGTGCCTCGTTTTGCATTTCATTTTCCATCCGATGAGGTACGCATGCCTCATCTTGCATTTCATTGCATTTCGAGGTACGCGTGCCTCGTTTTGCATTCCATTTTCCATCCGATGAGGTATGCGTGCCTCATCTTGCATTTCATTGCATTTCAAGGTACGCGTGCCTCGTGTTGCATTCCATTTTCCATCCGATGAGGTATGCGTGCCTCATCTTGCATTTCATCGCATCTCGAGGCACGTATGCCTCATTTTGCACTCCGTTTTCACACCAATGAGGTATGCGTGCCTCATGATTCATTTCATTCTCACTTGCATTGTTTTGCATCCCTTGTGGCACGCGTGTCACATTCGCACAGTTGCCCCACCAAAGCGGGTCCGGCGGGACCAAAAACACGCGCGGTACGGCGAGACCTAAAACCCGCTTGATTGCATTATCATGCATTTTATTACGAGCATTGTCATGCACTTATGCTTTGCATCGTTCTCCACACCGGGTCCGACGGGACCAAAAACACGTGACGGTCTAGGAGACCTTAAATCCTCAGAGGGTGCAAGACCTTCGGTACATTGACATGCACCGTTCATTGCATTTGGCATGCATTTCATCGCGCTCTTTCGCGCATCTCATCATCATGCATTACCCCAAAGCGGGTCCGGCGGGACCAAAAACACGCGCGGTACGGCGAGACCTAAAACCCGCTTGATTGCATTATCATGCATTTTATTACGAGCATTGTCATGCACTTATGCTTTGCATCGTTCTCCACACCGGGTCCGACGGGACCAAAAACACGTGACGGTCTAGGAGACCTTAAATCCTCAGAGGGTGCAAGACCTTCGGTACATTGACATGCACCGTTCATTGCATTTGGCATGCATTTCATCGCGCTCTTTCGCGCATCTCATCATCATGCATTACCCCAAAGCCGGTCCGGCTAGACCCTAAACACGCGACGGTCTAGGAGACCTTAAATCCTCAGAGGGTGCAAGACCTTCGGTACATTGACATACATCGGCATGCGTGCCTCATCCGCATTACCATGCATCGCATTGTAAATATCGCATTGTCATGCATTATTGTAGGTAGTGCATATGTCATGCATTCAAAAAAAAAACAAAAAAAAACACACGCATCATGCATCATTTGCATTTTCAGACAAAAAACAAAAAACAACATGCATTGTCATGCATACATTTCGCATTCCGGTCTAGGAGACCTTAAATCCTCTGGAGATGCAATTCCTTCGGTGTTTGTCGTGCCCGAACGACTTCCGTGCTTGCGGTGAGTTCCTAGGAGACCAACGGGGATGGTGAAAACTAGAGTTCGAATGGCTCATGCCTAGAACGCAAAGGTTCGGGATTTCCGAGACTAAAGTCTGGTTTAAATACCCAGGGGGTGTACCCTCGGCTTGAAACCTGTATGGAAGCCCCATAGGTTGAGGTAGTGTGTTTATGCCTCAATTCTGGATACTGAACCAACCTAGTATACCATCCCGTTGGAAGAATAGGGAAAGCTGCAATCATGGTCATTGCATCATCTGCATTGTCATGCATTTCGCCCATTGCATATTTGTAGATATTGCATTGTAGATTGCATGCATTCATTGCATTGCCTCCATCTATGGCTTGCGCCTTTCCTTGTTGAGCTTGGTCTGGTATGTGCCTATACTTTTCACGTCGAAACATAGTTCTGCGTGCGCTTGCTCCTTGAGGGCTTCGACACCTTTTCTATGTTAGACATGGTTCGTATGCGTACATGCCTTTCCTAGGCAAGACTGGGTTTGGCCCGCGTGCCATATCCATTGTATCTATTCCGTTGCATGCATTCACTGCATTGCCTCCATCTATGGCTTGCGCCTTTCCTTGTTGAGCTTGGTCTGGTATGTGCCCTTACTTTTCACGTCAAAGCATGGTTCATGTGCATCGCGCCTACTCCTTGATGAACTTGGTTTGAGGTTGCGGCACCCTTTTCTATGTTAGACATGGCTTGTACGTGTACATGCCCTTCCTAGGCAAGATTTGGTTTGGCCTGCGTGCCATATCCATTGTATCATCTATCCATCATATTACATTGTAGTGTAATTGTTGCATCCGGCATTAGGATCATCATTCTTTCCCCAGCGGGTCGTCACCCCACTTATGTCATTCCACCCAATACTTGTTCTTGTGTCTGTCTACATTACTCATAGTTCTGCGTGCGCTCGCGCCTTGAGGGCTTCGACACCTTTTCTATGGTAGACAGACTTGTTACCTCCATCAATCTATTTGACATTTGTGTGGTTTCGAATCGTTCATGAATGAATCATGATTCAATTGCCTTGCATGTAGTTTGCATATAGTTTCAATTGCATTGCATTATCATTTGCATTGTTATACATTGTTTTGTATATATTGCATATCATTTAGCATTCGCATTGCATATGTCATACATGTACACTAACAACATTGTACCTGTTAAGTTTACCTTCTTTGCAGGCACGATATTGTATGTACGGCTCATTTGAGGCCGGCGCAACCGGGCGAGCCGCACAGGTATTGTATCTCCCGAGTGAGACGTATTGAGAATTCCATAATTCTCTTACACCCTTTTTGCATTGTAGTGCAGATTGGCACATGCTAGCTTATAACTGTTGCATGCGTGCTTCATTACAGCTCTCTTTGCATGATCATAAGTTATGCTCGGCTTTTTGCATCGTCAGTTGCATCTTGCCCCCGCCTACGGGCGCATACCTTATCTGCGGCTTGTATGCCTGTGCCTGAACTACGCTGGTTTGATTCCTAAAGGGATACGTAGGCAGCTTGCGAGTTCAACCATTTGCGCTTTGTATGTTTGTCCAAGTCTTCGGCCTTGTCAAAAATGGGTCGTCTCTGGGCTTTGACATTCACTCCTGTCATGCTTATGACTTTCGAGTTCTGTTAAAGAGGGGCAACTGTAGACACCCCATTTTTGACCGTCCTCAAGACTTGGACGTCACCGCTTGAACACTCGGTGATTATCCATGTTTGTGTTCGTTTGGAGTTCCCGGAGTTCTCGGCTACGCGCGCCTTGCCTCAGGACCTCCGAACTCGACCGTTTTGTGTCTGGTTTTGCACCAAACACCTGTGTTTTGCCCTAGAGGGGCAGGGAATGTTTTGTGAGGCATCCCCACACACCACCGGCTCTGGCTAGAGGCCACCGGCTGGCTGGTGTTGCCACCGGCACTATATTGTGCCGGTCGGCACTCTTTTGTGTCGGTCGGCACTTGTTTTGGCAAAATGACCATTTTGCCCTGCCGACTCTTATACAGTTGTTTTCTGAGATATTTTCAGACAGCTGTATGCCTTTTGTTTCCCCTCCATACACGTGTATGGAGGGATGAGCCTTTGTTTTGGCTTAGCTTGTAAGTCTTGGTTGCCTATAAGAGAACTCTTGCTCTCTTGGCTCAAGGGTTAGAAAAATTGGAGGGTTAGAGAGAAAAGACAGAGGAGAGGCTCTGGTTTTAGGTTAGAAATACTATATCTATCCTATCTCTCTTTTCCTTGCTCATTTTGTACACTAGGCGCTTTAGTCCATACTTTCACACACAAGCACCTAGTGTTTCACCTTCCCTAGGTCTTTGAGGGTCCAGAGGTTTGTTCTTGTTGCTTTGGAGTTGGATTCAAGCAAAGGAAGGCAACAACACCAACATTGTTGAAGAGGTCTTCAAGGGTAACAAAACTACCCCTTTTTACCCCATTCTTGCACCTTGTTTTTACCTAATTTAGAACTGTTTTTGTGCTTAGTCTATAATACAAAAAAGTTCTGATTTTTAGGCCTCTTCATTGTTTATTAAGAGTGTTTGGTGGTTTGGGTAGGTTTGACCACCCTTAGGCCTTGAAAAGGCCCCATTTTGTGCCTATTTTGTTGAGATCCGAGACTTTGGTGTTAGGATCTCTTCACCACTGAAATCTTGAGGGATTTCAGTGGTGGAGATGATGCCTTAGAGTCTCAAGAAGGAGGGGGCCACCCCCTCTCCTTAATGTCCTTGAAAAGGGCAAGTTTTGGCCTCCAAAGGAGCACCATGTTTGGTTGTGTTTTGAGCATGTCTTGGCCGCATTTCATGCTTATATTGCCATGATATAACATGTTTCTAAGTTGGTTTTAGCCCTCCTTGCATGTTTTGCATAGATGCTTTGTAATGCCTTGTATTGCCTTAACATGCCTAGGTTGTGTGCCCCTATTTCTAGCATGTTTTAGGCTTAGATCCATGAAGCTTGTATGCTTATTTTGCCATGCTTTAGGTCGGTCCTAAGTCATTTTGGTCAATCTTAGCATGTATCTTGTAGCCTCTTTGTATTTGGCTTGTTGGCCTTAAGAGCATGAGTGTATGGCATGCCATGCTTGCATTATTTTTGGTGGTTTGGAAACATTTATCATGTCATATCAGTCCATTTGACATGCTCATATGTTTGCATTACATGCTCCTTTAATGCTTTAAAAGTATGTGTTAAACGCTCCTTGTTTTGGTCACTTTGTATGCCTTAGGGTTTAAGCCTCTTAGATGCCATCTAGGTACACCCTTGGCCTTGTTTAGGTCTGCATATGACCTATTTTGAGCCCCCTTGGCCTTGTGAGGCTTGGTGGGTTTGACCCTAGTTTGAACCTCTTGGCTTGCCTTAACGCCTTGAACCACTTGCATGCTTTGTTTGGCTTGCTTTGTTGCATGATTTGGCATCATGTTTTGCATGATTTTCAGAGCTTATGCTACATGCTAGTAGTCCATGTTTAACTCATTTCAAGTGTGCTTGAATGTTGTTTGTTATGCTTAAGTGTTAGTGCCTTAACCTATGCATGTGTGCATAATTATTTGGCCCTCATGCCTTAGCATTTTGGCCGCTGTTTTGAGCCTTGTTAGAGCTTCCCAATTCATGTATAAGTCCATCCCATTCCTTAGTTTGCATACTTGCCTTGTATGCCTACTTGTATGCTTGCATAAGCGCCTTGCATTGTCCATATGGCATAGTAGATAACATGCTTAGGACCTCATCGCATGAGCATGCATGCTAGGCCTCTTGAAGTGAAGTATGATGGAGGTTTGGCACCCTTATTTGCTTGTTTGCATTGCATGCATTTGAAATCAAATTTGCACTCTTGGTTCTTTGGACCATCATGCATGGAAATGCGTGATTGGTGGTCCGGGAATCAAGGCACATGCCCCCTTGAGTCACTAACATGATAGGGAGTGTGTTTGGTGCATAAATGGCTTGAATTGTATTGCCATGCATGTTGCTGTCCTCTGCTGCTATGAGTTGCAGGTTCTGCAGGCATGCAGTGCCGGCCGACAGTATTTAGTGCCGACCGGCAGTGTACCAGTAGCTGATAGCTTCATTTTGTGCCAATGGCTTCTTTATTCAGCCGGTGGTGTTCTACCGCAGCCGGTGGTAATCTCCAGTGCTCTGAGGAGTAGTCCTGAGACTTTGGCAATTTTCTGAGGAGGAGAGCAGAGGAAACAGAGGCAATCCGTGCATGGCAGTGCGGTTCCGAGCCAGTCCCGAGCGCATGCTGCATTTGGCCCTCATCCCGAGGCGATTTACCGTTTAATTAGATTAATTATTTTATTTAATTAATTTAGTTGATTTGTAATATAATTAATTAGCTTGCGTAGTTAATTAATTTGTATATTCTTTCGGTCCCTCCGAGCGAGGGCGTATCTGTAATAAGTGTGTGTGAGTGGATGTATGTCTTCCAATCCCCACTTCTTTCTTCCCTTTTATTTACCTGCTTACGATGGTAGATTAGGGCACAGTTAAATTAGCATACCTTATGCAATGCATGCGTGCATTCATGCATTTGTTTACATGCACCGGGCTCGGTACATCATACAAACTGCATTGTACTTTCAATTCCAAATTGAATACGTGCTACTCGTGCATTTTATATGCCATGTTTAGGGTTAGCCGAGCCTACTCTAGATTACACCTATGCTTGTGTTGCATTAGCCATTTAACATGAACTAGGTCATGCATGTTTTGCTAACTAGTTTATTGTTTTGGCACGGAGTACGATGTAAGTATTTTTGCTTTAGCATACCACATGCGTGTGAATGCTAACATGACAGTATGCTTACCATGCGGATAAATGCTTATGTGAGATAAACTGTTTGAATGCCTGTGGGTGGAGGTTGGATTGCTTGAGTTGGAATAACTCGTTGAAATCCGTATTTTAGCCTACTTGCGAGTAGCAATTTCAAATTGTTTTCAAAACGAACGGATATGCAATGTTTATTTCCAAATTAGGCGATCTAGTCTATACTTGTTCGCTGCGCGCATAACATAGTAATTCTAGGCTAATAATTGGAATAAGAACATGTAACGTTTTCAAAATCGGATATCATGGTTAGTAAAGGCCGGTCTTCGGACCGGGCGAGAGGGGGTGCTCATAGCTGACCTTCCCCGATCGTACCCAAGCTCCCGAGCCAAGTCACTTTGGTGATGACGGACACGTGGCCTTCGGCACCGAGTCAGGATTTCCTAAATTTCCCATTTTAAAAATATTTAGGTGGCGACTCTGTAATCTGGCAAAGCAGTCCATGTTTGGCACTACTTTTCAAAATCTATTTTTCTTCAAAACGATTTGCCGGATTTGGACTCTTTGGTTCAGATTTAGAACCGTAACAAAAAAGGGAGTCCGAGCTGTAGCGCGAGGTCCCCCCCCCTCCGCGGACGTGTTACAAATACTCAGCTGAAAAGTGATAATATGAAAGTCAGATGTGAGTATATATGACAGAAATGCAGAATGCAGAAGTTAGACTGATAAAATGCATAAATATGTGTTGTGTTATTTGCAAAATGCAGAAGTTAGACTGATAAAATGCATAAATGTGTTGTGTTAGGAATTGATATACCTAACTAGGATCGGTGAGACACAGGACACAAATAGGAATAAAAGCAAAAATCTAATCAAGCACATAAGAACACAAAAATTTACGTGGTTCACCCCAAATGAGGGCTACATCCACAGTTGTTTCGGTTGTTACCATGATCAGAAATTTTACAAGATATATAGAGATATATATATAGATAGATAGATAGATAGATAGATAGATAGATAGAGAGAGAGAGAGAGAGAGAGAGAGAGAGAGAGAGTTGTTCCCTCTTAACTATAAATACATAAAAATTATGGCAACATGTCACAAGTGCGGAAATACCAACATACCCTTACTCTAAAGTACCCTTGATCCACGGTCGAGTTGTTAGTGTCCAGTACTTCTTAGGATCCCACACTACCCCCAACATGTTCTTCTGAGGTGCTAGAGTTCTCTTACCTGTATTATTCCATTGTCTTTGGGATTAATCCTTGTAAATTTGAAGGACAATCCATTAAGTGTATTTTAAGTTTAACTAATGTGAACTTTTGGCTAGGGATGGCAACATGGCTGCCTATTAACTGCATGTGGTTGATTTTTCTTTTGTTTAGGAAGAGTAAATTCATTCCACCTGCATCAAGGTTCATACTTAAAGCTAAAATTTTTCATCCTGGGTCTTACTTTGCGGAAACAAAAACTGGTTTCCCTAACATAGCTGATACCGAATGACCACCATGCCTACAGAAATTAAACTATTCGTCTTTAGCATTGTTGGAGAATCGTCTTGCTAACTATTTGTCCCGGAGTCATTTTTGTTCTTGTTTCCTATCCACACAACTGTTTCTGAACAGAGCCCTCTGTAACTTGGTTGCAACTTGCAAATTTATGAGTTTGGTATGGACAAACACTGCCTAATTTTCCACTTTACAGAAAATAGACAAAAGCTATAGCAGTCAAATTTCCTTTTTTTTCCCCTCACCAATATTGGGAATTACATTTGGAACCTTTCTCTAGCTTCTATCGTGGTGTGCTTGTATATGGTGGATGGGCTTGGAGTTGATTTATCACGACATTGTTATTTGACTACTTCTTTTTCTTCATTTTTCTTTGCTGTTTTGTGTTTTGCAGTGGAATTACACTCACAAAGCTAGTCGGAGTCATTGTCCCTTATTTCGCAAAATCAGAGATTTTTGTGGTATAATGATCCATCCCTCTGACTTTCAGTTTTGTTTGCTTGTTAGTTTAGAGATTTTTGTGGTATAATGATCCATCCCTCTGACTAATGTGATAGAAGATTTTCCTTAAATAAAAGTACATGATCACATGGGGCTTCAAGTGGCATTTTCCACCACATATGTGCCCTGTCATGTAAATGACCATTCTGTAATGCAAAATATTGGACTACTAACCATATATAGGTTTGTGTTTGTGGATTGCAGGTGGTATTGAGTATGTTTGGTCCACCATTGAGAAGCGTGCCCATTGAAAGAGAGCAGGAACTTGAGACTTCCACTTTGTCACACTTGACTAATTGACCAAATGCATTTGAAAGTTGGGTGGTTTTATGATGTAAAATTATGCAAGCAAGAAATGAAAACAAAATGACGGCAAGATGGAAAACAAACAAATAAGGAGAAAGAGGGAAAGGAAGAAAGGACATGCATGTACAATGAGTTAAGAACATGTAATTTCTTTCTACCCAAATTAACAGTGCATATATTTTGGTCAATGCTTATGGTGTCAAAGTTTCTGTTATCTTCACATTTGTTGTCAGGATCCTACCATTTCTTTCCTTGTCATTATGCTATGTTGTGTCAATAATTGACCCAAACATTAGTAGGTTGGTTTTGGGTTGGATCTATATCTAAATTTGTATAATAATGTATTATTATGTCATGTGATACCATGTAGCTACCAAAGTAGCAATTTTGATGGACGTAGGTTTTTCAGAGCAAACTAGGGAAAAAAAAAAAAAAAAAACCATTGGAGACCAAGTGGTGAACCAAAAAAAAAAAAAAACATTTTATGGCCAAAGAGAAAATGTTTAAACTTAACGGGGTACAAAGTAAAATTTATCCAACAAATAATTCTTACAAATTTTCATGATACTATTATGTTAAAGCATTTTCAACCAAACTTTCAAATTTAGAGATGTGGATGTTGGTGTTTTTATCCTCCAATTCTTTCACATCAAATGCATTATTCGTCCATACAAATGCATGCAATATAAGGCACAAAACATGCCTCTTTAACCGCCCCTTGTATATTGTTTTGTTGAGCTTTGAGCTTACATAAATCTTCTATCCTCTTTTTTTTTTTTTTTTTTTTGATTTTTTGATTTTTGATTTTTGATGATGAAAGTATAACCTGTAATGAAAATAGGATAGTTGCCTCTTAATAAATCTTTACACCTTGCGAGACGAGAGATGAAATGACAATTCAATCCACCGGTGCATGTTAGGACTACTGTTGATAGTACTCTGAACTCTAAACAAAAACCATGAACTTCCCAAAACAAATGCTGTTCAACTAAATATCAAAATGAAACAGGACAAGAATTGCACCACGACATCCTTCAATATCCATAAAATCTGAAAATATTTCACAGAAGAATTACTTTAGGCCATGTTTGTTTGGGTGGACATGAGCTTGGGATTGGACTAATAGTCCAATAAAATTATTAATCCGATGTTTGGTTAAACAATTGAAGTACGGACTAACAATCCATCTGGATATGGTATCTCACATATGATGGACTATTCAATCCCACAGAGGGGGGTGGGATATAAATTGAAAGACTAGCCAAAGTCTGGACTATTAGTCCTCCTTATAATCCTAACTCAATCCAAACATAAGATAGGATACATAATCCAAAAGATTCATAGTCCTAGAATTATTAGTCATGAGAATGCTAATCCAACCTAATCCAGTCCGCCCAAACAAACATGGCCTAAATGTGTATGTACATCAATGCACTGGCACAGAGAGAGAGAAAGAGAGAGAGAGAGTGGGCATGTAACTGCCTGGTAAAGAAAAAGCCTTTGTCCACCAAGTTCACCTCTTACCATGGAAGTGCGTACTTTCTTATTCACACAGCCCAAAATGGAATTGAACGTGCCAACACATCTTTTGTCTTTTATGAGACACTGGTCCAAATTGATAACTTTTACATACCCAACTGAATCTTTGATTAAATTTCAAAATAGGTGTACTGACTACGTGCCAGGGTTCCCTAAAAGTCGCTCCACAGCAGCATGAACATTTCCTGAGGTGGCACGTAGTGCCCTAATATTCTCTTGGGTATCAAAGAAACCCATTTCCTGAAGCTGTGACAGTTGAGTAGCATAAAGCTCTTCTGGAGGCACTATGAAAAACAAAGACATATTTTCTTTCAGCAAAGGGCTAAAAGGCAAGCTTATTAGAAAAACTTTACATAGAAATGCGATGAAGTTCTTACCATCAGGTGTATTTGGAAGATTTAAGCCACCAACTCCGAGTCCACCAAACACATTCATCAACAACTCCGGTCCCATATTGTTTTGTGTTCCTGAAATTTGCAGCAATATTAATGGAAGCTTGCATTGAAAGGAAATATGGACAGATATATCAAAATAAATCAATTTTCAATAAGTTGCTCAGATACCTGGAGTCCCACCAGTCTGAGTAGTTTCTCTGCCAAAAAAACAGCACAGAATAAGCAACACGGATAATAGAAGATGTCAAAAGATTGCAGGAATACCATGCATCACTAGCATTAATGCCAACAAGAACCAGAGTTAATCATAGGACATGTTTGATACAAACTAATCAATCTATTGTTTTTACCTAGTGCTACCCTTTTCATTTAAATCTAAATATGCATGCAAGCGAACACAAAAACAAAAACAAAAACAAAAACATAGATATGAACAGACATTGAAATAAAAACACGATTAGACCCCCTAATAGTTTGTATGCTCATTGCACACCCTGCATACTTAATGCACTTGTAACCCAGCCATGAGAAACCCCAGAGGAAAATAACAGCTCTAGAAACCACCTACATCTGTTGCTAAAAAAAAAGGCCCTATCCAACACTCTATTGTTCATCTTGAACTGTGGTTTCTGAAGAATTAAACAAAAATCTTCAGTCAGAGTAGTTAACATTGAACACATGTCGTGATCACCCCATAACAACAAAACAATGTGCAACAAGTATATGCACTCAATGATCCAATAAGGGTTGGTCAGTTGAGTCATTAACACATGATATTTTGCTAAAAATTAAAAAGAAAGGGCAAAAAGAACGGAGAAGTGGAAAAAAGAAAAACGTGCTACCAACTGAAAGTTGCAAGCCAGGATCAATGCCTATATCCATAAATTGTTCTTTATGATGCTTCCTGGGATACCCTACCCAAGTGAGAAACCAATAACTAGCCAGCCAAACTCCCACCATCTGGAGGTATTGACATCAACTTAATAATCAAAATGTCTAGAAGGACCCAATTGGAAGGTCAATCCCTTGTCTTTTCCCCCCCAAGAATCAGGTTCTCAAATCTTCAACTACAATATACAGTCAATGCATGAAATCAGTTACAAAAAAGACCAACCCTTTGATGTGTGTATACATGTTTGTGCATATATATATTTGCTACTTTCAATTATACACACACACCACCAAAAAAAAAAAAAAAACTATCATTTGTCTCACTGAAGATTAATAAAATTGATTTATAGAAATCTACCAATCAAAACAAAGTAAAGGAAAGAAAATAATCAAAGTGGTTCATTCATACTAGTAGAGATCAGAGAAACAGGGGAGGAACAAAATGGTTTCTCTTTGACTTGAATGTGTGTTCTCATGCTTGTAATCTAATTTTTTTTCGGTGAAATTAATCAAGTATACAAATGGTAAGCCAAGTGTAAAACTTGTTAAAGTCTTAAAAAAATTCATTACCTGAACTAACTGATGTCAAAAATCCATATCGAACAAGACTTCCTTTTTGCTTAACTCATTATGTTTCTAATTTTGTATTTCTACCTTCCTGAACCAAAAAAAATTCAACAATAATCTCACCTAGTTAACTCTATGAACAATTTAATAAAATTGAATAGATTGGGAAAATAAGAAGAAATTCTCTCACCCACTCCTCATTATTCTAACAAAGTATTCATAACTGTAAGGAAGCAGTTCATTTGTGATATTCAGATGGACAATATGACCTGCAACATTAGGAACCAACCAACCAATACAAGTATTTTTTTTTTTCTTTCCCAACAGAAGGCATTAACATATTAACCCCCAAAAAAAAGTTTTTAGAAAAACAAATATACCTTAGAAGCTCCAATCTATAAATTTCTGCCATCTATCTTTTAAACACCATCTAACAAACCTTAAAATTCAAACCAAATTTTTATTTCTACAGTTAAAAAGAAACAAATGCAACACTATGTTCTAAAGCTCCAATCTATAACCACTATATTGCTTTAGCAAAAACTCATTAGCACCAAGTTTCAATACCAACTTAGCCTTAAAACCAGCCATTATATTTCACAAATTTCTTTGACGATAAATAATTTATCCTCTAGACTAAACAGCATGACTCAACTGAACTGGAGAGGAGACATATCCGCATCCGTATGTCATTCACATCCTTGCCCAAGGAGCTATGATTTATTGCATGCAGCTGGCCTCTTTTCTATTGAATGACTTTGTCCATGGTTTTTCATGCATATTTCAAGTAAACCAACATTGCCAGAAATTTCATAAAGAAATAAAGTAGCTAGCAATAAGAAAAATTTTAAACCAAGATGGACATGAGAAAGGTGCCCATAATTCGTAAAAATTAGAGAAAAAATTGTATGGAGGATAGCTCTAATGCACACTACTCCTTTTAAGAGTACAGAATTTCAAAGCAAATTAAAATGGCAAAACTCAAAGACAAAACTTGTTATCTAAAAACCATAAATTATTTAAATCACATTTGGTATTTTCTGCCAAGAGTGACAGGTGCCAAAGAGGAACAATTAGATAAGATGCTTTATTGGACACTGTCAATAAGTCCACACTCAAATTTGTCATATGAAACTCTTGAAAGGGCCACAAACTACTTTGACCAAAACAAAATTGGCAAAAAAAAAGTCAAAACAGAAAAGGCATAGTCAACAATGCTTTGAAATCTATGACCAACAATTTAATTCAAAAAAATAGGCATTTGTGTAACCTACAGTCACTATAGTCATTCAAGCTTTACCTGATAGAGGCAACAACAATGATCAAACTGAGAAAGAATACACACATACATATAGAGAGAGAGGGGCCAAACTTGCTAAAGAGTGATGTCTATCATAAATAAAAGTTTTCTAGACACACACACGCACACAAGTAAATTAGCAACAAATTGTAGAAGAGGTAATAATTTGAAAACAAAAAAACAGAAACAAAAGCAAACCATTCAAAATTTCAGTCAGCAATCAAATAATGTAACCTATTCAAATCTGCAACCCAACACACATACACACACACACACACACAAAAATAAAAATAAAAAACATTAATATTAACACACACTACTAATCAAAGAATGATCAATAATATCAAAGTATATTGTCTCCTGCTTAGACTGAGAAATGCAAGAAAAGTTACTATATCCTCTATTCAAAGGAGAGAAATTAATCTGGATATAATGATGATTCAGAAGAATTTAACTCTTACAGAATTGATGAAAAGGCGGATATTAATTATCGAACCCCTTCGTCTGTCTATAAAAAATGATGGACAGTTTATTATGTATCAAACCATAGGTATTTCATTAGTTCATACGAGTAGGCATAATACGAGTAGTTCAAAGAGGTCTGCGAAAAATTCTGGGACAACGTCAATGCCAACTCGCTTATTTGTCAAAAAAAAAAATAGAGTGCGTTACAAAGAATTAATTGGTCAGTTGAATATTCGAGAGATAAAAATTCGTTAATTTGAAAAGCCATTTTGAATTATTTACTTAAATTTGGATGAATCTTTTTTCACTTTCAGCAATTCATGGAAGAATGAATCAGGAAAAAACCTATGATCTACCTCATGGCTGGATAGATAAATTTAGATTTTTGCGATTATTTTTTACGACGAGTTACTGAATATCAAAAACTTATTACGCAGAATCCTGTTTTTTTTATAACGAGTTGAGGGAATAGGCATCATTAGTAAAATCAATTCCCAAAAAATACAATTCCCAAAAAATTGCTACAGGTAATACATCCCAAACCATTTTCTTTCTCATAGGAAAATGAAGCCACCACAAGAGTAATTGTTAGAAACATAAACAGATTTCAATAAGCAAATCAATTACATGAGTACAAAATTCAAATTCAATTACCCACACATCAGATTTCACACACAAGCCAAATTCAAGTGAGTATATATATATATATATATGGAATCAACACAACTAACAAACATAAAAAGCCTAAACCTATTCAAATCATATTTTCCTAATTTTATAAACCAACCCAGTGAGTTCACAAAGGTGAAAGGGGCAGTTTCGAAGAAAGGGATTTGGGTCTAGGGTTTCATAGAATGGAGATGGAGAAAGGAAGAGAAACAAGTTGCAGAGCGAGAGAGAGAGAGAGAGAGAGAGAGAGAGAGAGAGAGACATACATTGAGGCATGTAGCTTGCTAAAACGAGGAGGAAAAGAAAAGGGCAGAGGAATAAACTCACTCTTTGGTGCTTGGCGCAGAGGAGCTCTAGCGAGATCCTGTAGATATCTTCGTCAACAGCTTTGGGAGCTTTTCTCTGTGGCAGAGGATCCGGCGGTGAAAGCAAAGCAGGTCTCGGCGGTGGCAAGGGCAGCGACGACGACCGACAGAGAGAGAGAGAGAGAGAGAGAGAGAGAGAGTAATTTTGAAGTGAAAACGTTTGCGATGAAGGAAGGGTTAGGCATTTGTGAAAAACAATTAAGGGGAAGTTATGATTTTGACAAAATTTGGATGTTTGTTCCAAATTTTTGGAGAAAATTATTTGAAATGAATTATATAATCATTATAAAATAATATTAAAACATTTAGGTAGCGTTTGATAACGTTTATATTTTTTGTTTATGTTTATAAAAAACTTTATAAATTAGTTTTTGTTTAATTTTAGAAAAACATAAATTACAAATGCGTTTGGTTTTAACAAAATGTTAAAAATTTTAAAAACATAAACTAAAAAACATGTTTGTCCAGGCCTAAAATATTTATATTTATTTATTTTTATTATTTATGACAATAGGATCATACACATTATAATTGAAAAAAAAATATTTAAAAAAAAATATTTGAAAAAAAAATTAATAAAAAAAATTATTAGTCAAAATTTTAAATTTCTGTTTAAAAATCAACGTAAACTCATTTTTTGAGTTTACAATTTTTTCTTAAATTTATAAACTGAGACAACCATTTATAAGCTAAAAAAATTATCAAACAAGTTTTTATGACAGTTTTGTAAATTTTTGTAAATATAAATTGAAAACTGAAAATGAAATGGTTACCAAACAGGCCCTAATAATAAAATAAATTATTAATTTATAATTTTGTCAATTTATACTCAATTTTTTTTAATATAAATTCTTCATCTATTTTTATTATGTAAAATTAATAAAAAAATAGTATTTTACTCATCAACTACAAAATGTATAATCACACCATTAATTGGCGTAATAAACATATTCACAATTTTAGAAACTACAAATATCGTAATTAAGTCATAAAATTTTGTAATATAAAATAAAAAATACATAACTACATAACTCCATCACTAATTAACCAGTAGAGCGAGAGGAAAGGGAATATGAGAAAGAGAGGCTGAACGGACTTATCGCCTGTGAAAATGACGTCAAAGGTGGTGTCGTTTCCGATAAGGAACATCGGAGATATGTACAGTAATTGTAAGAAATGAGAGAGATGCTTGAGGGATAAGGAGGACAGAGATAGCAAAATAGTACAACAAAATGCGTAATATTTATTTTTCAAGAGTTTTATAACACATGTACAATTTGATAATAACAAAACATTTCAAATCATAATTACGATCAAAGGTTTGTATATGTATGACATATTAATGAGAAAGAGCTAGAGTTTCGAGATAGATGCATTTACTAAATAGAGAAATATCACCAGAATGAATAGTGTTGAAATAGACAGAAAGAATAGTGACGAGTTCAAGGATCTATTGCAGAGACACAAGAGTGGAGAGAAGAAGAATCCAGTGAGGAAGAACTATTAACAATGGTCGTTTGATGATTTGAGCGAAATAGAGAAGTTTGGTTAAGAAATAGAGAGAGCTCAAGCACAACTAGGACAAATCAAGGGAAAGAAAATTGATTAGAGAAAAAAATGAAGAAAAATTAGGGAAAACATTTAGGAGAAAAATTATTTAGTAGAACAAAATAAAATCACGTCATGATAATTTTTTTCAACATATTTTTTATTAAAATTTAGTTAAATTATATATATGTCTATAAGTGTATATAAATATTTTAAAAAGAATATCGTTTGTATATTATTTCTATTATATTTAATGAAGATACTATGGCAAAAAATAAATCCAAAATAGAGATAGGTGATCAATTGTAATTGTCACTTAGGGATGACACTTCAAAATTAATTGAGAGAGTTGAGAGTTCAGAGAGAATAAGAGTTTGAGAGGCAGATTTATTTGTGAGAAATAAAATGTGAGAGGGGTGGAATTTATGGGACTTGGAAGGGAGGGGTTAATTTATATATATATAAATAAATAATAAAATAAAATTGGCTGTTGGTGGAATTAACGGTTATATGACTGTTTCAAATTTTTTTACTTTAAATTTTTTGACCATTGCACTGACAAGGGTGACAAGGAAGGCAGGGAGCCGTTAGGATCGGGTCGAGCCAGATGGGGAAGAAAACTTCGGGGCGAGCTCACAGGATGGGTCACACTCCATAGCACACCAGGGTCGGGCCGGACTCTAGAACACATAGCCCAGGGTCTTAGGTTGAGCTTAGGCTCGAGCCTGGTTGGGGCTACCCAGGGCACAATCGGACTTGGGGTGTGCTGCGAGCTCGTGGGCCAAATTAACACCCCTATATGTGGGTAGTGGTTGTGAGACAAGTGATTAGTGGTTATGATATGTGTGATGTTCGTTATGAAATAAAGGGTGTTGGTTATGAGATGTGGTTATGACATATGTGGGTAAAGGTAATGAGATATATGATTAGTGATCATGAGATATGTGATTTTGGTTATGAGTATAGTGGTGTAGTTATAAGTCAAAGGGTGTTTGGTTATGAGATATGTGATTAGTGGTTATGAGACATGTAATGTTGGTTATGACCAAAGTGGTGTGGTTATGAGATATGTGATTTAGTAGTTATGATATATATGGGTAATGGTTATGACATATGCAGGTAATGGTTATGAGCAAAGTGGTGTCAAAGAGGGTGTTTGGTTATGCTATATGTGTTAGTGGTTATGAGATATGTGGATAATCGTTATAAGCAAAGTGATGTGGTTATGAGATATGTGATTAGTAGTTATAATATATATGGGTAATGGTTATGAGATATGTAGGTAATGGTTATGAGCAAAGTAGTGTCAAAGGGTGTTTGGTTATGCTATAGGTGTTAGTGGTTATGAAATATGTGGATAATCGTTATGAGCAAAGTGGTGCCAAAGGGTGTTTGGTTATGCTATATGTGTTAATGGTTATGAGATATGAGATATTGGTTATGTGACTAGTGGTTATGAGATATGTGATGTTGGTTATTAGATATGTGACTAGTGGTTATGAGATATGTGATGTTGGTTATGACTCAAAATGGTTGGTTATGAGATGAGGTTATGATTCATGTGGGTAGTAGTTATGAGATATGTGATCAATGGTTATGAGATATACGATATTGGTTATGATCAAAGTGGTGTGGTTATCAGAAAAAAGGTGTTAGATATAAAATATGTGATTAGTGGTTATGAGATATGTGATATTGGTTATGACAAAAAAGTGTTGGTTATGAGATATGTGACTAGTGGTCATGAGATATGTAATGCTGGTTATGACTCAAAAGGGTTGGTTATGAGATGTGGTTATGATTCATGTGGGTAGTAGTTATGAGATATGTGATCAATGGTTATGAGATATACGATATTTGTTGTGATCAAAGTGGTATTGGTTATGAGATATGTGATTATGGTTATGAAATATGTGATATTAGTTATGCACAAAATGGTGTCTGTTATGAGATGTGGTTATGAAATATGTGACTAGTGGTTATGAGATATGTGATATTAGTTATGATCAAAGTGGTGTGGTTATCAGCAAAACGGTGTTAGTTATAAAATATGTGACTAGTGGTTATGAGATATGTGATATTGGTTATGACAAAAAAGTGTTGGTTATGAGATATGTGACTAGTGGTCATGAGATATGTGATGTTGGTTATGACTCAAAATGGTTGGTTATGAGATGTGGTTATGATTCATGTGGGTAGTAGTTATGAGATATGTGATCAATGGTTATGAGATATACGATATTTGTTATGATCAAAGTGGTATTGGCTATGAGATATGTGATTATGGTTATGAAATATGTGATATTAGTTATGAACAAAATGGTGTTTGTTATGAGATGTGGTTATGAAATATGTGATATTAGTTATGAACAAAATGGTGTTGGTTATGAGATGTGGTTATGACTAAGTTATGATCAATTTGATTATAGTTATGAAAAAATATGATTTTGGCTCATAACTATAAAAAGTGACCTGTTTAGCAGGTCACTTTTAATGATGTAGCTCAATCTTAGCCATTGATTTTCTATGTACCGTACGTTTTTTAAACAAAATGTACTGTAGATTTTCCCATTTTTTATTCTTTCTATTTCCAAATCCCTTATCAAATCTTTCAACCCAACAAAGCATTAAGCTTATTGATCATGTTTATTGCTGTCATTTTGATTCCATATAAGGTTAGATCTAGGGAAAAAAGAAGAGGGTATCCGATATTTTCTTCCAAACAAAAAAAAAAATAAAGAAAAAAGAAAAAGAAAAAAAAGAGACCTTCATTTAGTAACTATTTAAGGCCAATAATGTTTAGACTTTAAGGTTTAAAGTAATAATTGTGCTTCTCATATAGTAGATTGTGAACCAACCATTGATTCTTTCTATAATTGTCCACAAATTGTGCTGGGCATCAAGTAGTTGTGAACCAACCAATTGTGAATCTCCTATATTGTCAACCAACCAATAATTGTGCTTCGCATCAAATAGGTATGTTTGGATCTTGGATTGGTTGTGGAAAATGGAAAAGGAAAAGGAAAGAGAAAAGATACGAAAAGAAAGTGAGGTGAAGGAAGCTAAATGTGTCGTTTTCGATTGGGTTAGAAAAAGGTATTTATGTTGGCTTTAGAATTCTTTCGAAGGACAGGTTTGTAATTTAGGTGTGCTACAAAATGTTGAATAGCTCTTTCATATTAAAATTCAAGCCAAATAAATAACCATATGTTTAGGTTGTGTTTGAAACATGGATTTGGGTAGGGATTTGGAAAAGAAAAGAATCCAAATCTATTGGAAAATAATGGGTTTTGGTAACTTTAATGCAAAATTAAAGTGGGTGTCAATCCTCAATTCAGGTGAATTAAAGTGGGTTTAGATTCCTTGTAAATGCAATCTTTACACCACAAAAAGAATGACAAAAAACTATTAAGATTTGAATGAGGAATTGACTCATTAAGTTGGCATCGTGAAAGAGGTGTTGGAAAAGGTGATTGCAGAATTATACACATTACACTTGTGTATAAAATATGTGTAACTCCTCTATAATGATGATGGATTAAATCCATCAATTGGGAGTTTTGCAAAATTAAGTCTTGCCATCAATTGGGAGTTTTGCAAAATTAAATCTCTTGAATTTGTTACAAGAGCCTTTTCCTCTCTCCCTCCATGTGTATAAAAGGAGACCCTCTCCTTCATTCTTCAACACAAGAAATTGCTGCTCTTCATGTTTTCATAAGTTTTCTAGTTTTATATTATTTTCTTCCTGTGAGAGAGTGCTACAAAGTTCTGTTCACCGAATCTACTCAATCGGTGCATTGCTATAGTTGGTTCAACCGTTGTATCCTGGGCGACATACGTCGAACAACCTCCAACACCCAATCGAGAGGCAGCGAATCTGTTTTAAGGAGACTGTCTAGTGCATGCTTCAGTTTGCTTTCCTTTGCTATTTTATTTTATAATGTATTGTAATTTTCAGCATGGTTTGCTTGTTCTGAAATTTCAATTGTCTATGATAAATCTCTTTGTTTTATGTTATCACACAATTTATACATTGAACTTAAAACATATTAATATTTTAACATGGAATTAGATAACTAGATTCATATATAATTTCAAGTACTTTTCGTTAAGTATAAAAGAAAATTGGCATGTTGGTGTATTCTTATGGTTTCATGGATTTGGTGTTCCCGTTGTGTTTGGTAGAATAATATGTACACTGTTTGCATTCATGGATTTCTATTTTCCTTTTAATACACTGTTTTTGAGGCACGCATAGAATAGTATTGGAAAAAAGAAATACATAAGGCTTCTGGTAGTGGGTTTGTTGGGGAAAAAAAAAATTGAACTTGGTTATAGACTTTTAAAGTCATGATTAGGAATTTAAAAGCAAAAGTAACCTACAGCATGGTGTTTTTTTTTTTTTTCCCTTGCTTACATATTGTGATAGTTATGAACTTGAACACCTTCAATCTGATTAATATATTAGGCTATTGTTTCTACCTATAGATGTTCAGTTTGCTATCTATCAATAGTGGATTAATAGATGCAAAGTTTAATTAGACTGCTTTTATTTATAGATCTCTAGCATTTTTGTAAAATTTAGTTTTTATTTATTCTAGTATAATTTTATTATGAGTAGTATATAGTTTTGTATAATGCATGCTCATATTTTATAATTTGATAATATAATTTGCATGTTCAAATTTTATAGGTTTTGTTACATGCTTATTATTTTAGAATTATTTACATGTGCATTGCTAGCATTATTTACAAATTTATTGTGTAATAATTTTATACATAACTCATGGTTATTAAAATTTTAATTAATTTTAGAGTTATAAGTTTATTTTGTAACTCTTGCCTATTCATATTTTAATTTAATTGTGGAGTTATAAATTTTAATTGTGTAACTTGTCTATACTTATGTACATGGTTAATGTATAAATTAAATTATGAATTTAATTTTGAAGTTTTAGGTTTATTTTGTAACTCTTGCTAATTAAAAGTGTTAATTGTATATTTATTTACATGATTATTGTGTTACAATTTCATATAACGCTTGTCAATTAATTTTATTTAATTTTAGAGTTATAAGGTTTGTAACTATGAAGCACGGACACCTCTCCAAGGGCTCTATACCAGTGTCGGACACGTGTTGAACACAGACACGCGGTGGACACGTGTCCGACATGCAGCTAAGAGTTTTCCAAAAAAAATTTATTTTTTTTGCAGCCCCACGTTCCGGATACGTTCAGACACCTTCGGGGTCAATTTCACAGTTTATGGAACTTCTATGGGGTCAATTTGTAAAAAAAAATAAAAATAAAAATATATGCCCTTAATCGAGGTAGAACAGAGCAGAAAGAGAGAGAAGAGAGCAAAAGAACAGAAGAGAAAGAGAGCAGGCCTAGTCGTTCGTCGTTGTCGCTCGTTGGCTGTTATCTAAAGTGCACATTCTCTTCTTCTTCTTCTTCGTTCTTCTATCTTTTTCTCCTTCTTTGATCTTCTTCATCTTCTTCTCCGATGTTGTCTCTGTCTCAGTCGCTGTCTCTCTCACAGTCACTCACTCTCTCTCTCTCTCGCAATCACTCTCTCTCTCTCTTTCGTTGTCTCTCTGTCTCCGATCTTCTTCACTCTATTTCTTTTTTCTTTTTTTTCTTTTTCTTTTATATGGTCAGTGAGTGGAAGTCTCTCTTTCTCTCTCTCTCTCTCTTCTATTTTTTTTTTCTAATTTCATTTTATATTTTCTTTTCTCTCTATATGCCTCTGTTATATTTTTTTTTTTTTTTTGGTGATAAGTAAAAAAAAAATGCCTATGTTATAATTTTAATAGTATTATTTTGTATTTTTTATTACCTTTGAATAATTTTTTTATAATTTTATGACATATAATAAATAAAATTAATTATATATATTAAACGTGTCCCTAGTGTGTCGTGTCCCCTATTTTTTGAAAATTTGCGTGTCTACGTGCCTGTGTTGTGTCATGTGTCCATGTCCGTGCTTCATAGGTTTGTAATTTATTTGAGAGTTATAAGTTTCATTAACTTGTCTAGCTTTTTAATTTTATTTAATTTTGCTATTTAATTAATTTATTGCTGTTATAGTTTCTTTAGAGTATTTGTTTTATATTTTGTTGTATTTTTCTGCTAACCTCCTTTACAGGAAGAAAGGGAATGGAAACAAAAATACGAATCCAAATGACTAGGATTTAGGACTATAAAACAAAATTATGGACTACTGACCTTGTTTTGAACAGAAATACCTAAGCGAGGAGAGGAGTTTAGAAAATGGATAATCCTATTTGGATTGGTTTACATTTGTTTAGTGAAGCAATTTTTTGCTTAGGTTTAGTTGGTTTTTACCAATTGTTAGCAAATTTTATTTGCTTCTATTGTTAGAAGCATTTTATTTCCTTAATCATCGTTGTAGCAATTTTTTATATTGCTTGTAATTTGGTTAGTAATTTTTAAATTGCTTGTAAGTTTGGAACATGGTTTGGTTTTCTGTAATAGAAATCAAAGTGTTTAGCCTTGGCTAAAAAGTAGTTCATATTTGTTTAGAAATGACAACTAAGACGGATTTGGTTTCAAACCTTTGGGGTTTGAGGAAGTCTTTGGGTTTAATCATTTTATTCCCAAAGTATTGGAAAACCAAGTTTGGAAAAAGTCTTTGATTATAATCTGATCATTTCCAAAGTGTTTTGGTTTTGAGAAAAGAAACCGAATTTTAGCATTAGCTAAAATATTTTTGATTTTTATTCAGAAATAATGGGCTCAGTTCTGAGAGTATCGATTAACTTTTATGAGTGGTGTAATCCAGGTAGCAAATTTTATTTTCTTGGGAATTAGTTTGTTTTAACCTGGTTTATCTCTTGGAAAACTTAATTCTAAATTTTCTACCCGAATTACACCACTCATAAAAGTTAACCGATACTCCCGGAACTGAGCCCATTATTTCTGAATAAAAATCAGAAATATTTTAGCTAATGCTATACGAGTCAACATGCTCTTGAAAGTTTTGTCTAAGGTTAACTGGGTCTTAAGTGAGACCGGTGTGTAACAACCCTGACCCATGATTAACATTAATCCATGATTAATTATGCCTAACACTAATTAAGGAGGAATTATGAATTAATTTGCAAGTGTGTGATGCATTATCCGTGCTTATATCTGTTAGCGTAGAAAGATCTGTCCATGTTTTAGTTTCGGTTTGCGAATTGAAGGCCTTATCGGCATCTGATTCAAAAATTAGCTTAATTTATGTGTTAATTGGAATTTTTAGAATTTTATGGTAAGTTTAATCGCAATCTGATTCAGAACGATTAAATTAGATTAATTTAATTTAATGTCCATTTATTTGGCCTTATTTAATTATACTTCCACTTAAGCCTACATAAGGCTTATACACCTCATTTGTGCCTTTTGTTTTCTTACCATCTTTGAGCCTCCAAGAGAAAAAAGTAAGAGAGAGGGAGGTAGAGAGTGAAAGTTGAGATCAAGCTTGAAGTTTGGAAGAATTGCTAGGGGACTTGGAGGATTGCTCAAGAATATCTCTAAACTTTAAGGAATTGAGAATCTTAGGTAAGAATTTTAGCCTCTAGTTTTACAATTTAGTTGATTAATGCATGGGATCAAGTAAGATAGGTGGATTGTCATGAGAATTGAGCTAAAGATTGGTATTGAGAATAAATTTATGTTTGCATGTGCATTTCACGAAGTTTTGAAAGTGTTTTCAAAGAATACCCTCATTCATGTCTTGAATTCACTTTAATTTTGGGGAGTCATCAAGTTTCAAGTTGTTTTGTGGCATTTGATCATGTTTTGAGAAGCTTAAGGCCAAAGAACTCATGCATGTCATGTTCTTGGATCATTCACAAACTTTTAGTTGAATTTTGCATAATTAGCAAGCCATTGGGCCATGATTTCTTGAAATGATCTTTGATTCATGTTGTTTTAAGGGTTTTCATGTATTTTCTTAAGTTTTGGCCCAAAAAAATCAAGTTTGATGCTTTTAAGGTTGAGTTTGAGCTTGAAGATCAAATCTGGAAATTCCAGAATTTGCATCCACGCTCGAGCGTAGGACTTCACGCTCGAGCGAGCAGTCTGAGTGCGTGCACTTCTGCTCGAGTGACCTAATTCTCGTTCGAGCGTGAAATGCATATACCCAGAAGTTTGCATATCTTGCAGCACGCTCGAGCGACAGAACTCACGCTCGAGCGAGGGACTGAGTCTCACGCTCGAGCGGAGATCGAGCGTCTATCGAGCGTAAAATGCAAGCAACCAGTAATTTTTCAAAGTTTGCAGTCCGCTCGAGCGAGAAAAGTTGCGCTCGAGCAAAGCCTCATCGTCTGCATGCCCGCTTGAGCGTGGACCCTATTTTCAGCAAGTTTGTAAAAATGTTTTCAAGTGTATTCTTGCATCCTCATTCCATCCTAGGCATTCCTAGGCCATGATTAAGACTCCACAATGAGGTTAAAGGCTAGAAACACACTAAGAACAAGTGAAATATTCGAGGGTGCGCCTCAGGATAGGTGAATTGTCTACCTTGCTGCCAATTTGGAGCTACCAGTTATCTGTGAGTAATAACTTAGTAAAGCTATGTTCAAGTAAATTATTTTCTGCACATGGATTAAGAACTGTTTTACGAAATGTCATGTTTTATGCTATGAATGATTGTCCAAGTTTAACAAGTTTAACAAGTACTTATGATATTATGCTATGGTTTAAGTAATGCCATGATTCAAGTATATGCAAGTTCCCGGTACCGAAGGTCCCTTATGGGACTAACAAGCTATCTATGCCCGGCTGGAGGTTCTTAAGACGAACTAACAAGTTTACAAGTTCCCAGTCCGGAGGTTCCTTTATGGGACTGACAAGTTATTCTTAGCCGGCTGGAGGTTCTTATATAGAACTGACAAGTATAATTTAAGACATTATCTGTGTAGTCTGTCAGCGCTGATGGATGTACTATGTGAGACTAAGCATGAACTCCGAATTCTATATATGTACAGAATGAGAATACGTATGTGAATTTCAGTTTCAGCCACAGTTATGGGACATCATTCATTTACCCCTTTACTTTGCTATTATTCACTGGGCTTTCGCTCACTAGTTATTTATTATGTATGTAGGTGAGTAGGCTCGTGATCAGGCTTAAGATGATGCCTGGCGTTTTGTGTTGGTCAGCCACCTTTTGTGCCTCACGAGGAGGTTCCAAATCAAGTCATGTGTTGTGGCTGTGTTAATATGGATGCATAAGACTGTCTCTTTTGTTTTATGAACAAGTTGCCTTTTGTATGTACTTGTTAGTGACGTGTAAATACTATACCTATGACGTCACTTGTATGTATATAAAGTTTAAGGTTTTCAGTTCCATGTATGTCTTCACGGCTGTTTAAGGTTTTCAATTCCATGTATGTCTTCACGGCTCAATGGACTTCGTATGTTTCGTATATTTGCTTCCTCAGCCCCTAACTACATGCTATTATGTGAAGAGGCCTTCGGTAATCCAAGGATTACTGGCCGGTTACGACGCTAAACCTATAGGGGCAGGTTTGGGTCGTGACACAGTGTGACCCCTCCAGTCTTCCTGGAAACTTTCCTGACCATGTTCGATTCTAGGGTAAGTGGTGAGGTCAGTTTTGAATTAAATTCAAACTATGGATTTTCTAGTGTTAAGTTTAGTTTCTAGAAAAACAGAATAGTGAAATTCTGTTATGATTTTTTTTAAATGGCTTCAAGAGGTGACAACAGAAATGTTGTTCCACCTGACAACCTTAAACCTTGCGAGATTCTTAAAGGAAAATTTATAGAGATCAAGTGTGATTAAAGGAAATCATAAGATTGCATGATAATATCTCTAAATTAATTAGAGGCAATTAGTATGTTATCCTTGTGTCAATTATAGCATATATGATTGCTATGTGACTTTGCTTGAAAGCAAAGATGAGACAACCCGTTAGGATGGATGAATATATTTTTGAATTTTTAAATTCTGAATATATTTTAAATTGGTGGCTTGATCATAGAGATAGAAAACTGGTGGTTCCTAGGAGGTGTAAGACCACTGGCTACACAGTTATGACATTGTGGTTCCTAGTAGTGAACAGATTACTGATCACATGTCAAGATATGATGGTTCCTAATAGTGGAGAGGCTACTGATCATATGTCAAGACATGGTCATTTCTAGTAATGAAAGAGTCTATTGATCCTATGTTAGGACGTTGTGATTCCTAGTAGTAAAGTGACTACTGATCACAGGTTAAAACATTGTGATTCCTAGTAGTAGAAAGTCCACTGACCACATGCTGAGATATTAGTGATCCCTAATGATAAGACTACTGGCCATGTTATGAAGTTCCGAATAGTAGACTATTGAACACTGGATTTGTGTTTCCTGATAGTAAGACTATTGGTTTCAAAGTGATAGGTTGGACGAAATATGTTTGGGTGCCTAATTCGGTTGATGACATTCTGGGAATGTATTTACTGTGATATGATTTTGAGAGTTTCATAATCATTGTGACACAAGGAATTGTTTAATGACCCTGTATAAATTTTTGAAACAAGCCAAAAGGCTTTGTATAAATTCTACAAATGTGGGGGTGTCATGCAAAAGGTGGGAATACCGAAACCCAAGAGGGTTAGGATAAACCTAAAAATCCGTTGACTTTGTATTCAACAATTATGCACAATATAGCAATGCATATCAATTTCTTGTGTTTCAGTCTTCTATTCTAGATATACACAAGAATAGTATCATGGAATCTAGAAATGCATCTTTCTTTGAAGATGTATTTTCTAGTCATATCCAAGAAGGGGTTCAGAGTTCCATGAAAGAGATTGAAAGTGACAATGATCACATAGATGATCAACTAGATGATCACATAGATGATCAAGCTAAGGACGTAGATGAGCCAAGAAGGAGTAAGAGGGCCAGAACTGCAAAGTCCTTTGGTTCGAACTTCTTGACTTATATGTTAGAGGGAGAACCTCGAACTTTCCATGAAGCTGTGATTTCACCTGAAAGTCCTTTGTGAAAAGAAGCAATTAAGAGTGAAATTGACTCCATCTTATAGAGCCATACTTGGGAGTTGGTTGATTTACCCCCAGGCAGTAAGGCCTTGGGGAGTAAGTGGATCTTTAGAAGAAAGATGAAAACTGATGGGTCAATTGATAAGTATAAAGCTAGGCTAGTTATCAAAGGATACAAGCAGCGAGAAGGTCTGGATTATTTTGATACGTATTCACATATGACAAGGATTATATCCATTTGTATAGTGATTGCGATAACGGCTTTACATGATCAGGAGATACATCAAATGGATGTAAAGACAACTTTCTTAAAAGGAGATTTAGATGAAGAAATCTACATGGAGCAACCCCAGGGGTTTCAGCTCCAGGACAAAATAAGAAAGCTTGTAAGCTTATCAAATCATTGTATGGTTTGAATCAAGCTCCACTATGTTGTCAAATAAATTTAGAATCAATGAGTATGACAAGTGCGTGTGTGTTAAAGACACTGATAGAGGTTATGTCATTTTGTGTCTATACATTGATGACATACTCATTGTTGGTAGTAATGATGAGATGATTAGAACTACCAAGATATTGTTAAACTCTAAGTTTAACATGAAAGACATAGGCCTTGCAGATATCATTCTGGGTATTAAGATTACCAGAACATCTGATGGTATTATACTTTCTCAATCTCCCTATGTTGAGAAAATACTAGAGAAATTTGGAAAATCATATACAAGTGTGTCTAGGACACCGGTAGACTTGAGTCTACACTTGACCAAGAATAATGGTGAGATTGTCTTTCAGCTAGAATATTCTCGGGTCATTGAAAGTTTGATGTATCTGATGAGTTGTACAAGGCCGAATATAGCCTACTCAGTTAGCAGGCTTAGTAGATACACGAGTAATTCGAATACTACTCATTGGAGGGGCATTTTGCGGGTGTTAGCTTATCTACGCTACACCCGGGGTTATGGGCAGCATTATACCAGATACCCAGCGGTACTAGAAGGCTATAGTGACGCTAATTGGATATTTGATATAAAAGACTCCAAATCCATTAGTGGTTATGTGTTTACCCTCGAAAGGGCAGCCATGTCTTGGAAATCTTCCTAGCAAACATTTATATCAAGATCAACAATGGAATTTAAGTTTATTGCTTTGAATAAAACAACTGAAGAAGCTGAATAGCTTTGCCAGTTCGTTGAGGATATTTCACGTTGGTCGAAACCTGTGCCAGCCATTTGTATTCATTGTGACAGCCAATCGGCAATTGGATGGACACAGAGTAATATGTATAATAGAAAGTCTAGACATATTCGTCATAAACATAATTTCATACGACAACTACTCTCAAACGGAGTTGTCACTTTAGACTATGTAAAGTCTAAGGACAACATTGCGGATCCGCCAACCAAAGGGTTAAATCAAGTGTTAGTAGAGAAGTCGTCTAAAGGAATGGGTTTAAGGCCTTTAGTGTAAAGTGTTACCGTAATGGAAACCCAACCTAGTTGACTGGAGATCTGAAGATCTAGGTTCAATGGGATAACCTAATTGCGTGTAACGGTGGTATGTCACTGAGGAGGTTAAACCTCCTGTCATTTCTTTTATCAGTGATACCTGCAAGTGTAGAGGTTAAGCTGAGCTTTTAATGACTCTAGTGTGTTAAGCTGTTGAGCTAAGTATAGCAGGATACTCAAGTAGAGTCACCTATGTGAGTGTGAAGTGGGGCCGCTTCTATAAGAATTGACAGGGCCTTATTCTTTGAACCACTCACTAAACTGGGCTAGTGTTCCAGGGCCACACCGGACACAACAGTGAAAACAGAACGATGGTTGGAGTAATTCCTGTGTGAGGTCTGTTGTCTTCGTTTACAAAAACGGAAGAACAGTTCAAGACTTCGTGTTCACTAGGCAGCCAGTAAATCTGATAGACTTCACTAGAAGGCGTTCAAAGCCAAAAGTTACCCTTTCCGATGCTGGGGTTATTCCGTTGCATTCTCTCTGAGTCTTTGTTGTTAAGTGTTGTCCTTTTGTTGTTATTCAATCAATTTTTATTCATGTGGGGGATTGTTGGAAAATAATGGGTTTTGGTGAATTTAATGCAATATTAAAGTGGGTGTCAATCCTCAATTGAGGTGGATTAAAGTGGGTTTAGATTCCTTGTAAATGCAATCTTTACACCACAAAAAGAATGACCAAAAACCATTAAAATTTGAATGAGAAATTAACTCATTAAGTTGGCCTCATGAAAAAGGTGTTGGAAAAGGTGGCTCTAGAATTATACACATTACACATGTGTATAAAATGGGTGTAACTCCTCTATAATGATGATGGATTAAAGCCATCAATTGGGAGTTTTGCAAAATTAAGTCTTGCCATCAATAATGATGATGGATTAAAGTCATCAATTGGGAGTTTTGCAAAATTAAGTCTTGCCATCAACTGGGAGTTTTGCAAAATTAAATCTCTTACATTTGTTGCAAGAGCCATTTCCTCTCTCCCTCTATGTGTATAAAAGGAGACTCTCTCCTTCATTCTTCAACACAAGAAATTGCTGCTCTTCCTGTCTTCATAAGTTTTCCAATTTTATATTATTTTCTTCCTATGAGAGAATGCTGCAAAGTTCTGTTCACCGAAACTACTTAGTCGGTGCATTGCTGTAGCTAGTTCAACCATTGTATCCTGGGAGACAGACGTCAAACAACCTCCAGCACCCAATCAGGAGACGGTGAATCTGTTTTAAGGACACTGTCTAGTGCAGGCTTCGGTTTGCTATTTTATTTTATGATGTATTGTAATTTTCAGCATGGTTTGCTTGTTATGAAATTTCAATTGTCTACGATGAATCTATTTGTTTTATGTTATCACATAATTTATACAATAAAATCCATGCTCCAAACACAAAATAAAGGTCCTTTTACCTCAATGAAGATGACTTTAACAGTTAACAAGTGCCAACACAAAGAGCTAATATAGAAAGGGAAGGGAGGGAGAAGTAATTGACTGAATGGACAATACAATTACCGAAGCAAAGATTGCAATTGATTGAATGCACAATACAATTACAAGTTTATATTACCTTGCTAATCTTACTCTTGATCTTCAAATCTACTCCTATTGTTACTGTTAGAGATCACCCCATGTGATCATAGGGTGGCAGCCACATGGGAGAATGGCATCAACTCACTGGCTATCCACATGGTGGGGCAGCATCCAACTCACTAAAGGCATGGAGAAGGAGCTAGCCATGTGTTAGCCAAGCCCTCCAGCTTGCTCCATCTTCAGTGTATAAATGGAGAGGCTGAGGGGAGAGTTGAGATATAGAGAAAAACTATCAGAGTGTATTGTCTCCTTTGTAATCTTTGCATTTCTCTCCATATAGTGAAATCTGCTGCCTGTGGACATAGATGACTTGCCGAACCACGTTAAAACTCTTGTGTTATTGCTTGTTTGTGTTTCTTGGTGTGCCTCCGATCCCCAATAATTGGTATTAGAGCCTAGGTGGTGAAAAATCGAACTTTTTTCGAAAGTGCCCAGATTTCGAATTGACAAAAATCCACTTTCCAGCATACCAGGAGGAAGCTCTACAGAAGAGGAGTCCGTAACAGCAAACCACACTCCCAAAGGACTACACGCACACCCTCACGCGCCTCTAGAACAACGCGAGTGAATCCCACTCGCCCCACGCGCCAGCGAGAGAAAGAAGACGAGTGGAGCGCACGTGTTTCTGACGTCAGCCTGATGTCATCCTGAGTCGAGCCAAGGGAGAAGTCAGCCAAGCTAAGCCTCTGAGCCGAGCCATCAAGCCGACCTAGAGCCGATTGACCAGTCGCTGACCAAGCCGAGCCGAAGCCGAGCTACCAAGCCACGTACAAGAGCCGTTGACCAGGGCTGAGCTTCGTTGACCATGCTGCCAAGCCGCGCCGTCGAGCCATTGACGTCAGTCTAACGCCAGCCGAACCGAAGGAACTATCCGGTGCATCTCAGTTGCACCAGATTCTGCTGATCTGAACCGTGCAAACTATTTTGGCTTCATCTAAGTCATTCGGAGTCCATTTCTGACGATCCAATAGTACTTTCCAACTATTTGGAGTATTCCGGACACATTCGTATGGTCAGTTTTTGAATCAGAGTTTCTAAAAAAAAAAAATCTCAATGGCAGAATCTACAGAGAGGAGATCAGCCGAGTCTACAAGCAGCCCCGCGGCTACAAACAACTCTAGGTATTGGACCCCAGTGTCCCATGCTAAGTTCGAGGTAGAAAAGTTTGATGGAAGCAGAAACTTCGGCATATGGAGATGAGAAGTTAAAGATATGCTTGTCTAGATGAACCTACACTTCACTCTGGGAGACAGACCAGATGACCTGGACGGGATAGAATGGAAGAAAGTGAATCTCCTGGCCTGCAGTTCCATCCGACTTTGCCTTGCAAAAGAGGGGACGTATGCTTTCATAGAATATGATATTGCGAAGAAGCTTTGGAAGGCACTGGAAGACAAGTTCATGACAAAGAGCATTGAGAACCGGCTCTACTTGAAGAAGAGGTTGTTTCGTTTCGACTATAAGAAAGGTATTTCGATGAACGAACACCTAAACAATTTCAATAAAATTCTTACCGATTTGAAAAACTTGGATGATCACATTGATGATGAAGATAAAGCACTGTTACTGTTGAATTCCTTGCCTGACACATATGATTATCTCACCACCACTTTACTGTACGGTAAAGAAAAGATCAAGTATGTTGATGTTTCAAACGCCTTGGTAAATAATGAGTTCAGAAGGAAAGATAAATCTGCAAACAGGGACTCAGCATCCGAGGCATTGACAGTCAGAGGCAGGACGAATAACAGAAGATATACAGGGCAAGGAAAGTCTCGCTCAAAATCCAGAGGGAAATCATCAAATAGAAGACGTCTTGAAAAAGACGAGTGTGCTGCTTGTTGCTAAAAGGGGCATTGGGCAAAAGATTGTCCCAATAAAGACAAAAAAGAGAAAAAGGTAAATATTGCACGAGATGGAGATAATGGTGAAGGATCAGCCTTCACAGTTTCATCACTTGGCTAGTCTGATGAATGGATTTTAGATTCCGGATGTTCCTACCACAAGTGTCCTAACAAGCAGTGGTTCTCGAGCTTACGAGAGTTCGATGGAGGAGTTGTACTGATGGGCAACGACCAAGCTTGCCAGACAAAGGGGATTGGAACAATTCGACTGAAGATACATGATGGAACAATCAGAATTCTTGAAGATGTTCGGTATGTACCAGATTTGACGAAGAATCTCATCTCAGTGGGAGTTTTAGACTCCAAAGGTTACAGAGTAACTGTGGAAGGTGGAGTCCTCAAAGTTGTTAAAGGAGCATTTGTTGCAATGAAGGGCACTCGGAAAGGAAATTTATATTTCCTAGACCACTCTATAGTTATAGGGAGAGTGGCTATCTCCACCAGCACAGAGGATGATGCGTCAGACACTTCCAGACTTTGGCACATGCGCTTAGGGCATACTGAAGAAAAGGCTTTACAAGGATTGATAAAGCAAGGCCTGTTGAAAGGCGCCAAAACTGGGAAGCTTGAGTTCTGCGAGCATTGTGTACTAGGCAAGCAAACAAGAATCAAGTTTGGTACTGCTATTCATCGTACCAAAGAGATTCTAGACTACGTTCACACCGATGTATGGGGTCCTTCTAAGAATGCTTCATTGGGAGGTAAACACTTCTTTGTGTCATTCATTGATGATTTCTCAAGGAGAGTTTGGGTGTACATAATGAAGCATAAAGATGAAGTATTAGAAATCTTTCTTATGTGGAAGAAAATGATTGAGACCTAGACAGGCAAAAAGATCAAGAATCTCAGATCTGATAATGACAAGGAATACACATCAAATCCCTTCTTTGAGGTTTGCCAGAATGAAGGGATAGTGAGACATTTCACAGCTCCTGGAACACCACAGCAAAATGGAGTTGCAGAACGCATGAACCACACTTTGGTGGAGAAAGTCCGGTGTATGCTGTCACATTCAGGATTGAGCAAAGCATTTTGGGGCGAGGCATTGAACTATGCTCGTCATCTTGTCAACAGACTACCTGCTGCAGCACTAGATGGCAAGACTCCCATGGAGGTATGGTCAGGAGTGCCAGCTACTGATTATGATCAGCTACGTATCTTCGGATGTCTAGCCTATTTTCATGTTACAGAATCTAAGTTGGATCCGAGAGCCAAGAAAGCTGTCTTCTTAGGCTTTAGTGACGGTGTCAAGGGATACAGACTCTAGTGCCCTGAATCAAAGAAAGTTGTCACTAGAAGAGATGTTACCTTTGATGAGTCTACAATGCTAAAGCAACCAAATCCTCAAGAAAATGATGAAGCATTGAAGAAGTCAGTGCAGGTGGAGTTTGAGACTCCAGCAAAGACTATTCAACCAATCAACCATCCTGAAGAAGTCTCAGTGGATAGCTCTGAAGAGAGTTCAGATGAAAATAAAGATCCAGAGGCCCCACAACAATCAAAACCCATTACAATCAGGAAAGGAAAAAGGGTTACTAAGCAACCCAGTTGGATGACCGATATGGTAGCCTATGCACTTCCAATCATTGAAGACAATGTTCCTTGCACTTTCAAAGAAGCCGTGTAGAATGCAGAAAGTGTCAAATGAAAGAAGGCTATGGATGAAGAGATCAGGTCACTTCACAAGAACGAGACTTGGGAGTTGGTGCAACTTCTAAAGGGAAAGAAAGCAATTAGGTGCAAGTGGGTTTACACCAAGAAGGAAGGCATCCTAGACAAAGACAACATCAGATTCAAAGCCAAATTGGTAGCTAAAGGCTATGCCCAAAAGGAAGGAATAGACTACAATGAGGTATTCTCACCTGTTGTGAAGCACACGTCTATTCGTATCTTACTAGCTTTGGTTGCACAGTTTGATCTCGAGCTCGCCCAACTCGATGTCAAAACTGCCTTTTTACATGGAGATCTTGAAGAGGAGATATACATGTCCCAGCCAGATGGTTTCAAAGTTGTTGGAAAAGAGAATTGGGCCTGTAAGCTGAACAAATCGTTGTACGGATTGAAGCAATCCCCGGGATAGTGGTACAAGAGATTTGATCGGTTCATGATAGAGAAAGAATACACAAGAAGTCAATTTGATCATTGTGTATATTTCCGTAAGCTTCCGGATGGGTCTTTCATCTATTTGCTCTTATATGTAGATGATATGTTAATTGTATCAAAGAGCAATGAGGAGATTGACAAACTCAAGGCACAGTTAGCAAGAGAGTTTGAAATGAAGGATTTGGGAGAAGCAAGGAAAGTTCTTGGCATGGAGATCAAGAGAGACAGGAAGAAGGGCACGGTTCATCTAACACAAACTCAATATTTGAAAAAGGTGTTAGACAAATTTGGCATAAATAGGAAAACAAAAGCTATGAGTACACCATTGGCCCCTCATTTCAAGCTTAGTGCTTCGATGTCTCCATGCACAGAAGAAGAACGGAAGCATATGGCACAAGTTCCATATGCCAATGCAGTTGGTGCATTAATGTATGCTATGGTTTGTACAAGGCCTGACATCTCACATGCTGTGAGTATGGTAAGCAGGTATATGCATGATCCAGGAAAAGATCACTGGCAGGCAGTGAAATGGATCCTAAGGTACATACATGGCACGGTTAATCTGGGATTGAAGTTCAAGAGAGATAACCAACTCAGATAGAATTTGGTTGGATATGTGGACTTAGATTATGCTGGCGACTTGGACAAACGCCAATCAACAACAGGGTATTTATTTACGCTTGCTAAAGGGCCGGTGAGTTGGAGGTCAACGCTTCAGTCAACGGTGGCTTTGTCTACTACAGAGGTAGAGTACATGGCAGTGATGGAAGCCTTTAAGGAAGCTATTTGGCTACATGGGTTGATTGAGGACTTGGGTATTGTTCAGAAGCACGTTGAGGTGTATTGTGACAGTCAGAGTGCTATTTGTTTGGCAAAGAACCAGGTTCATCATTCCCGCACCAAGCACATTGATGTCCGTTTCCATTTCATCCGAGAAATTGTGAATAAAGGGGATATTCTACTTCAAAAGATTAGTACTGCAGATAATCCGACCGATATGCTCACAAAAGTGGTTTCTGGGATCAAGTTCCAACATTGTTTGGACTTGGTCAACATCTCTCGGAACTGAGCACCTTCGGGTGCATGGCAGTGTTGATCGATCACTATGTTGGATAAGAGAATCCTCGCCAAGGTGGAGATTTGTTGAAGATTAGGCTAAAGATTCAGCCGAACTACTCACATGGGTTGAGGGGGTGATTTGTTAGAGATAACCCCATGTGATCATAGGGTGGCAGCCACATGGGAGGATGGCATCAACTCACTGGCTATCCACATGGTGGGGCAGCATTCAACTCACTAAAGGTGTGGAGAAGGAGCTAGCCATGTGTTAGCCAAGCCCTCCAGCTTGCTCCATCTTCAGTGTATAAATGGAGAGGCTGAGGGGAGAGTTGAGATATAGAGAAAAACTATTAGAGTGTATTGTCTCCTTTGTAATCTTTGCATTTCTCTCCATATAGTGAAATCTGCTGCTCGTGGACGTAGGCGACTTGCCGAACCACATTAAAACTCTTGTGTTATTGCTTGTTTGTGTTTCCTGGTGTGCCTCCAATCCCCAACAGTTACAAGTTCTGGATCTACGCTACTCTTAACTATAGAAAGCTACTACTAGAAAGTTTAAAAAGGTATAAGTGTGGATATATGGATTTGGGGTCCTTTCTCCTTTGAATGGCCTTGTATTTATAGGCACAACCACTACTAACTGCTAGCAACAACACATGAACTTTTTTTTGCTCCTTAGATTTTGACGCATGTCCTTCTTCTTTCCCTAATTTGTTGTCTTTTGAATTTCAATCTGCAATGGGAGTGGGTTTATACTTCAAAATACCACATTTTTAATTTATTTCTCAACTCCCGTAATTGGCTATGATCTATGGCTACTCCATTATCCTAGGAACTTTTTGGGCTTGTTTATTTTCCTCGAAGGCTCTCACATTTCCTGTTTTTACTGTAATTTACTACCCAACACTTATTGCTAGCCAATTACTGGCTTTCCATTTCAACAATCAATTATTTGAATTAAATGTAGTTGAATTAACACACTCCCTATAGATTGCCAAAATTATTTGTCTATATTATTGTCGAATGGGTCCCAATTGCCGGTTGGTTTATTTAAGGTGTCAGCAATTTGTCCGGGAAAAAAAAATTTCTTTTGTTTGGTTACTACCCTGAAAAAATGATTAAGTAATTTCATTTCCCTTTTGTTTCAATCCCTTGACAAATCCAAGATCCAAACATAGCATTAATAGGCTTAAGTGGCGTACCTCTCTATCTCTACATGACTTTCCATGACAAGCAACTCACTTTATACGCCTAAGTTCTTTCCCCTTGGTATGTATTGAACCATCCTCTTAGTTAGTTCATTAGTCAAAAGACCTGGAAGGTCTTCCTCTACCTCATAAACACTCCAAAGATTACGCCATTGATATAAACTCTCATACTATTATATGTTAGATGTATGTGTATCATATTTTAATTGATATTCTACCTTTGGCTTGGGCTATAACTACCTAAGAGTCACAATGCAGAGCAATAGATGGAACTAGCTTTGTCCCCCAAAATATATCTGCAAATAGATTTCTAAGCCACTTTGCTTTTCACATGCCAATTCTAGAGAAATGAATTAAGATTCCATCGTAAATCCAATGTTTTATTTTGAGTATTTTCATGGAATTGCACTTCCATCAAATTTGTAAATGTATCCCTTGCCAGAATTTGTCTTCTAATTATTAAATACCGATTTTGCATTACAATACCCATAAGGACTACTAGGCTTTCAATTGAAATTTATGCCCATATTTGTAGTACCTCTCCGGTACTTTTAGTCAATGTGTTAAGGGTAGTCCAGTTTCTTGAGTAGGATTTTGAGTGCATCAGCTTAGTTTACTCATGGTTTACCTGTATCTAGCATACTTAGTTCATAAAATTTAGTATTTTCAATAATTTGAGCACATTCTGATTGAGATACACTAGAAACTTCTTTTTCTTTAGATGTATGCTAAGATCATATGATGTTATCAGAGGGGCTTAATCATTATGATTAAATTTCTGTAGTGCCTTCTCCACATAGTGTGACTGGGTCAATATCAGCTAATTTGATCCACAGATTATTCAAATACCTAAGACTACATGTACTTCCCTCCTATTAGTCCTTTGAAGGGCATTTGAAGGAATTTACCCATTTCCCACCTGAATGAACCATGCTTTTATCCATAAAACTCCCATAAATCCGTAGTTCTGTTTGCGATTTGCTGTGTTAAAATCAATTGGTTGGGTGCTATCAATCAGAGGCCTTAACAGGGTCTTGGTACTACTCACTCTGAACGTATCCTCTGCTTGGATCACCAACCTATGAAGGTCCCCAAAAAGTGGCTGGGAACTGAGCCTTTTAGAAATGCATTAGTCAGCCTTGCACCTCATCTACATGCAAAAAAGCTCCCAAAAGAGTCGGCGAAAATCCTACTAGTAAGTAGGAACACTCTGCATCACGTTTTTTGAAAAACAAACAAAACCTTGTGAAGGAGGGGAAGGGGATGCACTAATCATTTGCTGTACATGCTAACATCAAGTGATTGTTGCATCCACAGAAGAAGAAAAGGAAAGCCCCATGCATTGTCTATGCCACCATCTGAAAGGCAAGTTCAAATTTAGACATCTGCACAAGCCACCATGGAACACGAGAATCAGCTTCAGGTTGAACTACAAATAGATCACATTGCTGAACTGGCAACATTAACTCATAAAATGAATGAACTAATGCCACTGTCCAAGCATGCGCCTTAGGTGTGTCTTGTACACTTTTTACGTATAAGCATGTGAGGAGTACACATATAAAGAGTTTGTTTTAGATTCTTGTTAAACTTGGTCCAGAAGATGGTTTAAACATAAAAAAAGTAAAAAATAGAAAGAACCATTTTTGCAACTATATTCTATTAAGAAAATGACCAATCAAGAAACAACTCAAAGTTAATGCTCAATGAGAAGCTCAATCAATAAAGCTAAGAATACCAATTTCACTTTCAATAAAGCAAAGCTTCCTTCTCTGTAGTGAGCCTTGAGTAGAAAAGTATTTACACCTTTATATTTAATTTTGATGTATTTATTTATTGTTTTAAAATATTTAAATTATTTACTAAATATAAAAATTTAGAATTTGAAATGTTTACGCCTCAATGCCATAAGGCTTACGCTTCACCTCGTAAGGGGTAAAACCCTTCATGTTACGCATTTGCCTTTAAAAACTTTGCTACTATCCGAGGGTAGCCAACTCCTTCAAACACAGAAACAATATCTGGAACCAAAAAACTGCCATTATCGATAGTGTGACTCCGGGATTTTTTTCAGAGTAGACATTCAAAAATTTAAACTTTATAAATCTACTAATTTAGACTTTTCAAATCACACACACACACACACACACAAAACCAATATGTTGTTATCATTATTTCAAAAAACAAAATGTAGATATAAAAACTTATATATAAATATATTTTGTATCTATCACTAACATGATAGAATGAGACTTTTTTCTCATAGAAGTTTCACTATGGTTAATTTGTGCAGTAAAATAAAATTTTGATTGGTCAATAAATTTTGAACAAGAATAGGTATATAAGATTTAAGACAAGAAGTAAAATACATGGATGTATATTTTATACTAGATTATTGTCTAAAAATATATATATACTAGAGAGAATAAACAAAAACAAAGAAGAATCTATATATATAAACTGAAACCATATATATATAAACAGCATTAATGACCACATTTACTATATTTTATTTATTGTCTCATGCGTCAACACTATAATAGTAACAAGTATGAGTGGTGATATTCATTAAACTAATACAATATTGACACATAAAGTAATAAATAAATTATGGTAAGAAAAGATGGTAATCCTAACATTAATTGGGTGTTCAATGGAGTGTAGTGGGTGTTTAACCAAGTGAGTTGGGTTGGTTGAGTATTCAATGGAGTGGGATAAGGTATTCAAACTTAGAGAATGAACAATTTTAATATATATATATTACTAATTTATTAAACCATTTTTTTTTTTTTTTTTGGGTTATGCAACTGCATACCCCACCCAAAGGGTAGAGTCACCCATAATTATCAAGGGGAACCTCAGGGACAGGATTCAATAATCCAACACCTTTCCCTAGATTTCTAGCTCAGGACATCTCACCGGCCACTCTGGCCCCACAACCTCAAGTCCAGTTTGTGCCAACTGCTACCCACATTCCTCAGACTCACAGAGTGGTTAAACTGGATTGCTTCCTACTGTACCACTCTTCGGTTGATAGTATTTGGCATAAATAGATGCGTTAAAATGTCCTTATTGTGCTTCAATGTCTTATGTGATGCTGACGTAAGCAATTTTCGTCTGCTCTTTAGACATCAGTTAGGAGATGGGACTACATTGGATTAAGAAAAATGCTTGAGAGCACTAAAAAGGAAGCACTAGGAGGAGCACTAATGATGTGACAGTAGGCCCTGCCCACTTTTGCCTTGTTTTTTTTTTTTTTTTTTTACCATTCCCAATGCATTAGTGCTATTAGTGATGTATTAATTAGTGGTCTAAATCATTGTTGTTGGATTAATATGTGAAATTTGGGGATGCAATTGATAAAATTTAAAGATTAGGGACAAAAATTAAATAATAGATAGATTTTAGGGACCATTTGTGTAATTTATCCTTTATTGGAAATAGCAACTAGTGCTCTCAGGCCATCCTTGCAGTTATTATTTCTAACGTTTTCTTCCTTATATTCTAACTTTTTGTTACAGAGTATGAGTTTCTTGGTGCCTATTGAGGCAACAGCTTCTACTGTAATAGGGGCTGTCTCTGAAGGCGGGACAACATTCTATGGTGGGTTCATGGACAAAATTTCTGCTTCAAACAGTTTGGAACAGATTCATGGAACTCTGAATGATGCTGTGAAAAGATTACTTGCTAAAAGGGACGATTGCCAGAATAGACTCCAGAGACACAAGAACAAGATGCCAACTAATACTTACAATAACTGGGTTTGCAGGGTGTTGAAGATTGAGGAGGATGTGAAAGATTTTGAAACCAAATTTGAAAAAGAAAACAAAGGTTCACGAGTATGGCATGTTCTTTCACATTCAGAGTTCTGCCAAGAGATGAAAGATAAGTGTGAAAGAGTTCTCAAACTTTTGGAAGAGAGCAATCAACTGCGAGAATATTTGGTTGATTAACCACCAAAACCTGTACAAGTGATGGGAGCACCAGAATGAGAAACAGTGAAGATCAATGGGTTGATGGATTTAACAACTTTAGAAACTGACCTGACATGAAACATGAAGGAATGGGGGAACTGTTTAAATTGTTAGAGTTTCTGCTGCAATAATTTGAATAGTGAACAGAAGAATTGCTTTCGCTATGGTGCATTATATTCTGAAGATAGTGATATTCCCATATTCAGAATATAATGCACCATAGCGAAAGCAATTCTTCTGTTCACTATTCAAATTATTCTTCTGTTCACTCTTCAGGTAGTGATATTCCCATAGATTGTTTGTTGGAGTGTTGGGCTGCCAAAAATTTTCTTGGCAATAATGATGATGCAGATGAGTGGCGCATCAGTGGTCATAGCATATTGCAGCATCTGAAGAATGTATCCTTACTTGATGAAGGTTTGACCACAAGATATGTGAGGATGCACAAAATTATCAGGCAAAGTGGCCTTACATGATAGTGAATGTAAACTCTGTTGGATATCACCCATGTGTGGGATTATCATGATTATCATGGAGCACCCACTTTGGAGAGAGTGGGTGTGGCTCACCAGCTCCAACCGACTAGAGAGTGGAAGGAGGTAGGTGGCAACCAATGAGGTTCTCCCTCATTTGTGTATAAATGGGGGAGGTGTTGGAGAGAGCAAAAGAGCAAACAAAAGAGAGTGAGAGATGTAAGGTAGAAAAGACCGTCTCTCTCGGTGTGAGCGAGGGAGACGGGTGACTGGGTGAGTGAGGAGAGTGTGAGCTCCTCCTCTATTGTAATCTTTCTATAATCTCTCCATTGTTATAGTGATAACCGATTACTCTCCCGTAGACGTAGGCTTTAAGGCCGAACCACGTTAAATATGGTGTCTCTTTCTGTGTGGGTGTGTTTTTCTACTTGGTATGATTTTTACAAGGTCTTGGGCGGGATCCCTGATCCCCAACAAGTGGTATCAGAGCCTTGTCGGGCGTTTTCGGAACAAAAACAATGTGTTTTCCGAAACTGTCCAGAAATCAAATTGCTCAAAATCCGGTTTTGAGCATACCAGGAGCAAGGTCTCGACGAGAGGAGTCCAAAAGTCCAAAGTAGAGCCCCAGAAGAGTCCGGACGCGCTCTCATGCGCCTCTTGAATATGGCGCGTGAGGCCCAGTCGCATCACGCGCCGGCACGTGCCGTGCTGTAAGCCGGCGCGTCAGGCCAGTCGCATGCACGATGAGGAAAACGAGACGCGTGGCGCCCAGTCAACGACACGTCATCGACCAGTAAGCAGCACCTCAGCCAGCGATTGCCACGTGTCCTCCACATCATCAGCCAAACCATCGCCACGTAGAAGACCAGTCACCGCCATGTGGCCATTTAGTCAGAGGCACGTGTCATCCATATCATCGACACGTGGCAGTCCAGTCAATGCCACGTCAGCACGATCATGCCATGTCAGTTACCACGTCAGCACGCCGAGGATGGATCCAGTATGGCGCGGCCAAGGTGCAGCCGTAGTAAGAGTGATCCAGTCCTACGCGGCGAAGGTGCAGCCGCAGATCTAAAGCGTCCAAACTGTTTTAGCTTGATCTGAGCCATTCAGAGTCCGTTTCTGATGATCCAATAGTGGTTTCCAATTATTTGAAGTATTTCGGACTCATCTGTATGGTCAGATGTTTAAATCGACACTTCTGGAGATTACAGGTTGGCCAAGGGTTTCATGAAATTTCATATTGGCCCCTGGAAGTTTGGTAAATTGCAATTTGGTCCCTGAAGTTTTCTGAAATTAGAATTTGGTCACTGAATTTTTGAAAAATTTCATTTTGGCCCCTGTAGTTTGTGAAATTACAGTTTGGTCTCGGTGTTTGGGAAATTTGCAATTTTGTCCCAGTTTTGGAGAAATTTTTCAGTGAGGTCCCCAGAAGTGCAGCAAAGGTTGGTCCTAGCTAATCGGACCGTTTCGGACGCAACCGCAAGGTCAGAATGGTGAAATTCTGAACGGTTTTTAAAGATTGTCAAAACATGGGAGTTTGTCATTTTTAATAGTCGAAGGAAGGTTACCGGATATTGTGAAATGCTGCGGATTCACTGAAAAGGTTAGAATGGGCAGATTCTGCCCAGATTGGACAACCAGATACAGATCGAGATAGATCATTGAAGACCAAAGGAGATCAGGCTTGATCAAATGGCAAATCAATGGAGATCAGGATTGGTCAGGGCGTGATCAGGAGAATTGCACATGATTATCTCAAGATTAACAATGTCTAGGAAAGTTCTGTCAAAAAGACACTGTTTAAGGAGACTGGTTCTTAAGTGGGACCGGTTGTGACCCCACCAATCTTTCCTAGGAACTTTCCTGGTTGTTGAGGTGATCGGAAGATCTGGTTCAATCAAAAGTCCACTTCATCGATAGATAGATGATTGGCAACCAGTGCAGGCTCAGGGGAATGTTGTGGCAGTTGGAGCTACTGTCAACATAATACAAGAAGTACTGGTAATATGTGAACGTAGAAGGACAACAGCTACAGTAGTGCACACATAAGGTGTAGGAGCACGTAGCCACAATAGCACAGATGAGTACACAGGAATGTCATACAAGGTGCAGGCGTACAACAGTGCAAAAGAACACAACAGAGTCATACAAAGGTACAGTGTGCCGGATTTTGGCCTAGCAGCAACAACTAGTTCACAGAAGAAAGCTCCACACAGAGAAATTGAAAGGGATAAGACACTGTAATGCGCACCCAGTGAGAGGCATATTTTTTTTTCTTTGTCTTGAATCTGGTTCGTGGTAGTAAAGTCGCAACGGGCACTCAGAGAGTTTGGGTGGAGTCACCTCAACGAGGAAAGTATAAGCATTCCTGATGATAGAGGTGCGAGCCATACAGAATGATGTGTGGCGATTGAAGACATTCCAAGTAGGAGGTGTAGATTCACTCCAGATGCTCAGTGGAATGGAGCTATATTTGTACAACGGTGTTGTATCATCCATGTGGGTGATAGGGGTGAAAAATTTTGTTCACCCGGTTGAAGCCAATTGGAAGCCAATTAAAGACCTTTCAGAGTTAGTTGCAGAAGTTATTAGTTCATTTGGAGACTCTTGGGTTAGTTACAGAACTTCAGAGTTCATTGGGTTTTTTCTCTAGGGGATAGAGAGAACCAGCATTAGCATAGTGTACTATGGAGATTTGGCATGTGTAATAAGTCCAAATAGTAGTACTTTATTGGCATTGGCCTTTGTGGAGACGTTAGAGATCCTTCATGGATCGTTGTTGGAAGACTCGCATCTGGTGAAGCCTTCGTTTCCGCATTTGTCGATTTGAAGAAGGTGTGACAATCTATTTCAGATCGTGGTGGAGCTTTGGCATTTTTGTTCAATGTCTATTGGAGGCATTGTTGTTGGCAGTCTTTCACAGATTACTGGCGATTTTCAAAGTCGTGGTTTATTGAGATTCATTATCACAGTTGGGATCTATAAGCATGTTTGATTAGATCCAGGGGTGTCTCCGGTTTGTGAGACTTAATTGTTTCTTCTTCTTGTGGATTTTCATTTTCGCAATTTGTTCCATATTCGAAAACATCAGCTATTGGTAGTCTGGGTGACGATTCAGACTCCGGGTGTTTGCTTCTCTGGAAGCGGTCTGACCGTTGGTGTTCATTGAAGATTGGAAGACATTGTTGCAGAGAAACGTGAAGATGGTGATTTTGTGAATCTCATGGGTTGGGATCCATCCCTTAATCTACCGTTGGATATGGAGGGGATAGATCGTTTGCAGACTCGGTGGAGTCAGCAGGGACTGTTGGAGTTGTGTATCTACGATGCACACGCCTTTTGGGTGGTTTTTTTGGCAGCTGTGAAGATGGTGCATCATCTTGTGTTTGCTGATTGGAATAGCAGTTGGAGGAATCTGGAGTTTGCTCGACACTTTAGAATTTTTTGGCTCTTGGTATTTTGTAAGTTCATTTTGAAGTTTGTTCCGATACTTCCGAACTGGTTAGAGCCTAACTGCATCCACAGTCCAGTTTTGTTTGGTGGAGAACTTGCCTCAGTTCTCGGAGAATTTGTTTGGCTCACTTGATTAATTCAAGCTTGAAGAGAGCAGTATTGTGTTCGATGGTTGATTTGACATGATGTTTTTGGTACTGCTTTCGAAGTTGCTTTGACGGAGAATTTGAAGCCTCTCTTGTTTACTCTCCTCAGCATTGGTTCAAGTGGGTTGTTCACCATGTTTTGTTTGGAGTTGTCAAGGACAACTTGTTTGGCGCCTATGGAAATCAAAACTTGGCACCATGGTGGAGCTTGAGTTACATAAAATTGAAGAGCTAGCTTGATTGGTTCTACATGTCCTTTGCATTGGCTCAATGTGATTTTGAGCAATGGAATCTGCTATGTTTTTTGGAAAAGCGCTTGTGTTTTGTATAGCAGATGGCATTCAGTTTTGACTGAATGGTTGGATACCTGGGTCGTGGTATCGGTTTTTTGATTCTGTAGCGGCGAACGCACCTCTTAATGAAACAGAGTAGTTGCGGATCTCTCAGGCGAGCTCGAGCACAGGAGGAGAGATGGAGCCACGATGAGCACTCAAGAAGTATGGGTGCAAGTACTATGCCAGGTGTTGCATAGTTGGTGACTTGTACAGATCTGTTGAAGTTGCTTTGGAAGAAAGAGCTACGATTAACCATCATCTGGTAGTACAAGTGATAGATACGTAGGTAACGTGTATCGCTGAACTGGAGATCAAGGATTGCAAAAGGCATGAACAACAAGTGTGTGGAAATGCTGGGAAGTTGTTCAAGAGTGCAAATGGCAAATGCTGATAGTTCAGGATAGTTCAAGAGGAAACTCCAAGCAAAGAAAACCAGGAATGTTGACCAGACAAATGAAGAGTTTTATGTTGCTCCAGTTTTGGCCGTGCAAAGAGATACATGGCAGGATAGTGGCATTTCAGGGAAAAACTGTAGTGTCACAGAGCACTCAAAGGAGTGCAAGGCATCCCGGGCAGAGGGTGCTGGGCATCTCAATCAGGGGGTGCAGGATATCTTGGTTACGCAAGTTCAAACATAGCAGGTGAAGACATCCAAGACAAGAAGCGTGGAAGAGATCTGTGGGAGATAGGAGCAGAGGCTCTCTCCAAATCAGAGAGTGGTATGAGTTGAGTTGAGGATGTAGGATTCCCTCCTCCTCTTGTATCTCTGGTGTATTATCTCTAGCATCAGGGGATGTAGCGTCTCAGTAAGGAGATAGACACCCTATTTTTGACCGCCTTTAAGACTTGGGCACTACTGATGGTTTACTTGGTGGAGAAAGTTGTGCAAGGCAAAGGTTTAGATTTCTTCGGCAAGAGGAGAATCAAATCCTAACCTCACACCCCATTTTGGACCAAAGCTATTTTGAATGGTGTTTAGACCTTAACACCCTCTCTTTCAAAATGATTTGAAAATAAAGTTCCTACGAATGTTCCGACGCTCGCATTTCGTTAAATGTTGTGTTTTTCGGTAAACCGAGCGAGGACAAAGTGGAAATGAATGAAAGAGAGATGAAATCTTTGAAAAATCTTTCAAAACACCTTGTTTAGGGGTTTGGAGTTGAGGAAAATTGGAGAAGAGGGAAGAAACCAAGTTGAAGAAGAAGGTGGACATGAATCGCTAAGAGAGAGTCGATCGGTCCTCGCTAAATCAGGCTTATCTGTCTATACACTTCGATTTAAGCTATGAGGCCACCACCGTTGGAAAGAAGAATTCCAGGGCTTCAATTTTCACTCAAGAATCTCCTAAAGCCAACTCCAGATGGAGGAGATATGGTTGGTTGAAGTAGGGCATCAATCCGGTTGGACCGAATCTGCGCGGCTTCACCAAAATAGGCATAACTTTTTGCACAGTTGGAATTTTAATGCAAGGCTAGCGCCATTGGAAAGCTAACTTCTGGGGCTTCATCAGCCAACCATCTTGGACCTTTTGACCTGGTCGGCCGACCAGGACAAGTGGTCGGTCGACCACTTGAACTGGTCGGCCAGCTCTCTGCAGATTTATCTCAGTGAGTGTGTTCCAGCTGTGCCAGCTGGGAGGCATTTGCTGCATCCTCCATAATGGAGGATGTTTAATCTTGGTTTTAAGCTTCCAAGAGAAGCTTTGGCCTCTCTTCTCTATAAAGGAAGCCCTCCCTTTCCATTGCAAGGGTTTAGATTTTGGTTAGGGCTAAACACTATATCTCTCTTTGTATCTCTTCATTTAAGCCTTGAAAGAGTGAGATTCTTGGCCCCTTTGCACACCACCTCACAACCACACACTTCCACCATTGCTTGGAGGTTCTTGGAGCTTGTTTTCAGAGGCTAAGGGTTTAGTTTTGGTCCAGAAGCTGTTGGTCCTTGCTGAGCTACAAGGGTAACCATTTTCTCCCTTTTTGAGCATCATTTTGATCCTTGTTTTAGCCATACTTGCAAGCATATTTGGGCTTTTTCATAAACTGAAAAAGGTCTTATTTTGAGGTCCTTAACATGTTTGTTTAAGATCATTTTTTTGTTAGGGGTCATCTACCCCCTTGCATGCTTCATTTCACCTTGTTTTGAGCCATGCCTTAGAGCCTTTGCATTGACCTTTGTTTGGCCTTCTAGATACTGAAATCCAGTGGATTTTCAGTGGCTAGCATGCTATTTTGAGTGCCAAAATCAGAGATGGGTGACCCTTTCTCTCCTTGTTTTGATTTCTAGCATATTTGGCCTAACAAAGGAGCCCTTACTTGCATGCTTTCTAGCCTCATTTCAGGCCTTTTTCAGTGAGTTTTAGGACCTACATGAGCTCTGCCCAGAGCTGTTTTTGCCATATTAGATGTCCTTCTTGCATGTGTAGAACAACCCCTTTCATGGCCTTTCAAAGGAGCACCTCATTCTAGCATGTGTTGACTAATTTTTAGTGGGTTTTTGGTCATATTTTGGCATGCCATGTTTCTGTTTTTGGCTGTTTTGATGGCCTCTCATGTGCTTCATATGGTCGTAGTGTAAATCATGGTTCACTAGCTTGTATTGCATGATGTTTTGGCCCCCTTTCCTAGCATATTTTGGCCATGATCCAAACTAATTTTATTCATATTTTAGGCTGCCTTAGCTCTGTTTGAAGTGTTTTGGGTCATGCATGCATTGTTGTATATGGTCATAGTTCAATCAAGCTTACTAGCTTTGCATATCGAGTCCACTAGCATGCGTTGTTTGGGCCCTAGGCATGTTTTGGCATCATTGAGAGTGATATTTCAGACCTTATACTTGTACCATGTTCCCATGTTTTCCACTATTTAAGTGCATTTGAGAGTTGTGCTTGTATGCCTCATTTACCAACCATTGCATGAGCTTCATTTGAATGCATTCCGAGCCACCATCCCAACACATTTTGCCACTGATTTTGGTCTGCATAGGGGCTGTTTGGGGTTGGTTCCATCATTTGAGCATTGTTTTGCATACCTATAGTGTAATCCATTTCACTAGTTTCGGTATCCGGGCCATCTAGCATGCATTGTGTGAGGTGTTTGCATGTTTCGGGACCATCTTTTATGCCATTTCAGAGCTGGATCATGTGCCATTCTATGCCATATTCCATCCCTTTCCATGCCTTATTAGAGTTGCACTTTGTGCCTTAGGTTCGGTCCCTTGCGTTGGGCATGTTTGCATGTGTTCTTGCCTAATTTCATTGTGTATGGCCACTGATTTGGGTGTGGCTAAGGCTCACCTATCTTGGTTTAAGTCTATCTTGCATTGTATATGCCAATTAGTCCATGTTGTTGCATGATTAACCATTGCATTGTGTATGCCTTGATCATTTCATTGTTAGTCTCCATGTGTGCATTGCGTATGCCATATAGTTTTCATGTGCATTGAGTATGCCATTGATTATTTCATAGCATTGTGTATGCTAGTAGCATGTTTGCATATCATCATTTGCATGTTTGCATCATTTAGTGGCATTATGTTTAGGTTGCATGTTAGAGTTGCATTAATGTATGCCATGTGTATTGCATTGTGTTTAGAATAGGGTTTAGTCCAAACACGGGAAACGAGGGACGTTTCGTACTCCAAGTGACGAAACGTGTCTCAATTCCCAGTTGCCGACACTCCGGATTACCCATGATGGAGTTTAGGCCTTGTTATGCTTATATGTGCATTCATTTCACATTGAGTCGTGCAATTCGACTCCTCAGCCATCATGCATCAAGATGCGTGATTGGTGGCGCGAGGATCGAGGTCTACACTCCCTAGAGCTTGTGCAATGACGGGGAGAGTGGTCATGCACACATGTGTTGAAAATACTTTGCCATGCCCCTTTCTTGCTCTCTGTTGCAGCAAATCGGAATCCAGCAGCAAAAACTAGTCAGCAGCCTTCGGGAGTTTTGTACAGTGTTCTGGGACCAATTGCAAAACAGAGGCAAATCGGGGCATCGCAAGGAATTTCCCGATGAGGCGACTCGAGCATGCTGCATCTTTCATCATTCGGAACAGAGCTGAGGCGGTCCATTCACATTTTGCATGCTAGTTTATTTTCTTCCTTAGTTAATTTGTCAATTAGCTAGAATTTTGTAATAATTAGCTGTGAGTTATTTGGTTGTGTAATATTTATTCAGACCCTCCGAGAGGGGGCAATGTTGTAATAAGTGTGCGTGTGTGTGATGTATGTCTTCCAACCCCACGTCTTTCTCCCTTTTATTTACCAGCTTATGATGGTTAGATTAGGGCACGTTTCAATTAGCATACTTATGCTCGCATGTTTGCATCCATTCATTTGTCTTGCATGCACCGGGCTCGGTGCATCATACTAACTGCATTGTATTTCAATTCCAAGTTGAATACATGTATCGATTATTGCATCTCATATGCCATCTTAGAATAGCCGAGCCTATCTTAGTTGCATTTTGCATGTGCTGCATTAGGCATTCTTAACATAGCTAGGATCATGCATTGATTTCTAACATAGCTTTTGTTTTGGCTCGGAGTACTCGGTGAGTGTTTATGCTTTAGCATCCTTGCATGCGTGTGAGTGTTGCCATGATAGCATGCTTGCCATGAGGCTAACTGTTTATGTGATATAACTGCCTGAATGCCTGTGGGTGAAGGTTGGGTTGCTTGAGTTGGAATAATTCGTCGAAACCCGTGTTTTAGCCTTCTAGCGAGTAGCAAACTTCAATCCATTTTCAAAATAAACGGATATGCGATGCTTTGTTCCAACTTGGCAATCCAGTCTATACTTGTATGCTGCGCGCATCACATAGTAATTTTAGGCTAACAACCGGAATAAGAGCACATAATGTTTTCAAAACTCGATATCATGGTTAGTAGAGGCCGATCTTTGATCGGGCGAGCGGGGGTGCTCATGAGGTGACCTTCCCCAATCGTACCCAAGTTCCCGAGCCGAGGTAACTTTGGTGATGATGGACACGTGGCCTTAGGCACGAGTCAGGGTTTCCCAAATTTCTCCAAAAATAAAATATTTAGGTGGCGACTCTCTATCTGGCAAAGCAGTTCATGTTTGGCACTTCTTTCTAAAAAATCTATTTTCCAAAACGATTTGCCGGATTTGGACTCTTTGGTGATTTATCAGTCTCGCATTGCACTTTGCGGGATTAGATTCAGAACCGTGACATTTGAGTCCGAACTGTAGTGAGCCCAATGAACAAAACGGGATTCCCTCCTAGGACGTTCGGGGACGTCTACAGCAGCGTCTCAGTGAGGAGATGAAGATTTTGTTGGTTTTTTGGGCATGACCGAACGTGACAAGATTAGTAGCAGTGTGTGCAGTGGATCACCTCACATGGGTTGAGGGGGTGATTTGTTGGATATCACCAATGTGTGGGATTATCATGATTATCATGGAGCACCCACTTTGGAGAGAGTGGGGGTGGCTCACTAACTCCAACCCATTAGAGAGTGGAAGGAGGTAGGTGACAACCAATGAGGTTCTCCCTCATTTGTGTATAAATGGGGGAGGTGTTGGAGAGAGCAAGAGAGCAAACAAAAGAGAGTGAGACATGTAAGGCAGAAAAGACCGTCTCTCTCGGTGTGAGCGAGGGAGACGGGTGAGTAGGTGAGTGAGGAGAGTGTGAGCTCCTCTTCTATTGTAATCTTTCTGTAATCTCTCCATTGTTATAGTGATAACCGATTACTCTCCCGTGGACGTAGGCTTTAAGGCCGAACCACGTTAAATATGGTGTCTCCTTCTGTGTGGGTGTGTTTTTCTACTTGGTATGATTTATACAAGGTCTTGAGTGGGATCCCCGATCCCCAACAAACTCTTGGTGAAAACCAACGAAGCCTTGCGAAAAGCCCCAGATAAAAAATATTGGTCAAAGAAAAATTGGATCTCTCTAATAGACAATGAACTGCAAACCCTACCAGACCGCCCCGATTGTAGTGTGCTTTCAGCACTCTTTCTACAGAAGAATTTAAGCTTGAATACAATCCCTGCTTCATTCTTTGAGTATATGGAAACTCTCACAGTTTTGGACTTTTGTTGTACAAGTATTGTGTCATTACCACAATCCATATCAAAGTTCATCAGCCTCAAAGTGTTTTATCAAAATGGTTGTAGATATTTGACGGAGCTTCCTTCTCAATTGAAAGGACTTCAGCATCTTGAGGTGCTTGATTTTTGATGTAGTGGGGTCAAAAGTATACCATCTGTCATTGAGAAATTGATGTGCCTAAGGTGTTTGTTAGTATCATTTACTGACAACAATTTTTCAAGGGTAGCTTCTAATTGCAAAGTGATTTCCAAGCTTTTTGCATTGAAGGAATTGATCATTGATGTGAAAGGCCCTCGTAACCAATGGAGTGTTAAGATGCTAAATGATACCATAGGAAAGATCGTTCTTGTAAAGCTAACTACTCTTCAATTCCGGTTTTCGGATAAGACAGTAGATATCATAAAGCTGAAGGCATCTACTACATATATCTGTGTTCCCAATGTAGACATTCTTAGAATTTTCATCAAGAGAGACTACCTTTGCTTTGCATCATTTCAAGTCTGCATTGGTTGCCACTCAACCTGTCCTAGAATTCCTATGTCATACCAATATGAGAGGTACATGAAATATGAAAGCTTTAATCCTACTATTTCAGAGTTACTTGCTAAAGCTGATGCATTTGAATTGGTCAACCTCCCTGCTGAGAATCTAATGAAGTTTTTTAAGAGCATGGATCAGGTCCGAGGTTTGCTAATTGAAAGTTGCAATGCAATTGGAACAATCATGGATGGTAATTCGACAATAAACAGCCCGGTATTGCCAAACCTAGAGTGACTATACATAAAGAATATGCCAATGTTGAAAAGCATTTTGGAAGGTTATTTGCCTTTTGGTAGCCTATGCAAAATAAAGACTCTAGTTGTGAGTGATTGCCCGATGTTGATCAATATATTTTCTCAGGGGTTAGTTCAGCAACTTTGTGGAATCCAGCAACTAAAAATTGAAGATTGCTTTGAAATTGAAGAGATAATTATGGAATTCGAGAATACTGGAATGGATCCATTTGTGCTTCCAAACCTGGAGAAAATGACACTTCATAATATGCCAAAATTAAGGAGCATTTGGGCAAATGAATCATTGAAGTGGTACTCCTTAAAGGAGCTTGAGATACATGGTTGTCCCAACTTGAGTAGACTACCATTCAATAAGGAAAATGCATTGAACCTGAGGTCAATTAAATCAGAGCAAGATTTGTGGAATGCACTGCAGTGGCAATGCAATGAGGTCAAAGAACACTTTCAGCAATATTGCTTCTTCAGGTAATTCTTGCTTTTTGGAGATCATCGATGATAAGAAAGTAGTTAATAATGTTGAATAGCTTGATATACATTGTTGGGCCCATTTCCTAATAGCTTAAGCTTTTGGGACTAGTGGTGATCTAACATGGTATTAAAGCTCAAATTGGGGGAGGGTGTTGGGTTGAAGTCTCTTCGTTTTCATTTGGTCTCCATTTGCATTCTTTGTTCCATATTTATGGATGTTTACATCTCCACGTGCAAGATGAGGTTGCACGTAACCTAAGAAGCACAAACACAGATACAGATGCGGACACGGACACGAATGCGGACATGGGACACGGCGGGGACACAACAATAAATATGTTTTTATATATTTTTATTTGCCATCTCGATTAATATTACATTCACAAACAATCAATGTCAACAAAAACTAACTCTAACTCTATTTATTATTATTTTTGGGGCGTAAATTATACTTTGCACCAAATCTCACCTTGGTCCCTACACATGAAATCATGACAGTCAACCCCCTGCACTTTTGGTCAAATCCCACTTTGGTCCCTACACATAAAATCGTGATAGTCAACCCCTGCACTTCTGGTCAAGTGTTAATTTGCCTCTTCTGTTACTCCATTATTTAAGTTTTTAACATAATCCAGTCTTGTAACAAACATGTGACTATGAAATCAGGGCAAGAGAGGAAATTTTCATTTCCCACGAATATATACTTTGTCCCTCGCGATAAGCATGTGAGAGTTATATAATACAATATGTGTGTGTATGTGTGTGTGTGTGTGTGTGTGTGTGTGTGTGTGTTGAAAATTAGGACGAATAGGTAAAAAAGTATAGCTTTTGAAATAATAATAATAAGGCAATAGAGAAATCAAAGACTGTTATTGTGGAAAACAAAGTTTTATTATTCAAATTTTTGTAAAACTCTAGTTTATCTCCTTAATCGTTCACAGTTTACGTTTTGTTTTAGCTGAATACGATCAAAATTTGATGTAAATTTTAGGACGAAATGTGCATATAGACAGGAAATTTAGGTGATTTTCCTCTTTTGCCACCATTTTATAGTCATATGGTTGTCACATTATTGACTTATGTCAAAGACTTATATGATGAAATAACAAAAAGGAGGCATTAACACTTGACTAGAAGTGCAGGGAGTTGATTGTCACGATTTCATAAGTGTAGGGAGTTAACTGTGACGATGTGCAAGGACTAAAGTGGGATTTGACTAGAAGTGTATAGGGTTGACTATCCCGATTTCATGTGTAGGGATCAAAGTGAGATTTGGTGTAAAGTATAATTTATCCTTTTTTTAAAAAAAATACTTTTAAATTAACACTAACAGTTTATATCTTTTATATATATATATATATTTATTTATTTTATAGACGATCTATTAAGTACTTAAATTTAAGAAAAAAATAATAAACATTTAATATTCATCAAAAGTACTAAATGAAATGAGGGAAAAGACAACTTAACATGTCCCTAGTATAGCGATCCCGGGTTTTACCCCTTGTTGTACAGTGGTCCGGACTTGAGTCCGTGGACATTAGCAGTTATTATTCTCTTGTTTACATCCTTTCACACTTTATTTTGAGTTATAGGATGTGTTGGGCAGGTTTGTTACAGGTTGGTTGTGTCTGGGAGCCAAGTGTTGCTGCCCAGAATTCTGGACCTTCGCTCGAGCGAGAAGTTTGTTACTCGAGCGAGCTCTTTGTTTTGGTCCTTCGCTCGAGCCAAGGTTTGGTCGCTCGAGCGAGAGGTGTGTTTTGTGTCTGGTGGGTCGAACCAGAGCGACTTCGCTCGAGCGAGCGATTGCGTCTGGTTCTGGACCTGAGAGTTGCATTTCTTGGCTCGAGCGAGCTTTTCTTCGCTCGAGCGGTCTGGTTTTTCTTCGCTCGAGTGAGCGGTCCGTCGCTCGAGCATGCATCTGGTTGCAGACCTGTAGGTTCAAGTTGTTGGCTCGAGCGAGCATTTTGTTGCTCGAGCGAGTTTCTGGGTTGTTGGCTCGAGCGAGACTTTCTTGGCTCGAGCGAGGTTTTCTGTGTCTGGTCGCTCGAGCGACCAAGTCTTCGCTCGAGCGAGCCTGTTTTATATCAGCAGACAGCAGCGATTTTAAACATAACATTTTCATCACTTTTCACTTTCAAACCCTAGATCTGAGACCCTCTCTCTCTAGACTTGCCTTCTCTCTAAATTTTCATCTCTTTCTAGTGTGAATCTACCCTAAGTTCTTTGTTAAAAAGGTAGAGGGTGTTGAGAGCTTTGATTTAATCTGAAAATTTGGCGATTTGGAGCATTTTGGTTATTGGTCTTCATCTCCGTTGGAGCTCAAACTTTGAGGTAGGGATACCCTACTCCTCCTTATGGACTTTGTCTTTCAATTTTAGCTTTTTGATATGTTGGGTGTTGTTGTGTAATTTTACATAAGTTTGGGTCTTTTGTGTAATTTTACAAAAGATGGGGTTTTGCTTATAATGAACCTATATGCAAGATTGGCATAGAAAAATGAGATAGATGATGGATTATGGATGAAAAGAGAACCTTAGGGTTGTTTTGTTAATTATGGGAATTTTGCCCTAATTGGTTTAATAAATTAATTTGAATAATTAATTTGAGAAATGAGGAATTGAATTGGAAATGTTGGGATTTGGAATATATGGGATTAAAGGGTGTAGTTGGATTAGTTGTCACTCACCAAATTGAAATGTTGATTTTACATCCATTTGATGCATTTATTTTCTGTTTAGAAATAACTGCTTTGGGCTATCGGTGGAGGATAGTCTTGATTGTTGTAGACAATGCATGATGATTAGGCAAACGGAAACTAATTACTGGGATGTGTCATTAAGGATGACAACTGAAAGGATACATTAACTTTATGTATTGTTTGGTGATGTGTATAATAATTGTTTATATGCATTGTGTTGTGTTGGAGGAGATAGGGGATGTACTCCACGGTTTAGGGGAAGATAGGGGATGGACCTCTAAACCGAATGTTGTTTGGGAGAAGATAGGGGATGAACTCCATAGATACAGCTCATATGCTTGTCTACTATTATGATGATACAGCTCTTATGCTTATCTCTGGAAGTGTGATACAGCTCTTATGCTTATCTGTTGACGTGTTGGTATAGCTAATATGCTTATCTATTGTGAAATGGGAAAATGTCTATTATGAGATACTGTTGAATGAAAAGTAATATGGACTTGTATGTCACAAAACTTTAACGTGGTATAAGTGGATGTGTCAGTGTTGGCCATCTATCAACTGCTAATCTTTTAGTCATCGTACATAGCTGGTTTAGTATATCTCTACTGGGCTGTGGCTCACCCTATATGGGAACATTATTTTCAGGTACAGGTAGCATGCCACCTCCAAGGACATAGCTTGGGAGACTAGAGGCTGTCAGACTTTTTGGATGTCATTTTGCTTTTGATGTATTACATGTAAATTCAAACCTAGGGCTTAATGTGTATATGAGTTAGTACTCACTTCTTGTAACCAAGTGTTGGCTTGGAAAGTTGTAAGCCCATGGGGCGTTTACTTTTGTTGTCAACATGTAATACTTTTTGTAAGAAAATACTCTGATGAATAGAAGGATGTTGATCTTTTATATATCAATGCATGTCAATATTGTTGAGTTTAATGTTATTATTTTGAGGGCGTGACACCTAGTGTGTCCCCAAAGTGTCACCGGCGTGTCTCTTAAAAATAAATTAATTAAATAAGGGGGCACGCTGTGTGGTGTGTCCCATACGTGTTCCAAAAGTGTCTGTGTGTCCGACTCAGATACGACACTTGTTTTGAAGTGTCGGTGTTTCATAGCATGTAACAAGGGTGTTGAATAGCTTGGTATAATTGTTTGGCTTAAGCTTTTGGGAGAATTGGTGATCTAACAAGTAAGACAAATAAATGCTTCTTGTATCAAACAAACAACCATTTAAAACATTATTTTGTAGTTATTTGATTCAATTGAATATGCATTTGATTGGAATCCTTTGTTTAGGTTGGGATAGCTTTGTGACGTTTAATTGAACTTTAAACTCTTACTCTTATTTAGATAACCATGGTGAGTGTTTTCTAACTTATAAAGGTTCATTATACATTTTAAACTATTCTTTTTAAATTAGGATTTTGTTCGTTTAGTTATCTGCATTTTTAGGCTTTGGCCCAACTATATTAAGAAAGAGAAATACGTTTTTCCTTTGTTTGATTGGTTTCCTTTCTTCTTCTGTTTCTCTCTCTTTTTCTGGATTTCTTGGTTAACTTGGCTTGCTCTCGCTCTCTTCCAACCAACTTTTCTTGTCTTTCTCATTTAATATTTTTTTTTTTTTTTTTGCTTAAAACTGCATTGTGAGTATGATGGTTATCCGTTGCTAACAAGTATTGTAGCTCGCTTGGGGATCTCTCAGGGTCAGGGGTTATTAGACTTCTTCGAACACCCCCATCGAGCAAAATAGTAATAATATCAATAAATGGTATGCCAATCCACCAAATTAACATATATATATATAGATCATACATGCTTACTTGGGATTTAGAAGTTCTTGCCTCGAGAAAGACTCATGTGACATTGACCAAAAAGGATTTTTAATGGACTTCAAATGCTACTGATGAAACCATATCGATAGGGTGAAGTTCAAAGTTCTGGAATACATATATTTTATGGTCTGAAGTTTCAAATTGATTCTTGAATACTTAATAACCCAAATGTGGTTATTGAATCAAAATTTGAGTTTTGAGCTTTTAACTTGAAATTTTGTTATTGTTTTAAGAATCCTGAGGGTATAGCTTGAAAACTGGGGTTCACAAAAATTTGAATCTTGACCATTAGAATAAAGCCTTTTAAATTGAGACTTAGAAAGTTTTCAAAATTGTGTGGAAGACAACTTGAATCTCATCTTTCAAGACTAGCATGAAAAGCTATGCTGCAATTTTGAAATGCCTTACCATTTGAAGTTGCATTTAAAAAAATACAAATGCTCCTTGATATTTATAAATTTTGATTTGATTTTTGAACCTGAGATTTCGATTAAGACTATAGATGAAAAACTAATTTTGAGTTGACTTCTTCAACTTGTAAATGAGTCGAACATGGAGCCAACTCCTGGTCTGTTTGTTTTGGCCTTGGGATTCCCGGTTTGCCCTGCAATCCTTGTACATTAATATAATATATATATATACTATGTCGTGCATTTTCTTACTGGGTAATTATTCAATAATCCAGGAGTATAGACACGTGGTACTCCATAGCATTGTGATTGGTGGATAAGGTGAATAAGTGAGGTATTATGTTGGGTGATTAAGGAACATGAGGGGGCATATTGAATAATAATTGGCTAGGGAGTATGGACACATGGTACTCTCGGATTATTGAATAATTTCCCTTTCTTACTCTGATGCAACTGCCCAGATTTTTTATTTCAAATTTTAATTTCTTCAGTTCTTTTTTTTTTTTTTTTTACCCCAGATGAAGGTTACAACTGTCATTTTTGCGTTTCTTTGTATATATAGTATATACACGCACATTAATTTACTTGTCAAAAAGAAAGAAAAAAAATACATGGATTTCTTGACTGGATCTTGATATTGTTATAGAATGCATTGGGGAACTTTCCTCACCTATGAATGTTTGACTCTTATGTGCTTTGCTTTTCTTTTCGTCTTGGGAAGGGTCATGTCAACTATTGCAAATGCTGTTGAGGGCACTAACAGGATTGGCGAGGAGAGCTCCAGAGACGTGTCCCGAGAAACACCTTTTAGGGCTGCTACTTCCAAGAGAAGGCTCCTGGCAGACAAGGGAAAGGCAGTTGCCTCTTCTGGAAATGGCAAGAGGGGTAGAGTGGACCAAACTTCTGGGGTTCTTTATGAGATATCCATCCGAGAGCCAGGTACCTCTTGATTAGAGCTTTAGCAACAGCAAGACAAACACGACGATGGATCTTTCTGTCTAATAAGGGGCAGTTGCTGTGAGAAAGGTGAGTGAAGAGGGCAGTTTATTAGTGAGCCGAAGGAAGTATGAAGTTTGTATCAATTTGAGTTAGACTTGTACCTATGCCTAGTTTGTGTCAATCTGTATCATTTCCTTCAAAAACTTCTCTGATTTGACTCATTTTACATTTCTGTTTCACTTAGTTGGTATGTATGATAGTCATGGTGTGTCAAAGAAAGTTTCAGCTAGTGACTTGATCTGTTCTGACTATTGTTTATGGAACTATATAAGTCTATTGTCCCAGACAAATCTACCCAGATTTTTCTGGGTAGTATGTCTGTTCATAATAATGGTATTTAGCCTTAAAAACAGTTTGTTTCTAGTTTTTTTTTAAGACTGTTTGTTTCCACTTAATTACATAGAATTTCAGCATAAAAAGTTTGGTAATTGTTTTTAGTGTTAGTGACACCAATATCTCTTCAACTGTTGACGAATATCATTTAGTCTCATTTTTTATGAACTCATACATTTTGATCTATTTAATTATAAATGTGTCACTCACTACGCCAAAGTTGATCTTTAACGGCGGTTTCATTCATGGCAGTAAAAAGACTGCCGTTAAAAATATACTTAAAATGGCGGTAAATATACTGCCTCTAAAATTTTAGTATTCACGGCGGTTACGAAAAACAGCCGATAAAATGTGAGTGTTAATGATGAAAAAACTGTGTGAAGCTGAAAGGTCAGTCTTTTATGGTAGTTGTTTGAAGACTGCCGTAAATGTAGTCCATATTTTTTTAATTCCCTCTCAAAAAAAATTGGATTCCCTCCAATTAATTGTTAAACAGCATCGTCTTTTACCTATTTCTTCTAATTGATTAGTTTTTTTTCCTTACATCTCTAACTTCTGGAAGAGAGGCGTTGCAAAGTGAAACGAAAAGTCACCATTGTCGTTTGAAGGTCGTACGAAGTACCAGCATCGGAGGTCGTTCGAAACACCATTGTCGCACTATAGCACCATCGTCAGAGGTAAGAGACCTTTGCCTACCTTTTGATTCCCCTATTGGCTTCATGTTGCCTCCATTGGTTTCTTTTTCCATGCTTTCCTTCTCTTTCTATTGACATTCTACCTTTGCTGATAGTGTTTCTATTAAGCTATCAATGATTAGAGAAAAGGTAATTTAGGGTTTGTTTCAATGGAATCAAGTATCAACTATACATTTCTTAAATCTCCCTCTTATTATTAGTTTTGATATACATACATATACATATATATATATAGGTTAACAAAGATTAAAGAAGCCAAAATAAACAAACCCATAAATCAAAACACAGTTTTTCAGAGAGATTTTTGTGGGTTCACAGATTAGAGTCACTGAAATTGGGGATTTTTGCATATACATGCAGGCTCTCTCTCCTTCAAGAGAGCCTTCCCTCTCACTCATCAATTTGGATCTCTCTTTCATTGAAGAAATTTTAGAGAGTTTTGAGCAAAACCCAAGTTGAGAAAGACCTCCATTTCACTAAATGTTCTTTTTGCTAATCAAAAAAATGCTTGAACTCATTTTATTAGTTATTGAAATTCAGAATTATTATGCTTTTGTATGTTCAAATTTTGAATTTTAGTGGCACTCACCACCTGTTTGATGAAATATCTATTATGTCTTGTATTTGTTAAACCTGTAATATGAAGGGTAATGTTTATTTATTAAGGCCTGTAATATGTAGACTTGCATATATTTCAACTTGTAACTATTGTAAAATGTAGATTTGCATATATTTCAACTTGTAACTATTGCCATGTAGAGATGTATAGGCAATGATCTTCACTTAAATCTTTTTGGATAGATTCCCATAATAAATAAATAAATAAGTAGGCACATAAGTTTGTTTCCACTAAACCCAACTATCAACTATTGTCAAGTAATAATTAGAGACAAATCATAATGGATGTTCTACACACACACACACACACACACACAAAAAACTTTGCCTGCACACACCCACAACAATTTGAATTTCAAACCTTCTAATGACTACCCATCTTACTTTCCAGTCCTTTTTGCTTACGACAGTCCCAACCTAGAAAAGCACCATAAACATCTTTATCTCAAATCTAAATAGACTTTGATAAGAAACCAATCGAAAGATTTAAACTTCAAACTCCTGTAGCAATTCAAAACTGCCACTGACTACTATCACAAACATTTCACATGACTATCAAGAGGCATTGCCACAAAAAACCTTCATAACAGTCTTAGCTACAATAGTTGATGCTAGAAACTCCAAATTTAACCAAAAGACTAAAAATGAGTCATATCAGAACCTATCATTTCTTTCAATAATACAGTCGAGTAAAAGGAAGAGATAGTGAAAAGAAAATTACGAAGCAGCGTACTTCAACTTTATCTACCAATCTCTGGAGCTTAGAAGCCATCGTGTGCTTGGAGAGCTAGGAATGTGGTAGAAGAGAGGAGGAAGAAAATTACAAAGAAGCATACTTTAACTTTATCTACCAACCTGAGACATTAGATTTATATATTGATGAAAGATTTGATAACATTAGCTGGACTGTTTGCTTTGAGCTACAGCCTTGGATGCGGCCTTGGTTGCTGGATTGTGACCTTGGTTGCAGTTGAATTGTGGCTGCTGTGGCCTTTGCTGCTCTATTGTGGCTATGGCCTTGCTCTGCTTCAATTGGATATATATATATATTAACTATTTATTGGATTTTGAACCTTCTTGTTGTGCCTTTGTTTCATAAATATATATATATATATATATATATAAATACTTATGTTTTGATGAACTATTTTTAATGCATAAATATTTCAATTTTTAAATTTTCCATGTTTTTGTGATTGCCATAAATTATTTGAAGCTTTGGTAGGAAAATAACATAAATTCTTCATTCCTTAGCACTTATCTTAATTCTTTACTTCAGCTTGAAATAGACTTTGACATGCAAAATTCACTGAAATAGTAGCTATGGATAGACTTTATATCCTAAACTGACTGGCCTTCATAGAAACATATGGCACTTCTTTTTTCTTTTTTTTTATCGCTCCATCACTTTATGCAGTGGATCAAATCGTAAACACATGTGACATCTTTGACTGCTAGATCCATATGGAGAATATGGCTCTTGTCCCAGCTGCAATGCCTGGATATTTTCTAAAATAAAAACAAAGAGAAAATGAAAAGATTTTCAGCATTTCTTGCCAAATTTGTACTAACCCAAACTCTTTCAAAATCAATTCATGTAGTTTTTGCATGTACTCAAATAAGTAGTGGATATCATAACACAATTCCTTAAACAAAGACTTAGCTTTTGGAAAAATTCTGTTTGTAGCCCCAAACTTCTTCGAACTAAGATGCCAACTGTCCTGTATTTATGATTCTTTCTTTTTGTGTTGATATGTATCAAAATAAGTTATTTGAAGACACTTGGTAGTCCAACTAACTAAGGCAAATGATTCTCTATGTTTATATTCAGGCTTGCACCTTCTCTTTTTTTTTTGAATTTCTTTATTGTATATAATCATGCTAATTATATGCTGACTCATACTTTTTAATTTCTTTGTTATATAAGTGTTTACATATAAAATTTCAGGTAATCTTGAAGATAATTGGTATGGATAAGGATTGGATTCATATAAAAAATAGGTTAGACCCAACATATGTGGAAGGGGTTGAAAAGTTTATTGAGTTTGCTTATGCTAATAAGCCTTTAAGATATATTGTCCGTGTAAGAAATGTGTTAACCTTAGATATGAGACACGAAATGGCGTAAGAGAGCATATCATCATAAATGGGTTTAACACTAACTACATAAGATAGACAATTCATGGGGAGGCCTTGGCTCCATGTGGTAGAAATGAAGTGAATGAAAATCAAGAATTCGATGTAATTGATGATATGATTGGTTTGGTACATGACACATTTCGAGTTCCAATGGAAGATGGTGTCTTTACTGAAAATCAAATACATGAAAATATGGGATTGGGGCCTAATGAGGAAACAAAGAAATTCTATAAACTATTAGAAGATGCACAACGTGAGTTGTACCCAAGTTGCAAGAGGTTCACAACTCTTTCTTTTGTTGTTCGATTGTTGCACATAAAGGTACTTAATGGATGGACTGATACATCATTTGATATGTTGCTTGAGTTGTTGAATGAGGCATTTCCCGAGGGTGAAACATTGCCGGACTCATACTATGAAGCAAAGAAGTTCAACGAAGCCTTAGGCTTTAGTTACACAAAGTATGATGCTTGTCCTAAGGATTGTATGCTGTTTTGGAAAGACAAAAAAAATGCTTGATAAATGTGAAATTTGTAGGAGATCAAGATATAATGAATCGAAATTTCGTTTAGAGGATGGAACCACTAAAGTAACACAAATTCCTGCCAAACAAGTAAGGCATTTTCCTTTAAAGCCCAGGCTCCAAAGGCTATTCATGTCAACAAAAACAGCATCACTCATGACATGGCATGCAAATGAACGCATCGATGATGGGATATTGAGACATCCAGCTGATTCACTTGCATGGAAAACTTTTGATGAAAAAAATCAAGATTTTGCTAGTGACAGTCGAAATGTCAGACTTGGATTAGCATCTGATGGTTTTAACCCATTTAGGACAATGAGCATTGCTCATAGCACGTGGCATGTTGTGATGATGTCATATAACTTGCCTCCTTGGTTATGCATGAAGCAACCATATTTCATGTTATCTTTGCTTATTAATGGGCCTCGTGGTCCTGGAAATGATATTGATGTGTATTTGCAACCTTTAATTGACGAGTTAAAGGAATTATGGACTGATGGCATACTTACTTATGATGCATCAAGCAACCAGATGTTTCATATGCGTACAGCTTTGTTGTGGACCATAAGTGATTTCCCTGCATATGGTAATTTGTCTAGATAGAGTACAAAAGGAGCATTGGCTTGTCCATCTTGTAATAAAGATACCCATTCTAGATGGTTAAAACATAGTCGAAAGTATTGTTATATAGGCCATAGGCGGTTCTTAGATGAAGGGCATAAGTTTTGGAAAGATGCAATAGGTTTTGATGGAAGTGTTGAAACAAAGAAAATGCCACCTCAATTATCCGGTGATGATATTTTCAAACAAATAGAATTCATTGAGAACAAATATGGGAAGGGTGATGGAAATGAAAAGACACATGTGTCTAAAAAAAGAAAAGTTGTTGAGGATAGGAGAGACATTCATAAAACCTTGAGGGAAGAATATAATTGGAGAAAGAAAAGTATTTTTTTCCAATTACCATATTGGAAGGACAATTTAATTCGACACAATCTTGATGTTATGCACATTGAGAAAAATGTGTGTGAAAATATACTTTGGACCCTATTGAATGTTGTGGGAAAAACAAAGGATAGTCTAAAAGCTCGTTGTGACCTTCAAGAGATGGGACTTCGTAAAGCTCTTCACCCTCAACAATGGCCAAATGGTAAAGTTTTTTTACCTGTAGCTTGTTTCACAATGAATAAAGAGCACAAAGAAATATTTTGCAAGGTGCTAAAAAATGTGAAAGTCCTGGATGGATACTCGTCAAGTATTTCACGCCGTGTACAACTCAAAGAGAGAACTATTTCAGGGTTTAAGAGCCATGATTGCCATATTCTAATACAACAACTGTTGCCTCTAGCTGTGAGAAGGACACTGCCTAAGAATGTTTGTGAAACCTTGATTCAATTAGGTACTTTTTTTAGACAGTTATGTTCAAAAGCAATACATCCAAATGATTGTGGTCGTCTTGAAGAGAAAATTAGATTGACTCTTTGCCATCTTGAGAAAAATTTTCCACCTTCCTTCTTTGATATCATGGAGCATTTGCCCATTCATTTAGTAGAAGAGGCAAGACTTGTTGGACCAGTGCATTACCGATGGATGTATGCTATTGAGAGGTATGCATTAATTTTTCAATTTTAGGTACATATAAATGACATGCGCTGATCAAGCTTATCTTCTAACTAAATAAATTTTAGTTTTTCATAGGTATTGCTTACACTTAAAAAGTACGTGCGTAATCAAAGCCATCCAGAGGGTTCCATTGCAGAAGGGTATTTAGTAGAAGAGTGTTTGACATTTTGTAGTCGATATTTGCATGATGTTGAGACAAAATTAAATTGGCCAATACGAAATTATGAGGGTGAACAAAGGGGACATTCTTTAGGGAAAGGGAAATTATTCCTACTTGATAAAACTGCATGGGAATAAGCACATAGATATGTGCTAGCCAACTCTAATGTAGTCACTCCATTCCGAGAGTAAGAAATCTACTAAATTAAATATTCAATTTCTAGTCAATTAAATAACATATTTAATATCCTATACATGTTCTCAATCATGCAGGAAACACATTCAAGTGCTTAAAGCTGATAGACATCGTTTAAGTGAGCGTGATCTTATGAGAAAGCACAACGAACAATTTCCTCTTTGGTTTAGAGAGCACGTAAGTCATACATGCAAACATTGGATTAAAATAGTGGTATATGTATATATAATGGTATCTCTGATATGTGATTTCTAATACATTGGATTAAAATGTAGGTTCAACACTTGCAACAAACTGAAAATGCAAACATCTCAGATAAAGTAAAAATTTTGTCCGTAGCACCAGACAATTGGGCAAAAAGATACAGTGGGTATATTATAAATGGGTTTAGGTTTCACACTAAACAACATGAGAAGAGTAGAAAAACTCAAAATAGTGGAGTGTCATTGACTGCATATACACAAAGTTATGCAAGTTCAAGAGATAGACGACCAATTAGTGGAGAAGTTACTTTCTATAGGGCTTTGATTGATATAATTGAGTTGAGATATTCTAATGACTTCAAGTTTGTGTTATTCAAATGTAATTGGGTTGATAACAATGTGGGGAAGAGGCAAGATGAGTTCAAGTTCACACTTGTGAATTTTAAGCATCTTTTGTATCAACAAAATCGAATGTCAGATGAACCATTCATCTTTTCATCCCAAGCACAACAAGTTTGGTATATACAAGGCCCTATTGAGAAAGATTGGCATATAGTTGTGAAGATGACACCCAGGGATTTGTATGATATGCACGGGAGGGAATCTTTTGAAGATGCAATAACATGTCCGCAAGTTGAGCCATATTCCAGTCAACATCTAGATGATTCAACATAGATTCAGGAGGATGATGTTGATTGGGTTCGGTCAAATGTGAATGGAACAACTGTTGATGGTGGTGATGATGCCACTATAGATTATAGTGGTGAAGAAGAGGATTATGACGATGATAGTGATGAAAAAGAAGATGATTATGATGATGAAAGTGATGATGACAGTGATGATATTTATGTTGATGGTGGTGATAGTGATGACGACGACTATGATAATGATTATTAGTTCTTCTTTTGTGCATGATTTTATGTTATCCTAAAAGTTAGCACATGTAAGACAATGAGACTTATTTACTTTTTATTTAATTTGTATTCATTAGTTAGTGTTCATATATTCATTAGCACATCCTTGCATCTAACTAATAAGTATTCAAATGTGTTTTTTTTTTTCTTTTTAGATGACTACGAAACGAAAGCAGCCTTGTTGGACAGCTAGCTCCATGGCTAATGTTTCACAACCAGCACCTATTACTAATCAGTCACAACATCAACCACAGCCTCAGTCTCAGCCACAACCGGTGCAGCTGCAACCACAGATAGCTGCCCTTGACTTACGGCGCGCAGTCACAACATCAACCACTCGTTACGATATTGATTACATGACTTATTATGATTATTATTTTGGTTATGACCATAAAGATAGCTGCCCTTGACTGAAGTAAAATAAAATCTCAATTAGTTTATGAATATAGAGCAAAGCATTGTCTAAACACATGCATATATTTGCCAAAGAATATGGTGTGTGAAGGTTTGGCTATTAAGCGCTTTTGTTAAAAGGTCTAAATTGCTTCAAGAGTAGTTGGAGAAAGACTTGTACCAAATCTCGATATCTATTTATTGTGATAGGAACGTAGTACAACCAACAGTGACAATCGAAAAAAATTGACAATGTGCCATACAAGTGGGAGAAAGGCCCATTGTCGGGTAAAGGATGAGGTAAATGATAGGTTAACAATTTTTTCTCAATATGCATTGTATTTGGTAAAGCTGTAATATGTATTTATTGTTCCTAATAATGAAGATGTATAAGAGAGATAAGGTGCAACAAGATCGGATAATGGTCTAGATAGAGACACACACAAAGAAGAATGGAGATCCAGTTGATGAGGCATCAGATGTAGCCATTGTATGTGTAATAATGTGAATGTTTATGATTAATTATTTACCTATTCATGTTCTAATAATTTTTGTTTCTTATATTTTGGTCTCGTTTGAAAGAGGGATTGTCTCAAGTGCCTGAGTCCTTACAAACTGAAAATTTTCGAGAGGAGCTATTCACTGAGGTCTTAGGAGTAGATGGGCATGGTCGTGTACGTACCTATGGATTGGGACCTTGCCCATCTCAGGTGTTTGGGACAAGATATTCTGGACCTCGACAACGTATAGACATGGATAAATTGTGCACAGAGGTACGAGAAGAGCTGCGACAGGAATTATTAGCTGAGAGGGGTGAAAGGTTTACTCAGTTAGAGCGCAAGTGTGACAAAATGCAAGCTCATGTGGAAACTATGGGATATCCAATGCCTCAACCACCATCAATGCCTTCACATATTGGAGGGGTAATGTGTATTTAATCCTAGTTTAATTTAAGTATGTTTTACTATAATAAATTGGATATTGTAAAGTTAGCTAATTATATGTTTATGTTTAAACAGAATGGTTCCAGACCATCATTCAATATGCAACAGGTTCCAGATGCCTCTAGTTCTCACCAGTTGAATGAAGAGCTAATGGTTCCATCACATGAAGTAAGACAACGTTTACGCATAATGAGTATTTAAACATAGTTATTAAATTTTTTCATAAACATTATTATTAGTTCTATTTCTTCAAGGAATACTAGTTAAATTTTTGGGTTAGTTAGAAAACACACTATTACCTCCCTATAGTTTAAAAATATACACATCTCTGGTATGGAGTAAAATGCAAACGTTATTTTCTTTTGTTTTTGAGCTAAACTAGAAGGGGGTAAAGTGTATTTAATCCTAAATACTTTAATGTGATTGCTTTCATACACAACATTTACACATTAATTTTTTTTGAAGGTTGGACAAGAAGTAGAATTACTTACTTCTAAATTGCCAAAACAAGTTGTGGCAATTGGCACAGTTATTTCTAAGGACCCATCCAAAGTAGTAGGTGGACAACGATTGGGGCCAAAATTTTGGGAAGTTCGTATTACGAAAGCGATAAAGCCTCGTCAAAATTTGGTGAAAGCTCTTGATGGTGTCAAAACAGTTGGAGATGCACTTCAAAAATGTGTTGCTTGGCCTTCGGTTGATGTAATGCATATGCACTAATACTATATTTATTATATTTTTAAATCTTAGTGGTAGCTAAATTTATATCTTTTTATACATGTGCAGATTGAGGGAATTAGATGGACCATGTAGATAAAGGAGATACTTTTTGGAACTTTTATTTTGGCACTTGTGTTTTGAGACAAATATTTTGCAACTAATTGCTACATTTACAGGTCTGAAAGGAGCTAGATAGAACATGTAGATGACGTACATGCTTTTTGGGACTTTTTATTTTGGCACTTGTGTTTTGAGACAATATTTTGGAACTAGTTGCAGCATTTTGCAGATTGGGGGAGCTAGGCGGACCATGTAAATGCAAATGTCTTTTGGGACTTTTTATTTTGAGACTATATATTTTGAGACAAATATTTTGAACTAATTGCTACAAGTGACATGTATTTGGAACTTTGCTACATGTGACATGTATTTTGGAATAGATTTTGTTAATTGAATATGGTGTATGGATTTGTATGGCTACAAATTGTATTGTGGCAGCTTATATATTGTTATATTGAATGTATGGAAGCTTTAGTAGGTTATACACTTCTATTGAATGATTTTGATTGAGTACACTAGCAGGTATTGAATATAAATGTATAAACAAAGTCAGTTTAACAAATGGTTCATAATTTTCAACGGTTTAATTTTTTCGCTAAAAGAAAATCATATTTATTTTGAAATATATTTAACGGTGGTAAATAAATGCCGTTAATTGTTGTAATCTTTTGCGGCAATAAAAAACTGCCATTTTTTTCTCTAAAATACTGTCGTTAACAAATGGTTCATAATTAACAGCGGTTTAATTTTGTCGCTAAAAGAAAATTATATTTAATTTTGAAATTTATTTAACGGCGATAAATAAATACTGTTAATTTTTGTAGTCTTTTGCGGCAGTGAATAACTGCCATTTTTTACTCTAAAATACCGTCGTTAAAGGCATGACATTTACGATGGTTCTACAAACCGCCTCCTATTTTCAAGATCGTCAATTTTTTATGTGGCAGTTAATAACCGCCGTGAATACCGCCGTTATTAATAATGGTGGTAAAATAACCGCCGTTAAATTATTTCCGACACTTGTATAGACGACGGTTACACTTTTTGTCGTCTTACTGTCGTTAAAAGTTTTTGTGACGGTTGTATGGTTATTAACGGCGGTTACAAACCGTCGTTAAAGGCAAATTCTGGTGTAGTGACTTTCATCCCTTTTCGACCTTATATAGAAGGGAGATGTTTGTAATTTTTATATTTGAGAGGGTCAATATTTATGGAATCTTGATATAATTAGCCATAATTTTTAATCAATGTGTACTTACCTTAAGATCTCATCTTGCGAATAAATTAGACATAGTTGTGTTTTTTTATTTATTTATTTTTAACAACAACAAATTAGATGTAGTTGTCAGCATATAATCTGGTGCCCTATGTTGCATAAAAAAATTAGAAATTACCACCAAAAAAAAAAAAAAAACCAGTCATACTAAGGGAAGGTCCTCTCAATGCTCTAACGCCCACACTGGATATGGACTGAACTGTTTCACGACATTCTGAACCCAATTCACATACCGCTTTAATGGGCGAACAGTCCAACCCTTGGAACATACTACAGCATTGGGTGGCGAAGAGCCGACATCGAGGTGTCAAACTTTCCGTCGTTGAGTCTTGTAACAAAATAAATCCTGAATTTTTTATTTTATCAATTTAAACTGTAATTTTTTGATTTACTTTCAATATAAACTATTCACATATTTTTATTAAATATAATTGTCAAAAAAACATTAATGTTAGAAATTTTATTAGAAAATTCTTTTTCAATTACTTATATTCCAATTAGTTCATAAAATATTCTTGTATTACAATAACTCCCATTATTTTGGATATTTGATCTATCAAATCATAATTCTCATATTTAAGATATTTTATAGATAATTTTACCCTTACAAATATTTTTTGAATCCTTAGCAACTTGTGTTGTGTTTGGTTTATAGATTTGAATAAGGATTTGAAAAGGAAAAGGAAAAGGAAATGAAAATTTATTAGAAAATCCTTTTTCAAGTGTTTGTATCCCAATTAGTCCATAAGATATTTTTATATTCTAATAAATCTTATTATTTGGACATTTAATCTACCAAATCCTAATTCTCATATTTAAGGTATTTTATGGACATTTCTACCCTTACAAATATTTTTTGAATCCTTAGCAACTTGTGTTGTGTTTGGTTTATAGATTTGAATAAGGATTTGAAAAGGGAAAGGGAAAAGGAAAAGGAAATGAAAATTTATTAGAAAATCATTTTTCAAGTGTTTGTATCCCAATTAGTCCATAAGATATTTTTATATTCTAATAAATCTTATTATTTGGACATTTGATCTACCAAATCCTAATTCTCATATTTAAGGTATTTTATAGACATTTCTACCCTTGCAAATATTTTTTGAAGGTTAGCAATTTAGTGATGTAAACATTCATATTTTACAATGTGAATATTCATATCACGGAACATTTACAATATAAATGTACATATTATTAGGAGTATTTTGATAACTATGTCACCCATAAGACTTATTGGAACATAAGAAAATAATGTGGACTAAATGGAACATAAGCAGGTGAAACAGGATTTATGATAAAGTTCCTTAAAAGGACAAGGTGCCTGAAACTAAGTGAAATTTATGTTTATTTTATTCATATTTTACTTATCTTTTTCCTTTTCCTTTTTCCAAATCTCTTCATAAATACTTGAACTAAACACAATCTTGGTGATGTGAACATTCAGATTAAATAAATATGACAATGTGAATGTTCACATTTGACAGTATGAGTGTTCACATCATAAAACATTCACACGGTCCAATGTGAACATTAATGCGCACTTCATCTTATTATTATTTAGGATATTTTGATAACTATGTCACCCATAAGACTTATTAAAACATAAAAAAATAATTTAGACAAAATAAAATATAAATAGATGAATAGAAATTTATGAATAAATACCATTTTAATATTTTGGTTACGTCTCTCCTATGAATATAGACAAGTTTATCTCCAATCACATGAATTCTCTATGTGATGTTTTCCGCTCTGGTGAATGCATATGTTCCATTGGCATTGGAAAATGTAAAATCTCAACATTTGTATTTCCATAATTTAAAATTTTTAGATTTTGAAAAGAAAAAAAAAACATTTTCCACTTCAAATATCTCTCAAAATTTTGTAATTATACATAGGTAAATTTTAGGGGATTTTTTTTTAAGGTCCCTGTTATTAAGATTTTATAGCATAAAGGGCATTCAATATTTTAATAATGTCTAAGGTCCCTCAAATTGATCCAGAGAAAATTCAACTTCACAGAGAAAATCTCACCAGAGAAATTCTCACTTCAACCCAGAGAAATTCTCTGAAACCAGAGAAATTCCCCTCTCCACCCCAGAGAAATTCGCTCAAATCTAGAGAAAATTCAAATTTCTCTTGGTTCATTTTGACCAATTTTCTCTGGATTTTCAAATTTCTCTGGGTTCATTTATAAACCAGAGAAAATTCAAATACCCAATGATAAGCACCTTCCTGAGCCCAATCCAATACTGTAACCCAATCAGCCTTAGATTTCAAGGTGCGCTTTATCCTTCAAAAAATCCCTGACCTTTGGAATGTAAAAATTTAAAGCCACAAGTATGAATAAACTACTTAAGACAAAGAGGAAATTCACTCAAACCCAGAGAAAATTCAAATTTCTCTGGGTTCATTTTGATCAATTTTCTCTGGGTTTATTTTGACCAATTTTTTCTAGGTTATCAAATTTCTCTGGGTTCATTTATAAACCAGAGAAAATTCAAATTTGATCGGGTGCATCACCTTGCAATTGCCTCAGACCTGCAGTGGCCTGGATAGAATGTAAAGCCCAACAATTTATTTCCCATTATCCTCAAAACTTATCAGTAACCAAGCAATAGCCCAATTCAGACTACTTAAATTATCAAATTTTTCTTTTGATCATGGGTATCATCGACATGACATGCTCAAAAGTCGCATTCTCTCCATCGAATTTGGGCCATAGGTAATTCTCCAAGTACTAACTCACCTCCAGAATCATCACCCTCTGCAGCAGCACAGGCTTCCGACCCTCATTGACCAGCAACTCCATGTCATAAATCTCCTTTACCAAATCTGGACTGAAAGGCTTCTTCGGTCTTTCTCCGCCTACAGCTTTGGACCAATTCGCCAATGCAATCTTCGTCAGACAAGCCCTCTGAATCTTGATCAGCGTTATTGAGTTTGGCAAATTTGAACCAGTCTGTGACTTTGCTGGTGTCGCGGCATTTTTTGATCCCAATGGCTATGAATTTCCTCTCTGTATGATTAACTCTGAATCTCTAAAATCTTTAATGCTGGAACCATTGAAAACGAAGAGTTGTAACAGCCCCCTCCTTAAGTGAGGGTGATGATGGCGGCAGATATGTCGATTTGCGAAGTTGATCTGAAGGGAGAGGCACTGGCAGCGGTGGCAGCAACAGTAGAGGAAGCGGCAGCTGCGATGGAAGTGAAGTGATGAGATTGGAGGAGAGAGAGAGAGGTGGGATTGATTTGGAAATTTCTCTGTGGTATATATGAGTGTGGGGGTTGAGGACCTTAGACATAATAAAATAATATTGTGGATCTCTTACATTAGTAAATATGGGAAAGGGACCTTAGACTAATTTTTCCTAAATTTTATAATACACATCTTAAAAAAGTATATATCATATATCACAATTATGACATTTATGATATTTAGTTATGATTAGTTATGACTAAGTATGGTATTAATTATATTGTTACATTTTGTGATTGTTATTTTGATTATGATTGAAATTGTTTTTTTATTCAAGCAATGTTTGGTGACTCACGAGCTCAGTGAAGAATAGGAAGTTACTTGTTTATGATTTATTGTGGTTATTGTTATTTTGGTTATGACCAAAGAGATCTTAAGTTATGCTTCAAGGTTCTGTTTGTTTACTGGATATAAAGTCCGGATATGGGTATTGGACTAGATATAATATAAGGTGGGTCCCACATGTTTTTTGTCTCCCTATATCTTGTGTTTGGTTGTTCCGGATATAGGGAGTCCAGATAGTATATGATGCAAAAGGGGATATGCAATAATACCCCGCAATGATATTGTATATCCCCCACCGTCGAATATAGCTTATCTTTCGTCCAAAGGTAAAAAATAATCACTCTCCTCTTATCCCATCTTATATCATATCTTAACCAAACATAGTATAAGTGACCACATAGTATATATAATCAATTTTATATCCTACAACATAGTATATCCAATCTTTATCCATAAGTATTATATATCCTCCCGAAACCCTTATATCCAATCTTTATCCCTAAGTATTATATATCCTCTTGAAACCCTTATATCCAATCCGAACAATCAAACGGGACCTAAGTGATGCTTGGTTATGATTCATTGTAATTTTTTTGGTTATGATTCTTTGTGCCACAAAGTGTCATAACTTGCTGACGGTACACTTTTTTGAGGGATGTGCATGGTAGTAGGACCCATATATATAAAAATAAAATTTATGTGGCAAATTAATAATTTTAGGTAGTAGGTTGTCTCCAGTCTAGTTATTGGATTAGACGGCGCTGTTCGGATCCATGGGATCTGCCATAAGTTTTATTTTGATCGATTGACCTGTTCATCTTTTAAGTTACTTTATGTAAATCATCTAAATAAGAAATCAAGTCAATCTGATATCTGTAACTACATAATTTTATAATATTTGTTTTTGAAAAAATGAACTATAAGAATAATTTTGAAAATAAAATTACCGCCACAACTTTCATGAGGCTTACTTAATCATGAAACAATATTTTATTGTGGTCCTTCATTCATATATGGATAAGTTATGCTAGTAGTTCTTTTAGTTTATCTCTTGTGTCGTTTTAATCTATGTATTTTTTTATAAGACTATTGAATCACCAAGCTCAAATAAGGATAAAGGTTCAACCGCAGTTGTAGCCAAGGCTGCAGCCACAACTGCAAGAGCAGCTCAAACACAAGTGTGCACACATGCATTACGTATGCAAAGCATCCAATGCTACTGATAAGGTGGTCGATATAGCAGTGAAAGATATAATACTCAGACTAATAAAGGTAGATTTGGAGGTCTTTCATCATCTCATATTGGTTGTTGTCAAATATGTGAAGGTGATACTTAGAGTGTTTTTGATTGTTGGTTTCATATGGATCCTAATTACTACCAACCATCACAGTCCTTTTCTCAATCTCAAGTGCAACCACAGTCGCAGCCAAGGCTGCAGCCACAACTGCAAGAGCAACTCAAACACAAGTGTGCGCACATGCATTATGCAAAGCATCCAATGCTACTAATGAGGTGTATAGATATAGAGATAAGAGTTGTACTAGTGGTGGTTAGATATAGTTAGAGAAGTAGTTAGAAGTTTTTTATAACAAACTCTGGTAAACAATATAAATATCTTGTGTACTTAGAATTACAATCTACCAAAGAATCATTTTCCATTTCTTGTTAATTTTCAATTTGCTCAATTTTGACTCTGAGTTTTAGATTTTGTCTCATTTTAATCTAATAAATAACAACCGTTACAAGTTTTGACAGAAAATGGAACACGTGACTCACACTCCCCTTATTTTAGGTGCAAAATAGTAATTTTGTTAATATTATTTGTTTTCTAACTCCAACTCAATGAGTTAAGTTAACTCAGTGAATTGACCCATTATAATTTTAACCAAAAATCTTAGAGATTGTTTGGCATGATCTAGTATAGTACAAAAAGTTATAAAAAAAAAAGGGGGCAAAAAGTTGAACACTTTTTTTTGGTTTCCATGAGGGGAAATTTTATTTCTATACACCTACTTACCTCTATGCACACACTTAATGATCTATTTTTCTATTACAATTTTGTCTTAAAATAAAATTACTAGAGTGTCCTTATCTTTTTCACTAAAACCCTAGTTTCGTAACCCTAACCCTAGCCACCGCCCACCGCTATTGCTGCTGCCGCCATCAACTTCGCTACAACTTCTTTGCCGCAAAACCACCATCCCCTCATCTATCTGTCTGGTCTCCTTCTTCTTCATCTAGGAGGACCATCCGAGAACCAAATTCCGAACCAGTCCAAAACCAAACCCAACGCACTATGTTCATCTTTTTCCCAAATTTTTTTTAGTAAAGTTTCTATGTTACTTTACAGATTGTTAAAGTCTGATCAAAGTCACAATTTTCATAAGATCCAAAACGTCTAAAGTCTTCAACTACTCTCTCTCTCTCTCTCTCTCTCTCTCTCTCTCTCTCTCTCTCTCTCTCTCCCTCCCTCCCTATAGACACAAAAATATATAGCAATATGTGAATTGGGTTTATGTAGTTATGGCGTAGAACATACTTGTGACTGGTGGTGCTGGGTATATTGAAACCCACATGGTGTTTCAGTTGCTTTTGGGTGGGTACAAGGTGGCGGTGATCGACAATCTCGACAACTCCTCCGCCATCACAATTAAGCAGGTTCCAGAACTCGTCGGAAAGTATGGCCCAAATCTTACTTGCCATAAGGTTCGTATATGTATGTATACTATGTTTTTGTATATATGCCTGTGTGAGGTTTTGATGTTAAAATGTTGGATTTTTTTAGTCTAAAGAAGGACTGGCAAAGGGGTAGAGGAAATGGTGGAGGCGGCAATAGTGGTGGAAAGGGGCTAGAAAGGGATGACTCAGAGCTGCCGCCATCGTCGATGCATGGTCATGGACGGCAACAGGCAGCGGGTGGCAATGGATGTTGGTTTAGGGTTTCAATGTTAAAGAGATGGATATTTTTGGTAAAAAACGTTGTGCATTGAGTAAAATTACAAAATTCAAAATTAGTTGATGTGTGTATTGAGAGAGGATGTGGAGTGAGAGGTTTTGGTGTGACGAAGTTGAGAGAGAGGGAAACATGGGTTGAGAGATAGAAATAGAGAGAGAGAGAGAGAGAGAGAGAGAGAGGCATGGAGGCTAAGAGAAGAGATTGGAGTTGGCAGCAAGGTTGAGGAATAAACAAGGGCTGACTGTAGAGTCTATCACCCCCATTCGCTGCCTCTACAAATCGATTAGAACCACCACAATGAGGACCTTTGCTTATCTTCTTCCCAAATTCTTGTAATTTTGATTTTAATTTTGTTTTTGGTTTTGATTTTGATGTTGATTGTTGTGTATTGAAGGTGATGTTATTTGGTGTTGTTAAGGTGGTTGTTGGCTTATTTGGTTGTTATGGGTGTTTAGTGTTTGGCAGTGGGTTATAGGGGTGGTGTTGAAAGTGGCGGCAGGTGGAAGAGTTGCACAGTGATAGTGATAGTGATGGTGGTGATGGGTGTATCTTGCAATATGTGTAAGAGAGTGAGAATGGAGATGGAAGTGGAAGGGAGTTGAATTGTCCATTTTGTTCTTATAAAAAAAAATGTAACAACTGTTAGATCATCTCCTATTTTTCATTTTTTCTTTTATCAAATGAAAAAGAGTTAAAAAATCATATCTAATTCTTTCATCAAATGTTCATAAATTAAGGGAGAGTTTTATTTTTCTTCAAGTTGAGAACTCATCAAATCAAATTTGAATCTAACGAAAGTTTAAAAGATGAAACATTAAAAATGATTTTTTTTTTCCATCAAATTTCATGAAAAGTGAAATTTGAAATGAGAAGGTAATTTTTTAAAAGATTTTGATAAAAATTTGATGAAAGGATTGGAGTAGTTCATATCAAATCATGTTTTTTACTCAAATTTGAAATTAAATTAGATGAAAATTTTTGTGAATGATTGGAGATGGTCTTATCTTCTAGACTAAAATGATTTTTTTTTTTTTTTTTTAACTTTACAGTTAAAATTGAACAAATTAAAAATATAGGGACTAAAATGACATCAATGGCAAATTACAAGACTATCGCCGTAATTTACCCTCTATTATATTATATTTATGAGTGTTGCTAGTAGCATCCCATTTATTATTTTAGATCCCTTATTTCTTGGGACCCCCATTTATAAATTTTAAAACTCTTAAAATTTCTTTCCTTCCCCAAATAATTTCAAAATTATCCTTATGAAAAATCACCCCCACTCAAATGCACACCCCCACTCCTAAAATTGATGATCTCCCAAAATCCTAGGAAAAAAAACTCCTAAAAATCTATTCTCTCTCTCTCTCTCTCTCTCTCTCTCTCTCTCACATAATGGTGAAAGAAAAATATTTTTGAAATGGATCGATCGGTGTAAGGAACGTGTTCTCTATGATTGTAACAACCCTGACCCATGATTAACGTATTATCCATGATTAAGAATGCCTAATAAGTAATTAAAATGAAATTTTGAGTTAATTTCATGTGTTATATGACATTTATGTATGTATCTATTTATCATAGACATATTTGTCTGTAATTCTATTCTGTTCTACGAATTGAAGGCCTTATTGGCATCAGATCACAAAATTGACTTGATTTTTGGGTCGTTCGGAATTTTTAGAATCTTATGATAGGTTTAATTGAAATTCGATTTGGAACGAATTAATTACAGTTAATTAATGCCCATTTGATTAACTTAAGCCTAGCTTACTTAAGTCTCATTAACCAAGCCTATATAAGGCTCATTTGACTCTAGACTCTCAAACTTACACCTACACTCATCTTCTTGACATTAAAAACGTGGAGAAAGAGAGAGAGAGAGGAGAAGATTGAGTTCAATTAAGTAGAATTGCTAGAGAACTTGTAGGTTTTGGGCTTGGAACTTCAAACAATTAACTATTTAGAGCATAATTGATCATCCCAGGTAAGAATTCAACCTTGTAACTTTGGAATTAAGTCACTTAGCACATGAATCCAAAGAATTAAGTTGTGTAATGCTAGAATTGAGCTTAGATAGATGAATATGGAAGTGTATCATGCATGCATGCATATATCATGGCATTTGAGGTAGTTTTCAAAGAATTCTCCCATGCATGTTATCATTTAACCTTAATGTTGAGAAATTATCTTGTTTTTATACCAATTGATCATGTTTTGGAAGCTTTGGAGCCAAACCATTTCTTACATGTTATGTTTTCAACATTTCAAGTTTGAGTTTCAACAATTCACATGCTTTTGGGGCCTTGATTTTGCGAAATTGTTTTCAATTCATGAAGTTTTATGAGTTTATATATGTTTTCTCAACTTTAGGCTCAAAAAGGATGTGTTTTGGAAGGTTAAAGATGAGTTTTGAACTTGGGAAACAAATCTGAAAATTCCAAAACTCTGCCTCTCCCGCTCGAGCGATAGAACCTGTGCTTGAGCGAAGCGACCAAAAGTTGGCTATGTGACGCCCCAAATTTTTGGTACATCATAAAATTTAAATAACAAAATAAATTGCTAAATAAAAATTTTAACATCTAATTAGGGAAATTTAAATTCTCACATAGTCAAAGTTTAACAACACAAAAAAAAAAAAAAAAAATTACGAGTCCACATACAACATTACAACAACTTTATAACATTCTTAATTACTAATACAAGAGATAATAAAACTTTATTTTGCTAAATTCTTGACTTCAAGTTAGCCACAGCTCTATATTAGCAGTGGCCCCAATTTCGGTTTCAGTCCCTTCCTCATCATAATTTGGCATAAAATGCCAAGGTAACAAAATATATGCCATGAGTTTTTGTAACAAAGTAAAAAAAACATAACCAACCTACTATTCTTTTAAGAGAAAATAATCAGATCATGACAATTAAAATAATAATAAAAATTAATACCATGATAAATGTAACAACCATTATAATAATTTTGACAATTTTAATAGTTTAGGTGACACTCAAAATCTCACCAAAGAGATTTTCTTACCAACCATTAAGCCATGGTCACGGTTAATTTGAAAATTGCTCCTTGGTCAAATATTCAAGAACTACCAAGGACGCCTACACCCAGAGCTATATACCCAAGACATGGCATCTGTGGTCTGTCCCAAGGGAACAGTCTGCAAGAGGTACGTAACTTCCCTGTGTGCCACCCGCACATCCACTCTTATTTCAAAACCGAATACCGAAAAGGGTTCAAATAAGTCCCGTGCCATCTTAGGGTTTCGCGACACAATTACCTAAAAATTATTAAAAACCAGGGCTCCCCTAAACTACCAGTATTAACCCTTGATCGTTAACTTTATATATACCGTTAATCATTTCAATTAGTTTTTATATTAATCACAAATAATTCAAATTTCAATCACCAATAATGTTATAACAACTCATTAAAATTCCCAACATAAAATATTACACATGCCACACATTAATAAATCAATGTACAAAATTTAAATAAACAGTTAATTTAAACCATGGTATGAAATAATAATGTAGATACAAAAAAATAAACCATAATTACACATGTGCATGGATTTTTTTTTTTAATTTACAAGATTAGACTAGTACAATATTAAATTTTAGTCTAAATAATCAATTGAAGAGATAATTTTGATTCCTCCTCAATCTGCCAAAAATTTTCAAAATGTATATCTCGTAATTAAAATTATAAATTAAATTACTTATACAACTCTAAAATTTATATAAATCTATAGAATACTCAATAAACATGTTATGGTCATTTTTTCAGAAAGCATTTTCCATAAATAAATTATAAATAATTCTGAAAAATTCCAAGAAAGTTTATGATACAGATTTATCACATTTTCTTATATTATTTCCATATTTAAATTTATAAATCAATTCCATAATATAAAAATTTATTATGAAACTAGACTTCTCAAATTTCATTTTTTATTTAGAAATTACCAGATTTGGATTAATATAGAATTTTTAATGAATTTTCAAACATATAGTAAAATTTGAATAAATTCGTACAAAACTCAATAATTGTTGAAAACATTCCTGGATGAATTAGTCATCGTTCTAAAACACTTTGTAGAAGAAATAATCTCAATATTTTGAGTGTAAAATTGTCTAAAAATTCGTACAACAGTTTGGCAGATTTAAGGGTCAAACAAATTCTTCAATCATCTCTTTTAATGGCATAAACTACACATGCAAGCCTATTTCAACAATAATACCATGATTTTAAGACTACCAATATATTCAAATCTTTGATATACAAATCACAAAATTTATATACAATTATAAATAAAATTCTATCTATAATTATTGCTAAGAACGCAATCTGAAATTTTGGCTTTAAAAAAAAAATGAGTGGGTTGAGAGGGTTTTCTTACTTAATAGTAGGATTGAAATGGGTGATGAAATTATGACTTCCTTAATCTTCTACTCTTCTTCTTCTCCCTACTGTTTAGCTTGCTCACCGACTTCTTTTTCCTTCTTGTCTCCTCACTGATTCAGAGGAGCAGCATTTACACACACACACACACACCCACACACACACACATACACATATATATATATATATAGATGAATTCAATAAGCTGAGCCTTCTCTCTCTCTCTCTCTCTCTCTCTCTCTCTCTCTCTCTCTCTCTCTTCTAATCATTCTGTGGAGGTCTAATCCGTTCTTTCAAATCTAAGGAATATGATTGAACCTACAATCTACAATGCCATACATGCAACCATGTGGCAATTGTCACGACCCAAACCTGGCACCCAAAGGTTCAACGTCGCAACAGGATAAAAAAATAAAATAATTCTAAAATTACTATATTAGTGGCGCAAGTGGATAATTTATAAATATATTAAAAAAATAAATGGGTACCAAAAGTTTATTAAAAAGAGACAAAAATAGTCATTTGGGCTTTTATTTTATTACAAGAGTCCAATCAGAAATACAGATAGTGCAAAAAAAAGAAAACACTGTGATTATCCCCCATCTTGATCCCGCTAAATCTCGTCACCTGAAAGGGGTAACAACTATAAGCACATAGCAGAGTGAGAAATATTATACTGTGAGAATAGGGGCACAAAATAGCTATGGATAGTTATTTAAGCTAAAACATTAACATAATTTAAGTAGAATAAACAAATTAATTAAGTGGCAGAAACTGAAATACAGAAATTACGTAAATAACTATAACCACGGTACAGAACAGAACAGAACAGGGGTCACTGGAGTGACAATCAGAACAGGGATCAATGAATCCATGACAAACAGAGGACCACAAAGTGACCAAACAGGGGCCAATGGTTATTTAAGTCTCCCAGGTCATGGGACTGCCCGTGGTGGTACTTACAGAAAATAATTATTTACAAGATTATTGTCAAATACTTTCTAAAATTTAAACAAACATATCTATTGGTTTCCATTTAAGTAAATAGGGGTCAAAAAATAATCCACGTAATCAAAATTTTAATATAATTGATAAAACATAAATTACGTAAAATAAATTATTGTAGACACCCCATTTTTGACCATCCTCAAGACTTGGACGTCACCATTTGAACACCCGGTGATCATCCTTGTCTGTGTTTGTCTTGAGTTCCCGGAGGTCTCGGCTACGCGCCTTGCCTCGGGATCTCTCGACTTGACTATTTTGTGTCTGGTTTTACACCAAACACTTGCGTTTTGCCTTGGAGGGGCAGAGAATGGCTTGTGGGTGATCCTCACACTCCACCGGCCATGGCTTGAGGCCACCGGCTGTGTTTTGTTGCCATCGGCCAAATGTTTGGCCGGCCGGCACTATAGATGGTCGACTGGCCATCTTTTTTGGTCAAATTACATTTTTGGCCAGCCGACTACTGTGCATCTGCTTTGCAGATATTTTTATGCTAGCTGGCATACACTTTTCTCCCCTTCATACACGTGTATGGAGGGATCTCCCTCTTGTTAGCTTGCCTTGGAAGCTTTACAAGATTGAGTCTTCTATAAGAGGGAGGCTCTCCTCTCCTCCTCTAGGTTAGAGAAAAAAACTGAGGGGAGCTTTGATATTAGGGTTTTGAGTTTGTATCTCTTCTATCTCTATATCTCTCTCTCTTGAGCTTAGTGTGTGTGTTTAGTCTCATTTTTGCACACAAACACCTAGTCCTACACCTTCCCTTGGTTACTGAGAAGCCAAAAGGTTGTTCTTGGTGTTCTTGGATGGTTTTAAGCTTGGAGAGGCTGCTGTTCTACCATTTGTGAAGAGGGTCTTCAAGGGTAACCACTTTCCCCTTTTATTCCCCATTTTTGCATAGCTTTTTTGACTATCTTACAACTGTTTTTAGACTTGGTGTATAACATATAAAAGTTCTGTTTTTGAGTCCTTTAAATAGTTGTCTAAGAGTGTTTTGTGGTTTGAGGTTCTTTGACCCCTCTTAAGCCTTGTTAAGCTCTATTTTTGTGCATTTTTGGTGAGCTTCAGGACCATTGTGTTTGGGCCTCCTCACCACTGAAATCTTGAGGGATTTCAGTGGTGAGGATGGTGCCTTGAGGTCCCAAGAAGGAGAGGGCCACCCCCTCTCCTTGTTGTCCTTGAAAAGGGCTATTTTTGCCTCATGTGTGAGCATCATTGTTAAGTGTGTTGGCCATGCCTTAACTGATTTTTGTGCTCATTATGACATGCTATAGCACTATTTTTGCTTGGTTTAGGTACACCATGCTTACTTAGCATACATGCCTTGTAATGCCATGTTTAGGTCTTAACATGCTTTAGGTTTTGATCCTTGTTCTAGCATGATTTTGGCCAAGCTTTGTGAAGCTTTTGTGTTTGTTTTAGCATGCTTAAGTTTTGTTTTTGGTTGTTTTGGTCGACCATAGCATGCTTAGTATAGCCACCTTGCATTTTGGCTTGTTAGCCTTAGGTGTGTGAGTGTGTAGCATGCATTACTTGCATTATTTCAATGGTTTGGAACCACTTACCATGTTATTTTAGTCCTTATAACATGCTTGCATACTTGCATTTGATACTCCTTTGTTGCTTTAAAAGGTTGTTGCCTTATGCTCCATGAATGTGCTTCTTTGTATGCTTGCATGTTTAAGCCACTTAGATGCCATCTAGGTGTTCCCTTAGCATTGTCTAGGTCTGCCTTGAACCTATTTTAAGTCCTCTTGGCCTTGTGAGGCTTGGTTGACTTAGCCATGGTTTAAGTCTCCTTGGCTTGCCTCAAGTACTTGGACCAACTGCATGCCATGTTTGTCTTGTTTAAATTGGTTTGGCACCATCATTAATATGATTTTCAGAGTTTACATTGCATGCTAATTGTCCATGTTTAGGCTCTTTTAAGTGTGCTTAAAGGTTGCTTGTTTGATGCTTAAGTGTTGGCCAATCAACATGTACATGTGTGTGTGTGTGTGTGTGTGTGTAGGCCCTCATTTCCATAGCATTGGCCACTGTTTTTAGGCTTGTTTGAGGGCTGCCTAAATTAGTTTAAGTCCACCCCTTTGCATGTTGTTGCATGCTCACCTTGTGTGTTGTTGCATACTAGTGTGTTGTTGCATGATTGAATGAAGTCACATGCTTGCTTGCATGCTTGAACATCCACATTGTGTCTTGCATACTTGTAGGCTGCTTTGCTTCATACCTTACATGCTTCTTTACTTAGGTTGTGTGCCTAACCTACATTACACATTGCATTGCCATGTTGCATACTAGCCTCCATACCTAGGATGCATTGCATTGGCATGCATGCTTCACCTCTTGAGTTGAGTATGATAGAGGTTGAGCCCCCTTTGTTTGATTATGTGCATTGCATTCCATATCGAAATGCATACTTGGTTTCTTGGGCCATCATGCATGGAAATGCGCGATTGGTGGTCCGAGAATCGAGAACCATATCCCTTTGAGTCATGAATATGATAAGGGGTGTGATTGGTGCATACATTGCTTGAAATGCATTGCCATGCTATGTTTTGCCCTCTGCTGCTGTCAAAAACAGATTCTGCAGGAAGATTTGGCCGGCTAGCCATCTGCAGTGCCGACCGGCCATCCATGAGTGGCCGATGGATTAATTCTTGGCCGGTGATCATTCTCCATGGCCGGTGACCAATTCCCTCAGCCGGTGGTGTTCCACAACATTCAGAGAAGTAACCTTGAGATTTGTGCAGTCTTAAGAGAAGGATAACAGTCAAAGCAGAGGCAACTTGTGCATGGCAGTGGCTTTCCAAGTGGAGTCGAGCGTGCATTGCATTGGGCCCTCTTCCCGAGGCTGTTTACTGCTTTCATTAGATTAGTTAATTTGTTAATTAATTAATTGGTCTGTAATATTTAATTAGCTTGTAGGTTAATTAAATTGTATTATTCTTTCAGTCCCTCCGAGCGAGGGCAAATTTGTAATAAGTATGGGTGCGTGTGTGCATGTCTTCCAACCCCCACTTCTTTCTCCCTTTTACTTACCTACTTTTGATGGTTAGTATGAGGACATGTTTACTTTAGCATACCTTATGCTATGCATGCGTGCATCATTCATTAGTATTGCATGCACCGGGCTCGGCACATCATGTTAACTGCATAAAGTATTTCAAATCTAACTTGAATACATGCTATCTGTGCATTTTCACATGTCATCCTTAGATTAGCCGAGCCTATTCTAGATTGCATTCTGTATGCGTTGCATTAGCCACTTAACATGGACTTGGATCATGCATTGATTGTTAACATGTTCTTGTCTTGGCTTGGAGTACATTGTAAGTATTTTATGCTTTCGCATCTCGCATGAGTGTGAATGTTAACATGACAGCATGCTTACCATGTGGCTAGATGCTTATGTGATATAAACTGCCTGAATGCCTGTGGGTGAAGGTTGGATTGTTTGAGTTGGAACAACTCGTTGAAATCCGTGTTTTAGCCTACTTGCGAGTAACAAATTTCCGACATTTTCCAAACAAACGGATATGCAATGCTTCGTTCCAAATTAGGCGATCTAGTCTATACTTTTGTGTTGTGCGCATCACATAGTAATTCTAGCTAATTAACTGGAATAAGAACACATAACGTTTTCAAAATCGGATATCATGGTTAGTAGAGGCCGATCTTCGGATCAGGCGAGAGGGGGTGTTCATAACTGACCTTCCCCAATCGTACCCAAGTTCCTGAGCCGAGGCAACTTTGGTGATGACGGACACGTGGCCTTTGGCACCGAGTCAGGGTTTCCTAAATCCCCCCATTAAAAAATATTTAGGTGGCGACTTTGTATCTGGCAAAGCAGTCCATGTTTGGCACTTCTTTCAAAAATCTGTTTCTCAAAACGATTTGCTGGATTTGGACTCTTTGGTTCAGATTAAGAACCGTGACAAAACGAGTCCGAACTGTGGTAACATAAGTCCCTCGGGGCGCGTCCACAATTATGGTAACTCAAAACATACGTAAAATATATTATGGTAACTCAAGATATAATATAACTCACCTTAATGTTAATTCCTTACCATTTATTCCCCTTGATGCTCCGAGTCACACATCATGCTTATATTGTCTTTCCTGTTTGTCTTTATATATATATATATTTTCGCCTGCCTCCTACGCTTCCACCCTTCCCCCTTTTATAATTGGTTCATATGCTTGCTTAACAAGCAAAATTTTCCCCTCACTTAATTACTATACAGGTGTTACAAAACCATGCTCTCAGGTGGCATTGTTTTGGTGCCTTAAGCCCCACTTTTCCTACACGTGGCTTGACCAATGATTTAAACCCCTTTGTTGTGCCACCTACTTGGCCTAATCATATACTATCTTTTGATAAATCTTAATGGTCCCCATATTTTAACAAATATATGTTTATCGTTGCTTTGAATTAGCTCCTAACAATATATTTACTATCTTGTTATGTTTTGGTAGCAACCTTACTTTTAATTTAGAATTCATTTGGCACGTATAATTATAGAATCAAGTGTTTTATTTTAATTAATTTTTATCTATTTATTATTATTTTGTTCCAATTCTAAAGGCTATGATTTCTAAAAGTACATATGATGATATGTTAAGTTCACATCTAAAAATCTTACCACCAAGCTAAAAAATATCACTTACTGCTTACTCAAATATTTTATTTTTATTTTTTACTGTTTTTAGACCACAAGCTTCCACTAATGCACTTTTTTTGATATAATAAGGAATTCTATTTATTAATTACTCATTATTTATTTATTTATTTATTTATTTATTTTAATTTAATTATATATATATATTGCCTACTTATGAGTAATTGATATCATCACGGTATTGAATAAAAAAAATTTCGGGTATCACAGCAATGTTGCCACAGAAAAATCTGTCGAAATTTGATTTTTTTTTTTTTTTTTTTAGTAAATATTTGTATGGGTTTCTTAAAATTGATAAACTAAGGTATTTAGTAAGGATAATTATCATGTTGAACCCTTATTAAAATAATTTATAAATAACAAATACTGAGCATCCACAAAATTATTTAATAATGTCTTTGTTAGTGATTGAATTAGGTTAAATTAAAACTAATTTACACACTAATATATATTTTCAGATAGACTCTGGATAAAATTAATTAATTTACTTATTTATTTATTTTCTTTTTGAATAATTAAATGCGGGTTCTCACAATCTACCCTCCTAAAAAAAAATTTCGTCCTCGAAATTAATTCGTACCTTTAGACTTGAAAAGTTTAGGGTAGTTGGCACGTATAATATCTTCTTGTTCCCACATTAACTCCTTCATCCCACGATGTCTCCAGAGAGCTCGAACCAATGGTATAGTTTTACCTCGTAATTTCTTATTGCGACGATCTAAAATTTTGATAGGCTTTTCTTCAAATGTCACATCTTCATCAAGATTAATTTCCTCCCAATTGATGATGTGAGAAGGGTACGGCTTGTACTTCTGCAGCATAGAGATGTAGAAAACATTATGTACCCCAGCCAGTTGAGGTGGTGGAGCCAAACGATACGCCACCTCTCCTATTTTGTCCAAAATTTCGAAAGGCCCAATGAAACGAGGTGACAGCTTTCCCTTCTTTCTGAAACGAACGACTCCTCAATGAGGTTGTTTTTTTAGAAACACATGACCTCCAACTTGAAATGCTAAAGGTCTTCTCTTTTTATCTACATAACTTTTCTACTTACTCTGAGCAGTCTCAAGTCTTTGTTTAATTAATTTCACCTTCTAGGTAGTTTCTTGAACTAACTCTGGCCCTAAAAGGTGTGCTTCTCCGACTTCCGTCCAACATATTGGTGATCGACAAGGCTGTCCATATAGAGCCTCATACGGTGCCACACCAATACTTGCTTGAAAACTGTTATTGTAAGAGAATTTGACTAGTGGTAAGTGTCTCTCCTAACTACCCTTAAAGTCAATCACACAAGCTCGAAGCATGTCTTCTAAAGTTTGAATTGTTCTTTCTGATTGACCGTCAGTTTAAGGGTGGAAAGTCATACTAAAACACAACTCTGTACCTATAGCCCTTTGTAGACTTTGCCAGAATTGTGACATAAAATGAGGATCACGATCTAACACTATTGAGACTGGTACTCCGTGCAACCTAATGATTCTTTGAATAAATAATCGACTTAATGATTCGAGTGTGTCTGTTGGTCCTATTGGTAGGAAATGTGCCGTCTTAATTAACCGATCAACCACAACCCAAATGGCATCATGGCCTTGCGGCGACCGAGGTAATCCCGTTACAAAATCTATTGTTATGTGTTCCCATTTCCACTCAGGTATTGGTAAAGGTTGGAGTTTTCCTACCGGCTTCTAATGTTCTGCCTTCACTTGCTGACACGTCAAGCACTTAGATACGAATTGAGCAACGTCATTCTTTATTCCACTCCACCAATACTGTCGCTTGAGATCCTGGTACATCTTGTTTCCTCCTAGATGAATCGCAAAAACTGAATGCTGAAATTCTTTAAGTACTTCTTCTCTCAATTGTTTGATATTTGGCACAAAACTCCTACCTAAATGCCTTAAACTACCACCTTGATGGAGCATCCAATTCGGTGAAGATTCCATGGACACTAATCATGCCTTGATGAAGTCGGTCTCTTGATCAAATCTTTAGGCTTCTAGCACTTTGGTAAGAAGTTGGGGTGTTGTAGCTATTGCAAACAACCTAACCTTCCTATTCTGAGTCTCTGTTTGTAACTTAAACTCATTCACAGTATTTACCATTTCCCATTCTTTAATTGATATGTTAGCTATGATCTCTCTTGTCTTTCGACTTAGTGCATCTGCTACAACATTAGCCTTCCCGGGGTGATAAGACAAAGTGAATTAGTAATCTTCAAGGTACTCCATCTAGCATCTCTACCTCGTGTTCAAATCTCTTTGTGTGAACAACTACTTCAAGCTTTTGTGGTTAGTAAATATCTCAAACTTTTCGTCATAAAGGTAATGTTGCTAAGTCTTAAGTGCATAGACCACAGCCGCCAACTCCAGATCGTGAGTAGAATAATTTTTCTCTTGATTCTTCAACTGTCTTGATCCATAAGCTACTGCCTTCCCGTTTTGCATTAACACGCCACCTAACCCTTCCTTAGAGGCATCACAATAAACTGTGTACCCGATGTCACGTTTGGGTATGATTAGTATAGGAGCGCTTGTCAGTCTCCTCTTGAGTTCTTGAAACGACTGCTCACAAGTTTTGTTCCATTCAAACTTTACTCCTTTTTGTTTTAGGCGTGTCATCGGCTTGGCTAATTTAGAGAAATCTTGAATGAATCTCCTATAATAACCTACTAATCCCAAGAAACTACGAATCTCAAATGTATTCTTAGGTTGTTTCCATCCCATTACGACTTCTACTTTAGCAGGATCCACTGATATTCCCAATTCAGACACAACACGACCTAAGAATTTTACTTCCTTCAACCAAAATTCACATTTGCTAGCTTTAGCATACAATTGGTTCTCCCTTAGAATTTGCAAGACGGTTCTCAGATGTTGCTCGTGATCTTTCTCCGATCATGAGTATATCAAAATATCATCAATGAATACTACCACAAATTGGTCCAAATAAGGTGTAAAAATTTTGTTCATTAAACTAATGAATACCCCAGGTGCATTCGTCAAACCAAATGGCATTACCACGAACTCATAGTGGCCATAATGGGTTCAAAACGCAGTCTTGGGTATATATTCTTCTTTGACACGAAGTTTGTAATATCCCGACCTAAGGTCAATTTTGGAAAAACATTTTGAACCTCTTAATTGAACGAACAAGTCATCAATTCTTGGAAATGGATATCGATTTTTAATGGTGACTCGATTTAGTTGTCGATAATCGATGCACAATCTTAAGGTTCCATCCTTCTTCTTCATGAATAATGCTGGCGCTCCCCATGGAGACGTACTTGGTCTGATGAACTTTTTATTCAACAATTCTTGCAATTGCTCCTTTAATTCTCTGAGTTCAGCTGGCGCCATACGATGTGGTGCTATAAAAATTGGTGAACTCCCAGGTTGAAGTTCCATCGTGAAATCTACGTCCCGTTTTGGGGGTAATCCCGGTAATTCGTCAGTGAAAACATCAGCGTACTTGCACACCACATGGGGTAATCTTGGATCCTTCCGATTTTCGTCTTCCAAAATTAAGCTTGCCAACCATCCAATTAGTTGATCATGCCAGCGCGACTTGCGACACATTGGAGTTAGAGAATCTTGTTTATCTCCTCTAAATTGAACTTTCATGCCATTAAGGAAGGATGATGTCACTGTCTTACGGTAACAATCAATAATGGCTCGATGAACTGACAACCAGTCCATTCTTAGGATGACATCAAAATCAGAAATGTCTATAACTCTTAGATCACAGATCAAATATGAACCGGAGATTTCTAGTTCACAAGATTTACATACTAGATTTACTTGGGTTTGACCACCTAAGGGTGAAGCGACACTCATAGCTATCTCTAACGTTTCTGGCTCCAAATCCAAACTTGATACACATGCAGTGGATATAAAAGAATGCGAAGCTCTGAAATCAAACAAGGATTAACATACCTTGAATTATTGATAAGGATTAGCATACCTTGAATACCTTGAATACTTTAACCCAAGAATTCATAAGGATTAACATACCTTGAATTATTGATGGGTTACCAACATCTTCTTCTTCTTGGAGAGCATACATTCTTCCTACTATCTGTTGGTTAGTCCCTCCTAGTTTCCCTCCTACTGTCTGTTGTTCTTGGCCGGCTTGCATTCCTAGAGGAATGTGGCTGCCCCTTGTTGGTCTTAGTATTTTGAGTGGGTTTAGAACCTTGCCCTAGCTAGCATTTGTTGTATTGTTGTGCCCCTCGTTGATCCATAAAATATTCCCCACCTTGAGGACACTCACTTCAACGATGCCCTTGTTGACCACATCTGAAACACTTTCCTTTCCACTCATTTACAAAGTTTCCTCCTTGTTGGTTTCTTCGATTCTGCCTTTGTTGTTGCTGCAACCCTTCGGCATAAGGTGTAGGTGCAGGATGGTTTTTGGTGTTGCGAACTGGACCTCTTCCACGTGATTGGTTACTATTCCTTGATCGCTAATTTCGAATGCGTTCGGATCCACTAATTCTCGTTCCACAATTAAAGCTCGATCTACCATTTGAGCATAAGTGGAAAGTTGCACTGCGATCAATCTTCCTCTAATGTCTGTGTCCAAACCCCATTCAAATCGTCTAACCTTATCCTCTTCATTTGCTACTATTGCTGAAGCATACTGTGAGAGAGCCTCAAAACAGTTTGCATATTGAGTAACTGACATTTTTCCTTGTTTCAATTAGAGGAACTCCTAAACCATTTCTTGTCTTAGCAAGTTAGGAAAATACTTTTCCATGAATAAGTCTTTGAATTGTCTCTAAGTTAATGTTCCTACTTGTTGAGTACTTCTGATCATTTCTCACCAATGATCTAATTCCCCTTCCATTTGAAACACTGCCATAGTCACTTTATCTTGCTCATCTAGATGTCAGAAGTATCTAGCAACTTCTTAATTTGTCTTAACCAAGCTTCAGCTTCATAGGGGTTTGATCCACCAAGGAATTTGTGGGAATGTAGCTTTTCAAATTTTGCTATCATTTCAGATTTGCTTTGATTTTGGTTTTGAGGTGGTATATTGCCTACCCTATCTGTAATTGCGCGTATAATTCGAGCGACATCGCCGTCAGACACTCCACCACCATTACCGTTGTTACTATTTCTTGTTCGTCCAGTCATTCTGCACGATGGGATTTTTAGTAATTTGTGATTTATTCATTTATTTATTTATCATTATTATTATTATTATTATTATTATTATTATTATTATTATGTGCAAGGACAGTAATCATTCACCCAAAAAAATGTGCAAGGACAGTAATTAAAGAAAAAGAAAAAGAAACTTCATTAATTAGATTAAACAAGCTACAATCAGTAAAATACAAATAAAATAAATAAAAATACTACGGGAAAAAGATAGCCCCTACAAATCCAGGTTAACTCCTACACCAACAATTTTAAACTAGGCAATTTTACATAGTAAGCATTCAAAACAATTGGTTAGTCTAGTTTGTAACTCCCTTAAGACCTCTAAAACAGCCAAGGAAAGTCTCTCCTCACAAGGGCTTCTGACTCCCACGTGGCCTGGAAAAGCCCTATGAATCGCCACAACACCCTCACAAAGACAATAGTTTCCTGTACACAATGCCCTAGCAGCTGCACTGGCTCCTCTCGATAAATACTCCAGTCTTTGAAGTCCACTGACCCATCTCTTTTCACAATTCTGTTTGGGTCGGGCATGATATACTGAAGGCTCCAAATGTCAAAAACGTTGCCCATCCTATCGGTGAAGCCATCCAGGAAAGGGCCTAGCTAATATAACCAGGGAGGCTCTTGCCTCAAAATTTAGACAGGTCTGATGTAGACACCTACCCAACTCTCAGATTTCCAAGCACAACTTCCTAGGGGATAAATTCTAACATATACAAATGAGCCAATTTGCAGCCTATTTTGAACATTCCAATTCTCAAACACGGCCACTATATCTCTAGTACATTCGTCAGTATTTCCCTCTACAGATTCCTCCTCGGTGTCAGACTCAATCACGATTATCTCTAGTGGGTTGTACATAGGTGCAATTTTTTCGGGTTCGGGTTCAGGCTCATAGTCTTCTATTCGTGCAATTTCTTCAGGTTCAAACTTAGGCTCATAGTCTGCTATAGGCGACTCCACCTCTTCACTTGGGTCAGATTCTATGTCATAGTTTCCCACCGAATCTTCCTCATTAGAGTTAATATCTGATGACCCTGGCATCCTACAATTAAAAAAGTTCTAACTTAATTAAGTCACAGAAAATTACAAGTTAACGTAAGGTTTTCTTAAATGTAAAAAGAAATATAATTGCTACGCATGGCCCAAAGGTTCGAATCTAAGCTTTGATACCAAATTGTGACGTCTCAAATTTTTGGAACATCATAAAATTTAAATAACAAAATAAATTGCTAAATAAAAATTTTAACATCTAATTAGGGAAATTTAAATTCTCACATAGTCAAAGTTTAACAACACAAAAAAAAAAAATTACGAGTCCACATACAACATTACAACAACTTTATAACATTCTTAATTACTAATACAAGAGATAATAAACCTTTATTTTTCTAAATTCTTAACTTCAAGTTAGCCACAGTTCTATATTAGCAGCGGCCTCAATTTCGGCTTCAGTCCCTTCTTCGTCATAATCTGGCATAAAATGCCAGGGTAACAAAATATATGCCATGAGTTTTGCAACACAGTAAGAAAACATAACCAACCTACCATTCTTTTTAAGAGAAAATAATCAGATCATGACAATTAAAATAATAATAAAAATTAATACCATGATAAATGTAACAACCATTATAATAATTTTGACAATTTTAATAGTTTAGGTGACACTCAAAATCTCACCAAAGAGATTTTCTTACCAACCATTAAGCCATGGTCACGGTTAATTTGAAAATTGCTCCTTGGTCAAATATTCAAGAACTACCAAGGATGCCCATGCCCAGAGTTATATACCCAAGACGTGGCATCTGTGGTCTACCCCAAGGGAACGGTCTACCAGAGGTACGTAACCTCCCTGTGTGCCACCCGCACATCCACCCTTATTTCAAAACCGAATACCGAAAAGGGTTCAAATAAGTCCCGTGCCATCTTAGGATTTCGCGACACAATTATATAAAAATTATTAAAAACCTGAGCTCCCCTGAACTACTGGTATTAACCCTTGATCGTTAACTTTATATACACCGTTAATCATTTCAATTAGTTTCTGTATTAATCACAAATAATTCAAATTTCAATCACCAATAATGTTATACCAACTCATTAAAATTCCCAACATAAAATATTATACATGCCACACATCAATAAATCAATGTACAAAATTTAAATAAATAGTTAATTTAAACCATGGTATGAAATAATAATGTAGATACAAAAAAATAAACCATAATCACACACATGCATAGATTTTTTTAATTTACAAGATTAGACTAGCACAATATTAAATTTTAGTCCAAATAAACAATTGAAGAGATAATTTTGATTCCTCCTCAATCTGCCAAAAATTTTTAGAATGTATATCTTGTAATTAAAATTATAAATAAATTACTTATACAACTCTAAAATTCATATAAATCTATAAAATACTCAATAAACATGTTATGGTCATTTTTCAGAAAGAATTTTCCAAAAATAAATTATGAATAATTCTGAAATATTCTAAGAAAGTTTATGACACAGATTTATCACATTTTCTTAAATTATTTACATACTTAAATTTATAAATTAATTCCATAATTTAAAATTTTATTATGAAACTAGACTTCTCAAATTTCATTTTTTATTTAGAAAATTACCAGATTTGGATTAATATAGAATTTTTAATGAATTTTCAAACATATAGTAAAATCTGCCTTACAGTTCCAGATTTAATTAAAAATTTGTATAAATTCGTATAAAACTCAATAATTGTTGAAAACATTCCTGGATGAACTAGACATCATTCTCAACAACTTTGTAGAAGAAACCATCTCAATATTTAGAGTCTAAATGGTCTAAAAATTCGTACAACAGTTTGGCAGATTTAAGGGTCAAACAAATTCTTTAATCATCTCTTTTAATGGCATAAACTGCACATGCAAGCCTATTTCCACAATAATACCATGATTTTAAGACAAGCAATATCTTCAAATATTTGATATACAAATCACAAAATTTATATACAATTATAAATAAAGTTTTATCTATAATTATTGCTAAGAACACAATCTGAAATTTTAACTTTAAAAAAAATGAGTGGGTTAAGAGGGTTTTCTTACTTAATAGTAGGATTAAAATGGGTGATGAAATTATGACTTTCTTAATCTTCTACTCTTCTTCTTCTCCCTACTGCTTAGCTCTCTCACCGACTTCTTTTTCCTTATTTTCTCCTCACTGATGCGGAGGAGCAACATTTACACACACACACATACATATATATATATATGGATGAATTCAACAAGCTAAGCCTTCTCTCTCTCTCTCTCTCTCTCTCTCTCTCTCTCTCTCTCTCTTAATCATTATGTGGAGTCTAGTCCGATCTTTCAAATCCAGGGAATATGATTGAACCTATAATCCACAATGCCATGTATGTAACCATGTGGCAATGCTGCCACCAAAAAATCTGCCGAAATTTGATTTTTTTTTTTTTTAATAAATATTTTTATGGGTTTCTTAAAATTGATAAACTAAGGTTTTTAACTAAGGTATTATCATGTTGAGCCCTTATTAAAATAATTTATAAACAACAAATATTTAACATCTACAAAATTATTTAATAATGTCTTTGTTAGTGATTGAATTGGGTTAAATTAAAACTAATTTATACACTAATATATATTTCAGATAGACTCGAGATAAAATAAATTAATTTACGTATTTACTTTCTTTTTGAATAATTAAATGTGGGTTCTCACAGGCTCAAGCGTAAATTTCCTGCTCCCAGAAGTTACAACGTTTTGTAAACCGCTCGAGCGACACGAGTTGCACTTGAGCGAGGACCCTAGTCTTATGCTCGAGCAACAGTTGAGAGGAAAAATCAAGCAACCAATACTTTTGCAGAGTTTGCAGACCACTCGAGTGACCACTCTTATTTTTGAACCTTCGCTCGAACGAAGGAAGCTGCACTCGGGCGAATACCCTATTTTCAGCAAATTTGCCTAAGGTTTGAACAACATGTTTTGGCATCCTCATTGCATCCTAGGCATTCTTAAGCCCTAATTAAGACACAAGAATGAAGGTAAAAATTAGAAACACACCACTATAGAATGGAATGAGTTAAGTATTTTTCGAGCGTGTGTTTCAGTGTGTATCCGCTATTTGTTTGTGTAGGTCACGCGCTGTAAGCTATTTGGTCTGTTTGCTCTAATCTGTCTGCCTTATCTAATCTGCTAGCGGAGCTATCTGTGAGTAATAACTTAGTAAAGATATGTTCGACTTTATTTATTTTTTGTATGATGAAATAAAATCTGTTTTCTAAAATGTTATGTTCTGCACATTGAATGATTGTCTAATTTCTGACAAGTATTCGTGGCATCCTTAGCATATCTGTTAGTTGTTACCTAATATCGGAGGTTCCATCATGGAACTTAGTATATCTGTTATCTGTTACCCGTGCCAGAGGCTCCATCATGGAGCTCAGTATATCTGTTATCTGTTACCCAGATCCAGAGATTCCTTTATGGGACTGGTTACTTATGACCACCATATGTTCTGTTTTTGCTCTGTTAGCGCTAATGGATGTCCCACGTATAATTAAGCATGAATTCTGATTCTGTATATAATCTGATCAAGAACATGAATATGGATCTGTTTTTTGAATCTGACATAGGACATCATTCATTTAAACCCTTTACTCCATTATTATTCACTGGACTTCCGCTTACTCTATTATTTCTATATGTAGGTGATCAGGTGCATGGCCAGGCTCAGTGATGATTGCCTGGATTTTCGCTTTGTCGGCCACCTTTTGTGCCCCCCGAGGGGGTTCCAGCTTAAACCAAGTCAAGTGGTCATGTTTTGTGAATTATGTTTAAACTCTTGTTTACTATTTGTGAATCACGAACAAGTTTCTAACTATCTGTATATTAGGCTAAGTCCCACTTTCATTTTTTCTGTTTTTGTGGTGACGTAAGGCTACTGTAATTATGACGTCATGTGTTTGTATATAAAGCTTTAAATTATCTGTCTTATGTATATCTGCATAGCTCAATGGATGTTGAATTTGTATAATTATTTATGTTACCCCCTTAATCATATGTTATTTTTCACAGAGGCCTTCGGTAATCCAAGGATTACTTGCCGGTTATGACGTTAAACCTATAGGAGCGGGTTTGGGTCGTGACAGCGATCTTTACTTTTTTCTTCGCATTAGGTGCGTATGTCTTCCTTTAATTCCATCCATTTCTTTGATCAACCTTAAACCCTAAAAACAATGGATATAAATATATATGTGTGTGTGTGTGTGTATAGTTCAAAAGAAACAAATCCGCATTTTGCTCAATATCAATAACGTTGCTCCCTCATCCCCTGAAGTCTTTCTCCTCTATTTTTCACTAAGAATGTTCGGACTTGTGTTCTAGAACAAATAACGGGCTTGTGTTCCTAAACAAATAAGCTATATCCGTGTCATGTATTCTCGAACAAATAATCAATGTTCGGGTCTGTGTTCTCTAACTTGATAAAACGAAAACTTCTGCAAATATGAATAATTTTAACCCTTCAAAGTGTATCAAATTTTGATGTTCAGATATGTGTTCCTGAACAAATAACCAATGTTCAGGCCTGTGTTTCTAAATTTTGATCATATGTTGGGGAGTTCAGTAACGAAAAAAAATATGAACAATTTGCACCATTTTTGCTTTATTTTTCAATAAACTTACTTTTATAAGGTTAACTTCTTCTGAGCTAAGAACACCATCAAAGCTATGAACCTCCTCTAAACTTACATTATTGTACCCCTATCGTCTCTTGAAGTTGTAGTTGTCGAAAAAACATCCACTCATTATATTGTTGGAAAAGTGTGTGTAATCAAATGGTTACTACCGTTGTCGCCAGAGGGTTCTCAAGATTTTGAGAGTGTATGTTTTGAGGGTGGGATTTAGAGAAGATGGATGTGTGGTGATAGAGGTGGGTGTTCTCATAAATGCTATCTCATGATTTAGTGGGTTTGTGTGTTTAATTGTGAAATGGGGTGTCCCAAAATAATCAATGTCCTCTTTAGTAATTTCATTTAGGTTATTATTGTAATTAAAAAAAATTTAAAAATAAGGAAAAGGGCTGTTAAATGCCCCTACCATTTACTTTGGACCTCTAATTTATTTTAGAGGCACTTACCAATCAGTCCTATTAACTAGACTTATTTACCTATAGGTCCTAACTGATAAATTTATCACTATAAAAACAAGAGACTGATAAATTTATCACTATAAATTTATTCATAAAAACAAGAGACTGATAAATTTATCACTTGCTAAATTTATCAATAGGACTTAATGGGTAATAAGTCTCAAAAGTAGGACCTAGTGGTGATTTACCTTTTATTTTATTTTGAGCATTGCTATTAACCCCTACATTTCTTCTTGGAACCCCCACCTCCTCGATTTTTTTTTTTTAATTCAAATTTTGTCCCAACTTGAAATTTCACTTTCGCACTCATCCTTAATCTTTTAACCCTAATTTTCCAAATCCTAACCTTAACCCTAATCACCTCTAGCAGTCACTTCCATCTCCGATCACTCATCACTACCGCAACCACCACTCCCTCTGTCACAACTAGCCACCAGCTCCACCGACTTGCACCTCTAGCCCCTATTTCACCATCACAACCCATGTCCTAACCTTACGCCACCCTCGTAACCCATCTCCAACAATCTCTCACCACTGTAACCACCACTCCCTTCGTCGCAACTAGCCACCACCTCCACCGACAAGCACCCCCAGCCCTTCCTTCACCATTACAACCCATCTCCCAACCCTCTCCCGCCCTTGTAACCCGTCTCCCTCACCTTATCGCTTCCATTCCACACTGCCACCACAGTCACCCTTTTTCTACCATACCCAACTTCCGAAAATCAAAACCCCAATAGAGAGAGAGACAATTTGATTGCCAAAGATTGTTAGGGTTGCGATTTGGTCGTCGAAAGTTGTGATCTAGTTGTCGGAGGTCACTTAGGTCGCCATCTGTAACGCCATCCATGCTAGAAGGCAGCACTGATGGGTGGTGACAGAAAAGCCATCATTGTTGGTGAGGGTGAAAGGGAGGAGGCTAGGGGTGGCGACAAGAAGTCGATGAGAAGAGAAGGACTGATGGGGGCGGTAGATGGTGTGCTCTAGTGGAGATAAAAGAGGTGGGTGGAAATAAAAATTATGGTTAGGGTTAGGGTTAGGGTTTAGGAAATTAGGGGTATAGTTGGTATTAAGGTGGGAGTTCAAAGAAATAGGAGGTCCAAAGAATAAAGATAGAAATAAATAGCAACCCTATTTATTTTATTTTATTACAATTTTGTCCTAATATCAAATTTCAATTTTGTAACCATCTCTATCCTTCCAAGTCTAACCTTAACCCTAATCCCACCATCATTTCCACTCCCGCGTGACACCCTCCAGTTACTAACCCACCACCACTTTCACTCCCGCCGGCAACTTTCGGAACCACCACTTCCACTTCTTACCATCAGGACGCCCATCCCCCATGACTCCAACCATCGTGATTTTCATCCTCATCAGCAACCTAAATCCGAAACCAGATCGACGAGCAACCCAAATCAACTCTCTTTTACAATCTTCATATTCATCTTCTAAGACCTACTCTATTTTCTCTCTTTCGTGAATGACTATCTTTCTACCTATGGATTTTTCTTTCTACCTTATAGTTTGGTTGATTTCTCTTCGTACGGTTACATAGAACCAAATATGTCCAGTGCTGCACAACCGAACATATGATTTTTGTTAGGCTGCATACTACTGAACACCAAGCTTTTGTTTGGAACTGGTTTTTTGAACGGCAGTGAGAGTGGTTCCAAAGGCAAAAAGAGGGGTTGGAGTGCCTGCTAAAATATGAGAGAGGTCCCAGGAGTGCGAGGGTAGAGATCAAAAGGAGGAGTAGAGGGTCATTGGCGAGGGCGGGATGTTGGAGGAGGGTCATCGAAAGGGAATAGTTGTCGGAGTGGGAAAGGGACTGCCAGAGAAGGGAATGAGGAGTTGCAGGTGAAAGATGTAGATGTAGATGTGGGGTTCAAATTGTATATTTGGGATTATGATAGGGGTTCTAAAGAAAAATAAAAAGGAAAGCAATTTTGGTGGTAGAAAACTAAAGAAATGGGAGTCTAAAGTAGAAAAGTAAGAGCATCTAGTATGGTATGGGGATACTGCTGTATGCCCCTCAAACGGCCACATTTTGCTGAGGCTTTGACTTTTTCTCTTGGTGTCATGTATTCTACTTTCTAAGGTTTGAGTAGCCATTCCCTGATCGTTTTTTGTGCACTTGAACAATCTATCCCTGCACAATCAACAACCTTCTTGTATTAGGAATATTATAAATTTATCCTTATCAATTCAAAAATTATTCAGAATTAATTTTCATCACGCTTTCCATAAATCTCATACTATACAAATTAATTTCTACCACACAATCACTCACCCAAATTTTTTTGGGTAGATAAAAATGGGTCTCTAGACTTTTCCTTCCTACACTTGTATAATATTTAGGATAAATTACACTCCCTTAAAATTTGGAGAAAACACAACACAGTCTATAAATTTGTATAATTACACTAAGTCCTCTTAAAATTTTAATTTATATAATACTTGTCTCTTTTTATCAGAAATTTGTTAATTGTATGAATATAAGAAATAATATTGTCATCTCTTTTATACTGAAATATATATTTTAGATTGTGCATCGTTGTGTCTAAGGATGGATCTAGGGGGTGCAAACAGGGGCGACCATACCCCTAAAAATTTGAAAAATATCAAATATTATATTGAAAATTTTAAAATAATTTAAAATTATAAGGATTTGCATCCCTAAATATACTTTCACCCCCATAGCGATAATTCTGGATTCGTTTTTGTTGTGTCTTCATACAACATACATTCATTTTGACCTCTTATAAGCTGTAAATCTGTTTGGAACACCTTTTTATAATATATTTAAAAAAAGGAAAAATTACCACCAAAAAAAAAAAATTATCAAAGTTTGACCTTTATAACAAAATAAACTCTGAGTTTTTTTTTAATTTTATTCACCCAAAAAAAAACTCTGAGTTTTTAATTTTATTAATTTAAATCTTAAACTTTTAATTTGGTTTCATTCTAAACTATTTGTCATTTCATTAAGCAGAATCAACTAAAAAGAATATTTTATTCAGTAAACTTAATGAAAAAAAAAGAATGTTTATACATTTTATGTACCCGAAGTTGAGTTTAATGACTAAAATATCACTTTTTTGACAATTTTACCTAACAAAAATAGGTAAATAATTTAAATTAAAAATAAATTTAAAATTTAAAATTTAAATTGAAAAAATTAAAAAAAGTTACGAGTTATTTTGTTATAAGAAGCAAATGCTGATTTTTTTTTTTGTTTTTTAATAAATTTTTCAAAAAAAAAAGTTTTTTAGTTAAACATTTTGTACATAATTTTTTTTTTTTTTTTTCAAATATTTGAGATACCATCAGAAGTTTATAATTAAAGATATTATGTATTATGTGAAGTGCATAAATATTAAAAATTGCAAAAAGGCAGCCAGACAAAAGGGCAAAGCCTTAGCCAAAACGTGACCATTGAGGAATCCAAAATAATAGCAGTAACCTATATTTATAGAGTAATGTTATATAAAAATTTTGATATAACTTTTGAAATTTTTAATATTTTTAATATTTATATAACAAAAATAAGAGAAAGACTTGGGGGAGACTTTGACATAAAAAAAAAAAAAAAAAGGAAAAGTAATCTACTTACACAGCTCTACTTAATCTGCTGCGATTTGTTCCACCAAAATCGTTATCAATTGGCTCGATTTGCATCGACCTACACAGATCTACAACATCACAGCTTGATTTGCATCATTACAAACTCGAAACATAGTGAAAGATTGCCCAACCTGTTGTCTGACTTTCGAAGGTAATTTTCATTAGTTTTTTTTCTTTTTTTTTTCTGTTTCCGCGCATGATTTTTCTTAGTTTGCAAGATCAAAACGTTGTCATTTCTTCATTTCGGCTAGATAGATAGATCTATCACTCGTCGAGGATACAAATTTTCTTCGCTAGCCACATGTAAGATTTCATTGCATATTTACAATAATCATCCACCAGTGAGTCAGATCAGGCTATACAACTCATTTAAAGTTGCAGATTGTCAGCAATGCTATACCATACATGATGTTTTTTATTTATTTTTTTAATTTCTCACTTTAAACACAAAATTATGGGATTTACGTTAATAACTGCACATGGTGGCCTAGTGGAGAAGGCATCCTACCCCACAGGCGTTAGGGATGAGTAACAAATATTCCGATCCGTCCAAATTAACCGAATTGAATCGATCCGTCACATTTTAGATAGATGCGTGATGACGAGCAGATGGTTGCGGATTGATTTTTTTTAATCCGTCTAGTTTTGGGACAGATAGCGGATTTGAGGTTCCTTTAGCCGCAACCGAACCGCCAAACCGTGAGTTCTTACTAGTAATTTGTAAGATTTTATATTTTCAATTTGTTTAGATATTCTGTTTGTGTTTTCAATTGAAAAAGAGTTTAAATATTCTATTGTGTTTTAATTTATTTTCAATTTGAAAATCCTTTTATCAAATGACAAGTGTTAATATTTGGTATTTTTGTGTGGAAAATATAAGGCTGAATTTTGTCATTTTAAAAAAAAAAATCGAATTAAATAGTTTTTGAATAAAAAAAAGTAAGGAAATAGTTTTGATAATGCATGGGTTTCTTATATGTATTTATTATTTATTTGACAATTTACTTGATAATTTTTTGGTTATATTGAGTTGGATTGTTATCCCAAAAAAAATGTCGAGTAGACAGTTGCGAATTGATTTTTTTTAATCCGTCTAGTTTTGGGACAGATAGCGGATTTGAGGTTCCTTTGGCCTCAACCGAACCGCCAAACCGCAAGTACCTACTAGTAATTTGTAAGATTTTATAATTTCAATTTGTTTAGATATTCTGTTTGTATTTTCAATTGAAAGAGAGTTTAAATATTCTATTATGTCTTTAATTTGTTTTCAATTTGAAAATCCTTTTATCAAATGACAAGTGTTGATATTTGGCATTTTTGTGTGGAAAATATAAGGCTGAATTTTGTCATTTTAAAAAAAAAATTAAATTAAATAGTTTTTGAACAAAAAAAAGTAAGGAAATAGTTTTGATAATGCATGGTTTTCTTATATGTATTTATTATTGGTATTTAACAATTTATTTGATAATTTTTTGGTTATATTGAATTGGATTGTTATTCAAAAAAAATGTCGACAAGTTGTTGTATTCTGTTCAAAATTTGTAAAAGTTTAAATGCCAAACCGATTTGCATCCATTCGCCAATCTTTCAATCCACCCAATTTGCATCCGTCAATCCGGCAGACGAATGCGGATTGATTTTTTCCAATCTGCCAATCAGACAGACGAATGGTGGATTGGAGGTTCCTCAACCACAACCGAACCTACAAACATCCCTAACAGGCGTGACCTAGGTTTGAATCCTGGAGGGGTGAAAATGGTTGCTTTGTCGCTAGCTCTCTTCGAAGACCTCGCCTTGTACTCCGATCGACATCTAGGCTCGTCTATGGCATGTGGTTGAGCTCTATTGGTGTCTCGGTGGTGGATCCCTTCCTATGGATTGGGTCAAATCAGGCCGGCAACCGGTTGCCCTGGAGCTTGGATCCACGGATGCTATGATGACACCTCCGAACATCTTTTTTTTTTTTTTTTGATAAAAAAAATGCACATGGAACCACTTATTTGTATTGGAGTAAGAAAAAAGAGAAAGTAAGAAATAATATTATATAGGATTTTTTTTCCAACTCCCTAGTTTTGACTAATAAAAGGAAACAAAAATACAAGTTATTAGTATAATAATAAGACCTTCAAAAGTAAGCTGTATTTATTTGGATGAAAATATCCTCAATGAATCTATGTATTTGAAAGAAGGTGATAGATACAGCACAGACATTGTTTTCAACATTGAATGGTTTTTAAAATTTAAAAATTCAATAATTTTTTATCTAGATTTTTATTTTTGGTAAAATTTATATTTTTTGAATCCTGTCGTTGAGGTCTATCATACAAGATCTGTGATGAATATGAAATTTTGAAAAAATAAACTTCTCAAAATTTTACTGAAACTATTTTCTGTCTCAATTAAATTTCTCAAACTTTTAATCAGAGAAATTTCACTCAGTTATAGTAATGATAGTAAAATTTACTGACTTTTGTGAATTTTTCTTGACAAGCCAGTGAAATTTCACTGACTTGGTCAAAGAAATGTTATTATTTTCAAAACAATGAAATTTTCAATTCAACTAATAAAATCGAAGGCCAAATGCAAAATTTTGGTACCTAATTTCAAATTTATTACAATTTTAAATTAACGATTCCAAAATTATAAAACTTTAAATTTTTATGTTCTAAAAAAAATTAGAGCAAATTTCATTTTTACTCTTATACTTTATCTCTATTTTCAATTACATCTCTAGACTTTGAATAATTTCAATTTTACACCCAATTTTTTTGAAATCGTATCAATTTTACCCCTGCCCATCAAATCTAAAACAGAAAAAGTTAAAAAAAATTACATTTTGACCCCAAATTTCAAAAGAAAGATGCAACCTCACCCTCTCCTACCCAATTCTTTCCTCTCTCTCTCTCTCTCTCTCTCTCTCCCTTTTCCATTTAGAATAGTAAAGAGAGAGAGAGAGGGAATAATATGTATTGTATTGAATGAATTATGTTGAACACAAGACTCCTTTATATAGGAAAAAGAGAAGCTAATATGGTAATGTACAATATGGTAAGTAATGCATAATATGGTAACATGGTAAAGCACAATATGGTATGGTGCGCAATATGGCAATATAGCTAACATCCCCCCTCAAGCTTAAGGTGGCAACGCAGATATCAACTTGAGCTTCGAAAGTAAATCAGAAAAGTGTTTTGAAGGATGAGCCTTGGTGAAGATGTCGGTTGTCTGATCAGCAGAGGTAACAAAGATAAGGCGAACAGTGCCACTAGTAACATGTTGCCGTATGAAGTGACAGTCAATCTCATTATGCTTGGTGCGATCATGGAAGACATCATTATGTGCAATTTGAATAGCACTCTAATTGTCACAGTAGAGGGTAGTGGTAGCAGGATGAGAAACGCCCATATTAGAAAGAAGCCAACGAAGCCACACAAGCTCTTGAGTAGTGTTAGTAAGAGCATGATACTCAACCTTAGTACTAGAACGAGCAATAAAAGTTTGCTTCTTGCTACACTAGGCAATGAGAGAGTCACCCAAGAAGAAGTAGAACCCTGTAGTAGAACGGCGGTTAGTAGGATCCCCTACCCAATCTACATTAGAAAAGGCGTGCAGTTGTAGAAAAGAGTGTACTGAGTAGTGAAGACCATGAAACATAGTGCCTTTGAGATAGCGCAAAATGCGAACCAGAGCATCATAGTGTGGAGAGCGAGGAGCAGCCATGAACTGACTGACAATGTGAACAGCATAGGCAATGTCTGGACGAGTAACCGTGAGATAAGTCTGCCAACTAGCTGACGATATAAAGTAGCATCAGATAACAGGTGACCATCAAGAGGTGTGAGACGAGTCTGAGAATCAATTGGAGTAAGCACAGTCTTGCAATCAGTAAGACCAGCACGAGCTAAGAGATTAGATGTATACTTGGCCTGAGTGAAAAAGTAACCAGAAGGATCTTGAGAAATTTCCAAGCCGATGAAGTAGTTAAGTAGACCCAAATCTTTCATCTCAAATTGGTGACTGAGGAACTGTTTGAGACTAGAGATACCCATTGTGTCATTCCCAGTGATGATCATATCATCCACATAGAGAAGAAGAAGTAGTTAAGCCGAAGAAGAAGAAGAAGAATACCACGCTCTGTCTTGCAGATAAATAGAGCAGAATCATGGGCACTAGAGGAGAAGCCAAAGTCACGAATGGTAGAACTAAACTTGGCAAACTAAGCACGAGGAGCTTGTTTCAAACCATACAAAGCACGACGAAATTTGCAAACTTTGGTGGACGGAACTGAGGAACTAGGAGGAGGTTGCATATAAACTTCCTCAGTGAGATCACCATTGAGAAAAAGCATTCTTGACATCCATCTGACAAAGACTCCAATGGCGAGCAGCAACAATGGCAAGGAGGCTGTGAACTGAAGTAGGATGAGCAACAGGGGCAAATGTTTCTTCATAATCAATCTCATATTCTAGAGTAAAAACCTCGGGCAACAAGGCGAGCTTTGTAACGCTCAATAGAACCATCAGAATGGGTTTTGATCTTGTAAGCCCATTTGCAACTAACAGCACTCTTGCCAGGAGAAAGATCAACCACATCCCAAGTATGAGTTTTATCAAAGGCCTATAATTCATCAGTCATAGCTTGCTGCCAAAGAGGGTTAGAACAAGCTTCTCGATAGGAAGTAGGTTCATGAGAGAAAAATGTAGTAGAACTAACAATGAAATCACGAAGAAGGACAGAAGGTTGGGTGACTCGAGTAGAATGACGAAGAGATACCTCAGAAGTAGGAATAAGAAGCGGAGCAGGAGTCTCAAGATGGGCCGGAGGCAGCAGGGCAGGACTAGGAGCAGGATTAAGGAGTGGAGCATCAGCAGGACCAGGAGACGAAGTATGATCCTCAGGATGGATCGGAGGCAACAAGGCAGAAGTAGTGTCTGTATCAAGCTCATCAAACAAAAGAGAGGGATCTGTGAAGAATGATGTAGTAGGAGGAAGTGAACAAATGAAACTTAAATATAGAAGAGAACATCTTGTCTTCCCAAAAGACCACATGACGAGAGACACGAAGACGTTGAGAAATAGGATCCCAACAACGATAGCCTTTATGTTCAATCCCATACCTCAAGAAGCAATACAAACGAGCATTATCAGCACGAAAAATTTTAATGGTGGAAGAAAATTGAGTTTTGACCATCTGTGAGAAATCATAGTATATTTGTTGTAACTCAAAACAAGACTTCATAAAAAATAACCAGGTAAAACGAGTGAAATCATCTACAAAAATGACAAAGTATTTAGATCCCCCCATAGTGGTATTAGGTGACGATCCCCAAACATCAGAGTGTATGAGATCAAAAGGTGCATGAGACATAAAAGTACTGGATGGAAATGGTAAAGCAGATTGTTTTGCTAGTTGACAAGATAGACAATCGACTTTATCATTTGGAACAAGACCTAACCGACCGCTAGAAACTAGAAATTGTAAACGACCAAAAGAAATATGACCTAACTGAGAGTGCTATGAGGCAAGAGGAGAACTAGTAGTAGTAGGAGCAGCAGTCTGGACAGTGGAAGCACTGAATGAGGGAATGCGAAGGTGGATGAGCTCATACAAACGTCCATGTCTACGACCAATCCCAAGAGTCTGTCCCGTCTTCGGATCCTGCACAACACAACCAGTTAGAGAAAAGAGAACAGTGAGACTAAGATAACAGAGTTGACCAATTGAAACAAGATTAAGTGTAAGATTGAGGATCAGATAAGTGTGGGGTAAAGAATCAGTAGAAGTGGAAATATGACCTATATGACTAACATGCATTTGAGAGCCATCAGCAATGTGAATAACAGGTAATGTAGAAGAAGATGTAATAAAGGAGAAAATGGTAGGGTCAGAGGTCATATGGTTGCAACAAGCGGAATCAAAATACCAAGAAGAGGTACCTGGAGTAACTGAGAGAACAGTAGAGGTTGTACCAGAAGTAAAAATAACCTTTTTGGCAATAGCTTCAATGTCTTGAAGAATATAGGGTGGTGACGGGGCAAAAACAGATGATGAACCAGAGGCAACTGGAGTAGATGCGAAATGTGCTGAAGACTGATCTTGGCTGCATCTTGTGGAGGGTCTAGAAAAGCGACCGTGCAGAGGATAACTGTCTGAACGAGCCATGAGGTGATTAAATAATAAAGCACAAAGGAGAACCAAAGATGGCGGAGTAGAACTGGAGAAAATAGAGATCACTAGTGAATCTGGAACGTCAAAAATAGTCGAAAATCAAGCCAAAATAATCAGAAAAGGTGCAAAAAATAGGCAAAACAAGCCTAAAATTGAATTTTGGCCAAACAAGGTGCAGGGCTGACGTCAGCAAGAGGGAAGCTGATGTCAGTAGAGACGCGGCTCACGTTAGCACAGCTAAGGCACGGAGTAGTGTAGCAGAGAAGGCGCGGCACATGTTAGTAAAAAAGGCAGCGGCGTACAGAAGGCTAGGGCTGACGTCAGTGATGACGGCAGAACACGTGACTCACATTAGCAGGTGAGGCCATGTCGCAAGATAGCGTGAGGCAGGGACAAAATAGCACGTGGTGCGTGTAGAAGGCATCACAGTGCGTGACGAATGTTCGAAAGGCATGTGGGAGCGAGTGCGACGTTGTATAAAGGTGATTTTGGTGGTGTTAGCTTCGTCTTGAAAAGACGAAGATGATGGTATAGTGCAAACATTAAATCAGGGATGGACTGGAGACGCAGAAACTAACGTGAGACAGAATCAAGTTGCCAGACAGAAAAAAAAAAAAAAAAAAAAAAAAAAAAAAAAAAAATGAAGAGAGGGCTAGGAGAAAACCCTAAGCTCTGATACCATGTTAGAATAGTAGAGAGAGAGAAAAAATAATATGTACTGTATTGAATGAATTGTGTTGAATACAAGACTTCTTTATATAGGAGAAGGAGAAGCTAATATGGTAATGTACAATATGGTAAGTAATGCATAATATGGTAACATAGTAAAACACAATATGGTATGGTGCACAATATGGCAATATAGCTAATAAATCTATATACCCAAAAATAGTATATATATATAGGAAAATGTTTGGGACGCCCACAAAAGAAGACCCCCATGACCCCCATTGATGTATTGACCATTGATGTGTTTGAATTTTTTTTAGAAGTTATGTTTGACAGTGACATGAATGGTTCAGATTATTTTGGGGGTTGTGGGGGTTGTGTTTTGTGGGGGTCTTTATCATTACTGATATATATATTAGCAAGAAGAGCTTGAAAGAGACAGGGTAACGATGTTGTCTGTGGCTTCTGTTGAAACTCAAAAACTGGAGGTTTCTCTTCATTCTCTTCCGCTACAGAACCCATCATTTTCATCTTCTGAAACCCATGTTTTCTGATCAAAGCTTCCTGACATACCCATCTCCAACCACTTACCTCTTCACACTTACTACTTCTAAAACCTCTCTTAATTCCCAAACAGACACTGTCCCATCATTCTTCTTCTCCAAAATTGCACTGAATTTGTCTTTGCATTCATGGGTGCTTCAATGATCGGTGTAATCACTATCATTGCCAACCCATTTTACACTTCGGCTAAAGTTTTCAAGCAATTCAATGCTTTAAAATCCAAATTAATCATTACCCAATCTTAATAAGTCGACAAACTCTGTAAATGGCGGATCAAATTGTGCATGCCCACCAAAGTTGGTTCTCCAATGGACCCATATCCACGACTCATCTTCGAGCAAGACTGGTCTTGTGTTATTTACCTTTTCAACCTTGCTCAAGGCTTGTACTATTGCTCTTGATGTTGATTTGGGTAGGCAAATTCATGCACAAGCAATAATAATTTGTGGGTTTGCATTAGATTTGTATATTGGTAATACCATGATTGATATGTACGTGAAGTGTAGGTTTTTGGATTATGGGCGTCAAGTGTTTGATGAAATGCTTGAAAGAGATGTGATTTCTTGGACTTCGTTGATTGTTGCATATGCGAAAAGCAGTGATATGAAGTCTGTGGCTGTGTTGTTTGATGGGTTGCCTGTGAAGGATATGGTAGTGTGGCCGGCAATGGTCACTGGTTTTGCACAAAATGCTTAGTCGAATGAGGCATTAGAGTATTTTGAAAAAATGCAAGACGCGGGCATTGAAGCTGATAAAGTCACATTGGTTAGTAACGGCGATGATAGCGGTGGTTGGGGGTGACAACGATGCTGCAATGATGACGGTGCTGCGATGATGGAAAAAAAGGGTGGCCAAAGTGAAAAACGGGTGAGGAATAAGGCTGCTAGAAGAAAAAGTAGAAGGGACGAGGAAAGAGGGTGATTTTGGTATGAAAGAGTGTGTTTGCATTCTTCTTTTGAAATTTGGGGCTAAAATGTATATTTTTTTTAACTTTTTCTGTTTCAGATTTGACGGCAGAGACAAAATTGATATGATTTCAAAAAGTTTGGGGGTAAAATTGAAATTATTTGAAGTCTGAGGGTGTAATTGAAAATCGAGGCAAAGTATAAGGGTAAAAATGAAAATTTCTCAAAAAATTATTTGTTTTAAAAACATAGTGAAATTTAAAATTCCATCGAGGTGGTTAGAGAAGAGATATGCTCCATCCCCCAATTTCCCTCCAATGATGCAGCAAACAATACCAACTAATCAACTTTCTTCAAACTCTTCTCTCTCCTTTTAAAATTGTTTGTTATATTATTGGGAGAGAGTTTGGGAAGGAAGTGGAAAAATTAGGGTGATGTAGCATTGCTTGTTAGAGAATTATGGTTATTTATGCACTTTTAGTTGAGGCACAAATAAAAGCAACAGATTTAGAGGTTATTGACAATGCATCCCATCAAAATTTAATGATGATTTATTATTGTGGTTTTTACACCAACATAACACATATCTATTATTTGATATTTATGAAACCAGTCTATATATAGAAAAATGTTTAGATTTTACTATTTTCAAATAAAGAAATTTCATAAATTATTCTCTAAAATTTACAAAATTGAACACAACAAAAAACAATCATCATCTACCATGACCACCACTTTCACGACCAAAACACAAGATTTTAGCACCAACAATTAGGGATGGCCACGAGATCGGTTTGCAATCCCCCACCTCGTATCATATCGGAGGCAGAGCAAATAAGGTTAGTGTTGGGACGGGGACGGGCAGATGGGTTAATTTTATAACTTAAAAAATAAAAATATTAAAAATAATTAAAGATAATTTAGTGTGTTTATAAATAATAATTTATAATTAACGAAATGCAACTATGTAAGATAAGTATAAATGAGAGACAACGAATGATAAATGTTTTAATCTTATTAAAACAATTAAAAAATTACATATAAATATATTTAATAAATATGATCTACACATGGGTGGTGAGAGGGAGATTTGTGTCGAACAGTGGGCCGAACTACGCTAGCACGAACTTTGGTGTTGGGCTGCGTAAGTTGAGCCTGGGCGTATTGTGGGCCCGAGTTAGGTCTACACTAGATATGGTGGCATGTATGTGCTTAGCTGAGCTAGGATCACGCGGACCAGGGTATTTGATTAGGTCCACACGGATGCGTTGGGTCGAGCTATAGACAATTCAAACTGCAGATATGGGGACTGAGATGGCCCACAAGATCGCTATGTGAGGCTGAGATGTCGAACGGTACGCCCTGCATTCAATCGGTTCCGATGGGCCGGTTTGGGTTTGCTCAGCAATAGGTATCCAACGTAATGTTTATGTTTCACCAAGTAATAGCTCGGTTAAGTATTCCATGTGGACCAATGATGAGAAGAGGGGAATGCACTCTTGGTATGCGTCAATACCATTTGGTGGTGCGACAAACACTGTTTGGAGGTTTTGGTCTCTACACGTGTAAGAAATATAGAGGGGAGCACAACCGCCTATCCAGATAAGAACAACAGAGGTAGTGCGCCCACAATCTTTGAGGCTGCATGGCCAGCTTTGAAAATGAGGAGCATGCAGACGTTAGAGGTAAGTAACCTGAAGCAATCTAAAACTCTCTCTCTCTCTATATAATGCCCTACCATCTCTCTTCTTCCGGAAAGCTAACTTGACCGTCGGAGGGATTTTCCGGCAAACCCACTCGCCGGGTAACTCACCTTTGTTTTGTTCACAGAGTGACAAAGTTCTAACGGAGTGAAACGAGCTTAGTAGCAAGGAGATACGAATCGAGGCGAATATTTCTCCCCCGTACAGGTGGGTTAAAATGAGATAGAGGAAGCAAAATTTGTTCTTGCCTCACTTTCTCATCGAATCACCATTACTACCAATTAGCACGAATCATTGGTTTAGTTTGTGTACATGTACCAACACTATTGTATTATTTCTTGCCGTTGTAAAGTTGTTTGTAAACTTTTTGATAACCTGAATTACTACTCCTATAATATATGTACATATCTATGTTATCACACACAACTCTTAAGGTCCGTTTGTTTTCCACCATCACAGTCCGGAGTGGACTGTGATGAACAGTGCACGTAATTCATGTTTGTTTTGTTTGTGGCCTTTGGATTGATAGTCCGTTCGGACTAGGATGGATCTTGAACGAGCGGATTGATAGTCTAAGCGAAAAGGTGGTATTACAAAAATAGTCCATTGGCTTAGTGAGTTGTCGGACGTCCTCCGGGACGTCCAGTCGGTCAACCGGTCAACTACAACTTCTTCTTTTTTTCTTTTTTTTTTCTACATGTTGGGCATTTTTTTTGAACATTAATGTTTAATGATTTTATATTTTTTGTTAAGTAAAAATCATAATTTTATTTGTTTTATTATTTTATATAAAAATAATTTAACAATCCTCATACTAACAACTATCATCAAAACAAACAAAATTCTACTAATCCATTCACTATCAATCTCCTCCATTCTTCATCTGAAAACAAATGAGGCCTTAACTCACTCACTTTAACTCACTCACTCTAATAATTTTAAATGGTACTGGACATAAACATAAAGGAGTTTGAGACATCCATCTCAAATATCGACGCAATCTTCAACACTTTGAAGCGAACGAGAGCAAGACTTGATTGTTCTTGGTCCATGGCCACGTGACCCACCTCTTTGTTGGTAATGTTAATTGTCATTTTTTTTTGAACGAACTGTGGGGCTAAATGAATAAGGGTTTATCGGGTAAAAAAAAAGCTACATTTATGGATGGTGAAATTGTTTCTACACGGGGATTAGTGAGGTGATACTTCCATTCCTTTATTTGCATGAGAAACTAAAGTCAATGATCACCCCGACATAATTAGGTCGAGAGGACCCTCCAATGATCAAGTCAATAATTTGATCAAACATTCTTAATTATGATAATTGAAATGAGTGTTTTTAGATATTTTTTGAGTTACCTTGGTCTGTCTTTCTTCTTTATCTGCTTCTTCTTTTATAGTTGATTAAGGTTTTATCTTGAAGTGTTAATCTCCTTTTGAACGGATGACTATTCTCAGGGGTGTAATTTTGGCTCGGTGCATGTCGGGTCTTGCGGGCTCCCGCCAAAAAATTGGGTTGGGTCGGGCTGGCCCACGGGCTAGAAAACTAGGCCCAAGCCCAAGCCCAGGGGTATTTGGGCTTTGGGCGGGCCCCTAGGCCTGGGCTCTAGTTTTGGACGGGCTTGGGCCGGCCTAAACAATTTTTTTTTAATTTTTTAAATTTTTTTCACCAAAATTTTATTATTTTCCATTAAAAATAACACTGGGCCTCAAGTGGGCCGGGCTTTTGGGCAAACCTTGAGCGGGCTAATGGGTTGGGCCAAGCGAGCCGGGCTTTAAAACGATAGCCCAAGCCCTGGTCCAAGGCCTTAGATTGGGTTTAGGCCCGGACCTACACAGGTCGGGCCCACCTCAGACCGCAGGCCAAAATTACACCCCTAACTATCCTCCTATCAGAGGTCACTTTTGTTAATGAATCTGGATCCTGTCCTTGAGTTCTCTACAATGCTCCCTAGGAGAGACGGCTGAGATGGGGCCATGTCGCTCACATAGAAAAATGGCGGCTAGGATTCGTTGAATTTATAAAAAACAAAAAAAAATTCCAAAACTTGTTTTCCTTTCTTGGACCCATCTAGCCTTTCCTTTTCTTCACCACTGTCTTCTCTCTTTCCTCTCTTCTCCAACTTTCCTCAGTCTTTAATGGCTGTCCCACACTTACCCTTCTCTGATAAAGCACTCTCCACTCTCCACTGCTTCTGTAAACAAAGAAAACACAGTTAGAAACCAGAAAAACAAAAACAAAAAAAAAAATTTCATGTACTTTAGAAATAAACAAGCAAACAAAACCCAATTATTTTGAAAGAAGAAAGGGCTTATAGAGAAGAAAAAAAATTTCATCTACTTTAGAAATAAACAAACAAAACCCAATTATTTTGAAAGAAAAAAGGGCATATAGAGAAGGAAAAAAAAAAAGATGGGGTTTGATTTTTTAATTGGATTTGTTCTCTTTTCTTCTATTATCTTTGTCTTCTTCTTTTAAAGTTCAATTTCTTTCTTTCTTTGCTCATTTTTCAAACTCACCATCTTCTTCCTCTGTTTTCCCTCATTTAATATTCTTCTCATTTTGTTCGTTAAAAAAAAAATGATAAATTTCGACAATTACATATCTTCTTTCCCATCAAAAATAGCTTTCTGGGTGTCTCCGATTCCTCAGTATTGTTTCTGATTTGCGAGAGAGAGAGAGAGAGAGAGAGAGAGTACTTTAAAGATCAAGGCTCCATTTGGTAAGGTTCTCAAAATATAATTATACTCATTGATTTGAGTGTGCTGTTTGTTTAGAGCTTTCAAATCATAATTCTACATCCATTTCTCAAAACTCAATTCAAAACATAATCATTACTTTTCAAAACTCATAACCAAACACATAATTCAAAACTCTTTTCAAAACTCAATTCAAATCAATATTTTAATTTTTTTAAATATTTTTAAATATTTTAATTTCAAAATATTATGATTTTAATTTTTTAAATTTTAAAATATTTTATAAAAATAAATTCAAACTCTATTTTATAAAAATATTTTTAAATATTTTAATTTTTTTGTTATGTATTTGGTTATGATTTGAGTGTAGAGTTGTGAAAATAGTATGGAGTTTCAAATTATGTGTTTGGTTATGAGTTTTAAAAATAATTTCTTAATTGAGTTTTGTTTTATGTGTTTGGTTACGATTTGAGTGTAAAGTTGTTTTTAAATTTAAAATATTAACATTTTAAATTATTTAAAAAAATTTAATATTTAAATTTTTACGATTTAAATTTTTTGAATATTTATTTTAATTTTTTACTTATTAAAATTTTTAGATTATTTAAATATTTATGATTTAAATTTTTTGAATATTTATTTTGAAAAAAAATTATTTCCTTTGTAGTATTTTCAATTAAAAAATTGATTAATGTTATTTTCTGTTAATAATAATTTTTTTTAATTGAATTTTAAAAAGAGTTTCGTTATGAGTGTTGATCAAAATTTTCAGTAGTGTGTTTTGTTATGAGTTATAATAATTTAAATTAAGTTTTAAAACTCTTTCCAAAACTCATAACCAAACAAATTTTCTTACTTTACATGTCAAATCAAATTTTCAAAACTCAATTCCACACTCAATTCAACACTCTATTAAAAAATCATAACCAAACAAATTTTCTACACTCAAATCATAATTCCACAACTCACAAACTCAAAATACAACTCATACTTTCAAATCATATTTACAAAACTCTATCAAACGCAACCTAAATTTTGCAGATATTTATGTTTCTTAGAAAGCAATCATGGTTTCATTTTATTACGAGAGATTTGAAAATCACTTTAGTGGATGCCTTTATTTCTATTTGAGGATTCATTTTCTTGAGAGAGATTTGAAAATCACTTCAAGTTAGCGGTGGGCGCAGGTCGGTTATGGCCACGGAATCTCTAATCTGTCATTCGTCCGCCAGATTGGCGAATTGGAGAAAATCAATCTGCATCCGTCCGCCAATCCGGCGGATGTGGATTGAGCGGATTGGCGGTTTGGCGGGTGGATGGGAATCGGTTTGGCAGTTTAAGATTTTATAAATTTTCAACATAATTCAACTTGTGCACTTCCTCAAAAAAAAAAAAAAAAAGTATTACAATCAATGACTTAAAAAACTATTACAATCACTGTATGTCTCATCCAAAAAAAGAAAGTTTGAAACTTTAGAATATCACAATCACTGCATAGTTCATCCACATATTACAATCACAGTATGATTCATCCACATATTATAATTACAGTATGATTCATTCACATAAAATATTACAATCTGTAGTTCTTAAAATATAATAACAATTCAAACCACCAAAATCATGAACAGGGCAGTAGTAGAGATTGTATATCTCTGTATTGTTACATTTATATATGTTTTTGAAAACAAAAACCAACGAACATATATCATATTTTTTATTTATTATTTTTAGAATTAAATTTAAAAACCAAAAAATATAGATAAATAATACGTTTATTTTTTTCAATTCAAAAAATATATTCAAGTTGAAAACTTTTTTTCAACAGAATATTTAAACTCTTTTTCAATTGACAATACAAACAAAATATTTAAACAAATTAAAAACATAAAGTCTTATAAATTATTAGAAGTGCTCGCGGTTTGGCAGTTTGGTTGCGGCCAAAGGAATCTCAAATCTGCCATCTATCCGCCAAATTGGCGGATTGGAGAAAATTAATCCGCAACCGTCCACTCGTCATCACGTATCTGTCCAAAATGCGACGGATCGGTTCGGTTCGGTTCGGTCAGTTTTGGCGGATCGATGTATCCGCTGTTCACCCCTACTTCAAGTGGGTGTCTTTATTTCCATTTGAGGAGAGAAAGAGTATCAGTCTTGTATCAGAGTGGTAAAGGTTTTTTTCTGGGTTGGTCTCTTGAGTTTTTTTTTTTTTTTTTTTTTTTGGAGAGAATATGGACCGTTGGATTTGGTTGGGTGTTTCTCAGCCATTGCATGTAAGAACCCAAGAAGAGGATCCGGACTCTTTGTTAATGGCCAACCTGTATCTGTTGTGGACCGTAGGTTCTTTACTTATCAGACGGTCACACCATTGTCAGACCATGGCCAAGGTGTACTGAGAGATGATCGTTGGATCTGAGTTGATTGGATAGTACTGTTCCTTGCCTGTGACAATCTAGGTGTTGGCCAACTAGCCATGACCCTTGCCCCGTTGGATCCATGCCGATCTAATGGTTGTTAACATATCAGTCTGATCTACTCTAATCATAATTTGTTTTCTATTCATATGCGGTGAATCTGGTCAGCTTTTCGTTTTAGTCTGGGCCTTATTGGGTTTGGGCCTCTTCCTGAGGATTTTGTGGCCCATATTCTTAGTTGGGTTGGGCTTCAATTTCCACCCTCCTACTAGACCTTTAAGATTTAAAAATTCAGGACTTCAACTATGAACTACTTTTTAATACGACATACCTAATATAATTTAGAGTAAATATCATTTTTCCTCCTAAATTTATATATGTTTTTTAATTTGACCTTAAGACTTCGATTAATATTAATTTTACATTTAAACTTTTAAAATTTTGATCAATTTAGCCCCTATCGTTACATTCTGTCTACAATTAGACGGATTGTGCTGACGTGACTTCAAAGTTCATTTAGAATTTCATTTTACCTCCCAAACTATATCTTAAAAATCAATTTGCCCAAAATATAAATAAAAAAATTAAATTTAAATATTTATTAAATAATTTTTATCTCAATAATGAAAAAATTAAATGTTAAATAATATATATTTTGCAAAAAAAAATATAATTAAAAAATATAAAAATGCTCATTTAGAATTATCTTGAAACTATGACGCATGTGTATTTCGACAAACATGTCATATCTGTACTGGGTACTTACCGAAGTTTGAATTTTTTTTTCTACTCAATTTTGAAATTACTATTATTTGTTCAATTCTATTGAAATTAATTTGGATGATAAACTAGTTATAATTGCACGCTCATATACACATAGAGTAACCAAGAAATTTTTGGCTCAATAAGTTTCTCCAAGATCGACTCGAGATAATTTGAGACCTTTGAAGGACATGTACGGGTATGAGTATTGGTATTGGTAAGATACGAATACGAGTTAATACGTTTGTAAAAAAATATTTGTTTTAATTTGGAATAATACAAAAATTAATTAAATGGTTTAATTTGTTAAATTTAACATACAATTGACATTTAATGCCAAAAGTATAGGTATAAGATAAACGAAAATTAAATATTATTATATTAATTAACTTACAAACCATAGTTTAATTTTGAAATCATACTAAGCACAAAATTAAAAATGAAAAAGAAGTTTAGTAAAAGGTATTTTATCTTTGTAGAATAAGAAAATATTATTTCCATTGAGGTATAGCACGGCTTCGGTACTTACTAAATATATCTAGGTACGCTAAAAATTAAGAAGGAAAAATTTGAGTACGTGTTTGTGTACCTGGTGGATATGCAGCAATACCATACGTCGATAAGTATCTGGTATGGATACAACATGTTTGTTGAATTATCCATATTTCATAGTCTCAAAATAATTCTAAATGAGAATTTTTATATTTTTATTATTTTTTTGCAAAGTATATATTATTTATTTTTATTTTTTTTTTATATTTGGGGGACAAATTGATTTTTAAGGTATAATTTGAAGGGATAAAATGAAATTAGAAATGAATTTTGGTGCCGCATTAGCATATTCCGTCTAATTATAGATGAAATATGACGACAAGGGCTAAATTGATTAGAATTTTGAAAGTTCAACTGCAAAATTGATATTAATCAAAATTTAGAAATTAAATTAAAAAATGCGGAAAAATTTGAAAGACAAAATGATATTTATTCTATAATTTATCCTCAAGTAAGTATCATTAATTTTTTTTTTGAAGCTTTTTGATAAATCCACTTTCTAAGAGTTTTATTCCATCCAACCCATATTCTTTTTGACTATTCCATTAGGTCCTATTTGAGATAAGAAGACCAAAATACCCTTTTCGTCTACTTATGTTCCATTTAGTTCACATTATTTTCTTATGTTTCAATAAGTTCTATGGGTGACATAATTACCAAAATACCCCTAATGTAAATGTTCACACCATCAATGTGAATGTTCATATCGTTAATGTGTAGGGGCCCGGCCAATGTCGATCCTCGTGGGTGCCCGGAAAAATTCGAGTCGGGCCCGGCCCATTGACAATGTGAATATTTACATTGACATGTTAACATTTACATTAATAGGAGTGTAAAATTGGCCCGCGTCCCGTGGCGGCGCGAAACCCGCCAGCAGCCTATGGGCGGCCCGGGGCGGGCCTGGTCTGGCCCGTTGACAATGTGAATATTCACATTGACATGTTAACATTCACATTGATAAGAGTATAAAATTGGCCCGCGGCCCATGGGCGCCCAAAAGCTCGCCCGCGACTCGGGGCGGGCCCGGCCCGACCCGGTCCGTTGACAATGTGAATATTCACATTGACATGTTAACATTCACATTGATAGGAGTGTAAAATTGGCCCGCGTCCCGTGGCTGTCCGAAACCCGCCCGCGGCTTATGAGCGGCCCGGGGCGGGCCCGGCCCGGCCTATTGACAATGTGAATATTCACATTGACATGTTAACATTCACATTGATAAGAGTATAAAATTGGCCAGCGGCCCAAGGCTAGCCCGGCCCGGCCCGTTGACAATGTGAATATTCACATTGACATGTTAACATTCACATTAATAGGAGTGTAAAATTAGCTCGTGCCTCGTGGCTGCCCGAAACCCGCCTACGGCCCGTGGGCGGCCCGGGGTGAGCCTGGCCATTTTTTTTTAATTCTTTTAATTTTTTCTACCAAAATTTTATTATTTTCCACAAAAAAAAACACTAGGCCTCAGCGCGGACCGGGCCTCGGACCGAGCCTTGAATGGGCCTTAACCGGGCCAATGGGCCGGGCCGAGCTTCAAAGTGATGGCCCAGGCCCTAGCCTAGGGTCTCAGACTAGGCTCGAGCCTGGGCCCAAACGAGCCTTTCTCGGGCCGGCCCACGGGCCAAAAAATTAAGCCCAAGCCCTAGCCCTGGCACAAAGGTATTCGGGGTTTGGATGGGCCGATGGATCGAGCCTCGGGTCGGGCCGGTGGGCCTGGGCTTAGCCTCGAGCTTAGGTTGGCCTTGGGCGGGCCTGGCCATTTTTTTTTAATTCTTTTTAATTTTTTCTACCAAAATTTTATTATTTTCCACAAAACAATACATTGCACCTCGGGCGAACTGGGCCTCGGATCGAGCCTCGAATGGGCCTTAAGCGGGCCGATGGGCCGGGCCAGACTTCAAAGTGATGACCTAGGCTCTAACTTAGGGTCTCGGACATACTTGGGCCCGGATCCAAACGAGCCTACCCCGGGCCGTGGGCGGGCTTCGGGCAGCCAGCGGGCTGCAGGCCAATTCTACATTCCTATCAATGTGCATTGTAACATGTCAATGTGAATATTCACATTGTCAACGGCCCGGGCCGGGCCTACCCCGGGCCGCGGGCAAGCTTCGGGCAGCTGGCAAATTTTACACTCCTATCAATGTTAATGTTAACATGTCCATGTGAATATTCACATTGTCACGGGTCGGGCCAAGCCCGCCTCGGGCTGCGGTCGGGCTTCGGACCGCCCACGGGTTGTGGACCAATTTTACACTCTTATCAATGTGAATGTTAACATGTCAATGTGAATATTCACATTGTCAACGGGCCGGGTCGGGCCCGCCCTGGGCCGCTGGCCAATTTTATACTCTTATCAATATGAATGTTAACATGTCAATGTGAATATTCACATTGTCAACAGGCCGGGCCAGCCCGCCCACCGGCCGTGGGCAGGTTTCGGGCAGCCACGAGGCGCGGATTAATTTTATACTCCTATCAATGTGAATGTTAATATGTTAATGTGAATATTCACATTGTTAACAGGCCGGGCCGGGCCCGCCCCGGGCCGTGGGCAGGTTTCGGGCAGCTACGGGGCGCGGGCTAATTTTACACTCCTATCAATGTGAATGTTAACATGTCAATGTGAATATTCACATTGTCAACGGCCCGGACTGGGCCGGGCCTGCCCCGGGTCGCGGGCCAATTTTATACTCTTATCACTGTGAATGTTAACATGTCAATGTAAATATTCACATTGTCAACGGGTCAGACCGGGGGCCGCCCCGGGCTGCCCATGGGCCGCAGGCGGGTTTCGCGCCGCCACAGGACGCGGGCCAATTTTACACTCCTATTAATGTGAATGTTAACATGTCAATGTGAATATTCACATTGTCAACGGGCCGGGCCCGCCCCGGCTCGCGGGCGGTTTTCGGGCCGCCCACAGGCCAATTTTACATTCCTACCAATGTGAATTTTAAAATATGAATGTTCACATCATAAAATTGATAACCGTTCAAAAAATATTTATAAGGGTATCAAAATTAAATATAAGAGTATAAGTGTCCAAGAAAATAGTGTAAATCAAGAAAAATGACTTTATGAAATAAAACTATACATACATGGGACTAAATGGGTTAAAAAATTCTTTCATGGACTTCTTGGATTAAAACACTTCTAAATGGGATTTATCAATAATTTTTTTTTTTTTTTTATATTATATATAGCATTTTATATATATACTTGATGTCAAGGAGATTAAGGATGACAATTTGAACCCGGTCCGATGGGAACCCGACCCCGATTAGAATGGTTTTTTTCCAAAAAAACTTCTCACGGGCCAGGGATGGTATTCGAAAATGCATGCCCGATCAGTTTCGGGCCGGGGACGGGGATAGCTCTCACAGTCCCGTCCCCGGCCCCGACCCTACCCAATTTACCCCCGAAGTAAAATTACTTTTATACCCCTCATTCTTTCATATATATATATATACCTACATACCCCTCTTAGTTTTGGATCACTCTCATATTTAAAGACCACTCTTAGATTTGGATCTCTCACTCTCTCTCTCAGACCTTTGTTACTCTCTCCCTCTCTCTCACATTCGAAACCCTAACCTCTCAAACCCACTTCGATCGAAGCAAATAATTGTCGATCAAAGCAAATAATCAATCGCAGAGACGACGCAGACGAGAGTCGAACGCAAAGAGTCAATCGTAGAGACAACGCAGAGAGTCGATCATCGCAGCTCCTCTTCCCCTCCTTCTCTCACCCGCTGCTCCACTACCACCTCTACTATTCCACCATCGTAGCTCATCTTCCCTCCTTCTTTTTCTCGCCATTTCTATTTTACTCTCTCTCTCTCTTTATTTTTTTAATTTGTTTTGTTGTTGTTGTTATTGAATCTGTCAGATCTGCTGTTGCTATTTTATTTATTTATTTATTTTTTTGTTATTGAATTTGTTGGTGATGTTGTTAAATCGCAGATCTGTTGTTGCTGAATTTTTTTTTTTTCACCGAGAAATATTCGGGGTCTGGAAAACCCAATCTCCGTTAGGAGACAGGGGCGGGGGCAACGATAGGTTCCTCGTCGGGGATAGGGGCTGGGGATGGGAATGGGAAAATTTCTATCGTCAGGGATCGAAGACAGGAAGTGTGATCCCCAGCCCCCTCCCGTTGCCATTCCTAAAGGAAATATACGAAAATAAATGATTGCTTCTCACATTAAAGCGGGAAAAAAAAAATTGTGCTTTTTGCCCATTTTATTTGGATGAATAAAACAGTAGAGTGCCCTTTTTATTTTGTTTGTTTGGAATTTAGAGGAATAATTTAGAAAAGAAATGTCCATTTTCTGCTTCTATGTCTTTAAAAGGGTATGTGCCTATTTGACAGAGCTTAATTACAGCTTATTTCAGCTTTCAGTTTAATTTAAGCTATTTTGATGTATTTGGTTTAGCTTATAGATTATAGCTTATAGTTTTTTGGAAGTCAGAAATCAGCTTATTCTTTGAGTGGGGCAGGAGATACTTTAAGAATAAGCTGGAAATCAGCTTATGGTCATAGTTATAAGGTATAAGCTGTTTAGGCATAAGCTATAAGCACTTTCCCACAGCTCTACCAAACAGGACCTATTTCTATTAGCGCTTACTCTTTTTTTTTTGGAGTCTCATTTTTTTAATTTTTTTTTTTGATTCTAATTTTATCCAAATAATTTTTTTTTATCCTTTTTTTTTTTATCCAAACATGAAGTTATATTTTTACTCTTTTAGTTTGATTCTAATTTTATCCAAACCCTACCCCACCAATCTTTTCACCCCCATCTCCACCGGCGGCCACCACTGCCGCTGCCGCCGCCGCCAGCGACCTCTCTTTCCATCTCCGGTGATTTTGCCACCACTGCCACTCCCTCACAACCGCCATCACCACTGCCCTCCTCCACCACCCTCCTTCACCACCAAAAATGCATGAGAAGACACAGCAAGAGAGAGAGAGAGAGAGAGAAGAACCCGCTGAAACCCTCACCGAACTTGATGGTCTCTCCGAAATCCTCACCACCTTCAAAATCCTCTGCATCGCCGCCACCTCCACCAACACCGCCGCTGACGATGACGCCACCGCAAGCGCAACACTGGACCGGTAAAAGGTCCTCCAGATCGAGCCCTTCTCTCACATCAACACCATCAAGAAACGGAGGCTCGTCCTAGCATCGCAAACCCAGATTCTTCTTCTTCCTAAACCCAAATTCGTATTCTTCCCAAACTCAGATCTAGTTTTCAAAAATCAGATCTGAATGCTTGCACAAACCCAGATCTAGTTCTCACAAACCCTAGATCTGTGAGGGGGGCCTCACGGCAATGGCTCGAGGAGAGGAAACAAGGTTGGGGGTGGCGACGAGAAGCCGACGAGTAGGGAAGGGACTAATGGCGGTGGGTGGAGGTAGATGGTTACTGCCATGGAGATGGAAGGGGTGGGTGGAAGAGATAATTAGGGTTGGGGTTTGGGTTTGGAAAATTAGAGGTAAGGGTATATAACAGCCCTCCTTTCAAAATCATTATCAATTGACTCGATTTGCATCGACTTACACAGATCTCCAACATAACAGTTTGATTTGCACCGTTCCAAACTCGAAACATAGTGAAAGATTGCCCAACCTGTTGTCTGACTTTTTAAGGTAATTTTTTTTAGTGTTGTTTGTGTTTTTTTCATGATTTTTCTTAGCTTGTGAAGATCAAAATGTTACAGGTTTCGATCATTACTTTATTTCGGCCCCGATTGATCTGTCACTCGTCGAGGATACAAATTTTCTTCGCTAGACACATGTAAGCTTTCATTGTATGACTGACTACAATAATAGTGAGTCAGATCAAGCTATACAACTCCATTTAAAGTTGCATAGATGTTAGCACTGTCAGCCAATTTTGAAAAGTTCTTTGAAAATTAATTTTTTAATTAACAAAATTTTTTTTTTGAAAAAATGTGAATAAAATAAAGAAATGATTTCACTTAAAAAAAATGAAGAAACTAATAAGCTGAGTTTTAACTTAGGCCAAGTTTGGCATCCTTAAAATAATTCATCTTTTTATCTTTTTAATCTTTTTTCCATCACATCACCTCTCTACTTTTCTGCACATCTTTTCGTAAAAAGATAAAAAGTACACTTATTTAGATCATCCCAAAAGTAATAGGCCGTTATTTTTTTCATATTTTATTTTTGAAATAATTAAAAAAAAAAAACTCAAGATTTGAATATTGTAACAAAATAAATGCTGAATTTTTTATTTTGTCAATTTAAATCCTAATCTTTTCCTTTATTTTCAATCTAAATTTTTGTCTATTTTTGTTAAGTAAAATCGATACAAAAAGAGTATTTTAATTATTAAACTCAATGTAGATATATATAAAATTTATAAAATATCATTTTTCATTGAGTTTAATGATTAAAATATTATTTTTTACATCAATTTTATTTAATAAAATAGACAAATAATTTAAATTAAAAACAAATCAGAATTTTAGATTTTTTTGGGTTGTAATTTTCCCGTTATTTTTTCACTACAAACGCGAAACAATGAGTTTTAACATTACTAATACACATGGAACCACTTATTTGTGGCTAACAGTGAGCAAAAAATAAAAATAAAAATATTATATGTAATATTTATGAATAATGTTATATGTATTAATTAATATACCAATTGATGATGTGACATAATTTAAGACGTTCTTGATATTTGTAATTTGTATAATGAGTGAGATTAATAATGATATTCTAACTAATGTTGGTACACTAATTAGTACATGTAACACCATCGAATATTTTTCCATGTATTTCACGCATTCCAATCCTCCATTAGGATCACAAGGAGATAAAAAAATAAATGATTGTTTCTCACATAAGATTTTTTTGCCATTTTATTTGGATGAATAATAAATCAAAAAAGACATGTGCCTTTTTATTTTAAATTAATAGTTATATTTTTTTTTTTCATAAAGAGTAATTTTTGTTTCTTACTATGAAGAGCATTCTGATCCTTCATTTAATCGATCATCAAATTTATATCAGATCAAATATTTACCAAATATTTCATTAAATTAGAAATGTATTAAATCTTTCAACGCTTTTTAACGAGTTTTTTTCCACTTAAATTTGATGAAATTGATCTCAAAAAAAAAAAAAAAAAAAAATGGAGATAATTTTTTTCCCACTAGAATTGGCTAAATGATGTTCATGGGATAGATTATGTATTTTTAAAAAGAATTGATGAAAATTTTGATTCCCACTATATGAAATTAAGTTTTTGGTTTAATTTTTAGAACAAATTTTAATTTAAAAAGAAAAAATAAAAAAATGTGAAAGGTAGAGATGTCGAATATGAGTTTTAAAGATTTTTTTTTTTTCTTATTGTTTCTTTGTCATTATTTTTCATTGCTTTAAACTTGTACTTGACCGGGAAGCGTTTGGGTGTGCAACTCCTCAAGGATTGCACACCATATGTAAGGAGTATGTAAACTTGTGTAAATTCTCATAAAAATATGTAAGTTATCTTACAAAATCACGTAATTTAAACATAAATTCGCATAAGTTAATTCATAAAAATTTGAGAAATCACAATTTGGCGTAAGTTCTCACAAACATATGCAACTCACCTCACAAAATCTGGTAACTTAAACACAAATTCACAACAAGTTTACTTATAAAAATTTAAGAAATCACAACTTGGCATAACTTCTCACAAACATACGTAAGGTATCTCACAAAATTGTGTAATTTAACATAATTTCGCGTAACTCAACTCATAAAACACGTTGCAAGCTCTCACAAAAATGTGCAACTTAAATCACAAAAATACATAAGGAAATGGCATACCATATACCTTGCATACTCGAGAATTATCCTAAATTTACTTTTTGAGCCTGTAGATTTCTATATAAGTCTTGTGTTTGATTATTACACATTCGTTTAGAAAAACTTACGTGATGAGTACACCCCTAAACAGGGACCTGGCATGGAGAGAGATAACAGGCTGGGTTATTAACCTGAAATTAGAAGATTATCTTGAGAAGCGTGGCATAGAGACACGCTCCCCGCACATGTGGAGATGACATAGAGATGAGAGACAAGAGATTACATTTGGGCAGAGATTTGAGTAACTAGAGACCACCTAAGACTCAATTCTAATACCATATTACATGTCACACAATAATAAGTAGAACTTAATCCTTAAAGTTAGTTATTAGGTGAGGTTGATCTCATGCTTTATTAATGCACATTACTTTAGTAATAGATGATATGGGCCTTCACTTCACATATCTTAATTAACCCGACTCATCTATGTATGAGAGGGTCCAAGAATGTCACCGAAAAATTCGAATGTTGCCAGAAAACTCACCAAAAACTTCGAAGGCTCGTCGGAAAATTTGAAGATTTTCGAAGATCGCTAGAAAAAACCGAATTCTCTAGAAATGATGAGACGCTTATATTCTTCAATGGTTGCAACTAGCAACACAATGGCAAAGAGATGATGGGGATAAGAGATTGGGTGAAGAAGAAAGCAAAGTAGTTAGTGAGAGAATAATGACAAGGCTCTCCTATGGATCTCTCACTTTTACTCTCAAGATAAATAATAGAGAATGGAGATTAGTTCTCTCTAAGAATAATCTCTCCAAAATTCTTCTCCTTGTAAAGCTATGGGTGGGTGCTATTTATAGGCACCACATGATGTAGGATGGAGCCCATGTGCAAGGCACATAGAGAATATTGTCTCTAACCACTTTGTCTGAGGAGGTGACCTCTCCAAGGATGAGAAAAATCTCAAAGAGGAGATTAACCTCTCGATGAACCCTTTTTCTTAGCCACGTCTAACCAATGATCCCCAATCATTCCAAAGGGTCGAGGTAATCCTAGAAGACCCCCGCCAAAAATATTGCTGAGTCTCGTAGACCTATGGAGATCGTGCTATCTCGACCAGGGTATAGGCTAGTTAAATGCTTCGGATCTCTGGGTTTGCTCAAAACCCTTTCGAGTCTGAGCTCAAATAGGTCTCTAGGTTTGTAGATTCGAACCCTTTCGAGATTAGAGCAATCTGACCCATTCAATGATGATATCTCCCGACCCACTAATTTTATGCTTTCTGACTGGGCTCCAATTGGGCTTAATCAATTAGATGGGCTCAAGTTAACCACTCTTACATTTTGCCCCTTGCATGTACGGGAAGTCTATGATCTTCTCGAACATGCACATTTGACCTTCTCGGATGGGCACTCCTTGTAGTGGCACTGACATGCACATTTGATCTTTTCGACATACACTCTTTGTAGTGGCTTGTGCTTGCCATGCTTGCTTGGAATAGGCTGTTGTCAATGAGCCTATGAAGCTGTTAACGTTCTCATGTGTCTTGGGTTTCATGGAATCCATTCTATTGCCCCCTTTTGTCATTTTGGAGAAGACGAGTACTTGGTGACAGTTTCTAGTTCTGTCTCGAAAAGTTATCCTAGGGTCTTTGCCCTTTTCAGATGCAAGAGCTATCTTAGGGCATTGCCCTTTTCGGATGTAGAAACTATCCTAGGGCATTGCCCCTTTCGGATGCGAAAGCTATCCTAAGGCATTTGTCCTTTTGGGATGCAGAAGCTATCCTAGGGCATTGCCCTTTTTGGATGTGGAAGCTATCCTAGGACCTTTGCCCCTTTCGGATGCAAAAACTATCCTAGGACCTTTGCCCCTTTCGGATGCAAAAACTATCCTAGGATGTTTGTCCTTTTCAGATGCGGAAGTTATCTTAGGACATTTGCCCCTTTCGGATGCAGAAGCTATCCTAGATCATTTGTCCCTTACGGATGTGGAAGTTATCTTAGGGCATATGCCCCTTTTAGATGCGAAAATGTCTTTTCTTTCCATGTTCTGATTTCAAAGATAACTTCAGAGTGTTGCTCAAAAGAAAATTTCTTGAGTGCATTCTCAAGGAGTCAGGACCTTTGTCGATGCCCGAGACATAGATGAGAAGTTGAGGTCATTGGAGAGGAAGAGAATACTAAAGGGTTGCTTGGGAAGTGTTAGATTAGTATACTTTCTGACTTTTTACGAAAAAACGTGAAATATGGGTGGGGTTCGAAGTGATATGGTAGAGAGGTGATGTGACCCAAATAAGATGATTGTGATCCAAATAGGATAATGTGCTAAAATAACATGTGCTATTTTAGCACATGCCAAACAAGCAGTAACTACAAAAGACCTCTTTTGGCTCGCTCTAAGATGGAGGAAGTTAGCGAGAAAGTTAGCATAGTCCAAGAGTTATTCCATTTGGCCCATTTTGAGATAAATACAAGCATAAGACTTGAAGAGGCAAGTGCCATCCGAGTAGATGGTTATCTCCAACTCGATTGGTAGCACGACCTCTGACCCGAAGATAAGGGAATACCAAAGTGTAGTTATCAATTGTTTAGATTGAGTTACTCCCCAAGATGATATGGTAGTTGACCTTGGCCTCAATGATGTGAAACTTTGTGACTGAGCGAATTTCTCCGATAATTAAATCACCCATCACATAGCCAAGAGTAATTCTCATTTCTCCTTTGAGCCTTGCAATTGCAATGGGTTGGTTCACAACATGTTTCTTGGGGATTCCGACCTTCTCAAGTGTTGCTCGGGGCATGATATTTAAATAAGTGATAGTATAGGTAATGGAACTAGCGATAGCTTTGTTATGAGCTTATTCTAGTAAGGGCTCGCGATCCCTTGCTTGTTTGATTTTAAAGTCCTTTTATCAAGGAAGGTTTTCTTGGATAAACTTGACCACATTGATGTAAGTTGTAACATAAAGTAGGCGATTATGAAAGAATGGGTACTTTCGGTCTTCCTTGGATAAAGTTATAGCACTTGAATTTTTTCAGTCTTTCCTCAAGATTGGACTTTTGGTACCATACATTCTTCGTGAAGTATTTTAGTGATACTGATAATGGCCTTGGTAATTTCAAATCTAGCCATCTCAGGTGAGCTGATCAAAGAATTTCTTGAATCTTCACACAATTTTGCAAACTTTTTTGAATGTTGGTTGGGATCGACCTTACCTTTGGTGGTTCATAGTTGGCAACTTCTTCGATTTCATCATAATAATCCCTAATCCCCTTTTGGATCTAAGGTGTCTCTAAGGACAAGATCATCGTCTTCATAATGGTTCATCTTCTGTCATCTGAATCCCTCCCTATGCGACTTTCGAGTAGAAGTTTTGGAAGCTGCAGCGACAGAAGGTCCTCGAGATAACTTGTAACTAGCCTTGTAGTTGGACTTGAAGCTAGACTTCTGAGCATGAGGAGTGTTGATATTTAACTTCGTGAACTTGGGAATAGTGTACCCCTTTGGATATAGGTAACTTAACATTTCCATCGGGTATGGAGGCTTGATGTCCGGATCGGATAAGGAGAGAAGAGTCTTTTTACCCCGCTCTTGATCGAGCATGACTTCAGATATAATTTTCTTGGACAAGACTTTCTTGGGAGGAACATCCTCGGGAGTGACTTCATTGGGATCAATATCCCCAGAAATAACTTTCTCGGGAACAACATCCTTGGACAACGTGATAATCCCCAAAAAAATCCTTTGGAAATAGAAGGGAGAGGCTAGAGATTGTTAATAATCAAACTATACTCATGGAGAGATTGAGAAAAATGGTGTTTGTATGAAAGATTAAAACAAGAAATTTAGAAGAGAAAGTTGTAGAGAGAAAGTATTGTGTATGTCATCAATGGTAGAGAGAAAGTGTTGGGTAGGTACGTATATAGCCATGGAAGCATGGAAGGTATTTGGAATGCTTTACCCATTTGGATCAAAGATGTGTAATGTTGATGGAACTGTTGGAATTAGAAATAGTGATGTTATAATTATGGTAGTGTTAAATTAGGAAATAATGAATATTGTAATTATGGCAGTGTGTATAAAATCTGTGATTGTGTCAATCACAAATTTAATGCCTTTTTTATCTTTGTTTTCTATTTTGTTCGTTTCCTATTTTGTAATATTGTTTCATTATAAATACAAGGCTCTACCTCATTCATAGGTAAGCCGAAACAATTCTTTTCATCCTTTTTGGTATCAGAGCCAAAGATCAGCCACCCTAGCCTTCCTCTCCCTCTGTCGGCACCACCTAGTCCCACCTATCACCACCGCTAGCCCTCTTTTTCTTCTCTTAGCCACCGACAGCCGTACCCACACCTTCTAGACCACCCAACAGCGTTTTTTCTTCTCTGTTTTCCCCTTGGCAAGTCTCCCACACTCTTGCCGAGAATCTGTTTGCTGCTGGTCCTGTGTGCTTCAGCTACCCCTCTAGGGTGGTCCGAGGTGCCTTTTCCCTTTCTCGCGGTGTTGTGCTGATGTTTTAGGCACCTTTTTTCTGTCCTCTTGATTCATTAGGCTATCGGATTTGTTCGGTAGCATTTATTTGGATAAGCCATTAAGTTTTTTCCAGCTTCTTGCATTATTTCAGCCATCGTTGCTGTGATTTTGTGTGTTTTTCATCCCCTATTCTTCTACCATGATTGAGCCATCTCTTATCGTCTCTTTTGATGTACCCACCAAACCTATTTCTGTTGGTTTTGAGTTTTCTCTTTCTCATCACACTCCTATTCATCGTATTACAAGCGTGGTGTTGAATGGGAAAAATTTTGTTGCTTGGAGCCGTTCCCTTAAACTCTATCTTGGGGGAAAGGGAAAGGCCCATTGGCTTTTATCTACTATTACCCCGCTAGCTGCAACAGACCCTATACGTGCTCAATGGGATATTGATAATTGCACTATATTGAGATGGATGTTCAATTCCATAGAAGATCAGATTTATCATATATTTCTTTATTACGATACAGTTCCGAGTTTGTGGCAGGCCTTGTCACAAATGTACGTTCATGCTCACAATGATGTCTGTATCTTCGAGCTTTACCAGGATATAGCCCGGGCCTTTCAGTCCTCTTTTAGCCTTTCTGTCGTTGAATTCTTTGGATATCTTTAGGCTCATTGGGAGGAAATTGCTCAATATGAGTCTTTGATTGACCTTCCACTAGCAGCCGCCTCCTTTGTATCCAAGCGGCTTGCCCAACAGCACACTTATCAGTTTCTTATGGGTTTAAACTCTGAACTTGAATCTCTTCGAATTCATATTCTAAACACATCACCCATGCCATCTCTTTATGAGGCTTTTGCCACTATTGACAGTGATGAGCGTTGTCGGCGATTGGTTCAGCCTAGTGTTTCTTTAGTCCCTCTAGTTCTAGCAGATCAGATGGCTCTTGCTACAAGTTCTGGTTCTCGAAGTTCCTCCGGTTCTGTTACTTGTCATCATTGTGGTGTGCTTGGACATGTCAAAGCCTGTTGCTTCAAACTTCATCCTGAGTTGAGGCAACGCCCTTCCCGTCCTCGTGACCTTGCTCCACGTGGTTTTGGCTCTGCTCGCACTGCTGCTTTGGTGGAAGTTACTCCTACTTCTGAGCCTCCTAATGTCCCTAATCTACAGTAGTTACAGACTCAGATTGGTCAGCTCCAGGCTCAACTTGGGTCTCTCATCACTGGTTCTCTTGGTCCATTATCATCTACTATCACCCTTGGTACAGGTACTTCTACTGCTTTCCATGTTCGGATTGCTAGTCCTTCATGGATTCTGGATTCTAGGGCTACTGATCATATGACTAGTGGGTTTTCTTTTCTTTCCTCTCTTGAACCCACCATTGTTGCTCCATCTGTGTGTCTTGCTGATGGTTCTTGCTCTTCTGTCCAACATAAGGGTGTTATGTTTTTATCCCCTGCTATTACTTTATCTTCTGTGTTGCATGTTCCCAAGTTTGCTCATAATCTTTTATCTGTTATTCGTCTTGCTAAAACCTTTAACTACGCTGTTATCTTCTTCTCTTCTTCATGTCTTTTATAGGACCTAAGTTCGAAGAGGATTTTTGGCAGGGGATATGAGCGCAACGAGCCATACTACTTTAGGGATCCACTGGACAAGCCTTCGACTGTAGCCAATTTTCAGGGGTCTGTTTTGCTTACTTCTATATCTTTGTGTTTTTTCTGTTCAAACTTTGGAGTTATGGCATGCCCGTATGGGTCATGTTAACTTTCAATATTTATGTCAACTTTTCCCTTTATTAAATAAAGCTTGCAAGGATTCTAAATTTCATTGTGTTACTTGTAAGTTGTCTAAACATATTCGTACTAGTTATATACCACGTATGACACGGGTCCCCAGCGCTTTTGACCTTATTCATTCTGATGTTTGGGGCCCCTCTCCTGTTTCTACTTTTTCAGGTCATCGTTATTATGTGACTTTTATTGATGATCATACTAGATGCACTTGTTCTATTTACTTTGCCGCAAGTCTGATGTGTTTCCCATATTCGTTCAGTTTTTGCAAATGGTTAAGACACGATTTCATACAGTTGTTCGGAACATCCGCTCTGATAATGGTGGGGAATACATCTCCAACGAGTTTCGTTCCCACCTTAATCGAATGGGTATTCTTCAACAACTTACATGTCATCGGACCCCTGAACAAAATGGTGTGGCTAAACGTAAAAACCGTCATATTATGTTTGTTGTACATTTTCTTCGTGGTATACGTGTGCCCAAGTCTTATTGGCACATGGTTGTTCTTACTGCTGTCTATCTCATTAATAGGACTCCTAGTCATGTGTTACATGGCCTTACCCCATTCCATATTCTTATGCCTAATGCTATCATTTTTCCTCTTTTACCTCATATTTTTGGGTGTACATGTTTTGTTTAGGACTGCCGTCTCACTCAAACTAAGTTAGATGACAAGTCTATTCGTTATATATTTTTGGAGTATTCTTCCATATTTAAAGGGTATAGATGTTTCAATCCTGTGTCTCATCACTTTCACCACACTCTGGATGTTACTTTTTGTGAGGATCTTCCTTTGTTTAGTCCTAACCCCCCTTTGCAAGTTTCCTCTTCAGATACTCCGAGTGTTCACCTGGTCCCCATTTTAGACAAGGTTACGGATGAGGTTGTCCCCCCCCCCCCAATCATCCACCTTCGCCTCCTTCCCCTCCCTTGCAGGTATACTCTTGCCGCCCTTGTGCTCAGCCCCCTCTTGCTACCTCTCCTGGCTTGGGATTGTTCTTCACAGCTGATCCTCAATCTGGACTCTCCTGTTTTAGTGATGCTGACTATGCAAGATCTAGAACGGATAGGCGTTCTACTTCTGGCTTCTGTACCTTCTATGGTGGTCATCTTATATCATGGAAAAGTAAGAAGCAAGCAGTTGTTTCTAGGTCTTATGCAGAAGCTAAGTATAGAGTTATGACACAAGGCACTTGTGAGATTCTATGGCTACGTTCTATTTTGGCAAAGTTGGGATTTAAGGAGACTGCTCTTGCGTCTTTGTTTTGTGACAGTAAGTCTGCTATTATGCTGTCTTCTGATTCTGTCCTACATGAGCGTATTAAGCATATAGAGATTGATATACATTTCATTCGAGAGAAAGTTCAGATTGGTATTGTGAGACCATCCTTTGTCTCTTCTTCTCAGCAATAAGCAGATATGTTCACCAAGTCTGTAGGCCCAACATTACTCTAGTCGTCTATCAGCAAGCTGCATTTATTGAATATCTTCACACCAGCTTGAGGGGGAGTGTTGGAATTAGGAATAGTGATATTATAATTATGGTAGTGTTAAATTAAGAAGTAGTGAATATTGTAATTATGGTAGTGTGTATAAAATCTGTGATTATGTCAATCACAGATTTAATGCATTTTTTTTTTTATCTTCGTTTCCTATTTTGTAATATTGTTTCATTATAAATACAAGACTCTACCTCATTCATAGGTAAGCCAAAACAATTCTTTTCATCCTTATGGAACAACAAAGTAAGTTTGTAATGGTAATAGAGCAACCAAGTGGGTTTGTCAATTTTTACAATTTAAAACACCATAGGAAACTATTGAAACATCAATTTCGGCATTTGGAAACCCATTTGGGTTTGGAAAAACACAATTGCTAATCAATTGCTCACAAATTTGAGGATTTGGAAACCCATTGGGGTTTGATGGAATACCATTCCCAATCAATTGCACATCATTTTTGAACATTTGAGAGCCCATTTGGATTTGGTAGAAAAATAGTGAGTGTTACCTTTTGTATGCTTTGAAACCCTTGAATAGCTTTTGATTTAAGTCGAAAGGTACCACACTGAGGTTGCTTAAGTTATATTTATAATCTTTGAATTTTGTTTATTTGGCGGAGATGATGTATTTTGTGTGCTTATACAGATTTTGCGAGCAATACACAAATTCAGGCGAAAAGTAGCACAAAAGCAAATTATCTGCGCAAGCAGTGAAAATTCCCGGTCTGCCACCTCACCACGTGTGGCCAAACTTCACCGCACGTGCGGTCCACCATCACTCGAGCGAAAATTGTGGGCACTCGAGCGGCCCATCTAGGGACGCGTGCGCGGAATTTTGGTTTTGTTTTGCTGAGAATAAAAAGAAGAAAAATAGGCTGCTCTAGGGTTCCAAATTATTTCAAAAGAGAGGAGGGGCTAGGGTTTGGAAAGGAGGATTCTAAGTTTCAAGAACAATTTTCATGGGGGTTTCTTCTTCCACCTCTTCCCACTCCTCCATGAGTGGCTAGGCTCCTATTTCTAGGGTTTTGATGAAACGCTAGCCAGTAAATAAGGTTTTCTTTTTTATTTTCTTTTATGTAATGGTTGGAATAATTGTATGGTATTTAAGAAGTTTTCAAATATATTTTTCCATTATTTCTTCAATTATTCTTGTTTCTATGATTGTTGAATGCTTCTCATGCAATGATTTTTTTTGCTTTCATATTCAAGACATGAGACGAGCCATACTACGAGAACGAGTCATTTTGCTATCGTAGTTTAGAGTGAACGACTCGTACTACTTGAGATGGTTCGTGCCTATACATTGAACGTGATAATTTTCTTGACCAATGTTTCGAACTTGTAGTTGCGAAGTATTATTCAGTTCGAACCGTAACATAATTGATTTTCAAATTGAGACTTTATTTATGTTACTAGTGGTAAATCATTACCCTAGGTTTTTCCTTAAATCAGTAACTTCATCTTTACTTTTAATTGGTAGTTTAATCGCTTTGTTTAATTTAATTATCATTAGGTTATGAATAGCCATCTCTTTCATCAAAATTAATTTAGGAATTTAACAATTAAATTAGTTTAATTTCACATTTATCCCTGTGGATTGATACCTAGACTTTTTTGGTACAGTTTAGTGTTTATTTTTGGTGTGTTGGGCTTGAGTTTTGTCACCATCATTGACGAAACTTTCATGAACTTCTTTCATTTTTGCCAGAGTAATTTGTGTTTCAAATCTCGTTGTTACCATTAGCCCAATCCGCCCCCCACAATGGAGTCACCAAAATGTGTGAGAGAGGGTCTAAAAACATTGCTGGAAAATTCGAATGGCACCGGAAAACTCGCCGGAAACTTTGAAGGCTCGTCGAAAAATTCGAAGATCGTCGGAAAAACCCAAATTCTCTAGAAATGATGAGAGAGGCTTAGATTCTTCTACAGTTGCAATTACGAACACAATAGCAAAGAGATGATGGAGATAAAAGATTGGGTGAAGAAGAAAACAAAGTAGTTAGTGAGAGAATAATGACAAGGCTCTCCTATGGATCTCTCACTTTTACTCTCAAGGTAGATAATGGAGAATGGAGATTAGTTCTCTCCAAGAATAATCTCTCCCAAATCCTCCTCCTTGTAAAGCTATGGGTTGGTGCTATTTATAGGCACCTCATGATGTAAGATGGAGCCCATGAGCAAAGCACATGGGGAATATTCTCTCTAATCACTTTGTCTGAGTAGGCGACCTCTCCGAGGATGAGATCAACCTCTCCGTGAACCCTTCTTCTTAGCCATGCCTAACCAATGATCCCTAATCATTCCAAAAGGTTAGGGTAATCCTAGAGGACCCCCCGCCGCAAATATTGATGAGTCTCATGGACCCCTCGAGATCGTGCCACCTCGACCTGGGTATAGGCTAGTTAAATGCTTCGGATCTTTAGGTTTGTTCAAAACCCTTTCGAGTCCGAGCTCAAATAGGTCTCTAGGTTCGTAGATCCAAACCCTTTCAAGATTAGAGCAATCCTGCCCATTTGATGATGATATCTCCGGACCTGTTGGCACATAAATTTCAACTAAATTTATGACACGTATAGAGCCTATGATAGGAAGGTTGTAGATAATCACTTCCTAGATCAACATGATCCGTTGAAGTATATAAATAAAACGACGTTGTATCTTAACGACGTTATTCAAAATGCTCAAGTGACACGTGGAGTCTACGAAAGATGACACCTGTAGAGCCTACAGCAAGGACACCACACAGGATGAAACCCCAAAGATCAATCCGGTTAATCAAATATACGATTAACCAGATAGCGCTATTATTCAAAATTCAAATGGCTGATCAAATATACGATTAACCAGATAGCACTATTATTCAAAATTCAAATGACGCTATCATTCAATTTGAAATTCAAATTGAAGATGAGGCATTCCTATCACCTGATGGCCCTCCATAAATATGAGGACCATCACACAAGATGGGGGATCGGAAGAAATCAGAAGTGAAAAGATCAGAGAGAGAGAAAGAAATTGAGAGCTAAAGAAATCGTTACAAGAAAGAAGAAGAGAAGCTAGAGAACTGAAGAGCCTACGCTAATGGCGATGAATAGGTAAAGGGTTCCAAACCCAGAATTGTATTTTGTATTCGAGGGTTCAAAACCCATAACAATTTTAATAAAATATTTATTTTTCTTAAATTGTCTTTTGTTGTTTATTTTGTTCTTCATTAATCGGAGGTTTCGTTTGTATAAAATGTGTAATTAACGATCTGAAATACAGATCGGAAATAAGAACCTGCTTTTCAAATAATCAACACTGTTTAGTCCAAAAACTAAACAGTGGACATTTGTAACATAAATTTTGAAATGTGTTGAAACACTTCATGTTTTAAAATTTGTGTCTACAAATTCTGGCACGCCCCAGTGGGACTTATTTCTCCTCCCATCTTTTGAAGAACAAAATATATATATATATAGTTGAAACTTACTGACGTATTCTTTTGTAATAGGAATGCTGAAGCAACTTGTCAGGAGACAAACCTACACTCCAGTGGTTCTGAAATCACCAAGGATGGAGATATCACCCATCACCCATCACCCATCACCCAAGGGGCTCCGGAGCGAATGCTCTTGGATGTCCCAAAGGTAGAGCCAACGAAATCCTTGAAAGATGCACTTCTTTCCCCTATCGCCCAAGGGGCTCCAGAGCGAAGGCTCTTGGCTGTCCCGAAGGTAACTGGTGTGACGAAGAAAGTCACACTTCTCCAGAAAGCTGAAAGTTTGAGAAAGATTACTAAAGATTATGTGAAAGCGTCAAAGCAGTACGCAATCGTGAGGGCCACAGCCAGAACGAAGAGCTTTCTAATTCAGGCGAAGGAAGCTAATCAGTTTGCAACTACGACTTTTGTTGCAGCTTCAACGGGGGGCAACAAAAATGTTGTGGCTCAACTACTTGAAAAGGTAGAAGACTCCATTAAAATGGTGGAGTCTGCCCAGAAGAAAGCCTCTGCTGAAAACATGGCCATCATTAGGGCCATTGGGAGGAGGGTAATGACCCAAACTCCTGTTGATGAAAAAAAGGCCCCTGTTGTTGAAAAAACAGTTTTGGCCTACGAACCGATAGTTCTGTTCAGAGCACAAAATCAGTCAAACCAAATCTCAGTCAACTCTCAGGAGCCAAAGGAACACCCGTTGGCTCAACAGGGTTCAAATAAGGAACACCCATCGGCCCGACAGAATAAGGAACACCCGTTGGCTCGACAAGGTTCGAATAAGGAACACCTGTTGGCCCAACGGGATTTGAATCAACATCAATTTGTTCGCTCTAAAAATGTAGGGACTGTTTTGAAAATTCATGAGGAATTTGCAAAAACGCAAACGATTCCTTCTATGCCCCTAGGGGCTCGATTTGATATATCATCCGGTCCAGTTTCAAAAAGACAAAGGCGAAGAAGAAATAAGGCCTTAAAGAAACTGGAACTAAGAACAGTGGCAATAAATGTTATAGGAGCTATTGAAAGGGCTCTCTCGAAAGATGAACGCAAAAAACAAATTGAAAGTCCTGTCTTTGTTGGAAAATCCAAGGTGGATGAGGGTAACCAACCTTTGGGAAATACTTCTACTTTGGTTGAACTATCTATGGAGGGAATAAGAAAAGGGCCTGTAACAAGGTCCATAACCCGTCAGGCTCAAAACAAAGCATCGCAGTCAGATGCTTCAAATATGAGTAATGTTGTGGGGGTTGATAATCCTTTATACGAACAAGATGATTTTATCTCGTTTGTTTCAACGGATACTGGAAACAATGAATTGAGAGATATCAACAAAGTCGCAGTTATGATGACTGAGGTTGAGAAAGAAGGTGAAAATTCGCAGGTCCAACAAGACCAAGGTCTCAAGGAAAAAGTGGTGGCCCTGCAAGAACAACTTGAGAGAAGAGAACGGGAAATGGCTGCTATGTTGGAGCAAATGCAACAGTTGCAGGCCCAAATGACAGGATCAGGAAGTGCACCCAAACAAATGACACAACCTGCTGTGGGGACATCTGTAGGCATACAAAGCACATTAGCCCCAGGGGGCAATGGTCCTTGTTACTCCGATCTAACCAGTGGTGGTATGAATCTAGTGCTCATGGCCATGATTGATGATATGGTGAGGAGACAAATAAAGAAAGTCAAAGAAAAAGATGATGAGAATTTTCGAATAATTACAAAACCTTACCCAGCATGGGTAGATGCTGTTCCATTCCCTTCTGGTTTTTCCCAACCAGATTTCAAAATGTTTGATGGAACAGGAGATCCAAGACAACATGTGGCTCATTTCCTTTCAAGATGCGGGCCAATAGCCCATAATGAGGCCCTGTGTCTGCAGCTATTTGTTCAGTCACTTGAAAGTTCTGCATTCACTTGGTATGCTAACCTTCCTGAGGGATCAATCCTAAATTGGGATTCCATGGTGAAGGAGTTCCTTAAACAGTTCTGCAACACACAAAGGCGAGTTGGAGTACCAGAACTGATTGAGACCAAGCAACGTGACAATGAGTCTGTTACAAATTTCATTGCAAGATGGCGAGCTTTGACATTTGCTTGTCCTCAAAAGTTTACGCAATTAGAGTTAATTCGGATGTGCCTTAACAACTTCCGACATGAGCTCTCTACGGCTCTTATGGCCCAAACTTTTGAAGGATTTAATGATCTATGCACTAAAGCTCATGATATGGAGCTCCATCTAGCTAAACGGAGGAGGCCTAGGGCCGTTGAAAGGGTTGAGTCCTCGACTGCAGCTACAATCGAAACCAGAAAGAAGGGTCCTGTTGTAGTAGGGGCTAAAAAGCCCAAGGAATTTAAAAAGGTGACTATGAAAGAGAGGTTGGAGAAGAAATATTCTTTCATGGATGATCTGGTCGAAGACCTATTTGAAGATCTATTGGAGCAAAAGTTGATTGCTCTCCCAGAGGTGAAAAGACCACATGAGGTAGGAAAGACTAACGATCCAAAGTATTGTCCCTACCATCATTTGATTAGCCATCCGATAAAAGAGTGCTTTGTTCTGAAAGATAAAATTCAGGAACTTTTGGACTCTAAGATTATCGAGCTCCCTCCTCAAGAGAAAGCATCTGCTAACCCAATCACTATCGACAATGATAATGAAGGTGAATGGGTTGTTTATCAGTCAAAAAGTATAAAGAAAAGACAAAATGCCACAGTGAAAGCTAGAAGTGTGGTTGATTCGACAACACAAGGGCCAAAAGTTTCCAAAAAGCAAAAACCAAAAGTTTCTAGGAAACAGAAAAAAGCCAAAGTAAGTAAGAGAAAAGGAAATAAGAACCCAAAGCAGGAAAAAGGGGAGAAATTGGTCCCTGATGAGCAGTTAGAGCAAGGTCCTCTTGTCCCAGTCACATTGGAGGAATTTCTACCTTCAAAATTTCAATCTGTGGAGTTGCAGACATACTTTGATAAAAGAAGGGAGGAAAAGTTTACTTTGGCCCCTTGCCTAACCATCATTGTTTTAAGTGATGATGAGGAAGATGAGGGTGAAGTTGGTTCAAAAGTTAGGGAAGGAGATTGCATTACATCTCCTATCTGCATACTTGACTCACCAGAGTATACACCAGCTTCTCCAGAATACACACCAGCCTCTCCTGAATATACACCAGCTTCTCCAAAGTACATACTAGAAGCTTTTTCTCCAGAATATTCGCCAGTACCACCAGTGTACTATCAAAGCACTCCAGAATATGTAAGGAGAACAGAACAAGAAGACACCGGGTGTAGGTCCGACTCTGAACTTGTGAAAAAGGCGAAAAAACGACTACACTTCAAGGATGATGAGGTGAATGGCAGGTGTATGTCGGATGATGAAGTATGGAAGCATTCAAGTAAACAAGCAAAGTCATCTCAAGTTAAGGATTCTAACGAAGACTGGGAACTTGACTTTTCTCCTGATGATTCACCATACGCATCCCCAGCTAGGACATATGATGGAGAAAGTGTATCAAGTGACCACTTTGACTTTCCCTGTAATGTCATCACTGTGGATGTAAATTTTGAAGAGCGAGAAATACATATCATTCGCAATCCAGGTGATGATGAGAAAGCAAAAATTGAAGCTAGAAGGGAAGCAGAACATCAGGCAAAAGTAACAGTCTCTTTGAAAGATGAGGGTTTTGAAGCCCATCAAAATTTGATTATTGAAAGAAATCAAATTTCTGGACACCCTTTCCCTAATTGGGTTGAATGGGTTCAGTTCCCACGAGGATATGCAGTACCTCGTTTTCCTTTATATAATGGGACAGGTTGTCCAAGACGCCATTTGGTTCGTTTCCTTGCACAATGTGGAAACACAGTAAAAAGTCAGGCGTTACTTCTACGGCAGTTCGTTCTTTCTTTAGAAGGATGGGCAACAGATTGGTACTTCAGCCTGCCACCTAATTCAATCCCAGATTGGGACACCATGGCTGATCGATTCTATAGGACATTTTATAAACCATGGCCAATAGAAATTGAGATGTCAGAACAATTGGATGACGAAAGTACATCTTCTCAAACATATGATTTCATAGAAGGCACAATTGATGAGAAGATTGAAACTGCCCTTGACCTTCGAGAGATGGGCACTTATCGCCCAAGGGATTTGTTCCCTTTATGGGTAGAGCAAACACCATTTCCTGAAGGATACGAACTTCCAAATTTTGTCCTATATGAGGGGTATGGAGATCCTCAAAAACATATTAGGCGTTTTTTGAAACAGTGCGGGGAAACAGCTCAAAATGAAGCACTTTGCCTAAAACAATTCCCCCTTTCCTTAGAGGGGATTGCCTTTGACTGGTATTGCTCCCTCGATGGAGTCGTGGTGCCTAGTTGGGAGGCCATGAAGAATGGTTTTGAAGAATCTCAATGCTTTTATAGGCGTGACTCCCGGTACCTAAGAAATGGGAGAAGAATGCAGCTCCAGGAAGATGGAGAAGTGACTGATGATAATGATCATCCTGCAGCTGGACCAGTTAACATGGTCCAAATAAGTGAGGGAATAAAAGAAGTTGAGGTCAACGAAAAGGCGGTTGCTGAAGTATGCCAGACTTATTTGACCTACCGGAGGAAAATACGAAATCCTCAAGACCCTCAAATGTCAGAAGTTCCACAGGTTTTGCTGGAGGAAGAGCAAGTGAAATATGATGTACTAGCTCATCTAAAGAAAATTCCAGCATTGTTGAGTGTATATGATGCACTGAAAATGTCTCCAGAGCTTCGAAAGTCTTTAATATATGCCCTGTCCAAGCCAGAGGATTTCCACAAAGAAATTGAGGGTAGAAATCAAGAGAAGGCAACTACATGCATGGCCATGGTAACCTTTGGTGACAAAGACATGTGTGCTAAAATGACAGACCATAATCGGCCTTTGTTTATCACTGGGCTTATCCATGATGTGAAAATTTCTCGAATTCTGGTTGATGGAGGATCCGCGGTAAACCTCCTGCCTCGAAGGGCCTTAAACTTGTTAGGGGTTCGAATTTCACAACTTCGCCCAAGTCGTTTGGTCATTCAAGGATTTAATCAGAATGAACAACGCCCAATGGGGAAGATTGAATTGCGAACCAAGTTTGGGGATATTGAAGAAAGCACTAAGTTCTTGGTCATTGATGTAGACACCTCTTACAATGCTTTGCTTGGGAGACCATGGATGCATAATCATCATGCAGTGCCATCAACTTATCACCAATGTATTAAGTATCCGTTGCCTTCACCCAAAAAAGAGGGGATAATTGTGGCTGACAATGATCCATTTGGAGAAGTAGAGGCTTATTATGCTGATGCTCGCTTCTATACAAAGACTTCACAAAGAAAGGGAAAAGATGTGAAAAAGTCTGAAGATACTCCGAATGTCAAAGATGCTCTAGAGTCTACTCCAGTTTCAACAAAAAGAACTTTTCGATATGTGCCAAAGTCCGAAAGGAAACTGGGGGCAAAGGCTCTAGCCCCAATAAATCCAATTTTGGATCTCAAGGGTGAGTTCACGTTGCCATTAAGGAGGACAGAATGCACCTATGTGGAGAAATATAATAAAATTGTGGTCCCTTCTAAAGGAAAAGGGTCGAAGCCCATCATATTCCACTCACTTGGAGATGTTGAACAGAAAGTGAAAGTTGAACAAGTGCCAGAAGAAAACATCTCGAGTTTTGAGAAGCCTACTTTTAGTGCAGAAATTACACAGATGTTGGTGAAAGTTGGTTTAGATCCTGAAAAAATACCAAGAACAATGACACCATTTGACTTTGCATTAACACCTTCACAGAGGCAAGCTATCCAGCAAGGCAGTATTATCACTGCTAGGACAGAAGGGTTAGGCTATCGGGGTGATGAGGAAAAATTTCCAGTAAACATGACTATCACTCAAGATGTGTTGGAAGATGTTGACCAAGATGAAGCTCAACCTGCACCAACAGAATTTGAAGCAGGAGGTCAAGCCACTGTGGATGACCTTCGTGAGGTAAATCTGGGTGATGAAGGAGAAAACAAACCAACCTTCATTAGTGCAAATTTAAAGGAAGAAGAAACTCGGCAATATATTTCCTTTTTAAGGGAGTATCGTGACATATTTGCATGGAACTACAGTGAGATGCCTGGTCTTAATCCAGAGATTGCAGTCCATAAGCTTGCAATTCACCCTGAGAAACGGCCAGCTAAACAACCTCAGAGGCGAACTCGACCAGAGCTTACAGCCCAAATTGAAGCTGAAGTCGACAAGCTTATCAATGCAGGATTCATCAGGGAAGTCAAATATCCAACCTGGCTAGCAAACATAGTACCAGTCAAGAAAAAGAATGGTCAAATCAGGGTTTGCATTGATTTCCGTGATCTCAATGAGGCTTGTCCTAAAGATGACTTTCCTTTGCCCATCACTGAACTTCTTGTAGATGCAACTACTGGGTATGAAACCTTGTCTTTTATGGATGGATACTCAGGATACAATCAAATCCGAATGGCACCTGAAGATGAAGAAATGACTGCATTCAGGACTCCGAGAGGAGTCTTTTGCTATAAGGTAATGCATTTTGGCCTGAAAAATGCTGGGGCCACGTATCAAAGGGCGATGACTGTAATTTTTGGTGATATGCTCCATGACACCATCGAATGCTATGTTGATGATCTTGTCGTCAAGACAAAGGAAAAGGAAAACCATGTGGAAGATTTGAGAAAAATCTTCGAACGTTTGAGGAGGCACAAACTCAAGATGAACCCACTAAAATGTGCATTTGGAGTTTCATCAGGAAAATTTCTAGGGTTTGTGGTTCGAAACAAAGGGATTGAAATTGATCCTACCAAGATTAAAGCCATTGCTGAAATGCCTCCTCCACGAAATTTGAGGGAATTGAAGGGGCTTCAAGGGAGATTGGCCTATATCAGAAGATTTATTTCTAACTTGGCTGGTCGATGTTTGCCATTCTCAAGATTGATGAAAAAGGGTGTTCCATTTGAATGGGATCAGCAGTGCCAAAATGCTTTTAATAGTATTAAGCAGTATCTTTTGAAGCCTCCAGTACTCATGAGCCCAATAAAAGGGAAACCACTTTTGTTGTACATAACAGCCTTGGATGGTTCGTTAGGGGCACTGTTGGCACAACATAATGAGCATGGGAAAGAAAATGCCTTGTATTACTTGAGTCGTACTTTGGTTGGGGCAGAAGTCAATTACTCGCCTATCGAAAAGACATGTCTTGCCTTGGTGTTCGCCTTGCAAAAACTAAAGCACTATGTCTTGGAACACGAAGTCAAGTTAATATCAAGAGCAGACCCCCTTAAAATATATACTTTCACGGCCCATACTTTCAGGGAAGATTGCAAAATGGGCTGTAATTCTCCAACAATTCGCAATTGAATATGTTCCCCAAAGAGCTGTAAAGGGGCAAGCTCTAGCAGATTTTTTGGCAGCACATCCTATACCTGATGACTCACCTCTAGTAACTGATTTACCAGATGAAGAAGTCATGCAAGTAGAAATTCAGAAAGGATGGGAGATGTATTTTGATGGAGCTTCAAGGAGTCCAGATGGCAAGAAGCAAGAAAATCCTAAAAATAATAAAGCTGGAATTGGAATCGTGTTTGTGACTCCAGACAATGCTATAATCACCCATTCTTTCGCCTTAAGTGAAGGATGCTCCAATAATGAGGCAGAATATGAAGCTGTAATTGCTGGATTAGAATTGGCATTACAAATTCCTATTGAAGAACTCTCAATTTATGGAGATTCGGAACTGGTGGTAAAGCAACTCCGTGGAGAATACATTGTTAAGAAAACAAGTCTCATCCCGTATCATGAAAGGGCTGATCAATTGCTTTCGCAATTCAGGAAAACACATATTTTCCATGTGAAAAGAAGAACGAATGCTCGAGCTGATTCACTTGCAAGTTTGGCTGCATCACTCACCCTACCAGATAGCAAAACAATTACTATCACGGTAGGTGAAAAAAGGGTGTTACAACCTTTAAAAGAAGTTTCTGACTTGGTTCCAATCTTGGTTGTCACCACGAAAGGAGAAGACGAGGAGGATTGGCGGGAACCATTCATAGCTTACCTCCAACATGGTAGGCTACCTGAAGATAAAGTAAAAAGAATTGAAGTGAGACGCAGGGCTACCAAATTCGTCCTGTGGAAAGATGGAACGTTATACAAAAGGTCTTTGGATGGAATGTTCATGCGGTGTATAGCCAAGGAGCGTATTCAAGAGGTAATGGCAGAAATACATGCAGGTGTATGTGGGGCACACCAAAGTGGTCCTAAATTACATATGCAGCTAAAACGGTTGGGATACTATTGGCCGACTATGATTGCTGATTGCATAGATTATGCTCGAAGATGCCAAGTCTGCCAATTCCATGGGAACTTTCTCCACCAACCCCCAGAGCCTTTACATTTAACAACTTGTTCTTGGCCATTTGCAGCATGGGGTATGGACATTATTGGTCCTTTTGTACCTCCTTCTTCAGCAGGATATCGATACATCCTAGCTGCTACTGACTATTTCTCAAAATGGGCAGAGGCCGTGGCTTTAAAGGATATAAAAAGCACAGTTGTCTCTGAGTTCATCCGAACCCATATCATTTACAGGTTCGGGATTCCAGAAAGTATCATCATGGATAATGGACAGCCATTCAGGAGTGATGCTTTGAACAAGTTATTTGCCAAGTACAAAATCAAAAACAACCATTCATCAAGATATCATGCACCTGCCAATGGTTTGGCAGAAGCTTTCAACAAGACATTGTGCAAAATTCTTAAGAAGATGGTGGATAAGAATAAAAAAACTTGGCACGAAAAGTTACAAGAAGCTTTGTGGGCTTATCGGACTTCGCACAGAACTCCTACTCAAGCAACCCCTTATTCGTTGGTTTTTGGAGGAGAAGCAGTGTTACCACTTGAGGTTCAAATACCATCATTACGAGTGGCAATACAAGAGTCTTTAACAGAAGATGAAAGTGCAAGAGTAAGGTTGGCTGAGCTGGAGACCCTGGATGAAAGAAGGTTGTATGCTCAACAGAACTTGGAAATCTACCAACAAAGAATGGCAAATGCATTCAATAAAAGAGTCAGGCTTCGTTCCTTTAAAAAGGGAGACTTGGTACTAATGGTTAGAACACCCATAGTAGTCTCACGAAGAACCAAAGGAAAGCTTAAGCCCAAATGGGAAGGACCTTATGTGATTGAGAAGGTTTATTCTAATGGGGCCTATTTGTTGATAACGATGGATGGTGACAGAATCATTCCCCCAACCAATGCAAGGTTCTTGAAGAGATATTACCCTTAAGAAAGCTTGCTAGGTTGAAAATCCGAAAGGGCGGCCTAGGCAAAAGTTAGGGCAAAAAAAAAAAAAAAAAGCCTGCTAGGTTGAAAACCCGAAAGGGCGCCTAGGCAAAAGTTAGGGCAAAGAAAAAAAAAGAAAAAAGAAAAAAAGTCAAAAAACCACCAACGGTATTGTATGTGGTTAAACTGCTAAAATATCCCACCGAAATCTAAGGTGGTAAAACATTGGATACTCCTGGCCCGCAAGAGTATAAACTGTGTACGGCCAAACAAAAGTGAAAAAAACCACCAACGGTATTGTATGTGGTTAAACTGCTAAAATATCTCACCGAAATCTAAGGTGGTAAAACATTAGATACTCCTGGCCCGCAAGAGTATAAACTGTGTACGGCCAAACAAAAGTCGAAACCCACCAACGGTATTGTATGTGGTTAAACTGCTAAAATATCCCACCGAAATCTAAGGTGGTAAAACATTGGATACTCCTGGCCCGCAAGAGTATAAACTGTGTACGGCCAAACAAAAGTCAAAAACCACCAACGATATTGTATGTGGTTAAACTGCTAAAATACCTCACCGAAATCTAAGGTGATAAAACATTGGATACTCCTGGCCCGCAAGAGTATAAATTGTGAACGGCTAAAATAAGACAAATCAATGTATTGTATTGAGAAATTTCATATAACAAATAAATCTATCACTGAGCGAAATTTCATAAATACATTATGTTCGGATGAATAAAAAAAATAAAAGTGCATTCATTCATTAAGAGAAGCCTTAGCCCTTTCAAAGGCACGTTCTACAACACTTTGTTGTCCATTCTTCTTCTTGTGTTGGCTCAAAACATTCAGAGCAGTTTGCACGTCTTCTTCTGATTTAGAAACATTCTCGGAAGCTTGTGCAAAATCACACATAAATGATGCATGTTCCGCTTGGGTGGATAACAATTCCTCTTCAAGTTGTTTGAGTAACTCTTTGGTTTGAATAATCCTTTGATTAAGACCCGCAATGTGCTCATCCGACTTGATAATTGAAGCAGACAACTGTTCATGTTCGCCAGAAACTTTGTCAAAATGAAGCTTCTTCTCATAATATTGGGCCTCAAATTCTGCAGTAGACAAGTTTGAAAAATCTGCAAGTTGGGTTTTCAAAGCAAAGCACCTAAGGAATATCTTCACCTTCTCGAAGAAGGAGATGAAGTCTACACCCAAACTCTTCAAAATCATGAAAACGTTGTTTGCTACAGCAATCATGCCATTAACATCCGTTATTGATTGGAGAGAAATAATAAGACCTTTCTGAATATGGGTGGCTGCTTCATTAGAGGAAGTTCCCAAAAGAAGGCTGGATGGAGCAAAGGGTGCTTCAAGTTTGTCAAATAATTTGTTAACCCCATTTGCTTCAAGTAAGTCTGCAAGAATTTGGGCCTCTTCCGACGTATCAGAAGTAATTTCGTCTGTCTCTTCCAATGTGTCAGAAGTATTTTCTGTAAAAATAGAAGGAGATACTCAATGAAAACGTAGAAGGTAAAAACAATTTATATACATAGATGAATGAAGTATACCTTGGTGTACGGCTTGAGGAGACTTAGGTGGGGGAGAAGACAAGTTGTGATTCCCACAAGCGGACCACGGATTCTGCAATGTGGCATGATCTAAAGAGAAAAGAGTTCCTTGAGTATGTATACATGATAAAATAAAATGAGGTACAAGGAATGAATAAGAATACCCTTAAAGGTAACCAATGGCATATGCGAGGCAGCTGGGGAAGTCCGAGGCGTCCGAGGCGCAGTGTCTAAGAGAAGGAAAGGTATTCAAAATTTATTTTAAAAAAAAAAAAAAAAAGAAGAAGAAGAAGAAGAAGAAGAAGAAGAAGAAGAAGAAGAATTATACCTTTCTCTAATAGCTTGGATGGCTCGTTCGAAGAAGGAGAACAAAAACCTACACTTGCTGGGAGCAAATTACTCATCTTAGTCGGTGTGCCATCTAAAAGAGGGGTGTAGTCATAAAACTCATCTTCACTCTCGCTACTTTCATTGAGAGAACAATCAAAAGATTTGGTAGGAGAAAGAATTTCAACACTCTTAATGCGAATACGACCCAAGGCAGTTAATTCATACCCATCTCCCTCAAAGAGTTCTTGAATCATATTCTCATCTTTATCTTCAAGAAAAGAGTACAAGTATGTACGAAATTGATCCATTGGGGTTTTGGTTGCTACGATGGGTTGGGAAGTAGCTGTACAATCACTGATAGACATAGTCTCTGGAAAAAACTTTGCGAGACTAGAAAATTGAGGACCAGAATCTACTTGCTCAAAGCTAAATCTCATTTTAAATTGAGAGTTACACATATCCTCGAAAAGATGAAGGAGATCTGAAACCGAGTAACTAGATCGAGAATGAGCAATAAGTGGTCGATTATTATCCATTCTCTGAGGTGATGATGCTTCCAGAACAATAGGTGAAGATGATGACCTAGCTCTTAAGTACGAAGGATTCTTCGTCTTTCGGTCTTTAATTGACATATCCAGTTTTCTCTTGCGTGAAGATTTCGGCTGGGAATGAGTAACATATTGAAGCACGGTAAAGGAAGTTCCCAACCACCAATTGGCATAAGGCATGGTTACGTGAGAAGTAGATCGGGAGCCTGGTAACTCCAATGAGACTTTTGTACCGCAGCGTAGCATATGGCGCCAGTTGTAATAAAATTTAGACCACTCAGAGGGCTGCCGACAAGATACATTAAGCGGTGTAGGGCATGCTTGAGCAAACCCAAATTGACGACCGAATCGGTTAGGGGAGTACGGTTCAGAAATGAAATTAAATCCCATTTTAAAAGTTAAAATCCCTTGCCTCAAAGATATAAGATAGCCAAGATGGAAAGGTGATATCCTCTCAGAGTCAACCAGAACGTCTGAAGGTTCACTTTCATGGGTAAGAGCCCTAAACTGACACTCCGTACGATAAGTTAAGAGAGAGTCCACAAATGGAAATTTATCAGTAAAAAACTGGGCAGCCGATTGGTTTCCAATAAACCCAAGATATGGTATGAAATGAATATCAGGAATCGGACAAATCGACTGAGGATCCCCATGAGAGTAAGTCTTGACAAAATATAGTGAAATCCATCCAAAAAGGTAATGTAAAGGACCCTGAATATTTTCCTTCCCAGGTGAAGATGATGATGCCATTTTCCCAAGAGAATGATAGAGGTATGCAAGGACGGGGATGGCCAGGCTAAATAAGGTTCCACTTGCCATTTTGGTGGCTACAGGAAAGGTCGTCGGACAAATTTCCCCGGAAGAGTGAGGGAAGACAAATCCGCTAAGCCAGCTCGCCAAAAAACCAGAAAGATACACATCATCAGGGATTCTGTCTTTTCGTTGAAAACCACTAATCGAAGTTGAGGATTCGTCAATGAATTTGAAAGTCCAGTGGTTAAACTTCTTGGATTGAAAAGAGCTGGCATAGATGTTGAAAAGCCCACGGCACGCCTTGGATGTCTGGGACGAATATAAAATGTCATTGGAGGGGGTGAACTCTTCATAAAACTCGCCAGGGATGGGAAGCCCGCTAATGCGATGAAGGTCCCATAAAGAGATCCCAAGTTCGCCGTAAATAGTGTGGAAAGTGTTGGTGTCCGGTGACCACCGCTCTAAGAATCCTTTGAGGAGGGAGACATTCCTAGCATAAGCAAATTGGGATACATAGATTGCAGCATAAATCCCACACTTCTTCAAAATAGGGGCAAATGTGGAAAGAACGTCATTCAACCAAAAAATCCATATAGGGGATTGCAAATGGGTAGAAATGCCGCGGACATTAAAAGAATTATCCCACTTCAATTTTTCATGCTTCATTCTCTTAATAAGAGTATTAAAATCAGAGCAGTGAAGGTCTTCAGAAAATGGACGAAGGATTGAGATAGGGAATGAACCAATTGATTTGGAGTGCCCTTTCTCGAGAATCTCACAGCAGTTTCAAATTCTTGTATAGACCAAGTCTTCAGAAGCCGTATGTAAAGGGATGTAGGGGTCCAACTCGGTAGGTGACAATAAAGCAGTGATAGGTTTATGCCGAATTATTTTCGGACCAGATTTATCCAATACATCCCTCTCGTCACGTCGAAGATATTCAAGTGTCTTTTCCATGCTTCCTTAAAAAAAAAAAAAAAAAAAAAAGGGTTAGTTGAGGCAAAATGTCCTAATATAAAGAAAGTGATGAAAGCCCCTTGCCAAGGATTCAAGCCGTTGGGGTGACGGACACAATCACTGCCAAGGCCTCAAGCCGTTGGGGTGACGAACACAATCACTGCCAAGGCCTCAAGCCGTTGGGGTGACGGACACATTCACTGCCAAGGCCTCAAGCCATTGGGGTGACGGACACATTTACTGCCAAGGCCTCAAGCCATTGGGGTGACGGACACATTCACTGCCAAGGTTTCAAGCCATTGGGGTGACGGACACATTCACTGCCAAGGATTCAAGCCGTTGGGGTGACGGACACAATCACTGCCAAGGCTTCAAGCCGTTGGGGGTGACGGACACAATCACTGCCAAGGCTTCAAGCCACTGGGGTGGCGGACACATTCACTGCCAAGGATTCAAGCCGTTGGGGTGAAGAACACAATCACTGCCAAGGATTCAAGCCGTTGGGGTGAAGGACACATCACTGCCAAGGATTCAAGCCGTTGGGGTGACGGACACATCACTGCCAAGGCCTCAAGCCGTTGGGGTGACGGACACAACCACTGCCAAGGACTCAAGCCGTTGGGGTGAACGGACACATTCACTGCCAAGGCCTCAAGCCGTTGGGGTGACCGACACAATCACTGCCAAGGACTCAAGCCGTTGGGGTGACGGACACATTCACTGCCAAGGCCTCAAACCGTTGGGGTGAAGGACACAATCACTGCCAAGGATTCAAACCATTGGGGTGAAAGGACACAATCACTGCCAAGGATTCAAACCATTGGGGTGAAAGGACACAATCACTGCCAAGGTTTCAAGCCACTCATTGCCATTAGGCTAGCAGGGGCAATGATACCTGCAAACAAACTCTGACGCCTTGCGTGTTGCCTGCAAAAAGAGATAAAAAAAGACATGAAATAATTGTTAACTAAAAAAAAAAAAACAAAAAAAATTAGTCATCATGATTCGTACAATTAAAATTCACTTGCACGAATCACGAGGGGCAAGGCTGATTCGACTTTTAAAAATTGGCCAATTGTACAAAGGGCTGCTACTAACACAACATAAAATAAAACGGTAGCAGGCTTAAAAAAAATTGGCCAATTGTACAAAGGGCTGCTACTAATACAACATAAAATAAAACGGTAGCAGGCTTAAAAAAATTTGATTTTCACAAAAAAAAAAAAAAAAAAAAAGGAAGAATTATTTGGGTTTAGCAAAATCTGCTGTTACAAAAAACGTTATAGCAGGTTTTTTCTTTAAACAAGAAAAGTCTTTGTTTGGGCTCATAGTTACCCCCCCCCCAAAAAAAAAAAAAAAAGCATGGTATCCATGAAGCTAGTGTGGGAATTAAAAAGACAACCTGTGTTGGTTTGTTCTTCCAAAAAATAAAAAAAAAAAACCTACTAAACAGTTTGAAACTTTGTTTGGCCTATTTAGATTTATGGTCTACAAAAAAAGGGGTTAAAAAAAATTTCATCTAAATTCTTTGTGACAAGGACTTTGTTTGGCCTATTTAGATTCATGGTCTACACACAAAAAAAAAAAAAAAAAAAGTCCTTGTCATGATGAAATTTCAAATTTCAACAAAGTCCTTGTCACAAACTGTTTATTTAAGAAAGGTTTCAAAAATTTGAAATTTAACAGATTTTGAAATTTTAGAATCTGTCTGTTAAATTTCAAATCTGAAAATTAAAGATTTCAAAAAAAAGATTCTTTTTTTTTTTGAAACCTGTTAAATTAACAAAGTCCCTGAAAAAAAAAAAAAAAAAAAAAAAAAAAAAGAGGAATCTGTTAAATCTGTTAAAGAAGAACCTGTTAAAGAATCTGTCAGATTAAATTTTTAAACAGTTTGTGCCAAAATCTGTTAAATTTCAACTAAAGGCTTTGTGACAAGGACTTTGTTTGGCCTATTTAGATTCATGGTCTAAAAATAAAAAAATAAAAAAATGAAAAAAAAAGCATACCTGATATGAAAAGATCCTTGTGTATTCCTTAAGGTACTCTTTTTGCTGGAAGGAGAGAAGAGAGAATGGCTGGACTTACCAAACTATTTGCACAATAAACGTGTGCAAAGGCAGAGTATTTGTAGAGCAAAGGGTTTTGCTTGAATGTGTCTCTCTAAGAAGGATAGTTTATATAGGATTGAAGTCTTGTTCCAAGAGTTTCAGGTATATGCAAAAACAGGTTTGTGTAAAGCCCCTGTCCCACAAGGATTCTAAAAATATATATATATAATATAATAATAATAAAAAAAGGGGTTGTATATTTTTGAGATTGTGGAGCTTACAAAGGTGAAGTCTACAAAAAGAGCCCATACAACAGCCATCCCATATATATATAAAAAAAATTAGGAGATTCCTTCAAAAAGAAAAGTAAGCCTACATGGAATGAAGAAAGAGGCCCATAAAAGAAAAGGCCCAAACAAATCTTGGACCATACCCATCAAGGTCCATGATAGCCTAGAAAAATCCATGATGGCCTACAAAAAAAAAAAAAAAATGGTGGCAAGTTGGAAGTCCACAAAAGAAAAAGGCCCAATTAAAAAAAAATGGTGGCCTAGAAAAGGAAAGATCCATGATGGTCTAGGAAAACTCATAATGGCCTAAAAAAAAAAAAAAAAAAAAAAAAAAAGTCTGGTCCATAAAAAGGACCCATGCAACAAAGTAAATAGCCCATGGACTATAAAGGGCAATTAACCCTTTATTTTTTATTTTTTTTTAAAAAGATCAAGTCCACAAAAAGGACCCATGTAAAGTAAAAGGGCCCATGAAAAAAATAGCCGTCAACCCCCAAAAATATATTAAAAAAAAAAAAAAAGGAAGAGGCCAGGGATCAAAGCAAAGAAATAATCTCATCCAAGACCTAAAGATCATCCAAATAAAAGTGCCAAATTGTCGTGACTCGCACAATTAAGAAAATTCACTTGTGCAAGCCACGAGGGGCATTTGTTGGCACATAAATTTCAACTAAATTTATGACACGTATAGAGCCTATGATAGGAAGGTTGTAGATAATCACTTCCTAGATCAACATGATCCGTTGAAGTATATAAATAAAAACGACGTTGTATCTTAACGACGTTATTCAAAATGCTCAAGTGACATGTGGAGCCTACGAAAGATGACACCTGTAGAGCCTACAGCAAGGACACCACACAGGATGAAACCCCAAAGATCAATCCGGTTAATCAAATATACGATTAACCAGATAGCGCTATTATTCAAAATTCAAATGGCTGATCAAATATACGATTAACCATATAGCACTATTATTCAAAATTCAAATGACGCTATCATTCAATTTGAAATTCAAATTGAAGATGAGGCATTCCTATCACCTGATGGCCCTCCATAAATATGAGGACCATCACACAAGATGGGGGGATCGGAAGAAATCAGAAGTGAAAAGATCAGAGAGAGAGAAAGAAATTGAGAGCTAAAGAAATCGTTACAAGAAAGAAGAAGAGAAGCTAGAGAACTGAAGAGCCTACGCTAATGGCGATGAATAGGTAAAGGGTTCCAAACCCAGAATTGTATTTTGTATTCGAGGGTTCAAAACCCATAACAATTTTAATAAAATATTTATTTTTCTTAAATTGTCTTTTGTTGTTTATTTTGTTCTTCATTAATCGGAGGTTTCGTTTGTATAAAATGTGTAATTAACGATCTGAAATACAGATCGAAAATAAGAACCTGCTTTTCAAATAATCAACACTGTTTAGTCCAAAAACTAAACAGTGGACATTTGTAACATAAATTTTGAAATGTGTTGAAACACTTCAATGTTTTAAAATTTGTGTCTACAGGGCCCACTAATTTTTATGCTTTCTAACTGGGCTCTGATTGGGCTTAATCAATTAGATGAGCTCGAGTTAACCCCTCTTACAATCTACAATCAAATAAGATCATGCGATCAAGTGCAAGGATAGAGGGTTGATCTAGGAAATTGGATTTCATAGTCGGTTGGCAACTTTGATTCTCTTGCTCGACTAAAGCATCACTCGTTAATAAGAGACTACTGATTAAGGGTGTTTAAATTACCTAGTGAATCGAAGGAACTGAATTAAATCGATCTCTTTAATTTAGATTGGGTTGGTTTGAGGAGTGCATTGGTTTGGTTTTGGGTCTTCAAATCGTCAAACTGATAAGATTGGGTCGATTCTTAGTTTAGACCCTTACCTAAATCGAACCAACCAAAGAACTGAACCTATTTATATATATATATTAAAATTTTCTTTATATTAATATGTTTTTTACCTAATTGGTTTATTACAATCAACTTGATTGCACATAACAATTTCACACATACAAAGGTGAAAGAAGGAAATACTAGAAGTATGAGTTGAATTTTGTAGTTGATTTAAATTTGTATTTAGTTATATGAATGGATTTAATTGTATTGGTTATGTTTTAAGTTTGACTTGGATTTAATTTGTATTTAACTTGCATTAAATAATATTTTAGCTCTTTGTTTTTGTATTATGTTTAAATATTAAAGACTTGTTTATTGTAATTATTTATTATTGATTGATTCACTTATTAAAAATATGGTGGAAAATCAACCTGAACTACATTCGGTTAAGTTGAATTAGTTCTAGTGCATGATTAATTTGAGTTTTGAATTCAAAATTTGAAATCGATTATAATTAGATTAATTACATATTTAATGTCAAATCAAACCATACCGACCCATAAATAACCCCACCATGGACGAATACACAAAATATAGGCCTGGCTCATTGAATAGTTTTTGGTCATTGAGATAGTCCCTTGGATTCAATCTATATACTCAACTCGGTCCACATCAAGCAGGTCAGCCTAGGGTGTCCCACAGAATGAACAAGTCGGACAAACCGTGGAGTCGGACTGTTTGGCAGTAATGCCAAGCTCCTGGTCAGCACAACCTCAATTAGGACGGTGTAAAATATCATTCAATCAATTAAAATTATATTGATTCGCATAATTCGTACTGATCTATTCATTAATTCCATATTAAATTTTAAAATTCGTAATCCATTTTCAAAACTTGCTCCACTCAACATACATAATTTTTTAACCTCAAATAAAATATCAAAATAAAAATGAGTGTGAGAGATTTAAGATGTGAAATTTATTACATATTAGTAGTGAATATATATGAAAAATATTATGTAAAATTAGTTTTGTTTTATATATATAAAAAATATTATGCAAATTAGTGTTATATATTATGTAAATACTTAATAATTGTTTAAGAATATTCTTCAATCAACTAACAAATTAAAACTGTCCCAAACTGCAGTTTAGTTATTTGTCAATTCACTATTCACGATTTGATTTATGATTTTATTCTCAAAACTGCCTCATAATCACAATTGATTAGTAACGCAACCTGACCACTTAAGCAATCCCCGAGTTGGCTTAGGGTGTTTCAGTCTATCCATATGGCGAAACTTGGAACGTGGCAAGGCCCAACATGGTCCCCTAACTACGAGAAATTGTTGTATGCTAGGAGGATGTTATGTGTCATTATCAAGTGGTATCTTACACTAATCACAAATGTATATGTCACTTATTATCTCTCAAACACCCAACATAAATGTAATAGACATTGTTGTCAAGTCCAATCACAATATAGAATGGTACCATTGTGCATCTACCCTACTAACAGCAAAAAATTTATCCCTAACTACAACCACTTGCCACCACTTGAAGGACATATCTTGTAGCCTTTTCCCTAGAGTACGTGCACAAGGTGGTTTAATGGGGCAAACTTTTATTGGATGACCATAAACTATAAGTTTAGGGGATAGGCCTACAAAACTTAAAGTTAAATTATGCATTTGGTCCTTATAGTTTATACAATATATAATTTGGTCTTTATTGTTTTAATTTGTTCGATTGTGCTCCTTAATTTGACGGATTGTGTCATATTAGCTCAATAAATAACAGTTGTTAGTTTTGTGGTGGACGGAAAGTCATCACGTGCTCAAACAATGTGTTAATTTGGTCTCTGTATGTAGTTTACACGATATGTCAATTTGGTTCTTATTGTTTTAATTTGCTCGATTTTGACAGGGACCAAATTGACACATCATCTGACTTTTTGTCCACCAAACTTAGCAGTCATTATTTATTGGACTAATATGACAATCCGTTAAATTAAAGGACAAAATCGAGCAATTAAAACAATAAGTATCAAATTGACACATCGTCAAAATTATAGGGAACTATTTACATAATTTACCCAATTTAAATCTCCCTAACTAAACATGAGTGTAAACACAAGATGTCTTTTTTCAAACCAAGCATCAAATAAATATTTAGGCTCGGAATCTTCTGTCTTTTATTGCAAATTCCAAAACACTCATGGTCTTTAGGTCATTCTTGGGATTCTCACATGATACAAAAATTGTAAGTGTTTTGAGATAAGAGGTGGCAAAGAGATTTGGGATAGAGGAGACTTGCCAATTATTTACAACTATAACAAGACAGGAGTAATATACTACAATTTTTGGCCGAATAACTGCTACTATTAATGTGGTTTAAAAAGTATTTGCTTCCCTTGATTTTTTTTGATTTTTATTTATTTATTTATTTATTTTTGCAGTTTCTGATTTGAGACCAACTGTGTTGCAATGGATGAGGATTGGGAGAAGGAAATGTTGAGGAATTCAAAAGGAAAAAATCTCCCAAAGCAGCTATTTGGAAGATCACCCAATCATTGCAATGGATGAGGATTGGAAGAAGGAAATGTTGAGGAATTCAAAAGGAAAAAATCTCCAAAGCAGCTATTTGGAAGATCACCCAATCATTTCCAAATTTTGTTGGAATATGAAAGCTTACCAACTGCAGTGGAGAGCCAGGGATTGCAACAGGAGGAAGGACATATTATACCTCCTCTGGTCATATCCTATGAAGCGAGAATCAGACCAGGCTGACTTGTTCCTGCTCCGGGATAAGGTTCATCAAGCTCAATCGGATGATAAAAGGACTAGATTCTACTATGGAAAAAAATGCTACTAATTTAGGCCAGCTAGTGGAGGACATCCATGCTGTAATGGAGGATGGTTGAATTTTGTCTGGCTAAGCATGAATTCTGACATCAAGCTCTATGATGCAAGTCTTAGACGACACTGCAACAGGGGAACCACAACATGATAGGCAAGAAGTAGAAGTACATATAATTGGTTCTGCTGTTCGCCAAATTTTTCATTTTTTTGAGGGGGGACAACTTAAGGTGATAGGGATTTCTGGGTACAGACCAGTGATGGTAAGGGAAGCCTTGAAAGATCATTCTGTGAAAAGAGGCTTGTTTAATTTAGTCATCAGTGTCCGTGTCCAAGAAGACTATGGCATCTGTGAGGTCCAAAACAGCATTGCACAAGAGATTCATAGAATTACAGGAACTGACATTTCACTCCCAATAGATGAGGCACTCAAACCCTACAACTTTTTACTATTTCTGGATTGCAGGAATCAAAGTAATAGATCTACATGACTTGAAAATCCCTGAGCATGGATCAGTGGGTGCTTTGCATCTCGGCTCGGGAATGTCTATAATATAATGCTGGTGGATCATGAAATCAGGATGGAGGATCATCAGCTACCATGGAGCTTGTTCTGGAAAAATGTTGCCAATTTTCCTTCTTTGAAAATAGAACCAATTGCCTCACAAATTAGTTGAACTGTGCCACAGCCATTTACTTGCCTTCATTCTACTCACAAGGGCCTTAAAATCTGTCACTGATGTTAGGGTCTGGCAACACGCACTTGGAGAATTATCGTCATCTTCTTTTTCCCCTCTGATGAAAGGTAGAAGTCATGAAGTCATGGTAAGTTGTGTTAAAACTTGTTTGGGAACGCAAGGGCATTGTTACAAGGCATTGCATTAAACACTTGTGCACTTCAGTTACTAAGATATAAAACTCGAAAAAACTTCATTAGTGTCCTGTTGGATCGAGAATGATTTGATAGAAAACAGAAACAGAAGGAAACCACGTGCTCAAAAGATCTTATTAAATCCTTCTTATTAGAGAAGGTCAGCATAGGTTATGTTCGAATGCGAGAAGAAACTAGAGATGTACTCTTGGAGCAATTTATTCCTCATTTACATCCTTTGTATCTTAAGCAAGAGGGTTTTGGATTATCAGAGGCACCAGAGGTTGCAGAGTGGGATGCCAAGGAGATATACCTGAACAATAATCATCTGTCCGAGCTTCCAGAGAAACCGAACTGCCCTTCTCTAGTTACACTGTTTTTACAAGGAAACTATGACCTTATGGAAATTCCTTCCTCATTCTTTGAGTGTATGCCCATGCTCCAAGTTCTAGATTTTGTCCCATGCGAGCATAAAGTCCTTTACCAGCATCTATTTCCGGATTAGTTTCCCTCCAAGAATTATTTTTAAGAGGTTGTGAACTTTTAATGGAACTGCCACCTGAAATTGTGAGCACTTTCGAAACTCCAGGTGCTTGATCTTGAAGGAACTGAGATTATGTATCTGCCTAAGGAAATTTCAGGACTTACAAAGTTGGAGATGCTTGGAAGTATCCCTTTATGGATATGGAAAAAGCTACAGAGAAGATAAGCAGATATGCAAAAGGATTCCAGCAAGGGTCATTAGCAAGCCTCTGTATGTTGAAAGCACTGAGCATTGATGTGAAATCCAGATGATGATGAGTGGGTAGTTGATGTAAAAGATGTCACAGATGAGCTGCTTAAATTAAGAAGTTTGATGTCTCTAAAATTGTATTTGCCAGAAGTTGGACAACTGAAAGGAATTACATCTGTGCGAAATTTCAAATTTACTGTTGGTCATCATAAGCAGTGCATCATATCTTGCCTACCACATGGAGGTTGAGGAAGAGTTTGAGAAACAGGAAAATTACCTAAAATATATAAATGGCAAGTACATACCGATTGAAATCCAGAATACACTCAAATGTACTTGTGCTTTTTTCCTAGAACGACATTGGACTGTCAAGAAGCTATCTGAATTTGGAAATGAAAATCTGGTTGAGCTGAAATTTTGCTTGTTTGGCTGAATGCAATGAGTCTTCAAAACAATTATAGATGGAGAAGAAATCTATACAGAAGGAGATCAGATGTGTGAATCAGGCGTTGATAAAAAACTGGTATTCAACTCACTAGAATACTTGGGTATTCATTGCATGATGAATTTGAGAAGCATCTGGGAAGGTCCAATTGGTAAGGATTGTCTATCCAAACTAAAGTACATGGCCTTGCATAGTTGCCCCCAATTTGACTAGCATTTTTACAGCAAGCTTGCTTGGTAATCTCGATAACTTGGAAGAGCTTATAATTGAAGACTGCCCACACATCAACAGTCTAGTAAGTCAAGAATCTTCGTGCTTTTGAACCAAAACCGTTTCTCCCAAGCTTGAAGAAGACATCACTTCTTGACCTACCTGAGTTAGTAAGCATTTCCAGTGGCCTTTTGTTTGCACCGAAATTAGAAAGGATTATCATCTATGCTTGCCCTATGCTTGAAAGTCTTTCTCCAATGGAATTGTCCAGTAACGATCTAAAAGTGATCAAAGGGGGAGATTGAATGGTGTGAATTCATTAAAAGTGGCTTGAATCTGATTGGAGCAGCAGACAGAAAGATTATATGGCTAATGTCTTTGTCAAACTAAGAAGGGATGCAAGTTTGATGGATCAATTAGCAGAAAGTGGAAATTCAATGTAGGGAAAGATTTGAAGCTGTCGTAATGGCCAGGTAATATCTCTTTCTTTTCCACCTTGCAGAAAGTAGTATTTACTTGTCTGAAAGTTTTGTTTTTACCATGCTCTCTTAAAGCCTACACTATCTACACTTGATAATCCCACATAATAACAATTCAATATCCTTTTTAAGGCTTTGAAAACTTTCATGTGTACGTGACCAAATTTTTACTTTACTGCTCTTTAAGGGGGTGTGTAGTGTGCTGTAACTATAGGTTTCTATGTTAAAATGAACATCCACACTTCCACAAACCTAATTGGGTCCAAAAACTGCATTTGTGTATGTGTGTACATAGGAAGAAATTTGGTTGAGCTTCAGATTTTTTTTAAAAAAATTAGAAACTAGTTTAGAAACTAGTTTAACAAAAATAAACACAAAAAAAGGTATTTTTAATTTTTGAAATTTATTTCCACCTGAAAAAGTATAAAATCATATGAAAATAATGACTGTCTTAAATTTTTTTTATTTTTTTCACCAAACTAATTTTTGAAAATTTTTTCAAAAACAACTTTTGAAAATTCAACCGAACATGTGAATTTTCAGGAAAGATGACAGATGCATCCTAGTTCCTTACAATTTTTTTGCACAAGGCTTATAATGACAAATGGTTTGTCTAAATTTAGGGCTACCTTCATTTTACTTTGTTCGGACCATAAGACTTGCCACACTGACCTAGCAAAAAGACTGAATGCTCTTGATTCTACGAGAATTTTTGTAAAAGCCTTTCATTTGCTTCGTATCGAAACTAGCCTATGCTATTACACTCATTCTGCTTAAATTTATATATATATGAAATAACTTTTTATTTTATTTATTTTTTTGGTTTCCAATAGTTGAATGACCCTTATGGAAGAAGATCAAAACGGTCTTATGAAGCCAAGCACCAACAGTGACCTACAGTTGTCGATAAATTACAGAAGAATGTTCACACGGAGATGCCAAGATTAAGCTTTAGTCACTTCTCGGCAAATTTCTACGAAGCACTTGCTGCTTGTCTGAATGTTCTTGAATACCTTCAGCTTTTTTGTTTTCCATTACCCAAAAAAAAAAAAAAACAAACAGAAAACAAAAACAAAAACAAAAATTGTTATGCGATGTTTGTCTAAATGTCTTGGATGTTTCGGGAAGTAATTAAACCCTTCTCTACTCTACTAAAACTGAACTCGGATATTTTTTATTATTTGATGTGGCCATATGTTTAATTGTTGTATATTGTAATACTGCTACTACTACTGCTGTTTTTTTAATTTCATATATTTGGACAATGTTTTGAAAATATTCCAAAATTCTCTGTTTTTATTGTTTTCTAGTTAATTCATGATCTTGTATTGTTTATCTGCAACAATATGTACTACCACAGCTCCATGGAGGGAAGATTAAACCTCACAACTTGTTTTAGCTCATGGTGCACAATTGGACCGTGTTTCGCTTTATTTAGTTGAATTGACAGGTGTAGGCTTAGCATCTGCTGCTACAAAATTGAACGGAGACAGACGGTTAAAATCTTTGGAGAGTTGGATGAAATTACAAAATTGTGTAAGTAGGCATGAATAAAATTGTTGGATCTTATGAGATGGAAATTATATCAATTGGGTTGCATGGCATGGTTGATGCCATAATTAATGGTGAGATTTTAAGAGTTGTTATAGTCCAATTTTTAGGTCAGTTTGGCCATTCTATTTTAGTTAGCTCGGTCATTTTATTCTGGTTGCTCTGATCAATTTGGCCACTCTGTTAATCATGTTCATTCTTTACTCATATATTGGTCATGTCATATTTTTTAATGTTGTGCTATTTTACAATCTCATCTTATGTGAAAGTAGTTTAGAAGAAAAAGATTTGAATATAAAATATATGTTTTAATCATGCTTTTAGTCTTTTCTTCCTATCAAACTCTTCCTTTCTAGTCAATAACTTTTATGGGGGCTGTGAGTTCATATTCTTAATAGTCGTACGGCATGTTTAGTTTGATTTTTTAAAATTATTTTTAAAAAAAAAAAATTGAAAAAATAAATACTATAGTTTGACAAAAATAAATATTAAAAATATATTTTTAAAAATTATTTCTATTCTCCAAAAAAATATAAAATTATATAAAAATACTAAGTGCTTTTAATTTTTTTAGTTTCTTTCATGAAACTAGATCCTTTTGCTTATGATGCGTTCTTTCAAATGAAAAGCTAACATTTGTTTTAATTACTTCAAAAGGTAATAATATAAGAGTTGATATTTTTGTTCTTTTAAGTGTAAATTTGAATATAATATGTGTAGTCGTCATGGTTTTAGTCTTCTCTTGGTAATAAACTTTTCTTTCTTGGCAGAGGGGTTGAGAAAATTCTTAAACACTCCAACTAGACAAGACAAGACAAGGGGAAAAAACAGATAGAGATTATTATTTTTGAACAATTTGGTACTATTTTGAAATGGAAAGCCACATTTGCTTATACGATAATACTAACGATAAGAACTCAAATGTAAAAAAAAAAATTTAAATTAAATTAAATAATATATGATATAGATTCATTTTAAATGTGAGTATTATCTCATTAAAGTTAAATTTAAACCACACACTTCTATAAAATATTTTTAGGATTAATTACTAAAAAGTCCTATCTACATATTTGGTGGTAGTTTAGGTCCTGTCAAAAAGTTTTTGAACCATTAAATCCCATTTATAGGTAAAAATACGTTTTATCCTTTAATCTCAAAACTGAGAATGTTTTCAATTTTAAAACTGAGAATGTTCTCAATTTATAATTATCAAAACTAAATTTTTTTTTAATTTTTTCTAGTATGTACTAAGAATATTATCAAAACTAAAAAATTTATAATTATCAATTTTGAGAAATTTCTCAATTTTTTTCATGATTAAAATTGAGAATATTATATACTAAGAATGTTCCCAATTTCAAATTAGAATTCAGAAGAACAATGTAGTCTTTCTTCATCTGACTTTTCGGAGACAAAGCTCCCTTGTGATCCACCGTAGAATCGTCCACTTTTCCCTCTTTTGCAGCCCAAGAAAAACCGACCTTCTGACCAAAGGATTCGGCAGAGAGAGATAATCGGACTGAACGAGTCGAAGACTGGCCTTGATGTAGTGACAAGAGATAGAATCGGAGTCGAGTTTTGAACGATTGGAGGATTGAGTGAGTCGGCAAAGGGCGTTGAAATCGAGAGGACATGATGAGGCGGTGGCATAGAGGTAACGGGCGACGGAGGCGGTGGTAGAGGAGGAGGAGGAGAAGAGAGGAGAGAGGTGGAGTTGTAGAGAGAGAAAGAGAAGGAAGATGAGGGACATATGGGGAGCTCTCTCTCACTGGTATTGCTTCTGCTGCTGCTGCTGCTGCAATGGCTTCTTCATTGAAGAAGACTACTGACTCTGAGAGAGAGCTTGGATAAAATGAGTGTAGTAATTGTAATTGCGTAGAACTTCAAATTGCAACTGTGAAGAGAGAGAGAATGAAGACAGCAATGATGTTTGGCAGCTATGAGGAGATCTTGGAAGGATAAATTGAGCTATTAAAAATTAATGGGATTTAAAGGAGCAAATAATTTTATTTAGGACTTAATGGAGTATAAGTTCACAAAATGAGACTTGTATGTAAATACCCCATATTTTTATGTGTTTAATTTCTTAATCCCTAGTTAATATAAGAGTCGACTTCTTTGTCCATGAAATGTATGTCTTGTTTCTTCTTAAGGTTTTATCAATAATTTTACTAATCATGAAATTTTAATTAGAATGTTAGTTGGAAAATAACATGTAAATGTAAATTTAAAATGATCTTTTTTATTTATCTAAATTTTTGTTTGATAATTTATAGTTGCACAATGCGGGTGTTTGGATTGGCTTTTTTACTATTTTTTTTTTTTCTAAATTTTTAAAAAATAAAATTTCACACTTTTGCATTCTAATCAACTAGACAATTAACAAAAAGTTATAAAATAAAAAAATAAAAAACTTGAAAAAAAAGTCCAAAAAAGTAAAAAACAGTTTTTTTTTTTTTTTTTTGAACTTTTGAATTTTTTTCTTAATTTTTTAGTTTTCAAATTTAAAAAATAAAAACAAAATTGACATAATTTAAAATAATAAAAAAAACACTAAAAACAAAAAAATAAATGTGACCTCCTTAGCCATGTGCCAAAAGAAATAACAATAAAGGGTGGAAAAATGACTCGTAGCTCGAATTCGGTAGCCCGAATTCGGCTCGAAACCCAAAACGACGTCGTTTTGGGTTTCGATTTTTTTTTTTTCTTCCTTTTCTTTCTCTTCCTTTTCTTTCTTTCTTTTCTTCTTCTTCGTTGAACACAGGAGAAGAGCAGAGGCGAGAGAGAAACAGAGTCGTCGTCGTCGCAGCTCGTCAGCGTCGCAGCTCGTCGCTCGTCGGCCGATCGTCGCATCGCAGCCCCGCCTCCGCCTTTGCTTCTGCCTCCGCCCGCCGCCGCCTCCGCCTCCACCTCCGCCTCCGCCTCCACCCGATTTTGTTGGCCTCTCCAGTCCAGTTCTTTTTCTCCTTCTTCTTCTTCCTCCTTCTCTTCTTCTTCTTCTTCCTTCTTCCTTCTTCTTCTTCTCTTCTTCTTCTTCTTCTCCGAATTCGAGCCAAATTCGAGCCTCCAAATTCGAGTTACGAATCGGAACTGTAAAGGGTGAATGCTCACAATAATTACACCAGAGAGAGGGTGCATAGTTTAATTGGATATTTATTGAATTTTGTACGTCGATTGTGCCTCCGGCACAACGGTCCTTGTTGCGCATCCAGATGAGTGTATTTTGGGTTGGTTTTGATAATTTAAATTGTTTATTTTTTAAAAATATATTTAATAAAATATATTTATAAAAAAATTAAATTAATCGGATATTGTTAATATTTTCATTGACTCATATTTGTATTCAGTTTCATATTTAAAATCACACTTATCATTTATTTTTGTAGATACAAATGTGAATTCATAAAAAGATTAACAATGTCTAATCAATTTGATTTTTAATAATAGATATATTTTACTCGATTTATTCTAAAAAATGAATAATTTTTAATTATTAAAACGAGCTCCAAAATAAGCCCTTATGAACACATAACAGTAACTACAATGCCGGACACAATAGCCTATCAGCCACCTTGTTTCCGAATATTAGTGAAAAATTATATACTTCTTTAAAAAATAATATTAATAATAATAGAATAGTGTAATGATGTACAAATAAAAAGTATATATAAAATAATATGATAAAATTGTAAATTTATCATTTTAAAATAATTTTTTTTTTAAAAAAAAACATCAAATATTTCTTAATATCAAACTGTTACCGCCCATATCAAGAATAACATTTTCAAAAAGAATAACAGGAAAAAAATGATTTACAAACTAAATTTATATAAAAAAAAACTCATCTATAATAATGTAGCAGTGGCATTTATAAAAGGGTAAACTATCAATAGGTCCTACTTTAGAGACTTATTACCCAATAGGTCCTACTTTGGAGACTTATTACCCATTAAGTCCTATTTGATAAATTTATTAAGTGATAAAGATAAATTTATCAGTCTTTTTTTTTATGAATAAATTTATAGTGATAAATTTATCAGTCTCTTTGTTTTTATGAATAAATTTTTAGTGATAAATTTATCAATATCTTATTTTTATAGTGTTAAATTTATTAGTTAGGACCTGTAGGTAAATAAGTCTAGTTAATAGGACTAATTGGTAAATACCCCTTATAAAATTATGGTGGAATTTTATTTTGAAATGTCAAGACCACAAAATACCGGGTGATTCTAAATGAGCCCAAAAATTACATTGAACACCCCACATCATTTTGTGTAAGAATTTTACATAAAAATTATGATTGTACGCTATTGTTTACAGAAAAGAGTGAATGATTTGAAATATATCAATTAAATTTATTTTGGATGTGGACTACTTTACAAAATTTTTATTTTTTAAATACATTGCCAATTCATATCCGATGGAAAAATAGTATACAAACAAAATCATATAAAATTCTTACAACGTGAATGACGTTTGTATAAATTCACGTGATAAGACTTTTGTTTTGAAATGGTAAAATCACAATTAGCTCAGCAAATATTTTATTTATACATTATTACTTTATTTTTCATTCACACAAATGTATATTGTAAAGTCGTGATTTGGTATGGTATTGACATTTTGTGTCATTTTTATTCTCAAATTAGGTACAAACAACCATATAATTTTCACATATATATAAATAATTCTATAATTTAACTCTTTTCAATTTCCATACACATCGATAACTAGTAAAATATAGACAGAGTCTATTTTATAGTATACAAAGAATCATGGAGAAAACTAGCTTCCTCATTGCTGCTGTAGTATTGTTGGTACTGAATCATTCACTTTCTTCCATAGCTTTAACCAACTTAACCACAGACCAATCTGCTCTTCTCTCCTTCAAATCCTACATTACTTTAGACCCATACAATGTCTTGGCTGATAATTGGTCCACCTCTACCTCAGTTTGCGACTGGGTTGGGATCACCTGTGGTGTCCTCCACCAAAGGGTCACATCCCTGAATCTCTCCGACATGTCCCTCACAGGCTCGCTCTCTCCCCACCTCGGCAACCTCTCATTTCTATCTTTACTTGACATCAGTTTCAACGATTTCCACGGCCAAATCCCCGAGGACTTGTCTCGTTTGCATCGACTCAAACAAGTCAATTTTGGGTACAACAACTTTACTGGAGATTTGAATTCATATTCATGGTTTGGTAATTTACCAGAGCTTCAATACTTGCTTCTACGCAGCAATACTTTAACAGGCACAATTGGGTCTTCACTGTGCAACAGTTCAAACCTGGAGGGACTCGATTTAGGCCAGAATTATCTGCAAGGAAACATTCCAGATGAGATTGGTAAACTTTCCAATTTGAAATTTTTGAATTTGGAAAGCAATCAGATTACGGGTTCTATACCCTCTGCTATGTTCTTCAACATGTCGTCGTTGCAGACTATCGCTCTCACCTATAATAACTTGTATGATAGTCTTCCTGTGTATGTGTGTGATCATCTTCCTTATCTGCAACTATTTTATGTATCTGCCAATCGGTTTTATGGCGAAATTCCATCTAGTTTGTACAAATGCAGGGAGCTTCAATATCTATCGCTGTCATTTAATAGTTTCAATGGCAGCATACCTCGAGAAATCGGCAACTTGACTATGCTTAAGGAGTTATATATCGGTTATAACGACTTCAAAGGTACGGTTTCTAAATGGATAAATTACCCCTCTATTCTTTTTATGTTTGGTTATTTTTTCATTTTGATTCTTAAAATTCTTTTCCTCTTATTTTGGTTTTGCTTATGTTCCAAATTTTTCTCATTTTATTCTAAAAGTTAACTTATGTGTAAAATTAGATAAAATGACACATTGATACTCATGTAATATAAAAATATTTTATTATATATAGCTCACACTTCTGATACAAACCTAAACCCCAATCTTAACGTGATATTTTCTGTCTAATTTTAAATATAAATTAATTTTAGCAATGAATTGAGAAATACTTCAAACATGAGTCAAAGTGGGAAAATAATTTTAAAAGACCAAGGTAAAAAAATTATCAAACATAAAAAGGCATAGTGTAACTTATCCTTTTTATACCACAAATTGGTATAGATGAAGTGTTCTAGGATTTATAATGCAATTCGAATTTAAATATATATATATATATGTGTTATTTTTATTATTTGATTAGGATTATTTTGATTTAATATTGAGTTATCTAGAATTATTATCTTTCCTACTCTCTTTGATATTTGTTTACAATAAATAAGATTAAAGTCTTAAGGATCTGCCGTTCATAAACAATACAAAAATCGATTCAGTTATATTTTGATATTGTTACTTCAATTTTTGCTACACACAATTCCGCTACATCAATTTGAAAAGAAAGTTTAATGATTGTTATTTAAATACTCTCTATTATCATAATAAAATTGAATCAGTCTACAAATTCAAATCTCAATTTTATTTGGTTAAAGATTCAGAATAGAGACAGGGCTAAGCAGGTGTTTGGGAAGTTATTATTTTAGTAAATTATTTTAGTTTTTAATTATTTTAGTAGGGTAAAATTTTTGTATTAAGGAAGATAGTTAGATTTTTTTGTAGTTAGATATGATATTTGTAAAAGAAAAAGTGAAATGATTATGGATTTGATGTGACATTTTATCTTATTAACTACTTTATCATATTTTATCATTTTATAAATTTTAGCCCAAAAAATTAAAAAATAGCCTTTGTCAAACACCTCTTAAAATACACTCCAAGGTTTTGATAACCGGACCGGACCGGACCGGCCGATTCGACCGGTTGAACTGTCGACCGATCGGGGTTCCGGTCTAAATATACCCTCTGAACCGGTCAAAACTAAAAATCGGCCTATCTAAGGAGAACCGGTTGAACTGGCGAACCGGGTTGATCGACTTGGAAATTTTTTTTATTTTTTATTTTTTATTTTCTCTTTCTTTTATTTATTTCTTTCTTATTTTATATATATATATATAAAATATAATAATATAAGAAAATTTTAATTTGAAACTCTCTTTCAAGGGTCTCCTCTTGTGAGGAATCCAATTAAGAACTTGATGAAATTATTGTGAAAGTCTTCACCTATTTATAAGAAAAAAATTCTTTCAAAAACACTCAAGAAATCCATGTGGGATTCAATCAAATGTATTGGAGGGAATATTGAAATTTTGATATCCCTCCAAAATTTTTGCTCTTCTTTCAATCAAATTATTTGAATTAAAATCATATGGAGGGAATATTAAATATTTGATTTCCTCTTCCAAAATTAAAATTAATAATATTTTAAAATATATTATTATATTTTTCAGTAAAAAAAAATATTAGGACAAATATTTAAGATAATTTAATATTTTTAATATTTATAATTTATAATTGGGAGACTTATTTATAAGTCATTTTTCAGACACTTATGGCAGGCTAAGTCCTGTGTAATTTCTTATAGAATTTCAAGTCCTATTTAGATAGGAATGTATTCCACAAGATCCTACATAAACGTAACGTAACGTGACGTGACACTTATATAAACGTAACGTGACGTAACACCTACATAAACGTAACGTGTAGGGGGAGCCCGTACTCCTTTCTTCCAAGCTCCCTGTCCGTCCGATCGACCTGCGAACACAACGGTGGTGAGCTACCTGGCGGTGTGTGGCCGGAAAACCCCTCCGACGATCAAGTCAGAACACACACAGGGATAGAGAGAGAGAGAAGGGAGTTGAGAGTGTAAGTATTTCTCTTACCAAATGTTCATCTGCCAAGCATGGAGGGCGCAGACTCGCTTATATACATTCTGCGCCCCAAATTTACTCCCATTAGTCTCTCAACACGTGGTGCTGCTATCCCATCTGTCAGCACAAATCCAGCAATCACCACCTAACCAAACTGTTAGGATATATCGGCGGAGCTCGGCAGCCCGACGGAGTCATCTCGGCCTTCTACACTAGAGCTAACCTTCACGACCGTGCTCCTCTCGCTGAGCTCAATGACGACCGAGCTCGGTTGCATTCCGGCATAGCCGAGCTCAAGACTGGTCAAGCTGGTAAACCGAAGGCCTTTCCAGCCGGGCTAAACGCGCAAACCATGGAAACCGGAGCTTCTGGCAATCATCTCGGCCGAGCAACTCAGGCAGCTCGGTTCAACATGGTCCTGGGCCTCCACTGAGCAAAACCTTCTCCGGCCAAGCCCAAGCTATCACAGCCCCAAACATGTTCGGCCTAACCCAGCTCGGCCCAAATATGCTTGGACCACATACAGCCCGGCCAGAACCGCAGCCCAGGCCGAGATTGTGAAATCTCCCTCATAATTGCCCCTTAATTCTGTCCGCATTTGCGTGACCGGAATTATATTACAAGGTCGGGCTAGACTTTCTGCTCGGTGGTTCACTTTGCTCGGTTTAGAAACTTCAAAGTTGGCAAGCTAAGTCTGCTCCGCGACTTCTTTTTTGGCGAGCAAGATCAGCTCAGCAAGGAACTCCAAGGTTGGCGAGCAAGGTCCGCTCGGCGACTTCCTTCTTGGCGAGCAAGATCAGCTCGGTCAAGGAACTCCAAAGAAGGCGAGCAAGGTCTGCTCCGCTACTTGCTTCTTGGCGAGCAACATCAACTCGGCAAGGAACTCCAAAGAAGGCGAGCAAGGTCCGCTCCGCAACTTCTTTCTTGGTGAGCAACATCAGCTCGGCAAGGAACACCAAGGTCAGCGAGCAAGGTCCGCTCCGCGACTTGCTTCTTGGCAAGCAACATCAGCTCGGCAAGGAACTCCAAAAAAGGCGAGCAAGGTCCGCTCCGCGACTTCTTTCTTGGCGAGCAACATCAGCTCGGCAAAGAACACCAAGGTCGGCGAGCAAGGTCCGCTCCGCGACTTGCTTCTTGGCGAGCAACATCGCTCGGCAAGGAACTCCAAAGAAGGCGAGCAAGGTCCGCTCTGCGACTTCTATCTTGGCGAGCAACATCAGCTTGGCAAGGAATTCCAAAGAAGGCGAGCAAGGTCCGCTCCGCGACTTCATTCTTGGTGAGCAACATCAGCTCGGCAAGGAATTCCAAAGAAGGCGAGCAAGGTCCGCTCCGCGACTTCTTTCTTGGCGAGCAACATTAGCTCGGCAAGGAACACCAAGGTCGGCGAGCAAGGTCCGCTCCGCGACTTGCTTCTTGGCGAGCAAGATCAGCTCGGCAAGGAATTCTGATCTTTCCATCAGAATGATTGCCAATTGCCCCTTTTCCTCGGCCTTCTGATTGACGTCTTCCAAAACCAAACTCCCTAGATCTCTTCCATGGTTGTTTGCACCGTCATCTTCTGCACTTCCTGCCGGGATAAAGCATCTCAGCGGAAACTTTAGAGTTGAGCAAATCATCAACTCATCTAGTCGGAGTAAATCATCTCGGCCACCAGACCGGTTATCTTGTAAGGCCCTTTTGTCTGTTGCCACCGGGGTTGTCTTCGTGGTGGACGCCGCTGCATCATCCTCTACTCGGATGTGCTCATTGATGCGCTACATTAGTTGCCCCATGGATGTCAGCTGGTTCATGGTAAGCGAGTCCCACAGCCTATGTCCGACCGGGAGACCGCGCTTATATTGGGTGATTGCCAGGTTGATCGGGCAATCTAAAATCTCGTTGAAGGTTTCCCAGTATCTGGAGTTGTATGCCTTGAGTGTGTCACTCGACTCTATTTTGACACTAAGAAGGTAGTCCACCTCCTTTGGCGTTTTGGTGTTAGTTTTGAAACGAGTCTCGAATGCCTCCGCCAACTGCTGCCACCTTCCGATGCTCCCCTCCGGCAACCTCTCAAACCATTTCAAGCCTAGCTCGCCCAAACTTGACGGGAAGATAAGGCACATAAGAGCGTCATTCCACCTATGTCCAGCCATGACCTGTCGAAAGTGGCTTACATGCATGTATGGATCGGTCTTTCAGTCGTAGAGCGTGAACTTTGGCTGGTGGAAGCCAGCGAGAAGCGGTGTTGTTTCTATTTCCAGGGAGAAATGAGTGGCACTCAGCCTTGCCAAGTCTGTGTCTAAAAGGAGAGGTGCAGCTAGGCGGGGTGGAGGCATTCCGACCTCTTCACTAGCGTGTCCCCCATAGGACAGCCACTGGAACGCTGGCACTCTCTAAGCTTCCCGCCGACGAGCCCGTTCCTTCAAGACTGCCCGCAAGTCCTCTGAGCAAGCGGAATAGGAATACCTCGACGTCGTCGCCGGGCGTGAGGGTTGATAGGTGCTGTCTTGCGCGCTGGACCTCTGTATGTGCGCGTCGGAATCTCCAACCTTATAACTTCTGGTGATAGAAATGGATGGAGTGTGCCGCTGGCTCTGATTCCCTGAACGGCGGGGTTGGGTGCGCTCACTGTGGTCTCCCACTCCAGCTACACCCTTTCCTTTGACATGCCTCTTAAGATCCTCCATCTCCACCGCCATTCTCCGGATGACAGCGTCTTGGTCCCTTAGGTTGTGCTCCAGACGTCTGGCGTGCGATTCTCTCCGCCGCCGGTGACCGTATGGACTCCGTGAATGACCAAAGCTTCTAGCGCGCTTATCTCGCGCATCTCTTGAATGTCCTCCTGGGGAAGTCTCCAGGTCCGCCATTGGAGGAATGGCGGGATGTCCTTCTCTCCGTCTGCCTGACTCCGAGGTAACTCCATCGATGGCAGACAACGGAATCTCGTCGTTGTTCGCCATGGACGGCGATCAGATGAGTCTGGAAGACAAGGTTTTGTCTGTCAAGATTCCCACAGACGGCGCCAATTGTACGGGGAGCAAATATTCAGGCGAGCCCGTACTCTTTTCTTCCAAGCTCCATGTCCGTCCGATCGACCTGCGAACACAACGGCGGTGAGCTACCCGGCTGTGTGTGGCTGGAAAACCCCTCCGACGGTTAAGTCAGAACACACACAGGGATAGAGAGAGAGAGAAGGGAGTTGAGTATAAGTATTTCTCTTACCAAATGTTCATCTGCCAAGCATAGGGGGCGCAGACTCGCTTATATACATTCTGCGCCCCAAATCTACTCTCATTAGTCTCTCGACACGTGGTGCTGCTATCCCATCTGTCAGCACAAATCCAGCAATCACCACCTAACCAAACTGTTAGGATATATCGGCGGAGCTTGGCAACTCGGTGGAGTCACCTCGGCCTTCCACACTAGAGCTGACCTTCACGATTGTGCTCCTTTCGCTGAGCTCAATGACGACCGAGCTCGGTTGCATTCCGGCATAGCCGAGCTCAAGACTAGTCAAGCTGGTAAACCGAAGGCCTTTCCAGCCAGGCTAAACGCGCAAACCATGGAAACCGGAGCGTCTGGCAATCATCTCGGCCGAGCAACTCAGGCAGCTCGGTCCAACATGGTCCTGGGCCTCCACTGAGCAAAACCTTCTCCGGCCAAGCCCAAGCTATCACGGCCCCAAACATGTTCGGCCTAACCCAGCTCGGCCCAAATATGCTTGGACCACATACAGCCCGGCCAGAACCGCGGCCCAGGCCGAGATTGTGAAATCTCTCTCATAATAATTTATAATTGGGAGACTTATTTATAAGTCATTTTTTAGACACTTATGGTAGGCTAAGTCCTGTGTAATTTCTTATAGAGTTTCAAGTCCTATTTAGATAGGAATGTGTTCCACAAGATCCTACATAAACGTAACGTAACGTGACGTGACACTTACATAAACGTAACGTGACGTGACACCTACATAAATGTAACGTAACGTGTCACGTTACGTTTCGCAAACTTAATGAGTTTTTTATTTTTTTTAAATTGAATGTGAAAATGTTGCTGGTTTATGTTGATGTCACGTTACGTTTCATATAAATATGATCTATGGTAACATTCAATTTCCTATATAGGAAATTGAATATTGCCATAGATCATAGGTGTCACGTTACGTTTATGTAGGTGTCACGTTACGTTACGTTTATGTAGATATGATTTATGGCAACATTCAATTTCCTATATAGGAAATTGAATGTTACCATAGATCATAGGTGTCACGTTACGTTTATGTAGGTGTCACATTACGTTACGTTTACCATAGATCATAGGTGTCGCGTTACGTTTATGTAGGTGTGGCGTTACGTATAAGTGTCACGTTACGTTTATGTAGGTATCACGTTACGTTATGTTTATATAAATATGATCTATGGTAACATTCAATTTCTTATATATGGTTTTACTGTTATTTATGATATTAACAACTAATATTGAGAGTAAATGTGTCAACAGACTTCCCACAGGACTTATGAAAACATAAGATTTTTAGTAGGACCATATTTAGCATAAGTCTCCCTAATAGGACTTAAAAATAATTTTCCCTTTATAATTTTATTACTTATATTTTTATTTAAATATATTTATTATGTCACGGTTTGATTCCGATTCAACCCGACGGTTAAATCGGTGACCCGTCCATCCGATCTCTTTTCCAATTTACTCACCGATCCGATTTTTAAAACATTCATACACTATATGTATGAAATCATCTCTCTTTCTCTCTCCTCCGAAACCAAAAGTCCACACACACTCACGCTCTCCTTTGAAACCAAACCCTAAGCTTTTCTCTCTTTTCTCCTTTTCATCTCCGACACCACCACCTCCGTCTCCGCCGACACCAGTGGTGGTAGTGGTGATTCCGGTGATCCGTTTCCCTCTCTCTTCCAGCGTCCAGGAGTACGCTGGATCGTTTCGATATCACTGTTTTCTAAAACCCTCTCATCTCTCTCTCTAGCTCCTCCATCGCTGTTAGCCCATGCCCACCGTCTCTTTTTCCCTGCCATCTGAGAGTTTCAACAAATCACCAAATATCAACAATGCTTCATAATTAATCGAAACCGACAACGTCGCCGCCGTCTAAGGCTTCACCGATCTCTCTACTTTCTCTCTCTCTCTCTCTCTCTCTCTCTCTCTCCAGATCCGCCGCAGGCTCCGCCACTTCCATCGCGATCTGGACGCTCTCTCTCTCTCCGTTCAGTCCAGATCCAGATCCACCACCTTCGGTCTAAAATAGAGATGAGATTAGGGTTTCTAAAGATTGTTGGAGAAAAATCGACTACGTCTCAGATTTGACGGTTTTACCCATCTCAGACTGCTGTCGACGGAGGCGTCGTCGTCGACGTCCCAAGCGTCCTGAGGATGAATCTGCTATGGTTGTTTCTATGAGCTCAGATCTGAGATTGTTTAGTTTGAGATAAAGGAAAAAAGAGGTGGACTGCCTCCTCCATCACCACATTTTTCTGATCTGAACTTCGGATTTCTTCGGAGATGAGAGTTGAATTGGGTTAGGGATTATTGAGGAATGGATGTGGTGGTTGGGTTGGGTTAGTGATTGTTGGATTGGTGATAGTTGAATACTATAGAAATCAAATGGGGAATAAGGCATGGATTGGTGGTGGTTGTTGTTGATCTGGCTCAGATCTGTTGTTTATCTGTGATTTGATTTTTGTTGTTGTTGTTGTCGTTGTTGTTGAGAAACAACTTGCAAATGAACAGATAAAAAAATTGCCTAGGAAGAGAGAGACAGTGAAAAAGATTTGAACGTATAAGATAAATAGGCCTTCAAACAGATAATAAAATTTGAACAGATTGAGAAACAGATTGCAAGTGAACAGATTACAAAATTGCCTGAACAGAAAAAGACTGAGAAAGATTTGAGCAGATAGGAAAAATGAGCCTTCAAACCGATAATAAATTTTGAACCGCTAATAAATTTTGGACAGATATATTTAAACAGATTAGCGAAAAAAGTGAACATATAATAAAATTTGAATATATAAGAGAAAAAAAAATTGAACAGATAGTCAAACATTTTGAACAGGTAGATATAAATTTAAACAGATAAAAAATAATTTGAATAGATAGTAAAAAAATTAAATAGATTAAAAATATCAACTGATAAATTAAGAGCTAAAATTGAAAACAAAATGTCGTGCAAAACAAACAAAAGGATTTCTCAACAAACTATTTTACAAATATCGGATCTCTCACCAACAAAAAAAAAAATATTGGACCTAATACCTTATACCCTCCTTAAGTTGAATTTCTCAACAATTTTCTCAATAAAATTACCCTCTAATCCCTTTGGCTGTGTTTGGAATGATTTCCAAACTGTGATTCTACCCACACATTCTAATAAGATGTTTGAATAGGGTGTTCAAACTATATTTCCACAATATTTAGAAAACTCTACAGAAAATTCTGTGTGAAGCGCGATTTTCAAAAAAAAAAAATTTGAAATTTGGCCTAACCGATCGTCCAGCCGATTGACCAGAACAGTGCAATTTTTTTTTTTTTTTTTTTTTTTGCAATTGACATGTTAATTTTAATATATTCGAAAAAAATATTTTCTGAATTTTTAAAATTTTTTTATGTGTTTTAATAGAATTTTGAGTTGTATGTTTGGTTATGAGTTATAAGTTTTTGTATCAAATATCATATGTCACATTAAAAATTCCCCACTCAATTCAAAACTCTTTCACTAAACAAATTTTCTACACTCAAATCATAATTCTAAAACTCACAAACTCAAAATACAACTCCTACTCTCACATCATATTTAAAAAATTCTACCAAACGCAACCGTTATCACCACGCTCTTCACCAGGGTACATAAAATGTAAAAATACCTAAATACCTTCGAACATCAAAATAAAAATACCGTATTAACCGTCATCTCCGTCCACTTCACCCTAATTCCTAATTAGTAAAGAGATAATAAAGAAATAGAAAAAATAGTATATTCACATTACTCCCTTAAATGCAAGTCCTACATGTAACTTCATACAAACTGCTTTGTTTAAATTAAAATTTGAAACTCTAAATACTAACCCAATGTCTCTCTTTTACTTTTTTGTGGATGTAAAAAGATGACAGGTAAGTTACACTAATCTCTCTTGAGATTTGAAAAATCATAAGAAGTCTTACAAGTTTGGTATAATTACACTAAGCTCACATAAAGTTTTAATTCGTATAACACTTGGTTTTCTTTTCATCAGAAATCCGTTAGTTGTATGAATTAAAAAAATAATATTATCATCTCTTTTATATTGAAATATATATTTTACCATGTGTATCTATGTATTTTCATACCATTTGCAATAGTTTTGATTTCTTTAAACTTACTAAAAAAGAAAGTTAGTATAATTATATTAAAACTATAGACCTTGTATTTTTTCCAAGTCTCAAGGGAGCTCACTATAATTTATCCAAAGATAATAATGCCCTGGTTTTGACAACTTGGCAGGTGAACTTCCATCAGAGATGGGCAATCTTGTCAATTTGGAGGTATTGAATGCAAAAAGTGGTTCACTTACAGGGCCTATTCCATCTTTTATCTTCAACATGTCTTCACTAAGAGTAATTGATTTCACAAACAATAGCCTATCTGGAAGCCTCCCATTGGACATTCAATATGATCTCCCTTTCCTTGAAGAACTACAACTTAATTCCAATAAGCTTTCTGGCCAATTTCCACCAGGCTTGTGGGAATGTAAATGGCTTCAAATATTGTCATTGGCAATTAATGATTTCACAGGAAGCATATCTAACAAAATTGGGAACCTTACATTGCTAAGAGAATTACATCTTGGTTTCAACAAGTTGACAGGTACTTCCCAAACTAAACTCGGTCTTTTCCCTACAAGTTTGCATAGTAAATCCGCAGCTGTTGTTTGGAAGCCACTAGGCCTCTTAAAAACCCGAGATTTAAATTTCACATTGTGTGCAGGTTCGTTACCAGAAGAAATTGGTAACCTTCATCTTGAGAGATTGACAATCGCTTTCACAGGCTTAACTGGCTTAATTCCCTCCCAAATCTTCAACATATCAACAGCAAGAATCATCAACCTAAATGGGAATCAGCTCTCAGGCCATCTTCCATCAAGCCTTGGCCTCTGGCTTCCCAATCTTAATGAGCTTTACCTAGCTGAAAATAAACTCAGTGGAACCATACCAAGCTCCATCTCCAATGCATCCAAACTTACCATCCTAGAGATGACCACCAACTCATTCACCGGCTCCATACCCAATACACTTGGAAATCTAAGACTCCTGCGCAGATTCTCTGTCTCTGAAAATAATCTTACCCGGGAATCTTCTTCTCTGGAATTAAATTTTATTACTTCTCTAGCAAATTGCAACAATTTGGAACATTTGGGAATAGCAATGAATCAATTCAATGGCATCCTCCCAGCTTCATTTGGGAATCTCTCCACTTCGCTTCAATCATTGGAAGCATTCGGATGCAAACTTAAGGGGGAAATTCCTATTGGCATTGGCAACTTGAGCGGCTTGAATATCATAAGTCTAGATAACAACGAGTTCACAGGCTTTATCCCTGCAACAATTGGAAGGTTAGAACACCTTGAACGCTTGAATCTTGAACACAATAGGCTACAAGGCACCATCCCAAATGATCTTTGTATGTCGAAGAATTTGGGAGACTTGTATCTAAGTGATAATAAGCTAAATGGATCAATACCAGCATGCTTGGGTGAACAAAAAACCCTAAGACATGTCTACTTGCAATCCAACAATTTGAATTCCACAATACCTTTAACCTTGTGGAGCCTTAGGGATCTCCTCGGTCTAAACCTGTCCTTAAATTCTCTCACTGGCTACATACCACTAGATATTGGAAATTTGAGGGTCATAACAGAAATAGACTTATCATGGAATCAGTTATCAGGCGATATCCCAAGCACCATTGGAGGAGCCCAAACATTAGTTACTCTCTCCTTGGCACATAATAAACTACAAGGACCTATTCCTCAATCATTGGGCAAATTGATAAACTTGGAATTCTTGGATCTATCCCATAACAATTTGTCCAGAGACATTCCTCAATCACTAGAGGCACTCAAGTATCTTCAATATTTGAATCTCTCCTTCAATAACTTGCAAGGAGAAATTCGTACTGGAGGGCATTTCGCAAACTTCACTGCTGAATCATTTATGCAAAACTCTGGGTTGTGTGGTGCACCTCGATTGCAAGTCCCGCCATGCAAAACTATTCACAAATCAAGAAAAAGTTTGGATTTACTGAAATATATCTTACCGTCAATTGCATTTGCAATACTTGTGGCAGCCTTTGTGTGGATAAGATGTCGAAAAGTCAATATGGCACTACCAATTCAAGTAGATTCAATGATTCATTCATGGAGACGGTTTTCATATCAAGAACTTGTACGAGCAACAAATGCATTTAGTGAAAGCAACCTACTCGGTACAGGGAGTTTTGGTTCTGTATATAAAGGAATCCTTTCAGATGGGATGAGTGTTGCTATCAAGGTTTTCAATTTGCAAACGGAAGGATCATTCAAGAGTTTCGACGCTGAATGTGAAGTTATGTGCAATATTCGACACAGAAACCTCCTTAAAATCATTAGCAGTTGTAGTATCACGAATTTCAAAGCCCTAATCTTCGAGTACATGCCAAATGGGAGCCTTCAAAAATGGCTGTACTCTCACAATAATTTTTTGGATGTCTTGCAAAGGTTGAACATAATGATAGATGTTGCATTAGCAATGGAACATCTACATCACGGTCTTACAACACCTATTGTTCACTGTGATTTGAAGCCCGACAATGTCTTGCTTGACGAGGATATGGTTGCACATGTTGGCGATTTTGGAATTGCAAAACTGTTTGGTGAAGGAGAGTATATAGCACAAACCAAGACCCTCGCCACAATTGGGTACATGGCACCAGGTGATTCTCGCTATTTATTGTTTCTCATTAATTCTTTTTGTTCATTAATTGGGGAAGACATCCAAAAAAATTAGGGAATAATTATTAAGACATCTATTGTCTAATCATCATTAGGCAATAGATTCCCTAATAATTGTAGTTGTATTCCTGATACATATTCTCACAATCTATGCCACAATGTGTCTAAATAGAGGATTTGATTGAGTATCGAGGAGTCGAGGAATTTAGGCCAAAATACCAAATGAAAGTATATCGATTAATACTACGATGATTTAGAGTATCGGCCGACACATCAAAGGTTAGATGATCCAGAGTATCAGCCGATACACATCAAGGATCATATTTTTAAAAAAAATTATTAGCAACACTCTAAAACCAATTTTTTAAATTGCGGTTTGTGAACCGGACTGTTACATAATGCGTATTGGCATTACATATACCGCCTGAGAAGGTACATAACGGCCATCTTTTAGGTTCACAATTTTCAATTTTTTCTTCTATGGACTTGATTTAATTAATTGATATTATATTGATCATGAGTTGCAATGTGATGCATAGAGTATGGAATGGAAGGGATAGTCTCTGCAAAAGGTGATGTGTACAGTTACGGAATTATGTTGATGGAAGTATTCACAAGGAAGAAGCCAACAGACGAAATGTTTGAAGGAGAAATGAGCTTGAAAAGTTGGGTAAGCGACATGATATTGCAGGATCATGGTGGTTCAATACTTTTAGCTATGGACTCCAATTTGATAGGAAGTGAATCCGAAGATGTAAATTTCACTGTTAAGGAGCAATGTGTGTTTTCAGTCTTGAGTTTAGCCATGGACTGTTTGAAAGATCAGCCGAACAAGAGGATCAACATGAAGGATGCCTCAGCCAGACTCCGGAAAATTAGAACTGTGTTTCTAGCAAACAATGGAAAGGGCTTGAAGGGCAAAGATATATGTCAAGACTAACTGCTATCAAGTCTAGAAATAAATATTTTTCTATTTCTTTCTTTCGATTAGTTCGTAATTGTGTTCGTAAATAATCTATGCTAATTAATACAATAAAGAAATACTTGGTACCATCCATATTTTGGTGAAGTTGTGTCAAGTTAATTTTTGCTCAATTAGAAAATGATAAAGATGAAAATTCATAACTAATGAAAGGTAAATATGTAATAACAAAACTTACACATTTTTCCAGTAATTTAACTCAATCACCAACGTTTTTGTGAGAATACCTCCTGCCCAACACTGGTAAACCCTAAAAAGAATGAGATGAATACCACCCTTCATTTAGTATGAAATAATTATCAAAGGGGTTAGAAATCTCTGAAGAACTACCACACCATGAAAAGCCATAACCAAGTGCTTGTGCTATCTCTGTGACTTCTTGCCTGTAAAGCCCTAGCTCATGTATAGCTGTCACTTTCATTCTTAAAATTAAGCACTCAAAATCATCATCAATGATTTAAGCATGCAGATACCAATAGGTAAACATCATCCCGATGTAAAATTCATCCAAAACATAAATTGTGTTAACTTAATGACTTCTCCAGTTTGTGTTGCCTTCCCTGACCGGAAAAGTAAAACTGTTGGTTGATTATCATTTAAGAAAACAGTCAACAACTTTTGCCTGCATTCTTTAAGAAAGAGTGAAACATGAAAAATTGACACAATCTAAAAGCTTTCATAAAAATCTACCTGTTGATTATACAACAGTCTCAAATCTCCAACATGGCAAATTAAAGAAGAAAAAGTCTAGGAACACAAAAATCAATCACACATGAGGTGGATTCCAACTTTTTGTGGATCCCACCTCATGTGAGTGTGTTGTGTTTGGTTTAGTGATTGGTTTTTGTACAAGTAAAAAAACTGATTAAAGAAAACCACCATAGACAAGTTACTACTACAAGAGTCAGATTACGAGCCAGCTTCCTGCCTGCCTTAGGTACCTGGAGACCAAAATGCAATGGAAAGTATGAGACAAACTCGGTAGTAAGAAAATTTGTAACTTTATAGTCATAACAGAAATATAATATGCAAATTTCTCATCCAAAGAGAATAAATGAATAAAGGTTCAGATGGAATTCTCAACCATCAAAACCTTCTTTTGTGTTTTGTTCCCTCTTCATTTGTGACAGTGAGGCATCTACATCAATGCAAATGCTTGTCATTCCACTTAATACTAGGGTATAGTAGGCAGTTAGAGCATCTCTATCAGTGTGCTATCCTCCATGCCAACGCTAAAATTTGGCAACAACTCTTCCAAACTAATCTCCAATTGACTGCTATCTTCCATGCCAAATTATAGCAATGCCAAATAGCATTTATATCTCTCTCATGATAGGGCCCACAAATAATATTTAGAATTGACATTTTGTAATGAAAATACATTTCACCGTTAGAACAACATTGCTAAATTATGACATTTTGGCACTCTGTATCATGTCAAATTTTGGAGCTGGTATTGCCATTTTGATACCAGCCTTTGGACATGTCCATATCTGAGTACATGCTCAGTAATCAACATCGTTTGCCTCTGGAAAGAAATCAAATTTATATTGAGCAAAAACAATGATTAATTTTAAATTTCATGTAAATATGCATTAGAGAATTCAGTATTACCCACCAGATATAACAACTCTCACAGAAATTTCATATCCATGGTGTGCTGTAGTAAAAACGTCACATGGGTTGTCATTTTTCCCCTTTTTCCCCCAGAGATAAGCAATGTAGGTCATTAACAAGAAAAGAAAACATTAAAAAAAATAAAAATGTGTATTCAATAAAAAAGTTGTGCATAGAAAAAGGCAACGATCAAGTTAGAATACATATAATAATTGCACTATAAAAGTTGATAGATATATAAGGTACGTACAACGTACCCCTTCCTACCCATTTCCAGTATAACGTGGCAGTGAAACTATACATACATGCAAGTAAGTTCATATTGTTCAGCAAATTATCAAGTTCAAAATATATTTGTGTTATTTGTTACAGAACGCTAAAGAGAAAATGTTAACTTGACATAGGTACCGAAACATCCTAGTAGAGTTAAACAATTACAACAATAAGAAAGAAAAACAAGCATCCAAAAACAACTAAACCCTTGTGGTAGAACATGTTGCCTTATTGTTTCATTAAAAAGTCAGCCCCAGGATGGACACGCTTTGGGTTTGAAGTACAGAGGTGCAAATCCAGCTCTCTCTACAAGTGGAGGGAGGGGAATCATATTTGAGACCTTGCACAATATGGTTTAACCAAGAAGGATTTGTGGCCAACACAAGTTCTTAGGATAAGGCTTAATTTAAAAGCAACCTAATATTTTCAGAGCATCATTTATGAATCTGATTCCCCCCCCCAGCATGCTCTGCATTTTTCATCATAAGATCAAATTTAGCATAATAAAAACAAAGGCATTCTTACCTGTACAGCTTCAAATTTGATAAAGTCAAAAAGACCACTTATTCATAAAGAACATGCTTCAACAGCTGAAGCTCTGTGGTATTCAACATCAAGCCCATCAAGTAGTTTTGTGTAAGGGCAAGTCAAAGAAAGATCCGGCAAATTTTTCACACCTTCAGTTTCTTTGAACATTTTTCTGCCATTATCTTCTGCGCAACCAACATCATCACAGCCACTCTCCACAGGATCTTTCATATGGATTATCTTACCAAACAACTGGAACGAACCCAAACCAGCTTTTGTTGAGGAGTTGCAGCCCTGTTTTTGAGCTAGCTCATTGCCATAGAAATGCACACTGCTCTGACTATCGGGTGACAAATTGTCCTGTGAACTGCCAATGTTCAGCTCAGTAGACACAGTTCTCACCTTTGGTGTCATGTTGTTGCCAAAAAATTTATCTTTGCACATCTAATAGGTATTTTCACTTATCAAGTTGGATAAACTTGATACAAAAAAATGTATCTTGCCTGGCTCCCTGCATGCCAGCCGGAAAAGAATTGTAATTCATCAATGATGGCTTCAAGTACCCTATCATTGAATTACTTAGTCCTGGTATAGGAAAGAAGAGGTCTCCCTTTCCATCAGTTGGTAACCCAGGATGCTGAGGAAATCTGAATTTCTTTGCAGGAGGGAATGCAGAATGGAGCAGTGGTGTGGGCTCGACATACTCAATTTGCCAAGGGCTGACCCTCTTCACATTCTGCAGAACTTCAGGTTCATCCCATGTAACCTGTGGCAGGGAGGATTATAACAACTTCAGGCTAGTTAAGGTGTAAATAGTATCCTCCCAGAGAAGGGGGAGGGATGGTAGCATGTTCATTTAAATATTTCTCAGAAATTAAAATTTGAATTGGATGAGTTCTTTGTAACTTAATATTTGTGAGAGAGAGAGAGAGAGAGAGGCTTCCCCAATTCTGTATTTACTGACAATAAGAGTAAGACTTAGCATATTCCTGCAACTACAAAGAAAATGTGACATACTGATATATGACACGTGAACTATTTTTTGCCAGCTATTGATATGTCACATGTATACATTTAACATTAAATCACATGGGCACAAGATTTATAAACCATGGATGGAACAGGTCAAGACACATATGCACATGGGCACAAGATAATGTTTATCTGGCCTCCTTAAACGTTAGAATTTCCTCTTGTTACCTTTATTTGTCTTCACATAGCCAACGGCATAAATCATACCTAAAACTGATTATGAGCTAATAGTTTACATGATATGCTGTTTACAATTATGCTTTCATTTGGATGGCAAATAATGGGAGATCGCAAATAGACCACACTACCGGGAGTAAGATCCCAGCAACATCATAACCAATGCTATTCCATTCAACCATTCATGAATCTTGTCCTTGAACCGCAATTTCCAACTACTCTGGGAATACATATATTTTTTCATAGAGAAAGAGTGAGAAAGGAGCCTTTGCTTTCTTCACTTACTAGGCTGTTCAAAATAATTGATTACCGTAAAAAATTTACCTACATTTAGGTCTGCTCAACCCAACTTTCAAATTTGGATATGCCAAATTGCCAAATTTTTTTGAAGGCTTATGTGTCAATTTGACATATATAAAAATAAGCACTCCACCCAGTATGTCAAATTTATTAATTTATTATATTTTTTACTTTAATATAACAACTTTCATATTAAATGTTTGGGGAAAGACGCTGTATATGGGTCCCACATATTAAACAAATTAAAAAAAATAAGATTGGCATCTCCTTCCTCATATGTCAAGTTTGACATAGGAGAGGGAATGCCAAATGTCACATAGATATTTGGCATTATGGTTGGAGCTTTTTCATATGTCATTTTTTACTATTTCACATGCCACTTAAGAAAAGACATATCCATTGGAGATGTTCTAAAGGACTTGACTTCTTGGCTTATCAAAACTGACGTCTACAAGGTACGTTGTTCTATCTAAAAGACTTGTGCATTTTGTAGACATTTCATTTTTGACCAACCCTAAGAGTTGAGAAGCCCCAAAGTGATTCCTCGATGATGAAACAAAAAAGGATCTCAAGTTATCCTCAAGCAAGTCTTTCGAATGGAGGAGATTCCTAGCCTCATACCCTTTTTTGGCCAAAATGTTTTCGGAACCCTAAAATCTATTTTCAAAAATGTTTTTAAGGCAATAAGCACTTTTTCATTCATTTTGGCCATTTTTAGCATTGTGTTTACCAAAAATGTTTGATCTGCTTTTCAAAAGAGTTAGCTTAGAAAGCTAAAATGAATGAGAAAATAGAGGAAACCTTTCAAGAAAATTCGCCGCATAAGGCCAGGTCGGCCGGACAACTTCCATGCAACACACCAAACAACTTTGGTCCATGGACGCGTGTCCGGGCTGGACGCGTGTCCGGGCCTTTTCTGATTTACTAGACAAATTTTTGAGGAAATACGTTGGGTCATTCTACACCGACTAAACAAGTCTTATCCGGTGTAACCTGTTTTGACATCAGCCAAACAACTTTCTTGTGAGGTGTCCTGACCTTAACAATATTTTTCTAAACCTTTTTCTATTAAAATTGGATTGAAACAAGTATAATTAGGTTGGAAAATTTTGCTATCCCCTATACCCTACTTGACTATTTTCTGCGTTACCTTCTCTTACATTTTTAATTTGTTTAATTAATAGGGAGTGTTTGACAACTTGGGTTGGGTTAAGTTAAAATAGTAATAAAAGATAAAATTGGTTAAAATAATTAGGGTAAATTACCTACACCTCCCTTGAGGTTTAACTAAATTACAGATTCCCCTTGAGATTTCAGAAATTACATCACGTCTCCCGAGGTTTATATTTTCATAACAATTTAACCCCTACTGTTAACTAAATGATAAGAATGGTTAGCTGACATCACCAAAATATAAATTGATGGACGATATTGCCCATGCTGAAATCCCTTTGATATAAATCAACAAAATTTACAAAGAATTACGTTAGATGAAAAAAAAAATTAATAATAAGTTTTTGGAACCATATTTAATTTGTTGTTTAGAAAAAAATTTCTAAATTTAAAAAAAATAAAAATTAATTTAATAAAAATAAATATGGAAAAATATATTTAATTTTTAAAAATTATTTCTAACCACTCAAAAGATAAAATTATATAAAAATAATAATTATTTTTTATTTCTTAACCAAATAAATTTTTAATTTAAAAAAAATTAAAATAAATTGCTAAAAATCAAACCAAACATATTCTAAGAATTTTTTGACAAGTCATTTCTTGTGTTTTTAACTTATTTAATTATTTGTTAATTTTATGATATTTCACCATCTGACACTATAACATATAAGAGTTTTAGAGACTAATTTTTTTGATCTCTAAAAGTGAAAATTTTGTTGCAAAAGACATTTAGAGACTAATTTCTATCGTCATGAGGATAATAGCTAAAAGGTCGCCCTGAAAAGTCAACAATAAGGCTTTTAGAGATAAAATTTCAAAAATGTCAATAATAAATAGACTTTTAGGGACAAAATAATTTGGTCTCAAAATGGTTTATTTTTTGAGACAAAAAATTTGATACCAAAAAGATAATAATTAATCACTACTGTTCGATTTTCGTTACTAAAAATATGACACTTTTCGCAACAAAAATATTTGGTCCCCTAAAAATAATTTTGTCCCTAAATTTTGGTTTCTAAAATCTTAATTTTTTGTAGTGTGATAAGTGTTTTTCCATTTTAATTTTGCATTTCATAACTTATTTAAAAATGATAATTTAGCAAAACCTCAAGGGGGAATCAGTAATTTAGCTAAACCTTCAGGGGAAATCTATAATTTAGCTAAACTTTGTGTCAGGTGGGAATTTTTTTTTTTGAATTTTGCCTTAACCGTTCATCTGACCGATTGACCAACCGTTCAACCAAAACATGGCAATTTTTTTTTTTTTTTATACTTTTAATAAAACAATATTTTCGGAATTTTTTATGAGCTTTTAATAGATTTTTGAGTTGTGTGTTTGGTGATCAGTTGTAAGTTTTTGTATCAGATATCATATGTGACATCAAAAATTTCTCACTTAATTCAAAACTCTTTTCAAAATTCTTTTCAAAACTCATTCACCAAACAAATTTTCTACACTCAAATCATAATTCCAAAACTTACAAACTCAAAATACAACCTCTATTCTCAAATCATATTTAGAAAACTCTACCAAACGCTACTTATATTTTCCTCATGTCATTACAAATTGTCCCCTAAATTGCTAATGTCATGATTTAAATTTTTTTAAATGACCATCTTGTCATTTTTCCTACCATTTCTTCTTCCTAACATCATGACTATATTATACAACTTTACATCATTAAATTCTATCTGAACATATTCTTATTGAGTGATGATATACAAACATAAATTTTATATAGAATTTTCAAACGCAGTGATATAACTTAGGGGTGGGCGCGGGTCGGTTGTGGCCACAGAACCTCCAATCCGTCATCCGTCGGCTAGATTGGCGGATTGGAGAAAATCAATCCGTATTCATTCGCCAATCCAGCAGATGTGGATTAAGCGGATTGGTAGATGGATGCGAGTTGGTTTGGCGGTTTAAAATTTTATAAATTTTCAACATAATTCAACTTATGCACTTCCTTCAAAAAAAAAAAAAGGTATTACAATTAATGACTTAAAAAGTATTACAATCAATGCATGCCTCATCCAAAGAAAGAAAGTTTGAAACTTTAGAATATTACAATCACTACATGCCTCATCGACATATTCTAATCACAGTATGCCTCATCCACATAAAGTATTACAATCTGTGGTTCTTAAAATATAAAAACAATTCAAACCACCAAAACTATGAACAGAGCAGTAGTAGAGATTATGTGCCTTTGTATTGTTACATCTATATCTGTTTTTGAAAACAAAAACCAACCAACATATATAATCTTTTTTATTTATTATTTTTAGAATTAGATTTAAAAACCAAAAAATATAGATAAATAATGCATTAATTTTTTTCAATTGAAAAAATATATTCAAGTTGAAAACTCTTTTTCAACAGAATATTTAAACTCTTTTTCAATTGAAAACACAAATAGAATATCTAAATAAATTGAAAACACAAAGTTTTACAAATTATTGGAGATGCTCGTGGTTTGGTGGTTCAGTTGCGACTAAAGGAATCTCAAATCCGCCATCCGTCCAAAACTAGGCGGATTTGGAAAAATCAATTCGTAACCGTCCGCTTGTCATCACGCATCCATCCAAAATGCGGCGGATCGGTTTGGTTCGGTCGGTTTGGACGGATCGGTATATCCGCTGCTCACCCCTAAGATAACTTAATGGTGACCTTTCATTTTAAAACAAAATACCTGTAAACATAATTTATATTTACAATAATATCATTATCACAACATTTTTATAATATTTTTTGCATAAATTTTATATATGAATATAATTTTTCATTTTTATTTTCACCATTATATATGGATTAGATCAATTTAATCTAGACATATTTTAAAAGTATAAAATTTGTACAAAAATTTTTAAAAAGTCATTGAATAAAACAAAATAAGATAATGTGTTGAATTTTTGTATTATATATATATATTGTATTTGGTGCACCAAAAAAAATGATAAAATATTATACTTCTTAAGTATATCTAGATTAGGTATATCTAAAAAATAAAAAAAAAATTGCTTAAAATATTTTTAAAAATTAGTAAAAATAAAAAAAATACAAAAAATTAAAAAACCCAATTTTTTGTGTGATTTAAACCAAAGAAGATTTTTGTTATTTCTCTTGAAATGACATGAACAAAATATTTGTATTATTTTATATGTATAAAGAGTAAGGGGTAAATATCTCATTCTAATATGACAAGGGGGTACGTGTAATTTTTCAAATATAAAGAAAAATCTGTATTTAACAGAAACTTCAGGAGGTGTCAGTGTAATTTACCCTTCACTTTTCTAACAAGTGAATATAGAATATCAGGGTTGTTTTGAGAAGTTGGTTAAAAACTAATTTTTTGATTTTATTTTTTTTAAAAGCGTGTAAAAAAATAGAGAGGTGATATGACTTAAAATAAGTTAAAAGCCAAATTAGATAAGCAGTGTTGTTTGCAATAAACTTTTTTGACTTGTTTTTATTATTATTATTATTATTATTTTAGCTTGATTAAAAAAATTTGGTTAGAATAAATTTTTGACTTTTTTTTATAATTGATTTGATGACTATGAAAAAAAAAGTAAAATAATTATAATTTAAATATGTCATTTTATTTTATCACTTAAATTAGCTTATTTTTATCTTTTTATTAACTAATTTAGCCAGAACCAACAACCCAAAAAAACATGCATAGTAATTACAAATTAAACAGTTAATGACAATCATTAACTTTTTTTTTTTAATATATAATTGATTTGATGATTGTAAGGAAAAAAAAAATTATAATTTAAATGTATCATTTTATTTTATTACCTAAATTAATTTATTTTATCTTTTTATTAATTTATTTAGCTCGAACCAACTATCCAAAGAAAACATGCATCACAAATTAAACATTTAATGACAATCATTAACTCCGGGAAATGTGTAACAATCATTAAAAGGTATGGCCTTGTTTGGAAAATGCTATTTGAACTAAAATGGTTAATAAAGGCTTTGTTTGAAAAGTTAGCCATTTTGGTTGACTATTTGACTTTTTGACTATTTTAATCTCATTACAAAAAATTGTGTTTGAAAAGTTAGTTGGCTTTTTTATAAGAATAAAGGTTGGGACCCCCTTTGGGGGTCACCCCCTTTACCTCCTTTGCCACGTGGCAAGAGGTGATTGGAGGAGCAGGAAAAAAAAGAAAAAGAAAAAGAAAAGGTGACCAATGAGAAAGAGATGGGGTCCTAAAAATGGGGGATGAATCATTGTTGTTTTTATAATTGATTTAATAGTTGTGATAAAAAAAGTAAAATGATTATAGGTTGAATGTGATATTTTGTCTTATTGACTATTTTAGCCTATTTTGTCTTTTGATGGGCAATTTTAGCCCAACTATTTTCCCAAACAGGACCAAAGACAAAATAAATTAAAATAGTTAATAAGATAAAATATTATATCTAACTTATAATCATTTTACTTTTTCTCTAACAATTATCAAATTAACTAAAAAAAATTAACTATTTTTCTAAACATAACTTTTTTAATTAAATTAAAATAGCTAAAAATCCAAAAAAACAATTAAAATAACTAACTTCTCAAACGAAACCGTAGTCACATTTTATGTGCAAGTTACATTATTCACTAAAATTTTTTGACATGTTTTTGCTAGGGTGGATAAAAGATCAGGCAAGGTTTAGTTTGGTTCAGATTGACCCTATATAATAAAAATGTAGGGTTAATCACAAAAGAAAATTATCAAATTTCACATATTTTTTTATTTTAAATTTCAGTGTTTTAATTTTGATAAATTAAATTTTAGAATTTCATCCATGTTTCAATTTATCTTATAGCAATCCTGGTTTCCCTTCTTTATTTGTTGTATCCGGACTTAGGTTCCGTGGAGTTGGTTGTTGTGTATATCTCGTTTACATCCTCTACTCTTTGTATTTGAGTCTTGGGTTGTGTTGGGCAGGTTTGAAACAGGTTGGTTGAGCTTAGAAACCAAAAGTAGTTGCCCAGATTTTTGCCTTCACGCTCGAGCGAAGCTTTTGACGCTCGAGCGGGCCCTTCGTTGTTGCTTCTCCGCTCGAGCGGGTGTTTTGACGCTCGAGCGTGATTTTCCATCTCCCAGTATTTTCCTCTGTAGTGTTGGACGCTCGAGCGGGCGTTTGGACGCTTGAGCGGGAGTTTGTGTGTGATGCTCGAGCGGGGAGTTGGACGCTCGAGCGAGGACTTGGTTCTGCAAAAGTTCTGGGAGTGTGTATCCGATGCTCGAGCGGCGGTTTGGACACTCGAGCGGAAGTATGTGAGTGACGCTCGAGCGGGGGTTTCCACGCTCGAGCGGGGCGACTCTTATATAAAACCGAGATCTGGGTTTTTGGATCACTTTTTAACATCCTTTCTCTCTCTTACTTTTCCAAAAAGCTATTTTGAGAGCTCCTCACACTAAAACCCTAACTTCTCTCTAGGGATTGATCTAGTAGGAGTTGTTTCCTCACCTTTGGCCTTTACAAAAAAGTTGTTTATCGTCGAGGGCTACGTTTTGATCCGAGCATATTGAGTTTTGGAGCATTTTGAGTTTCGTCATCTTTTTCCTTTGAGCTCCGAATTTGAGGTAGGGATTCCTACTCACTCTTATGGGTTTTAACCTAGATTTTGAGCTTGTTGTTTAAATGGTTGATTTTGGGACTTAGAGTTTCAAAATGTATTAAAGAGGGTTTTGTGATTTTGGGCTCATAATATGTATTTGGGTTTCAAAGTGATGATATAGTTGTTAGTTGTTGATATTTGAACCTTTGGGTTAATATTGAGAGTTGGGGGAAAAAATCCTAATTTGTTGTATAAATTAATTGGTATAATTAATTTGGGAAAATTATGAGTATTTGGAATTGAGTTAGAAATAATGAAATTGGCTCATTATATTGTAAAATGGTGGAGTTAGATTTATTAATCGCTCACTTTTGAAAACATTGATAGTTTATCTGTTGGAGCTTTTATTATCTGTTTAGAAATAATTGCTTTGGGCTACCGGTGAAGGGTAGTTTTGATTGTTGTAGACAATGCATGATGATTAGGCAAACTAAAACTAATCAATTGGATGTGTCATAGAGTATGATGGTTGATAGAATACATTAACGTTATGTATTGATTGATTATGTATATGACCTATGTGTATAAACGTTGTGTTGTGTGGGAGAAGATAGGGGATGTACTCCACGGTTTAGGGAAAGATAGGGGATGGACCTCTAAACCGGATGTTGTTTGGGAGGAGATAGGGGATGAACTCCGCTGATATAGCTCATGTGCTTGTCAGTTAATGTGTTGATATAGCTCATATGCTTATCTATGGAAGTGTTGATATAGCTCATATGCTTATCTATTAAAGTGTTGATATAGCTTATATGCTTATCTGTTGAGATGTTGATATAGCTAACATGCTTATCTATTGTGAAATGGGAAATGTTTAATATGAGTAACTATCCCATGTAAGTTGTTGGCCAGGTTCTGAGCCGTTGTTGTGAATTGGGAATTTGATAAGAAATGGAAAATGAAATGAAACATGGTCATAGTGGTCATGTAATGGAAATGAGTTATGAATTGATTTATGGGAATTAAACTGTCACACCCCAAACTCGCCCCTAAAAGTTTGGGCATGACCATTTCAGAAACGGACGCAAAACCTGATGTATATAACCTATGGGGCCTGAACGGAAGCATTTAATAACATATAATAGCGTAAAATAATATCCATTGAGCTATCACTACTATGCCAGGACCGCAGATAGAGCATAATGCAGATAAATATACAGTGACGCGTAAGTGAAGATAACTATGTACATATACATCTACATTACATACACATGAAGCATAATAGACATCTAGGGTACAAATTAAAACTTAACAAAACTCCATAATTGCACGGTCAACACCTAAGAGCTTAGATACTCAAAGTTTGACAACTGGTAACGGAAGCCACGGGTTAAGGTCGACCTCCTGGTTGGGTGCCTACAGAAACAGACATAAAATAAAGTGAGTCAAGCTTAGTGAATAATAGTACGTAAATCATGTAATGTTCAACTCAACAGTAAAGTATATATATAACTGCAGAAGTATACGAGTAACTACATTCTGTAAATATATCTTAAACAATCATAGTTCCAGTTTTCTTCATAGAGCGGCTTTAAGCCCAGTATGTACAGAAGATGTAGAATGGCCATATGCCCAAAATAACAGAACAGCCACCGGCCCAGAAATAACAGAACGCATAAGCATAATCATTTTCATATTCAGATCAGGTAGGTCCGAAGACCACAACAGGTAGGTCCGAAGACCACAGCAGGTAGGTCTGAAGACCACAGCAGGTAGGTCCGAAGACCACAGCAGGTAGGTCCGAAGACCACAATAAAGTTGGTACCAACAACCACGGTATACACAAATCATCTCATGGTCTACTACAATTAGTCATAATCGTCTCATGTATATCAGAATATTAATAATACTCCTTGATAAGGACGTTATCATCTACCTCGTACCACTCTTGATCCATTATTAACAAAACAGAATGAGTCGGAATACACGAGCATTATTGCTTCTCTTGTTCATTACCAATCAATAGAAGTAAGTTACAGATAACAGAACGTTAGTAATGCTGTTAATAGTAAACAATCTTAATAATTCACATACATTTATTATGCGTGCTCATACCACATTACCAATAATCCTGAACCAAAATCGGAATACAAAATTAAGCCAATTCTTTCCATGTTCACATAGATTACACCAACCCTCAATCCACATACGTGTTACCATATTGCTGCGGATAACAGAATATTATTAACAATGATTATTAACGGAAAAGAATGTACATGTGAAGTACTATTACTCACAGTGTTTGGCTGCTTGGTCTGCCCCTGTCGTTGTCCCTACACAATTTGTAATACACAAAGAAATCGGATCACATAAACTTATTCGTTCTTAATTAATTCTCTTTATCCAAATTACACATCACTTTGCACTTTAACATAATTCAAATTAAATCTTTGAATCTCATTTCAACACTCCACAATTGGGTTCGTGTCATCCAGATCCTTACTAAATTATTTCCCTAATTTTTCCTTTACATTATTACATGAATTCCAACATGTATAACAAGGTTCATTCGCTAAATTTAAACATAATTGCCAAACATTTCCAAATTTCAATTAAACTTGTAAACCTACAATTCAATAACTCAATTTCATTATTCTACTCTCAAATTGGGCCAAATCATGGGTTATCCTTATTAATCAATCTAGGGTTTCAAGGAAATGTTGACATTTCAAGACAAATTCAAACTTATTCATTCATTACCTTTTATTCTCATTTTCCCATTGATTAAACACTTAAGAATCATAATTTACCCTTTTAACCCATCAATTTACCTCTCAAGATTCCATACCTCAAAATCAAGCAAGCTTTTGTGAGATTCCTCCATAATTTCGGGATTCCAATCGGTTAAAAACATTGCTCTTCTCTTATTCTTCATCCTTGATGCCAAAATCATGGTAGATTGTTGCTCAAACTAGAGGAGATCAAGGTTTTGGGGCTAGGGTTTCGAAGGGTTTCAGACTTAGGAGAAGAGGAAATAAGAAAGGGAAAAGAAAATGTGGAAAAAGATCTCAAAATCCCGTTTTTTAAGCTGTTGGTCCGCTTTTCCCGCTCGAGCGGACCTGTTCCCAGCACAGATTTCAAAACTTCGAACACGTATGACTCTCCCATCCGGACTCCGTTTTAGGTCGTTCTTGTCTCCAAATCGAAGCCCCGGAAATAAGCTTTCCAATGGTTCTAACCTCACATCCAAACTCAAAGTGTGGAAAACGAAAAGGACAAATGAGTGACGGTTGGTCGTAAACGAATTATTCAAACTATAGTTTTGGATCCAAACCTACTCTACCATCATATTACCACCACAATCAATACCCTAAAATAAAATAAGGAGGTTCCAAATACCTTATTAAAAATGCCTTAGACGAACCCACGTGCCTCAAAATTCAAGCTCAACTAGGAGACCCGCTCGAGCGCCCCACCTTGCGCTCGAGCGCTCAGACAAACAAAGACGTCCGCTCGAGCGTCCACTTCTACGCTCGAGCGGAAATCTACAACCCTCAGAATCTCGGTAGTCTGCAAAAATATACTGGGAGCCTCACAAGTCCGCTCGAGCGGCCACTCCTCCGCTCGAGCGGAGGAAAGAATTTCTGGGTCGTCACATAAACATTTATCAATTGCTAATGTCTTAGTTATTGCTCATACTGTGTTTAGCATATTTCTACTGGGCGTTGGCTCACCCTATATGGGACATTATTTTCAGGTACAGGTAGTATGCCACCTCCAAGGACATAGCTTGGATAGATATGGGAGTTGAAGACTCTTTTTGATTATTCTGTTGTATTACATGTATATCAAGCCAAGGGCTTCTTTTGTATAGAGTTAGTACTCTTCTTTTGTGTAACCAAGTGTTGGCTTGGAAAGCTGTAAGCCCGTAGGGCATTTGCTTTTGTTGTTAACATGTAATACTGTTGTAAGAACTACTCTAATGAATAGAAATGGTTCATTTCTCTTATACCAATGCATGTCTAAAGTGATGGGTTTTATGTATTTTTTTTGAGGGTGTTACAACTTGGTATCAGAGCGTACCGGGTTCGAATACTTTGGGTACGTGGGAAGTGATTAGTATCACAATGGGTTTGTCTCGCTTGTTAGAGACTTAGATGTAATGTTATATGCTTATGTGATAACATGCTTATGTGACTACTTGGGTATGGGATTTGATTTCTAGGATATTGATTGGATCCTTGGGTTTTTGTGAGTCTTGTTGGAAAAGCACTTGATCAATGCTGTTTCTAACTGGAACTCTAGTAACGCCTCAGGACTATCATTATCCGGGAATGAAATTCGTAAGTGCTTATGTGTTTATGTGCTTACGTGGAGTGAATTACAGTTGTCCATGCATTAGGACGCAAGTGTTTAGTTTCGGCACATTTATGAATGTGCTAACGTCTTCGTTACCTTTAATAGGATGTCAGGACGAGGACGAGGACGAGGTGGTAGGCGTGGTAGGCCTAGGAGGCAGGAAGTGCCTTTACCGGATGACGTTCCGGCAATGCAGGAGGGAGTTGGTCAGGCCAATGTAGCCGAGCCAGCAGGTCAGCAGGCTATGAGCGCCTTGGCCCGAGAGATAGCAGGAGCTTTGGGTGTTCTCAGAGCTGAGAATCAGGTTGTTAAGGCAGGACCTTCTTTCTTGAAGAAGGAGTTCTTTCGGTCTAATCCGGACGAGTTTATTGGGGATCCGAAAGAGCCACTTAAGGCTGACGAGTGGTTGGAGCAGATGAGTAAGACGTTCGAGATGCTTCGCATCGAGGACGGAGCATTGAAGGTGACCTTGGCATCCTTCCAGCTTAAGGGAGATGTGGGTCAATGGTGGAAGTACGAGAAGGGCCGTGTTAGTGGTACATGGGGGGCTTTTGTAGATGCCTTCCAGGAGAAGTTCTTGTCTTCAGCTGCTAGGGAGAAGCTGAGGGAACAGTTTTGCCAGCTTAAACAGCAGGGCATGTCAGTGGCCGAGTTTGAGGCTACATTTACTAGTTTGTTTAGGTTTGCACCTGAACTTGTGGCGTCTGAGGAACGCCGTTGCTTTGAGTTTGAGCGGAAGTTGAGGCGTGGACTCAAGCTAAGGGTTGGAGGGTCTTTTATTCGAGAGTATAGATGCCTGGTGGATGCTGCAACTCATATGGAGATTATGACGCAGGAGGAGGAGGAAGGGCAGAGAGGCTCCAAGAGGAGCCAGGATAGTCAGGGTGATGGTAGGAGACAGAGGGGTTTTAACCCTCAGCAGTCTCAGGGTGGTTTGGCGAGATCGACCTTTCCAGTGCCGAGTGCAGGCTCCGGGAGAGGTAATCAAGGAGGCTTGACTTGTTTTACTTGTGGCCAGTTGGGTCACAAGTCTTCAGTTTGCCCGCAGAAGGGAGGGGGTCAGCGAGCTGCTTCTTCTTCAGCTAGACCTCAGGGCCAGAGTCAGGGCAGGGGCCAACCTTTGTCTTGCTATCAGTGTGGTCAGCCTGGGCACCTGAAGAGGTTTTGCCCACAGTTGAGTGCCACTTCGGGGGCGTCTGGTTTTAGGCAGACGCAGAGTTATCAGCCAACTCAGTCTGTGCAGGCCTTGAGGGCCAATCCGGGAGCTTCGTCATCCCAGTCTGTGCAGCAGTCTTTTGCTCCTAGAGGTGAGCAGGTGGATTAGGGGCCTGCAGGGCGCGTGTATGCTGTTACCGCGCAGGACTTAGTACCGGCTCCATCAGTAGTGAGAGGTACCTTTCTGTTTTGCAAATCGGTTGCTAGTGTGTTGATTGATACGGGTGCATCTCATTCTTTTGTATCTGCTGCATTTGAATCTGTGTTGGAGTTGGAGTTGGCACTATTAGCATCTCCTATATATGTTGTATCGCCTGTTGGGGGCGAATTGATTTTGAAACACGGATGTAGAGGTTGTGATATAGTGGTCGCCGACCGTAGGCTTCCTTTTCCCTTTGTTGTTATGCCCATGAAGGGTTTTGATGTTATTTTGGGTATGGACTGGCTATCGTCATACCGGGCTGTCATTGACTGCTACCGCCAGAGGGTCACAGTATGTACCTTGGGCGGAGAGTGTTTCCATTTCTTGGGGGATTGGGTTGGTAGTGTATTGCCACCGGTGTATGATCCACGAGGGCGGAGTGAGCTTAGTGATCTACTTGCTAGCTTTATGAGTGGTAAGTGTGATGAGACCCAGATTGTATTGCCGATGGTGGTTTGTGAGTATTCAGATGTTTTTCCCGAGGATCTCGTTAGTTTGCCCCCTCACCGAGAGATAATTAGTATTTTCTTATTTATCTTGTATAATAACTACTTGCTTACCTCGTTTATAATTTTTAATTGATTGTCTTTAAATTTTTTGTTAATTATTTTTTTATTCTATTATTATTTGTAGCAAAGTGCTATTATTTAAAATATATTATTTTACTTTTTCAATATATATAATACTCAAATGATTTTATTAGTAAACTTGAGAAATCAGGTCGTGATACTAGTAATTTAAACACACAGTAAAATAAAACAGATTTTAAAGATGAAATATAAATTTAAAATTTTTTCCGAAATAAAATTTTAACTAGATAGAATTTTTTACTAATTTATAATACTCTTGGGCTTATATTTTATTATTGTAATTATTTTAAAACTAAATACTTTTGAATTAAATACTTTCAAAATATAATAGATTAAATCAATGATTTAAAGACTCAATAAATTTTGATTTATATATTTTAAAAATTAAGTAAATTCAATCAATAATTTAAAAAGTAAATAGACAATTTGATAGGAGTAGAAAGTGAAATAAAGGCTTTGTTTGGTGTAGAGTTCCAATCATGACTCCATACTTATATTTGAGTATGATGTTTGGATATAACTTTCAAAAATTAATTCCACATCCATTTGTGAAAACTCGTTCCAGGCGGGATTTTGAATTTTGTGGTCCTCCCGGACGTCCGGCTGGTTGATCGGAATAGTGTTATTTTTTTTAAAGCAATTAGCATCTATTATTTTTTATATTTTAAATAAAAAATATTTTTAGAATTTTTAATTTTTTTTATGAGTTTTGAATAGAATTTTGGGTTGTCTGTTTGGTTATAAGTTGCAAGTTTTTAAATCAAATATTATATGTCACATCAAAAATTTCAAACTCAATTCAAAGTTCTTTTAAAAAATCATGACCAAACAAATTTTCCAAAGTTTTTTTCAAAAATCATAAATCTTGACCAAACAAATTTTTCACACTCAAATCATAATTTCAAAACTCACAAACTCAAAATACAACTCTATTCTCAAATTATAATTCTAAAACTTTACTAAACGCTACCTAATCTTTTTAATTAATTTATGTTTTATGGTTGAGTGGTCAAGTCAATACACCCCTCATTTCCTTCTAGCAAGAAGGTCCCCTTTTCATCTCTACTATTTTCTAGCGAACAGTGAGTAGTGCTGAAACTCCAACGAAGGGTCCAGTGATAAAGAGCCTAGCCATGATAGCTCTCAAGCTCCTTCAGCTACACTACAGTATAGCTCAAGCTCCAGCCATCATAATCAGTCGACAGCTTCATCAACACCTACAACTGCTTTAGTTAAGCCACTGCATCAGTTAGACAGTTAGGCAGTTACAGAGTAAACTGAAGTTAGTTAGTTTGTTATGGTTTAGTTAACTTGAACCAAAGTTACTTAGTGTGGTTTATAAATATCTTCATCTCTGTATTTGTAATTCAATTTTGGGAATTAATAGAAAAGTTTTGATCTCTGCAAAATATCTTTTATGGTATCAAAGCCATAGACTCCTGCGAGCATTGGTTCTTGAAGATTCATTAATGGCGTCTTCAATGTCATCTCTGAATCTATCCTCATCTGTTGTATTATCTACTTCATCTTCCATACCTCAAAATCTTTCTCTACTCATTTCAAATCTGAATGCTTTTGTAAATGTCAAACTTGATTCCACAAGCTGTATTATCTGGAAGAATCAAGTTCAAAATATTCTGAAAGCTACACAGCTTCTCAGTTTTGTTGACGGCACACAGGTATGTCCATCATCTACTATCATTGATGAACACAATCATGAGATTCTGAATCCAGAGTATACACATTGGATGCTGATTGACTCTCATCTTCTCAGTTACTTGATTGCAACTCTCTCACCATCTATCATCACTTCTGTAACGCCCTCAAAATAATACATATAAACCCAACATTCATGACATCCATAGGCATAAGAGAATAAAGCATATTTCTATTTATCAGAGTATTAGGTACAAAAAGTATTACATGTTGACAACAAAAGTAAGTATCCTATAGGCTTACAACTTTCCAAGTCAGCACTTGGGTTCAACAAAAGAGAGTTCTAACTCTAAACATATTAAGCCCTAGGCTTGAATTACATGTAATACAAAGATAACTACAAAATAAGCCTTCAACTTCTAAACCTCCCAAGCTACATCCTTGGAGGCGGCATCTCACATGTACCTGAAAATAATGTCCCATAAAGGGTGAGCCAAAGCCCAGTAGAGATACGCTAAACCAAATATGAGTAATAACTAAAACATTAGTATTTGATAAATGTTTAACTCATATAAACAAACGTACATCTCTTTCATAACCAATCCATATTCACAATTATATTTCAATCCCTTTCCGTTTCATTACCCAAACCGATTCATAGATATGGTTCTCTGTTTATCCAGACAGTTTAAAATGAGACTACAACTCATATTAACAATACTTTGATCATGATCAATCAAAATAAGACTACAACTCACATCATTAACACTTCAACACTTCAATTTCGAATGAGACTACAACTCATATTATTAACACTTCTGAAAAATCTAGAAACCTCCTAGATGTTGATTTGTGATTATGTATCAATTTTAAGCAAAATATAACAATCCCAATCAAACAATCAAACGAAAGAGACACAAAGATTTTACGTGGAAAAACCACAATTGGACACCTCCAATTGTGATCAAAAAACCACGGGCAACTGCCACAAGACAATCCACTAAGAAGAATTAAAGGAATTACACAGGTATACTCTCAATTACCTAGCGAATCCACAATGCCTAATTGAACCAACCTCTATGTGCCTCTTCCAACCCCATCTTCACCACGGAATTGTCTTTCTGATGAGCCACTCCGGATTCCACCAAAGCTTCAGGCTCGAATTCTTCAGAATCCACAACTGAAGAACAACTCTCTCTTTTGTGTATAACAAACAAACCTTTGATGTACTCTCTTTAAACCATGAGTTGAATACTCAATAAAACATCAAAGAAAAATAACAAAATATCCCCAGATATAAACCTTTAAGAACCAAAAAGAAGATCTGGAGGACTTCAATCAATGAGTAGACTAGTTTTGGGAAAAAACCAACTACTTATAGAAAATCCAAAGCAATCCTAGTTGGGAAAGAAAACCAACGTCTTGTTTGTAGAAAACCAACTTCTTGCAGAACTTCAAAGTAATCCCACTTCTTATAGAAACCCAAAATAAACCTTGTTTCTGAAGAAAACCAACTCCATAAAGAATCTGGAAATCTGTCCCGCGATCTCCGCTCGAGCGCCCAACAGCCCGCTCGAGCGGCTTCAGCAAAATATGCGCGTGATATAACAGAGGTCCGCTCGAGCGCTATAAAATCCGCTCGAGCGCAAAATCACATATCTCTGTACTTTTACAGGCGACCAAAACTGCTGGAACCAAGGATTCTCCGCTCGAGCGGGGAAATGTCAGCTCGAGCGGACAGGCAACTTGGAATGCATTTTTGCATTTTGCTTCGGGGGCGCTGCCCCTCGACCCCGCCAGCTCGATCCCCGTCATAATCAGCGAAGTGGCAATCTTGAAAGCATTAGCATCACAAACTTCTCTGAAAAGCACAATTCAGGTTGGATTCGCATCTAAACACTCATTGCCTTACTGAAATAAAAAGTGCGAAAAAAAATACAACTGAAAGGAGTTTTGTCAAACGGGGTTGCCAATAATAAAAACCTAACAACTTCAATACTTAAATTCGTCTACGTTATGCAAACGTAATTGGGATTTCGGGACTTTCACCCTGGACACTCCGGCCAACTTAGTTATCAATAGAGTCCATCCCCTATCTCCTCCCAAACAGGTTTGAGAGTACATCCCCTATCTCCTCTCAAATCATGGAGTACATCCCCTATCTCCTCCCAACAAGATACATATGCAATGTATTTAAACGCATTATCATATACAATGATCAATCCAGGCACATATTCAATGTGTTAATTCAACCGTCATATTCAATGACATAACTCATTTGATTAGTTTCAGTTTTCCTTAATCAACATACAGTGTCTACAACAATCAAGACTATCTTCCACCGATAGCCCAAAACAATTATTTCTAAATAGATAATAAATTCATCAACAGATAAATTATCAACAATTTCATAGGTGAGTGATTAACTAATCCTACTACACCATTCAATCTCACAATTTTCCAATTTCATGATTTTCATCTCAATTTCACATTTTCATACTTTCCCAAATTAATTATGCAAATTAATTAATCACATTAAATTAGGGCTTTTCCCCTTTTTCTCAACTTTAGCCCTAAGGCTCAATTTCCTTAACTTTACACCAATAAACCCAATTTTCAAGGTCTCACATACACATGGAGTTTAACAATTGAAAACCCCCATTTTTTTATAACTACAAAACAAACCCTAACTCTCTCCAAAATTCCCAAATAACACCATCTATACAAAATACCCAACATTTAGGTCAAAACTCATAGAGAGGAGTAGGTTATCCCTACCTCAAGTTTAGGAGCTTAAAGGAGACGATGAAGAAAACTCAAGATATTCCAAATCCACAAATTTTCGGATTAAAATGAAGCCCACACCAAGCTCTACCTTTTCTTCAAAGAGACTAGGGTAGAGACACCCAAGAACCAAGTGTATTTGTAGAGAGAAGGTGTATGTAGAGAGAGAGTGTGCCGGATCTAGGGTTTGAAGGAAGAAGAGAGTGAAAAGTGTGTAAAAAACACGCTGCTGCGAACTGATATACTCGAGGCTAGCTCGAGTGAAGGATTGGTCGCTCGAGTGACCAGACACAGACGGACCTCGCTCGAGCGTAGAAAGCCTCGCTCGAGTGAACAACACGAAGCTTCAGGTCTGCAACCCAGAAGCACGCTCGAGCGTAGGAGTCCTCGCTCGAGTGAAGAAACCCAAAACATATAGTTCACTTGCTCGAGCTAAGAAACACAACCTTCAGGTCCAAACTAGACGTAGACGTACACTCGAGCGCAAGAATGCTCCCTCGAGCCAATAGACACACCACTCGAAGCTCGCTTGAGCGAAGGAACCCTGGCTCGAGCGAAGGAACTAAAACGCAGAGCTCGCTCGAGCGATAAAAGCTTCGCTCGAGCGATGACACCAAAAACTGGACAGGAACCATTTGTTTCAAAACACACCAAACCTGTTACAAACCTGCCCAACACATCCCAAAACTCAAATACAAAGAATTAAAGGACAGAAAGAGACATAACCAACAATACTTAACCATGGAACCCAAGTCCGGAATACTATACATAAAGGGGGAAAAATCGGGATCGCTATAACCTCCCCCCCTTAAAGAATTTCGTCCCCGAAATTAGATATAAGTTTCAAAATTGTGTTTTCTCAATTCTCAATAAGATTACAATTCAACATTCAACATCCTGACCCATTACCGGTCATTCCATCTCTTTTCAATAGGCAACTTACAATATAATCTCCAACATGCATTATCAACATGCATTCCTTTGGATTTCAACAAGTTTCAATACAATATTCCACAATTCTATAACATATTCAATGTTAATGACATATTTGCATTTCTACAACATATTTAACATATACAATGTTAAAGTAAACTTCCATTCTCAAGGCATATTCAACAATTACAATAGTTCCATAAACCAAAACATCTACAATGTTCTTAGAGTTTATCAACAAAAAAAAGTTTCCAATACATGGTTAAACATTAACAAACAAGTCCGGATATTTCTCATAGACATCCAACTCATGTTCCCAAGTGGCTTTCTCAACCCCGTGATGTTTCCACAAAACTTTTACCAAGGGTATCGTCTTGTCTCACAAGACTTGTTCCCGTCTATCCAAGACCCGTACCGGTCTCTCCTCATACGAGGCATCCTCATCAACCTCTAAGTCGGTCCAATCCAATACATGAGATGGATCTGGCTTGTATTTCCAAAGCATACAAACATGAAACACGTCATGCACCCTGGACAACTGCGGCGGCAAAGCTAAACGGGATGCAATCTCCCCAATCCCTCAAGGATCTCAAAAGGGCCAATAAACGAGGGGACAACTTCCTACTCTTCCCAAACCTCATCAAACCCCGCCTAGGTGATATTTTCAGAAAGACGTGATCACCCACCTCAAATGCCAAAGGCCTCCTCCGACGGTCGGCATAACTCTTTTGGCGACTTTGGGCTGTAACTAGCCTCTTACGGATAAGTTCAACTTTCTCCGTCGTCTCCTAAACCAACTCCAGGCCCAACAAAGGTGCATCACCCACCTCGGCCCAACACACTAGAGACCTACACGGTCGGCCATACAAGGCCTCAAACGGTGCCATAACAATACTCGATTGGAAACTGTTGTTGTAGGCAAACTCCACTAAGGGTAAGTGTCTCTCCCACGACCCACTAAAGTCAAGGACATAGCCTCGAAGCATATCCTCAAGGATCTAAATAGTACGCTCGGACTGCCCATTAGTCTGAGGATGATAAGCCGTGCTAAAGGTCAACCTAGTGCCCAAGGCACTCTGCAAACTCTGCCACAATCTAGCAGTAAAATGCGGATCTCTATCTAAGACGATCGACACTGGGACCCCGTGCAACCTCACTCTGTCCTGAATATACAAGTCGGCAAGATGATCTACCGAATCTCTCACGCGCATAGGAATAAAGTGCGCCGACTTAGTCAACCGGTCCACTACCACCCAAATGGCATCACTACCTCGTTGAGTCCTTGGAAGACCTACAACAAAGTCCATCGTGACATGCTCCCATTTCCACTCGGCTATAGGCAAGGGTTGCAACAAACCCGCTGGCCTTTGATGCTTGGCCTTCACTTGCTGACAAGTAAGGCACTTAGATACAAAAACTGCCACATCTTTCTCCATCCCTCTCCACCAAAACTGGCGACTCAAATCACGATACATTTTAGTGCCTCCCAGAGCACCGCAAGGCATGAATGGTGAAACTCTCGGAGTACTTCATTTCTGCAAGACTCCGACATAAACAAACGGTCTCGGTACCTCACACTCAGGTCAGGATACACAGTCAAACCCTTCTCCACCTTCCCACTGGAGATCTTTTCCCGGAGGGATTCTACCTCAAGGTCACTTCTCTGTGCCTCTAACACCCGATTCACAAGTGTAGGCTACGCAACTACAGAAAACAAGGCCACAGACTCAATAGATTTGCCCAGAAGCAAATCAAACTCGCCAAGTGCACCCAACATTTCCCACTCCCGGATGGCTATACAAGCTACATCACTAATGGATTTCCTACTAAGGGCATCGGCCATAACATTGGCCTTCCCCGGATGGTAATGCAACTCGAAGTCGTAATCCTCTATAAACTCCATCCACCTCCTCTGCCTCAAGTTCAAGTCTTTTTGTGTAAACAGATACTTCAGACTCTTATGATCTCGAGAACACCTCGAATCTCTCACCATAAAGATAGTGCCTCCAAATCTTCAAGGCAAATATCACAGCTGTTAACTCTAGGTTATGAGTAGGGTAGTTCCTCTCGTGTGTTTTCAACTGATGTGAACCATAGGCTACTACCTTCCCCTCTTGCATCAACACACAACCCAACCCTCTCGTAAGGCATTATAATATACTGCATAACCCAAACCCCTCTCCGGAATAATCAAGACTGGAGCAATGGTAAGTCTAACCTTAAGCTCTTGGAATGACTTTTCACAAGTCTCACTCCATATGAAATTTGACCCCTTTTCGCTTCAACCTAGTCAACGGCGAAGCTAGCCTGGAGAAATCTTTCACAAACCGACGATAATACCCAGCCAATCCCAGAAAACTGCGGATCTCAAAGACACTCTTAGGCTGTACCCAATCTTGCACTGCCTCTAGCTTGGATGAATCTACAGTCACCCCTTCCCCGAATACCATGTGGCCTAAGAATTTAACCTCTCTTAGCCAGAACTCACACTTCCCAAACTTAGCATACAGCTTGTGGGGTCTAAGTAACTCAAGCCCTACTCTCAAGTGTTCCTCGTGCTCCTTCTCAGAAGGTGAATAAATCAGAATGTCGTCCATAAAGACGACTACGAAGCGATCTAAGAACTCCCAGAAGATTCGGTTCATCAAGTCCATAAACACAGCCGGTGCATTGGTGAGCCCAAAAGGCATCACCAGAAACTCATAATAGCCATACCGCGTACGGAATACCATCTTTGGAATATTTTCCTCCCTGACCCTCAACTGATGGTAACCCGATCTTAAGTCTATCTTAGAGAAACAACGGATCCTTTCAACTGGTCAAACAAATCATCTATACAAGGCATATGGTGCTTGTTCTTAACCGTAGCCCGATTCAACTTTCGATAGTCAATGCAAAGTCTCAAAGCCCTATCTTTCTTCTTAGCAAAGAGGGCTGGTGCTCCCCAAGGCGAAGTACTAGGGCAAATAAAGCCCTTATCTAGCAATTCCTGGAGTTAAATCTTCAACTCGCTCAACTCGGCTGGAGCAAAACGATACGGTGCCATGGAAATCAGTGCCGTGCCAGGCACTAAGTCAATAGAGAACTCAATTTCTCGATGAGGTGGTAAACTAACAAGATCCTTGGAAAAGACGTCTGAGTACTCACAAACCACTCTTGGCAACTCAGTTCGGGTCTCATCACACTCACTGCTCATAAAGCTAGCGAGAAGACAACTAAGCTCACTCCGCCCTCGCGGATCATACACTGGTAGCATGACTCTACCAACCCGATCTACCAAGAAATGAAAACAATCCCCGCTCAAGGTACATACAGTAACCTCTGGCGGGTAGCAATCAATAACAGTCCGGTATGACGATAACCAGTCGATACCCAAAATCACATCAAAACCCGACATGGTCATCAATACAAAAGAAAATGGAAGCCGGCGATCAGCGACCTCTATATCACAGCCCCAACACCCCTGTTTCAAAATCAACTCACCCCCAATGGGTGACATTACACAAATAGGAGAAGCTAACTGCACCAACTCCAACCCCAAAACAGATGCAAATGCAGCAGATATAAAGGAATAGGATGCACCTGTATCAATCAACACATTAGCAACCGAGTTGCAAAACAAAAAGGTACCTCTCACAACAGACGGAGCCGGTACAAGATCCTACGCTGTAACAACATACACGCGCCCTGAAGGTCTCTAATCAACCTGCTCACCTCTCGGAGCATAAGACTGCTGCACAGACTGAGCCAAAGAGGCTCCCTGATTGGCCCTCAAGGCCTGAACTGACTGAGCTGGCTGGTGACTCTTTGTCTACCTCGAACCAGATGCACCAAATGTGCCACTCAACTGCAGGCAAAAACCTCTTCAGGTGCCCCGCCTGACCACACTGGTAACAAGAGAGCGGCTGGCCTCTGCCCTGACTCTGGTTCTAACGATGAACCGAAGATGAAACTGCTCTTTGTCCTCCTCCCCTCTACGGGCAAGCTGGAGACTTGTGCCCCAACTGACCACACTTGTAACAAGTAACGTCTCCCTAACTGCCTCTCCCAGAACCTGAACTTGGTACTGGAAAGGTAGATCTAGAATGCACTCCCTGGGACTGCTGAGGGTTAGAACCCCTCTGCATCTTACTATCCCCCTGGCCATCCTGACTCCTTCTGGAGCCCCTCATCCTCTCCTCCTCAGCATGCACAATAGTCTCAAGATGGGCTTGTAGCCTGCACCAGGCGCCCATACTCCCTAGTCATGGACCCGGCCACTAGAAACATGAGTCCGGTCCTCAATTTCTTCTAAAACTCTAAACACCTATGCTCTTCAGTCGCCACCAACTCTGGTGCAAACCTCGACAAACTGGGTAAAGGTGGCCTCAAACTCTACCACTGGTGTGTTCAGCTGCTTGAGCTGACAGAACTCATCTCTCAACTTCTCCCTAATAGTGGAAGGCAAAAACTTCTCTTGGAAAGCATCTACAAAAGCCTCCCAAGTCCCTCCAATGCGCCACTCGCACAAACTTCCACCACTGACCCGCGTCTCCCTTCAATTGGAAGGACGCCCAAGGTCACCCGGTAAACCTCCGTCTTCGATGCCTAGCATCTCAAATGTCTTTGTCATCTGCTCAAGCCACTCATCAGCCTTCAGTGGCTCTTTTGGATCACAAAAAAACTTGTCCGGATTTGATCGGAAGAACTCCCTCTTCAGAAAAGATGGCCCTGCCTCGGCTACATGGGCCTGGACTTGATTCTCAGCTCGGAGAATGTCCCATGGATTCCCTCAATGCTCCTGCCATCTCGCGGGCTAAGGTGCCCATGGCCTGCTGACCTACTGGCTCGGCCACGTTGGCCTGACCAACTCCCTCCTGCCGTGCTGGAATTTCATCCGGTATAGGCATCTCCTGCCTCCTAGGCCTACCACGCCTACCACCACGTCCTCGTCCTGACATCCTAATAAGAGTAACAAAAGGATTAGCACATTCACAACTGTGCCAAAGCTATTTCACTCGTGTCCTAATACAATGGACAACTGTAAGTCACTCCACGTAAGCACATAATCACATAAACACTTACAAATTTCATTTCCGGATAGTGACTGTCCCAAGGCGTCGCTAGAGTTCCAGTTAGAAACGGCAGTGATCAAGTGCCTTTCCAACAGGACTCCCAGAAACCCAAGGATCCAATCAACATCCTAGAAACTAAATTCCATACCCATATAGTCACATAAACATGTTATCACATAAGCACATAACACTATACTTAAGTCTCTAACAAGCGAGACAAACCCACTGTGGTACTAATCACTTCCCACGTACCCAAAGTATTCAAACCCGGTATGCTCTGATACCAAGTTGTAACACCCTCAAAATAATACATATAGACCCAACATTCATGACATCCATAGACATAAGAGAATAAAGCATATTTCCATTTATCAGAGTATTAAGTACAAAAAGTATTACATGTTGACAACAAAAGTAAGTGCCCTACGGGCTTACAACTTTCCAAGTCAACACTTGGGTTCAACAAAAGAGAGTTCTAACTCTAAATATATTAAGCCCTAGGCTTGAACTACATGTAATACAAAGATAACTACAAAATAAGCCTTCAGCTTCTAAATTTCCCAAGCTACATCCTTGGAGGCGGCATCTCACATGTACCTGAAAATGATGTCCCATAAAGGGTGAGCCAAAGCCTAGTAGAGATACGCTAAACCAAATATGAGTAATAACTAAACATTAGCATTTGATAGATGTTTAACTCATATAAACAAACGTACATCTCTTTCATAACCAATCCATATTCACAATTATATTTCAATCCCTTTCCGTTTCATTACCCAAACCGATTCATAGATATGGTTCTCTGTTTATCCAGACAGTTTAAAATGAGACTACAACTCATATTAACAATACTTTGATCATGATCAATCAAAATGAGACTACAACTCACATCATTAACACTTCAACACTTCAATTTCGAATGAGACTACAACTCATATTATTAACACTTCAAAACTTCAATTCATCTACGTTATGCAAACGTAATTGGGATTTCGGGACTTTCACCCTGGATACTCCGGCCAACTTAGTTATCAATGGAGTCCATCCCCTATCTCCTCCTAAACAGGTTTGAGAGTACATCCCCTATCTCCTCTCAAACCACGGAGTACATCCCCTATCTCCTCCCAACAAAATACATATGCAATGTATTTAAACGCTTTATCATGTACAATGATCAATCCAGGCACATATTCAATGTGTTAATTCAACCGTCATATTCAATGACATAACTCATTTGATTAGTTTCAGTTTTCCCTAATCAACATACAATGTCTACAACAATTAAGACTATCCTCCACCGATAGCCCAAAACAATTATTTCTAAATAGATAATAAATTCATCAACAGATAAATTATCAACAATTTCATAGGTGAATGATTAACTAATCCTACTACACCATTCAATCTCACAATTTCCCAATTTCATGATTTTCATCTCAATTTCACATTTTCACACTTTCCCAAATTAATTATGCAAATTAATCAATCACATTAAATTAGGACTTTTCCCCTTTTTCTCAACTTTAGCCCTAAGGCTCAATTTCCTCAACTTTACACCAATAAACCCAATTTTCAAGGTCTCATATACACATGGAGTTTAACAATTGAAAACCGACCTTTTTTTTATAACTAAAAAACAAACCCTAACTCTCTCCAAAATTCCCAAATAACACCACCTATACAAAATACCCAACATTTAGGTCAAAACTCATAGAGAGGAGTAGGTTATCCCTACCTCAAGTTTAGGAGCTCAAAGGAGATGATGAAGAAAACTCAAGATGTTCCAAATCCACAAATTTTCGGATTAAAATGAAGCCCACACCAAGCTCTACCTTTTCTTCAAAGAGACTAGGGTAGAAACACCCAAGAACCAAGTGTATTTGTAGAGAGAAGGTGTATGTAGAGAGAGAGTGTGCCGGATCTAGGGTTTGAAGGAAGAAGATAGTGAAAAAAGTGTGTAAAAACACATGCTGCTGCGAACTGATATACTCGAGGCTTGCTCGAGCGAAGGATTGGTCGCTCGAGCGACCAGACACAGACAGACCTCGCTCGAGCGTAGAAAGCCTTGCTCGAGCGAACAACATGAAGTTTCAGGTCTGTAATCCTGAAGCACGCTCAAGCGCAAGAGTCCTCGCTTGAGCGAAGAAACCCAAAACATATAGCTCGCTCGCTCGAGCCAAGAAACACAACCTTCAGGTCCAAACTAGATGCAGACACACGCTCGAGCGCAAGAATGCTCGCTCGAGCCAATAGACACACCACTCAAAGCTCGCTCAAGCGAAGGAACCTGGCTTGAGCGAAGGAACTAAAACACAGAGCTCGCTCGAGCGACAAAAGCTTTACTCGAGCGAAGACACCAAAAACTGGGCAACAGCCATTTGTTTCAAAACACACCCAACTTGTTACAAACCTGCCCAACACATCCCAAAACTCAAATACAAAGAATTAAAGGATAGAAAGAGACATAAACAACAATACTCAACCATGGAACCCAAGTCCGGAATACTATACATAAAGGGGAAAAACCCGGGATCGCTATAACTTCTGTGTTTCATTGTTCCACAAGTCATGAAGTGTGGAGTGTTCTTCTCAAACGTTTTACGTCTTTGTCACGATCACATATTCATCAGTTGAAGAACAAACTTAGTCAAATTGTTAAAAAAGGCCACACAATGGATACCTATTTGACTCAAATCAAGTAAATTGCTGATCAATTGGCTTTAGCTGCATCACCTGTTGATGATGAGGATCTGGTTCTACTAATCCTTAATGGTTTGCCTGATGAATATAATGCATTCAAAATAGCAATCAGAACTAGAGTTGAAACCATTTCAATTGGAGAGTTATGTTCTCTATTAAACTCTGAGTCAATTCATGTTGAATCCTCATCTAAGCAAGCTCATGCTTCAGAACTTCCTTTTGCTTATCATGTTTCAAGCACTTCTCATAGAGGTGGCTACAGAGGTGGTTCTTACAGAGGTCGAGGAGGAGGAAGAACTGGTAGTAGGTTCTTTAAAGGAAATTCTAGTTCTAGCAATGCTAATTTTCGAGGCAGAGGCAGATCTTCTAATTCAGGCCAAGGTCACACAAGATATCAGTCCTATAAATCAAGTTTTGCTACTCACTCTGCTGTATCTAATTCTAATTTTTCTCAAGTGATTTGCCAGATCTGTGGGAAACCAAATCACTCAGCATTAGAGTGTTGGTACAGATTGGATACATCTTTTCAATCTTCAAGGCCTTAAGCTCATCAAGCCTATATTACCAATACAAATCAGTCTGCTACTGGTTCTCCTGGTGACAATTCTCTCAACAATACCAACTGGTTTTTAGATTCTGCAACTACTAGCCATATCACCAATGATTTGAACAATCTCTCTTCTTATCAACCATATCATGGACATGATCATGTCACTGTTGGTCATGGAAATATCTTACCTATTCATCACACTGGTCAAGGTCTTCTTCCTACTCCATCCTTTCCTTTTCATCTCTCAAACATGCTTGATGTACCTTCCATTTCTTCCAACTTAATTTCTGTCCATTAGCTTATTTCTGACAATCATTGCACTATTACTTTTGACAAAGATATGTTCATCATATAGGACAAGAGTACCAAGAAGGTGCTATATAAAGGCTTTCATTCCCATGGTCTCTATCATCTTTCTAGTGCTGCTCCATCTTTTGCATCTGCATCACCAGCTTGTTTTCAGTCCACTGTTAATTCTTCTCATTGGCATTTTAGATTAGGCCATCCTTCTTCAAGGAAACTTCAGCACATTATTACACATCATTTGTTACCTTCTTCATCTGTAAATGTTTCATTTGTTATTGATAATAAAATGTGCTCACATTGTTGTGTTTACAAAAGTCATAGACGTCCTTTTGGCTTGTCTAATTCTACAGTTAATAAGCCATTGGCTCTTATTCACTCTGATGTATGGGGGCCATTCACTTCATCTGTTTCTTCATACAAATATTATGTGTTGTTCATTGATGACTATAGCAAGTTTACATGGTTGTTTCCTCTTCATTATAAAAGTGAAGTTTTTCATAAGTTTTTAGAATTTAAAGTGTTTGTTGAAACACAATTTTCTACTCAATTACAAGTGTTAAGAAGTGATAATGGTGGTGAATATCTTAGCACCAAGTTTCATGATTTCTTAAAGAGTCATGCCATACAACATCAGTTGAGTTGTCCTCACGCACCTGCTCAAAATGGAGTAGCAGAGAGGAAACATAGACATCTCATAGAGACCACCATTGCTCTTATGCACCACTCTTCATTGCCTCTTGCTTATTGGTTTGATGCCCTTGCCACGTCTGTTTTTCTCATTAATAGGCTTCCTACTACTAAGATCAATTTTCTTACTCCTTTTGAAATGTTGTACCACCATGCTCCTGATTATACATTGCTCAGAACCTTTGGTTGCAGATGTTATCCATGGTTTAAACCTTATGTTACTCATAAACTCCAACCTAGGTTTGTGCCTTGTGTGTTTCTTGGTTACGTTCCATTTACCAAGGGCTATAGATGTCTTGATCCTGCTACTGGACAAATTCATGTTTCCAAACATGTTGTTTTTGATGAAGATGCCTTTCCCTTTGCTTCTTCTCCATCAGTTAAATCTGCACCTCCTTCTTTGTCCCAGTTGAGCTCATTTTTCTGGTCTGATCAGTCTTCTTCCCATGGCTTCTCTATGCTTTCCCCTGCAGTTCTTCCTGCTACAGCTCAGTCACCACAGTCACCAATTCCACCACAGTCACCAATTCCAATTATTTTGGTTAATTTGATTCTGTTCAGTCCTTTTCTAGACCTCTCTCACAGTCTGGTCATCAGTCCTCTGTTCCACAGATTGTCCATCAGTTTGCCCCTCTTGCAAATTTATCTGTTCCAGAAACTACTGCTCCTCTTGGCAGTCTGCCTTCTGTTTCAGCTCAGTCTGCTGGTTTGTCTGAATCTGCTGCTGATCTGTCTCTATTTACTGGTTTGCTTCCTCCTACTTCTATCTCCAAGTCTACTTCTCAGCCTCAAATTTCCATATCTTCTTTGTCTGTTCTTTTACCTTCCATTCCTTCCACTCATTCTACTCATTCCACTTCTTCTTCTAACATTCATCCCATGATCACTAGGTCTAAGTCTCAGCATCAGTGCTTTCTCACTTCTTCTGATCATACTGAGCCTCAATTCTATCAAAAGGCCTCTCAATCTAGTGCTTGGACTGCTGCTATAAATGATGAATACACTGCCTTGCTCAGACAAGGTACTTGGACTTTGGTCAATCTTCCCCCAACAAAAAGGGCTATTGGTTGCAAATGGGTGTTTCGACTTAAGAAAAATTCTGATGGGACTATTGCTAGGCATAAAGCCCGATTGGTTGCAAAAGGGTTTCTCCAAACTGAAGGCATTGATTACTTTGAAACATTTAGTCCAGTAGCCAAACAACCCACTATCAGAATTCTTCTATGTTTGGCTCTTCATTTTCAGTGGTCTATCAAACAATTGGACATTTCTAATGCCTTTCTTCATGGTATTCTAGAGGAGGAGGTTTACATGCATCAACCTATTGGTTTTGTTGATCAAAGTAATCGTTCCTTAGTCTGCAAACTGAATAAAGCCTTGTATGGACTCCAGCAAGCACCTAGGGCCTGGTTCTCTACTTTTTCCTCTTTTCTTCTTACTCATGGTTTTAAGGCCAGTCATTGTGATTCATCTTTGTTTGTTAAAAAGACTCCTCACTCTATCACTGTCCTTTTAATCTATGTTGATGATATTTTACTTACAGGAAGTGATTCTTCCTATATTTCTACTCTCATTACTCAGATGCATTCTACCTTCTCTATGAAGGAATTGGGGCTGCTCAACTATTTCTTGGGTATCTCTGTTACTACTTCTCCTTCAGGATATTTCTTATCTAAAAAAAAATTTGCTACTGAAATTTTGGTTAAAGCTGGTATGACAAATTGCAAGTCTTCTCCTTCACCTATGACTCTCAAATCTTCTATTGATCAAGTAGATTTACCCTTCTCTCAACCTTCTCTCTATCGTAGTCTTTTTGGTGCATTACAATACCTTACTATCACTCGACCTGACTTAGCCTTTGCTGTTAACCATGCATGCCAATTTCTTCAGACTCCTCTTACCAGTCATTTTGCTTTGGTTAAAAGAATTCTCAAATATCTGAAAGGCACTCTTCATCAAGGTCTACATTTTACTTCCGGCCCTCTTACCTTGCATGCCTTTTCTGACTCAAATTGGGCAGGCTGTTCCTTTGACCGAAGATCAACCACTGGTTATTGTGTGTTTTTGGGTCCTAATTTGATTTCTTGGTTAGCCAAGAAGCAACCTACTGTGTCTAGATCTTCCACTGAAGCTGAGTATAGAGCTCTTGCTCAAACTGCTGCGGAATTGAGCTGGCTTGGAATGTTGCTATCTGATCTTCATATTGCAGTTCCAGCTCCCACCCTTTGGTGTTATAATCTGTTTGCAATTTCCTTATCCAGCAATCCTGTCTTTCATGCAAGATCTAAACATATCGAAGTCGATTACCATTATGTTCGAGAAAGAGTTGCAGCCAAGCAACTTCTTATTCATCATGTTTCTTCTATGGACCAGCTTGCTGATTTGTTCACCAAGCCTCTCTTCTCTCCTCGGTTTTTGTATCTTCAGAACAAGCTTCTGGGGTCTTCCATCCCTCTCAGCTTGAGGGGGCATGATAAAGAGCCTAGCCATGATAGCTCTCAAGCTCCTTCAGCTACACTGCAGTATAGCTCAAGCTCCAGCCATCATGATCAGTCGACAACTTCATCAGCACCTGCAACTGCTTTAGCTAAGCCATGCATCAGTTAGACAGTTAGGCAGTTACAGAGTAAACTAAAGTTAGTTAGTTTGTTATGGTTTAGTTAACTTGAACCAAAGTTACTTAGTGTGGTTTATAAATATCTTCATCTCTGTATTTGTAATTCAATTTTGGGAATTAATAGAAAAGTTTTGATCTCTGCAAAATATCTTTTAGCCAGTAGCTCGAATAAATGTTTAAAAATGGAAAAAACCCTGTAGGGGTAGACAATAAAGTTTCAGCAAAACGAAGCGAGGACTAGAAGACCAACCTATTGAGAAAATAAACAAACAGCCTTTTTGTTGATTTCTTCTAGTATTTTGCTAAGCGTTGACTTGACTCCCATGCATATTCCCTAGTTTTCCTTCCATATTCAACAAGGTATTTGCTCCTTACTGATTTTTCTTCTTCTTCACAATATAAATTGAGTTGAATTCAGTATTTGAAACATTTACCTTGTTTTCTTGAAGAATTTGGGAAGAGATGTGAAAAAGGAAAGAAAAAATATAGGTGAAATGTAAATAAAATATACCTATATTTCATTTAGTTTCATATATTTTTTATTCTTTTTATTTCCAAATTCTTTCTCAAATCCTCCAACCAAACAAAACATTAATCTTATTGATCATGTTTATTACTGTCATTTTGATTCCATATAAGGTTTGATCTAGAGGAAAAGAAGAGAGCATCCGATATTTTCTTCCAAACTAAAAAAATAAAGAAAAAAGAAAAAGAAAAAAAAGAGACCTTCACTTAGTAACTATTTAAGGCCAATAATGTTTAGACTTTAAGGTTTAAAGCAATAATTGTGCTTCTCATATAGTAACCAGCCATTGATTCTTTCTATAATTGTCCACAAATTGTGCTGCGTATCAAGTAGTTGTGAACCAACCAATTATGAATCTCCTATATTGTGAACCAACCAATAATTGTGCTTCGCATCAAATAGGTATGTTTGGATCTTGGATTGGTTGTGGAAAATGGAAAAAGAAAAGGAAAGAGAAAAGATACAGAAAGAAAGTGAAGTGAAGGAAGCTAAATGTGTCGTTTTCGGTTGGGTTAGAAAAATGGGAAAGTATTTATGTTGGCTTTAGAATTCTTTGCAAGGACAGGTTTGTAATTTAGGTGTGCTACAAAATGTTGAATAACTCTTTCAGATTAAAATTCAAGCCAAATAAATAACCATATGTTTAGGTTGTGGTTAAAGCATGGATTTAGGTAGAGATTTGGAAAGGGAAAGAATTCAAATCTGTTGGAAAATAATGGGTTTTGGCTACTTTAATGCAATATTAAAGTGGGTGCCAATCCTCAATTCAAGTGGATTAAAGTGGGTTTAGATTCCTTGTAAATGCAATCTTTACATCACAAAAAGAATGACAAAAAATCATTAAGATTTGAATGAGAAATTGATTCTTTAAGTTGGCCTCATGAAAGAGGTGTTGGAAAAGGTGGCTGCAGAATTATACACATTACACATGTGTATAACTTCTCTATAATGATGATGGATTAAAGCCATCAATTGGAAGTTTCGCAAAATTAAGTCTAGCCATCAATTAAGAGTTTTGCAAGATTAAGTCCAGCCATCAATTGGAAGTTTTGCAAAATTAAATCTCTTGCATTTGTTGCAAGAGCCTTTTCCTCTCTCCCTCCATGTGTATAAAAAGAGACCTTCTCCTTCATTCTTCAACACAAGAAATTGCTGCTCTTCCTGTCTTCATAAGTTTTCCAGTTTTATATTATTTTCTTTCTGTGAGAGAGTACTACAAAGTTCTGTTCGCCGAAGCTACTCAATCGGTGCATTGCTGTAGTTGGTTCAACCGTCGTATCCTGGGCGACAGACGTCGAACAACCTCTAGTACTCAATCGGGAGGTGGCAAATCTGTTTTAAGGACACTATCTAATGCAGGCTTCGGTTTGCTTTCCGTTGCTATTTTATTTTATGATGTATTGTAATTTTCAGCATGGTTTGCTTGTTTTGAAATTTCAATTGTTTATGATAAATCTATTTGTTTTATGTTATCGCACAATTTATACAATAAACTTAAAACATATTAATATTTTAACATGGAATTAGATAACTAGATTCATATATAATTTCAAGTACTTTTCGTTAAGTATAAAAGAAAATTGGCTTGTTGGTGTATTCTTATGGTTTCATGGATTTGGTGTTACGGTTGTGTTTGGTAGAATAATATGTACACTGTTTGCACTCATGGATTTCTATTTTCCTTTTAATACACTGTTTTTGAGGCACGCATAGAGTAGTACTGGAAAAAAAAAAAAAAAAAAAAAAAAAAAAAAAAAAAGGCTTCTGGTAGTGGGTTTGTTGGGGGGAAAAAAAAAATTGAACTTGGTTATAGACTTTTAAAGTCATGATTAGGAATTTAAAAGCAAAAGTAAGTAACCTACAACATGTTTTTTTTTGCTTAAATACTGTGTTAGTTATGAACTTGAACACCTTCAATCTGATTAATATATTAGGCTACTGTTTCTACCTATAGACGTTCAGTTTGCTATCTATCAATAGTAGATTAATGTATGCAAAGTTTAATTAGACTACTTTTATTTCTAGATCTCTAGCATTTTTGTAGAGTTTAGTTTTTATTTGTTCTAGTATAATTTTATTATATGAGTAGTATATAGTTTTGTATAATGCATGCTCATATTTTATAATTTGATAATATAATTTGCATGTGCAAATTTTCTAGGTTTTGTTACATGCTTATTATTTTAGAATTATTTACATGTGCATTGCTAGCATTATTTACAAATTTATTGTGTAATAATTTTATACATAACTCATGGCTATTAAAATTTTAATTCATTTTAGAGTTATAGGTTTATTTTGTAACTCTTCCCTATTCACATTTTAATTTAATTGTGGAGCTATAAATTTTAATTGTGTAACTTGTCTATACTTGTGTACATGGTTAATGTATAAATTAAATTATGAATTTAATTTTGAAGTTTTAGGTTTATTTTGTAACTCTTGCCAATTAAAAGTGTTAATTGTGTATTTATTTACATGATTCACTACAAGAAAAAAAACCTTTGGCGACTAAATTTTTAGTCGCCAAAGGTCCTATTTTAGTCGCCAAATGTCAAAATTTCACTTTTCCCGACTAAAAATTTTGGTCGCCCGTCTTGTCACCAATAGTTGGTCGCGAATGCCTTTGGCGACTAAAACACTGTTAGTCGCCCATGTAAACGTCTTCAGCGACTAAAGATTTCATCGCCAATAGTTCATTTTTTATTTTATTATTTATACCTTTGGCGACCAATGAGTTTAGTCGCTAAAAGCTTTTTCAGAAAAAATTTTTTTTGCCTCTTCGCTGCTACCAAGTTTCGAACCCATGACCACCTACTTCCCAACATTCTCAACTTTCACCAACACTCTCTCCCCACTACACCACTATAGCCTCACGCGAATATTAATGCAACATATATTATTTATATACTATATTCGCCGGATTTAATACACAACTATATATATATAAATAATTATTTTTATTTAATATATGTTATGTAAAAAATAAATTATTTCGTAAAAAAAAAATGGACAGCACTTTTGGCGACTAAATCTTAATTTTAGTCGCCAATTATACATTTTTTGGCTACTAATTTATTTTCTGTCGCTAAAACAATGAAATCCGGCCTAAGGATAGCACATTTGGCGACTAAACTGAATTTTAGTCGCCAAAACTTCTACTTTGGGCGACTAAAGTACATTTTAGTCGGCAAACCTTCATCTTTCAGCGACTAAAATGGTTTTTGTCGCCAAATGCATCACTTTTGGCTACTAAATCATATTTAGTCGCCAAAAACCATGACTTTTGGCTACTAAACAACCTTTAGTCGGTAAAAGCCCTACATTCGGCGACTACAGTGCCTTTTAGTCGCTAAAACCCACTCCTTTGGCGACTAAAAGAGTTTAGTCGGCAATTCTGATCAGTTTTGGCGACTAATCCCATTTTAGTCGCCAAAAGCCCTACTTTCAGCGACGAAAAATTTAATTTTAGTCGCGAAAAGTGCTTTTTTTTGTAGTGATTATTGTGTTATAATTTCATATAACGCTTGTCAATAATTTTATTTAATTTTTAGAGTAATAAGGTTTGTAATTTATTTGAGAGTTGTAAGTTTCATTAACTTGTCTAGCTTTTTAATTTTATTTAATTTTGCTATTTAATTAATTTATTGCTGTTACAGTTTTTTTAGAGTATTTGTTTTGTATTTTGTTGTGTTTTTCTGCTAACCTTCTTTACAGGAAGAAAGGGAATGGAAACAAAAATACAAATCCAAATGAATAGGATTTGGGACTATAAAACAAAATTATGGACTACTAACCTTGTTTTGAACAGAAATACCTAAGCGAGGAGAGGAGTTTAGAAAATGGATAATCCTATTTAGATTGGTTTACATTTGTTTAGTGAAGCAATTTTTTGCTTGGGTTTAGTTGGTTTTTACCAATTGTGTAAAAGCAAATTTTATTTGCTTGTATTGTTAGAAACATTTTATTTGCTTAATCATTGTTGTAGCAATTTTTTACATTGCTTGTAATTTGGTTAGCAATTTTTAAATTGCTTGTAAGTTTGGAACTTTGTTTGGTTTTCTGTAATAGAAATCAAAGTGTTCAGCATTGGCTAAAGAGTAGTTCTTATTTGTTCAGAAATGACAACTAAGATGGATTTGGTTTCAAACCTTTGGGGTTTGAGGAAGTCTTTGGGTTTAATCATTTTATTCCCAAAGTGTTGGAAAACCAAATTTGGAGAAAGTCTTTGGTTATAATCTAATTATTTCCAAAGTGTTTTGGTTTTGAGAAAAGAAACCAAATTTTAGCATTAGCTGAAATATTTCTAATTTTTATTCAGAAATAATGGGTTCAGTTCCAGGAGTACCGGTTAACTTTTATGAGTGGTGTAATTCGTGTAGCAAATTTTATTTGCTTGGGAATTGGTTTATTTTAACCTGGTTTATCCCCTGGAAAATTTAATTCTAAATTTGTTTCCCATGAACTAGGAGTCAACATGCTCTTGAAAGTTTTGTCTAAGGTTAACTGGGTCTTAAGTGGGACCGGTGTGACCCCTCTAGTCTTCTTGGAAACTTTCCTGACCATGTTCGATTCTAAGGTAAGTGTGAGATCAGTTTTGAATTAAATTTCAAACTGTGGATTTTCTAGTGTTAAGTTTAGTTTTGGAAAAACAGAATAGTGAAATTCTGTTGTGACTTTTCAAAAATGGCTTCAAGAGGTGACAACAAAAATGTTGTTCCACCTGACAACCTTAAGCCTTGCTAGATTCTTAAAGAAAATTTAGAGAGATCAAGTGTGATTAAAGGAAATCATAAGATTGCATGATAATATCTCTGAATTAATCAGAGGGAATTAGTATGTTATTCTTGTGTCAATTATAGCATATATGATTGCTGTGTGACTTTGCTTAAAGGCAAAGATGAGACAACGCGTTAGGGTGGATGAATATATTTTTGAATTTTTAAATTCCAAATATATTTTAAATTGGTGGCTCCTAGTGAGTTCAAGATCACTGATCATAGAGATAGAAAACTGGTGGTTCCTAGGAGGTGTAAGACCACTAGCTACATAGTTATGAGATTGTGGTTCCTAGTAGTGAATAGATTACTGATCACATGTCAAGATATGATGGTTCTTAGTAGTGGAGAGGCTACTGATCATATGTCAAGACATGGTGATTTCTAGTAATGAAAGAGCCTATGGATCCTATGTCAGGACGTTGTGATTCCTAGTAGTAAAGTGACTACTGATCGCAGGTTAAAACATTGTGATTCCTAGTAGTAGAAAGTCTACTAACCATATGCTAAGATATTAGTGATTCCTAGTGATAAGACTACTGGCCATGTTATGAAGTTCCGAATAGTAGACTATTGAACACTGGACTTGTGTTTCCTAATAGTAAGACTATTGGTTTC
>CM069910.1:50652407-50720304 GCA_036172215.1 Camellia granthamiana
GTTTCATTCTAAGGGAATCTTTTGCTCTAAAGGATAGACTATGTGAAAGTAAAACTGTGCACTGATACCACTCTGTAACAAGAGCAGTAACCATTTAGAGTATCACACCCTTACTGAATGACCTTAGAAATTCGATTGGAATCATGTTCAGCTAGCGTAACTTTGAATCAGAGTTCTTGGTCCAAAAACATGAATAAATACAAATAATTACAGGATGCATTAATTGTCAATAAGATTTAGGGTGATTCTTTAGTTGGTACAAATATTCATCTGCATTATAAAAAAATGACTAAAATAACCCACCCCTCCAGCCACCACCCATCACCATTGTCAACCACCCTCCAACTCCAACCACTACTGCCTTCGATCAACGCCAATGAGTCCCCCCCATCTCTAGTAACCACCTTTGGTCCCCAACAACCACCTCCCTACCACCAGCAACGACTTCTAACCACAACCTTAGCAACCATCTCTGGCCATCACCTCTCGCTAGCAACCACTTGTAGCTACCCCCTACAAATTGTTTTCAAAACAAGTTTATGAAACATGTGCATACCAAACAAGTTTTTGTCTTGTATTTAAGAAAAAATAAACATAAACATGTTTAAACAAAAAATAGTAAATTGTAAGGGCTTGTTTGGTAACTTTTATATATATAATTTTATGCTTACATTTACAAAAAATTTCAAAACTATAAACAAAATCCCGTTTGGTTTCCATTTTTGTTTTCAAAAAATTGTAAATTTTGTAAACACAAAAAATTGGTTTCACTTGTTTAAATTTTTTTTTTTTTTTTTTACATGTGCATTGCTAGCATTATTTACAAATTTATTGTGTAATAATTTTATACATAACTCATGGCTATTAAAATTTTAATTCATTTTAGAGTTATAGGTTTATTTTGTAACTCTTCCCTATTCATATTTTAATTTAATTGTGGAGCTATAAATTTTAATTGTGGTTAATGTATAAATTAAATTATGAATTTAATTTTGAAGTTTTAGGTTTATTTTGTAACTCTTGCCAATTAAAAGTGTTAATTGTGTATTTATTTACATGATTATTGTGTTATAATTTCATATAACGCTTGTCAATAATTTTATTTAATTTTTAGAGTAATAAGGTTTGTAATTTATTTGAGAGTTGTAAGTTTCATTAACTTGTCTAGCTTTTTAATTTTATTTAATTTTGCTATTTAATTAATTTATTGCTGTTACAGTTTTTTTAGAGTATTTGTTTTGTATTTTGTTGTGTTTTTCTGCTAACCTTCTTTACAAGAAGAAAGGGAATGGAAACAAAAATACAAATCCAAATGAATAGCGATTTGGGACTATAAAACAAAATTATGGACTACTAACCTTGTTTTGAACAGAAATACCTAAGCGAGGAGAGGAGTTTGGAAAATGGATAATCCTATTTAGATTGGTTTACATTTGTTTAGTGAAGCAATTTTTTGCTTGGGTTTAGTTGGTTTTTACCAATTGTGTAAAAGCAAATTTTATTTGCTTGTATTGTTAGAAACATTTTGTTTTGCTTAATCATTGTTGTAGCAATTTTTTACATTGCTTGTAATTTGGTTAGCAATTTTTAAATTGCTTGTAAGTTTGGAACTTTGTTTGGTTTTCTGTAATAGAAATCAAAGTGTTCAGCCTTGGCTAAAGAGTAGTTCTTATTTGTTCAGAAATGACAACTAAGATGGATTTGGTTTCAAACCTTTGGGTTTGAGGAAGTCTTTGGGTTTAATCATTTTATTCCCAAAGTGTTGGAAAACCAAGTTTGGAGAAAGTCTTTGGTTATAATCTAATTATTTCCAAAGTGTTTTGGTTTTGAGAAAAGAAACCAAATTTTAGCATTAGCTGAAATATTTCTAATTTTTATTCAGAAATAATGGGTTCAGTTCCAGGAGTACCGGTTAACTTTTATGAGTGGTGTAATTCGTGTAGCAAATTTTATTTTGCTTGGGAATTGGTTTATTTTAACCTGGTTTATCCCCTGGAAAATTTAATTCTAAATTTGTTTCCCATGAACTAGGAGTCAACATGCTCTTGAAAGTTTTGTCTAAGGTTAACTGGGTCTTAAGTGGGACCGGTGTGACCCCTCTAGTCTTCTTGGAAACTTTCCTGACCATGTTCGATTCTAAGGTAAGTGTGAGATCAGTTTTGAACTAAATTTCAAACTGTGGATTTTCTAGTGTTAAGTTTAGTTTTGGAAAAAACAGAATAGTGAAATTCTGTTGTGACTTTTCAAAAATGGCTTCAAGAGGTGACAACAAAAATGTTGTTCCACCTGACAACTTTAAGCCTTGGCTAGATTCTTAAAGAAAATTTAGAGAGATCAAGTGTGATTAAAGGAAATCATAAGATTGCATGATAATATCTCTGAATTAATCAGAGGAAATTAGTATGTTATTCTTGTGTCAATTATAGCATATATGATTGCTGTGTGACTTTGCTTAAAAGCAAAGATGAGACAACGCGTTAGGGTGGATGAATATATTTTTGAATTTTTAAATTTTTAAATTCCAAATATATTTTAAATTGGTGGCTCCTAGTGAGTTCAAGATCACTGATCATAGAGATAGAAAACTGGTGGTTCCTAGGAGGTGTAAGACCACTGGCTACATAGTTATGAGATTGTGGTTCCTAGTAGTGAATAGATTACTGATCACATGTCAAGATATGATGGTTCTTAGTAGTGGAGAGGCTACTGATCATATGTCAAGACATGGTGATTTCTAGTAATGAAAGAGCCTATGGATCCTATGTCAGGACGTTGTGATTCCTAGTAGTAAAGTGACTACTGATCGCAGGTTAAAACATTGTGATTCCTAGTAGTAGAAAGTCTACTAACCATATGCTGAGATATTAGTGATTCCTAGTGATAAGACTACTGGCCATGTTATGAAGTTCCGAATAGTAGACTATTGAACACTGGACTTGTGTTTCCTAATAGTAAGACTATTGGTTTCAAAGTGATAGGTTGGACCAAATATGTTTGGGTGCCTAATTCGGTTGATGACATTCTGGGAATGTATTTATTGTGATATTATTTTGAGAATTTCATAATCATTGTGATACAAGGAATTGTTTAAAGACCCTGTATGAATTTTTAGAAAAAGCCAAAAGGCTTTGTATAAATTTTACAAATGTGGGGGTGTCATGCAAAAGGTAGGAATACCTAAACCCAAGAGGGTTAGGATAAGCCTAAAAATCCATTGACTTTGTATTCAACAGTTATGCACAATATAGCAGTGTATATCGATTTCTTGTGTTTCAGTTTGATATTCTAGATATACACAAGAATGCTATCATGGAATCTAGAAATGCATCTTTCTTTGAAGATGTATTTCCTTATCATATCCGAGAATGGGTTTAGAGTTCCATGAAAGAGATTGAAGGTGACAATGATCACATAGATGATCACATAGATGATCAAGTTGGGGACGTAGATGAGCCAAGAAGGAGTAAGAGGGCCAGGACTGCGAGGGCCAGGACTGCAAAGTCCTTTGGTTCGGACTTCTTGACTTATATGTTAGAGGGAGAACCTCGAACTTTCCATGAAGCTGTGACTTCACCTAAAAGTCCTTTGTGAAAAGAAGCAATTAAGAGTGAAATTAATTCCATCTTACAGAATCATACTTGGGAGTTAGTTGATCTACCCCCAGGCAGTAAGGCCTTGGGGAGTAAGTGGATCTTTAGAAGAAAGATGAAAGCTGATGGGTCAATTGATAAGTATAAAGCTAGGCTAGTTATCAAAGGATATAAGTAGCGAGAAGGCATGGATTACTTTGATATGTATTCACATATGACAAGGATTATATCCATGTGCATGGTAATTGCGATAGTAGCTTTACGTTGTTTGGAGATACATCAGATGGATGTAAAGACAGCTTTCTTAAAAGGATATTTAGATGAAGAAATCTACATGGAGCAACCCGAGGGATTTTAGCTCCAGGACAAAATAAGAAAGTCTATAAGCTTGTCAAATCATTGTATGGTTTGAATCAAGCTCCACTATGTTGTCAAATGAATTTAGAATCAATGAACATGACAAGTGCGTATATGTTAAAGACACTGATAGAGGTTATGTCATTTTGTGTCTATACGTTGATGGCATACTCATTGTTGGTAGTAATGATAAGATGATTAGAACTACCAAGAGATTGTTAAACTCTAAGTTTGACATGAAAGATATATGCCTTGCAGATATCATTCTAGGTATTAAGATTACCTGAACATCTAATGGTATTGTACTTTCTCAATCTTACTATGTTGAGAAAATACTTGAAAATTTTGGTAAATTAGATACAAGTGTGTCTAGGACACCGGTAGACTTGAGTCTACACTTGACCAAGAATAATGGTGAGAGTGTCTTTCAGCTAGAATATTCTCGGGTCATTGGAAGTTTGATGTATCTAATGAGTTGTACAAGGCCGAATATAGCCTACTCAGTTAGCAGGCTTAGTAGATACACGAGTAATCTGAATGCTACTCATTGGAGGGGCATTATACGGGTGTTACGTTATCTACACTACACCCGGGGTTATGGGCTGCATTATACCAGATACCCAACGGTACTGGAAGGGTATAGTAATGCTAATTGGATATCTGATATAAAAGACTCCAAATCTACTAGTGGTTATGTGTTTAACCTTGGAGGGGCGGCCGTGTCTTGGAAATCTTCTAAGCAAACGTGTATATCGAGATCAACGATGGAATTTGAGTTTATTGCTTTGAATAAAGCAACTGAAGAAGTTGAATAGCTTCGCTAGTTCGTTGAGGATATTCTACGTTGGTCGAAACATGTGCCATCCATTTGTATTGATTGTGACAGCCAATCGGCTATTGAACGGGCAAAGAATAATATGTATAATGGAAAGTCTAGACATATTCATTGTAGACATAATTTCATATGACAGCTACTCTCGAACGGAGTTGTCACTTTAGCTTATGTAAAGTCTAAGGACAACATTGCGGATCCACTAACCAAAGGGTAAAATTGAGTGTTAGTAGAGAAGTCGTCAGAATGAATGGGTTTAAGATCTTTAGTGTAAGGTGTTACCGTAATGGAAACCCAACCTAGTTGATTGGAGATCCTAAGATCTAGGTTCAATGGGACAACCTAATTGCATGTAACGGTGGTATGTCAGTGAGGAGGTTAAACCTCCAGCCATTTCTTTTATCAGTGATACCTGCAAGTGTAGAGGTTAAGCTGAGTTTTTAATGACTCTAGTGTGTTAAGCTGTTGAGCTAAGTATAGCAGGATACTCAAGTAGAGTCACTTATATGAGTGTGAAGTGGGGCCGCTTCTATAAGAATTGATAGGGCCTAATTCTTTAAACCACTCACTGAACCGGGCTAGTGTTCTAGGACCACATCGGACACAACAATGAGAACAGAACGATGGTTGGAGTAATTTTTGTGTGAGGTCTGTTGTCTTGGTTTACATAAATAGTAGAACAGTTCAAGACTTCGTGTTCACTGGGTAGCCAATAAATCCGATAGACTTCACTAGGAGGGGTTCAAAGCCAAAAGCTACTCTTTCCGATGCCGGGGTTATTCCGTTGCACTCTCTTCAAGTCTTTGTTGTTAAGCGTTGTCCGTTTGTTGTTATTCGGTCAATTTTTATTCATATGGGGGATTGTTGGAAAATAATAGGTTTTGGTGACTTTAATATAACATTAAAGTGGGTGCTAATCCTCAATTCAGGTGGATTAAAGTGGGTTTAGATTCCTTGTAAATGCAATCTTTACACTACAAAAAGAATGACAAAAAATCATTAAGATTTGAATGAGAAATTAACTCATTAAGTTAGCCTTATTAAAGAGGTGTTGGGAAAGGTGGCTGCAGAATTATACACATTACACTTGTGTATAAAATGGGTGTAACTCCTCTATAATGATGATGGATTAAAGCCATCAATAAGGAGTTTTGCAAAATTAAGTCTAACCATCAATTTGGAGTTTTGCAAGATTAAGTCTTGCCATCAATTGGAGTTTTGCAAAATTAAATCTCTTGCATTTGTTGCAAGAGCCTTTTCCTCTCTCCCTCCATGTGTATAAAAGGAGACCCTCTCCTTCATTCTTCAACACAAGAAATTGTTGTTCTTCTTGTCTTCATAAGTTTTCCAGTTTTATATTATTTTCTTTCTGTGAGAGAGTGCTGCAAAGTTCTATTCACCGAAGCCACTCAGTCGGTGCATTGCTGTAGCTGGTTCAACCATCGTATCTTGAGAGACAGACGTCGAACAACCTCTAGCACCCAATCGAGAGACGGCGAATTTGTTTTAAGGACACTGTCTAGTGCAGGCTTCGGTTTGTTTTTCTTTGCTATTTTATTTTATGATGTATTGTAATTTTCAGCATGGTTTGCTTGTTCTGAAATTTCAATTGTTTATGATGAATCTATTTGTTTTATGTTATCACACAATTTATACAATAAAATCCATGCTCCAAACACAACCTAAAGGTCTTTTTACCTTAATGAAGATGGCTTTAACAGTTAACAAGTGCTAACACAAAAGAGCTAATATAGAAGGGAAAGGAAGGGAGAAGTAATTGATTGAATGGACAATACAATTACCGAAGCAAAGATTACAATTGATTGAATGCACAACACAATTACAAGTTTATATTACCTTGCTAATCTTACTCTTGATCTTCAAATCTACTCCTATTGTTACAAGTTCTGGATCTACGCTACTCCTAACTATAGAAAGCTACTACTAGAAAGTTTAAAAAGGTATAAGTCTGGATATATGGATTTGGGGTCCTTTCTCTTTTGACTGGCCTTGTATTTAAAGGCACAACCACTTCTAACTGCCAGTAACAACACATGAACTTCTTTTTGCTCCTTAGATTTTGACGCATGTCCTTCTTCTTTCCCATATTTGTTGTCTTTTGAATTTCAATTTGCAATGGGAGTGGGTTTATACTTCAAAACATCACATGTTTTAATTTATTTCTCAACTCCCATAATTGGCTATGATCTATGGCTGCTCCATTATCCTACGAACTTTTTAGCCTTGTTTATTTTCCTTGAAGGCTCTTAGATTTCCTGTTTTAACTGTAATTTACTACCCAACACTTATTGCTAGCCAATTACTGGCTTTCCATTTCAACAATCAAATATTTGAATTAAATGTAGTTGAATTAACACACTCCCTATAGATTGCCAAAATTATTTGTCTATATTATTGTCGAATGGGTCCCAATTGCCGGTTGGTTTATTTAAGGTGTCAGCAATTTGTCCGAGAAAAAAGAAAATTCTTTTGTTTGGTTACTACCCTGAAAAAAAGATTAAGTAATTTCATTTCCCTTTTGTTTCAATTCCTTGACAAATCCAAGATCCAAACATAGCATCAATAGGCTTAAGTGGCATACCTCTCTAACTCTACCATGACTTTCCATCACAGGCAACTCACTTTATACGCCTAAGTTCTTTCCCCTTGGTATGTATTGAACCATCCTCTTAGTTAGTACATTAGTCAAAAGACTTGGAAGGTCTTCCTCTACCTCAGAAACACTCTAGAGATTACGCCATTGATATAAACTCTCATACTATTATGTATTAGATGTATGTTTATCATATTTTAATTGATATTCTACTTTTGGCTTGGGCTATAACTACCTAAGAGTCACAATGCAGAGTAATAAATGGAACTAGCTTTGTCCCCCAAAATATATCTGCAAATAGATTTCTAAGCCACTTTGCTTTTGACATGCCAATTCTAGAGAAATGAATTGAGATTCCATCGTAAATCCAACGTTTTATTTTGAGTATTTTCATGGAATTGCACTTCCATCGAAATGTATCCCTTGCCAGAATTTGTCTTCTAATTATTAAATACCGATTTTGCATTACAATACCCATAAGGACTGCTAGGCTTTCAATTGAGATTTATGCCCATATTTGTAGTACCTCTCCGATACTTTTAGTAAATGTGTTAAGGGTAGTTCAGTTTCTTGAGTAGGATTTTGTGTGCATCAGCTTAGTTTGCTCATGGTTTACCTGTATCTAGCATGCTTAGTTCATAAAATTTAGTATTTTCAATAATTTGAGCACATTCTGATTGAGATACACTAGAAACTTCTTTTTCTTTAGAGGTATGCTAAGATCATATGATGTTATTGTTAGAAATGGCTTTGGAAGTTTTGGAAAAATCTGTTTTTTCCTTAACTTTGGTCTATTTTTTAGGTGAGACCCATGCGCCAAATTTGGTGGGTCTACGTGGTAATGCGTTCTATGCCGCGTTGTGATTCACATGGTATATTTGGTTGCTCAAAACCATTATCGAGTGAATGGAAAATTGAAGTCAAAGTAAGCTCCATGGAAATGGAGTTTTTGGTAGAAAATCCTTAAAGGCTTGAATAAAGGCTTGTCCCACATTGGTTTGGTGAGAAGAATTTTGTGGGTTTATAAGGCATGGGTTTGTAACTTGGGGTAGGCTCCAAGGGGCACCCAAGTTTTGTAGAGAGGGAGGTTATGGGCAAAGTGGGCAAAAGGAAGGTCTGGACTATTTTGACACATATTCTCCTGTGACAAGAATAACATCCATCCGCATGCTTATTGCTATAGCAACGTTGTATAATTTAGAAATACATCAAATAGATGTTAAGACAGTTTTCTTAAACAGTGATCTAAATGAAGAGATCTATATGGAGCAACCCGAAGGGGTTGTAGTGCCAGGGCAAGAAAAGAAAGTTTGCCGGTTTGTAAAATCTCTTTATGGATTAAAACAAGCACCTAAGCAATGGCATGAAAAATTTGATCATACTATGCTTACTAATGGGTTTAAGATAAATGAATGTGACAAGTGCATCTATGTTAAAAACACTGACCAAGGATATGTCATAATTTGTCTTTATGTGGATGTCATGCTTATTATTGGAAGCAGTCAAAATATGATCAAATCAACTAAGCAAATGTTGAATAGAAGATTTGATATGAAAGATATGGGGGTCACAGATGTAATATTAGGAATCAAAATTATTAAAACATCTAACGGATATGCATTATCTCAATCACATTATATTGAGAAAATTCTTGGTAAATTTATCAAGGATGATATGAATGTAGCTAGAATACCTGTAGACATCGGTCTTTATTTATCAAAAAATAAAGGTGATGCGGTGTCTCAGTTAAAATACTCCAACATCATTGGTAGCCTAATGTACCTAATGAAGTGTACTCGTCCTGACACAGCTTATGTTGTCAGTAAATTGAGTAGGTACACTAGTAATCCCGGAGAAGACCATTGGAAAGCGATCATTTGGGTTCTTAGATATCTAAGATTTACCCGTGATCATGGTTTGAACTTTACTCAAAATCCAACAGTACTCGAAGGTTATTGTGATGCCAATTGGATATCGGATACTAAAGTTTCAAAATCCACTAGTGGATATGTCTTTACTCTAGGAGGCACTACTGTTTCTCGGAAATCCACAAAACAAACATGCATTACACGATCCACAATGGAATCTAAGTTCATTGCTTTAGATAAAGTAGGAGAAGAAGCAGAATGGCTTTGTCACTTCTTAGAAGACATTCCAATGTGGCCAAAACCTGTGCCAGCTATCTGCATTCATTGTGATAGTCAATCTGCAATAGGCAAGGCACAGAATTATATGTATAATGATAAGTCACGACATATTCATCGTTGACATAATACCGTAAGGCAATTGCTCTCAAATGGAATAATCTCAATAGATTATATAAAATCTAAAGAGAATATTACAGATCCGTTAACAAAATGTTTGACAAAAGAGCAAGTGTATAGTTTATCGAAGGAGATGAGATTAAAGCCTATTACATAAGAGTCATCATAATGGTAACCCTTCTTATATGACTGAAGATCCCAAGAACTAAGTTCAAATGGACAACTAAGTTATGTGTGGCTCGCCAGAAATCACTAAGGGATTAAAATTCCCTACCCATTCCTATGGTGAGAGTGATATCTGCAACATGTGTTGTATGCAGGGGTTTTAGGATAAGCTTTGCTTTTAATGATTACTTATATCTTGATTTAGGCATAAAAATCAAGACGAGTATAAGAGATACTCACAATAAGAATCACTTATATGAATGTCGAACTGGGGCCAGTTTTATGAGAATGAAGCGGCTAAATTCTCTAGAAAGCACTCATGAACAACCAGGAGCGTTCAAGGCCAAAATGAACACAACTGTGAGAACCACGATGTGTCAGAAGATATTTTGTGTGAAATCTATTGTCTTGGCTTACACAAACGGCTGAACAATTCAAGGCATCGTGTCTATTGGTTAGCTACTAAGTCCGATAAGTTATCACTAGGGAAGGTTTAAAGCCGAAAGCTACCTATCCTGATGCAAGATATTTTCGATTTATACTATTTCGACAAATTCTGCATATTGTTGCATTTCCGTTGTCATCAAATTTCATTCATGTGGGGGATTGTTAGAAATGGTTTTGGAAGTTTTGGAAAATTTTGATTTTTTCTTAACTTTGGTCTATTTTTTTGGTGGGACCCATGCGCCAAATTTGGCGGATCTAAGTGGTAACGTGTTCTATGTCGCGTTGTGATTCACGTGGTATATTTGGTTGCTCAAAACCATTATCGGGTGAATGGGAAATTGAAGCCAAGGTAAGCTCCATGGAAATGGAGTTTTTGGTGAAAAATCCTTAAATGTTTGAATAAAGGCTGTCCCACATTGGTTTGGTGGGAAGAATTTTGTGAGTTTATAAGGCATGGGTTTGTAACTTGGGTTAGGCCCCAAGGGGCACCCAAGTTTTGTAGAGATGGAGGTTATGGGTAAAGTGGGCTAGACCTATTGGACCCAAAAATAAACACATGTATGTGCCGTCGCCCGTCTGGTCAGGCTAGGCTGGGCCTAGGTTTTGGCACGGGTGTGAGGTTTGGTTGGGTTTGTCCGGCCCAATACTAATTATTTTTTGGGCCAAAAACTTTTGAATTTTATTTTTCTAAAATTAAATTCTAATTTTTTGGAATTTGAATTTCAGAAATTAATTCCAAAAAAATTTTGCTCGATTTTCCTCCACCAAAATTTTGCCCGGTTTTTATCTGTTTGAATTTAAACTAAAATAGTTTCAATATCTATTCAAATTCAAACCCAAACGCTGCCATATTTGTTTATTCAAACTGAACAGGTTTGCACTTGTTTATTTCAAACCAAACAACCACATTTTCTCCTATAAATAGACAGACCCTCTATTGATTATTTTCATTCAGAAAATTCGTTCTTTCCTTTATAATTACTCTCTGCATTTCGCTGCATATAATTTTCTGTGAGAAAGAGTACAAACACAAAGTGTGTTCGTTGTGCAAATAATTTGTAGTGCTGCTATTATTTGCTGTTGATCATTTTATTCTATGAGATAGACGTCTACATTCTGAAAGCACCGTGGAGAGGACGAATCTGTCTTAAGGACACTGTGTTAAACATTAGACTTGATCAGAAAATTTGTTCAACAAATTAATTTGGTAAGTAATTAATTTACTTTTCTGTTTTATTATTTTTCTGTTTCAGGTTTTGATTTTATTTTTTGTAACAAAATAAAAATCTGTTTTATTTATTTTATTTTATTTTCTGGTTTGATTTTTGTAATCAAACAAATTCTCTCATTTCCTTTATTTTTTCTATATTTCGTTTGTTGTTAAGTACCTAAGAAGCACGGGTGCGGGTACGAGTACGGTACGGGTACGAGTGCGGGTACGCCGATACGGCAAAACTCCAAAAAAGTATGATACGGGTACGGCTGCGGTACGCCGATATTTTTTTTTTTTATTTTATAATTATGGTTAAAGGATCCAACTTACAAATTAAAATTAAATATCAAAACTAAAAAGAAAACTACAAAACTAAAAGACAAATATGTAATTTATTTTAAAAATCGTTCTTTTTGCTCATCAAATATGTAAATAACAATTTGGACAGATCTAATATATTGCATATATTGAATAAAATATATATTTCAGTGACAAGTATGACAATAACAAGGACACTACAACACCTTTCAATCTGATTCCCATATTGACCTACAAAGTATCTCTTAATTTTAGTTCATGAAAGACAATGAAACAATAACCAATCATATCCACCCACAACATCAAGCATTGCAAGGAAATTAACCAATGTGGAAACAGACAGATAACTTAACTTAACTCAACTCAAAACCAATGGTTATACATCACAAATTAATGCTCTGTTTTTCAGTTACAAAACCCCCATCCCTCCCCCTCAAAATAAACTGCTACGAAAGAGAATTTAAGGTGTCAACAGATTTTAATTTGCCATCAAGCTTTACAACCAATACCATATTGCATATATATATGACATATATCAGAAAAAAAATAAAAAAAAAATTTAAGGACAGATATTAGTTAAACAAATCTGGACAGATTTTAGTTCAAAAATCTGGACATATATCAGGAAAAAAAAAATAAGGACAGATCTTAGTTCAACAAATCTGGACAGATTTTAGTTCAAAAATCTGGACATATATCAGAAAAAATAAAATAAAATAAGGACAGATCTTAGTTCAACAAATCTGGACATATATCAGGGGGAAAAAAAAAAGAGAGTTCAAGAAAAATGAAGAAGAAGATGAAGGATCCAAGAAAGAGAAGACCAAAGAGAAGAGAAGAATCGATCGTTTGCAGCGAATAAACAGCACAAAAATCTGGGGAAAAAAAATGAAAGAAAGAGGATAAAGAATTGAAGAAGAAAAGGGGAAAGAATCGAAGATGGACTTACCTCTTCAATCGCACCTTTGAATGAGAATCAATCAGCAGCACCTTCGATTAAACCTTTCAATCGCACCTTCGAAGTGTTCTTCAGACTCTCTTGGGAGTATTTCTGGAAGGAGATGATCGAATAGACATGGAACCCTAGCACCTTCGAAGTTCTTCAGTCTTCTTGAAGTATTTCGGAATGACTCGAATGAGATATGGAAGGAGCTGAGATGATCGAATGATAGAGAGAATACAAAACCCTAATTTTATTTGTTTTCATGTTTTATTTATTACAAAAGAACCCCAAATTTTTATAATTCTTTAAAATAGACATAAAATATTGCTCCGGTACCCTTTAATTTATAAAAAATCTCATTTTTTACCCCGGAGTACCCAAAAACGTACCCATGGCGTACCCAGCCGTACCCATGGCGTACCCATCCGTATACTGACCGTATAAAACGTACCCGGTGCGTTTTTGGCGTACCCGGTACGCGTGCAGCCGTACCGGTACGCGTACCCGCACCCGGGAAGTACCCGGTACTTGTACGGCAACATTTTTGGAGTACCCGTGCTTCATAGTTAAGTACACAAACAGAATTTATTTTTTAAATATAGGGAAGATTGTCGGACAGTTATTAGAGGGGCTCAATCATAATGATTAAATTTCTGTAGTGCCTTTTCCACATAGTGAGGCTGGGTCAATATCAGCTAATTTGATCCACAGATTATTTAAATACCTAAGACTACATGTACTTCCCTCTTATTAGGCCTTTGACGGGCATTTTGACAGAATTTACCCATTTCCCACCTGAATGAACCACGCTTTTATTCCTAAAATTCCCATAAATCCATAGTTTTGTTTGCGATTTGCTGTGTTAAAATCAATTGGTTGGGTGCTATCGATCAGAGGCCTTAACGGTCCTGGTACTACTCACTCTGAACGCATCCTCTGCTTGGATCACCAACCTATGATGGTCCCCAAAAAGTGGCTGGGAACTGAGCCTTTTAGAACTGCATTAGTCAGCCTTGAACCTCATCTACATGCAAAAAAGCTCCCAAAAGAGTCAGCCAAAATCCTACTAGTAAGTAAGAACACTCTGCATCACGTTTTTTGAAAAACAAACAAAACCTTGTGAAGGAGGGGAAGGGGATGCACCATGTGGGATATCACCCATGTGAGGGGTGATGGCCAACCTACAAAGTGCTTGCCCAAAGGTGATTTTCATGTTGTTGCCAACACACATGAGTTGGCCATGTGATGCCAACACACCAACAAGCTGGCCATGTGCAAAGGCCAGCTCCTCTCCTTCCTCCATTTGATGTGTATAAATTGTGAGGGTGAGGGAGAGCAAGAGAGAGAGTGAGAACTAAAACAGAGGAAACCAAAGGGTGCGAGAGATGTGAGGCAGAGAGACTGTCTCCCTCGGTGTGAGCTAGGGAGACGGGAGAGTGGCTGAGTGAGGAGAGTGTGAGCTCCTCCTCTATTGTAATCTTTCTGTAATCTCCCCATTGGTATAGTGAAAACCGGTTACTCTCCCGTGGACGTAGGCATTGAGGCCGAACCACGTTAAATATTGTGTCTCCTTGTGTGTGGGTGTGTTTTTCTGCTTGGTATAATTTCCGCAAGGTCTTGGGCGGGATCCTGGATCCCAACAATTGGTATCAGAGCCTCGTCGGTGGCGTTTCGGAACAAAAACCCGTGCTGTTCGAAACTGCCCAGAAATCGGATTGCTCGAAATCAGGTTTTGAGCATACCAGGAGCAAGGGCTCGACGAGAGGAGTCCAGAAACATAAGGCAGAAGCCCAGGGGACACCGGACGCTCGCTCACGCGCCCCTAGAAGGCGGCGAGTGAGGCCCAGTCTCGCCACGCACCTCCACGCGCCATGAAGGCAGCCGGCGCGTGGGTTCAGTCGCGGTCACGCGCCCCACGCGTGCGCAGAGGAAGAAGGCGACTGAGGGAGGGCGCGTGTAGCACACGCGCGTGCGCCACGCGCAGGCCACGTCATCGCCACGTCGTCACCACGTCAGCGACACGTGGCGGCCACGTCAGCGACACATCAGCACCAAGGGCCAGTCCGTGGCTGCCACGTCATCAAGGGTTGACCGGTCAACCAGAGGCAGGGAGGGATCCTGTGTGACACGGCAATGGTACCGCCGCAGGGGAAGGATCCAGTGCTTCGCGGCTATGGTGCAGCCGCAGATCTGAGGCGTACAAAATGTTTTGGCTAGATCTAAGCCATTTGGAGTCCGTTTTTTAGTGATCTAATAGTGTTTTCCGACTATTTGGAGTATTCCGGACACATCCGTATGGTCAGATTTTGGAGACGGAGTTTCTGTAAAAGGAAGGCAGATTAAAGGGACGGACGGCATCAGGTGCAGTGGACGGAATATTCTGTTGGTACACAGAATATTCCCTGAACTTCTGAAAATTGCAATTCGGCCCAGAATTTTCAGAAAATTGTGGTGTGGCCCAGCTTTCGAGGATATTTTTCAGTGAGGTCCCCGGAAGTGCAGCGAAGGTTGGTCCTAACTAATCGGACCGTTCCGGACGCAACCGCGAGGTCAGAATAGTGAAATTCTGAACGGTTTTTTAAAGATTGTCAAAACATGGGAGTTTGTCATCTTTAATACTCGAAGGGAGGTTGCCGGATATTGTGGAACGCTGCGGATTCACTGAAAAGGTTAGAATGGGTAGATTCTAACCAGATTGGACAACCAGATACAACTCGAGATAGATCATTGAAGACCAGAGGAGATCAGGCTTAATCAAATGGCAGATCGAGGGAGATCAGGATTGGTCAGGGGTGATCAGAGGATTGCAGAAATGATTATCTCCGGAGTTCGTCAGAAGATCTGGTTCAATCAATCAAAAAGATCATTCATCGACGGATAGATGATTTGGCGACCAGTTCAGGCTCAGGGAAATGCTGTGGCTGTTGGAGCTACTGTATACGAGTAAGTACTGGTGATATGTGGGCGTGTAGAACAATAGCTGCAGAGGAGCATACTAAGCGCAGGAGCACAAATGCAGACGTGCAGTAGTGCAAGGGTACAGTGTCGTACAGAGGTGCAAGAGGAGTGTGCAGCAGCGGGTTGTTGAAAGTTCACAGGAACTTCTAGACAGAGAAATTGAGACAAACGCAAGAGTGCGCGCCAACGAGTGGCAAGTCTTTTTTCTTCTATGGTGGTTTCTTCCATGGCAGCGGAGGATAGAGTTGATGTGGATCTCTCAGGCGAGCTCGACGCCGGGAGACCAGAAGCCATGGGTACGGGCCTATGCAAGGAATTGCATAGCTGTCGATGCTTTGACAAATGGAGCTACTGTCAACCATCGAGCTACTGGACAGCAAATCAGGGATTGCAAAGGCACAGACAACAAGCGTATGTGGAAACGCCAGGAGGTTGTTCAGAAGTGCAGAAGGCAAAGGCTGAAAGTTCAGAAAAAAAGCTCCGAGCAAAGAAGACAGAGGACGTTGATGGGATAAACAACGAGTTTTCTATTGCTCCAATGACTGGTCCTGCGAGGTAATGCATGACAGTCAAAGGGCATTCCAGCAGGGGGTGCAGGACATCCAATCAGGGGGTGTCGGATATCTTGGTTACGCAAGTTCAAGCATAGCAGGTATAGACATCTGAGACAGAAGCGTGGAAGAGATCCGTGGGAGATAGGAGCAGAGGCTCTCTCCAAATTAGAGAGTGGTGTGAGTTGAGTTGAGGATGTAGGATTCCCTCCTCCTCTTGTATCCCTGGTGTATTATCTCTAGCTTTCAAGGGATGCAGCGTCTCAGTGAGGAGATGCAAACTATGTTGAATTTGGACGTGACAAGATTAGCAGCAATGTGTGCAGTGGATCACCTCACATGGGTTGAGGGGGTGATTTGTGGGATATCACCCATGTGAGGGGTGATGGCCAACCTACAAAGTGCTTGCCCAAAGGTGATTTTCATGTTGTTGCCAACACACATGAGTTGGCCATGTGATGCCAACACACCAACAAGCTGGCCATGTGCAAAGGCCAGCTCCTCTCCTTCCTCCATTTGATGTGTATAAATTGTGAGGGTGAGGGAGAGCAAGACAGAGAGTGAGAACCAAAACAGAGGAAACCAAAGAGTGCGAGAGATGTGAGGCAGAGAGACCGTCTCCCTCGGTGTGAGCGAGGGAGACGGGAGAGTGGCTGAGTGAGGAGAGTGTGAGCTCCTCCTCTATTGTAATCTTTCTGTAATCTCCCCATTGGTATAGTGAAAATCGGTTACTCTCCCGTGGACGTAGGCATTGAGGCCAAACCACGTTAAATATTGTGTCTCCTTGTGTGTGGGTGTGTTTTTCTGCTTGGTATAATTTCCGCAAGGTCTTGGGCGGGATCCCGGATCCCAACACACCAATCATTTGTTGTACTTGCTAACACCAAGTGATTGTTGCATCCACAGAAGAAGAAAAGGAAAGCCCCATGCATAGTCTATGCCACCATCTGAAAGGCAAGTTCAAATTTAGACATCTGCACAAGCCACCGTGGAACACAAGAATCAGCTTTAGTTCGACCTACAAACAGATCACATTGTTGAACTGGTAGCATTAACTCAGAGAATGAATGAACTAATGCCACTGTCCAAGCACTGACTACTATCCAAAGTTTTAAAAGGCTTGTGCACACTGTCTGAGACATGCGCCTTTGATGCGTCTTGTACACTTTCTACGTATAAGCATGCGAGGAGTACACATATGAAGAGTTTGTTTTAGATTCTTGTTAAACTTGGTCCAGTAGATGGTTTAAACATAAAAAAGTAAAAAATAGAAAGAATCATTTTTGCAACTATATTCTATTAAGAAAATGACCAATCAAGAAACAACTCAAAGTTAATGCTCAATGAGAAGCTCAATCAATGAAGCTAAGAATACCAATTTCACTCTCAATAAAGCAAAGCTTCCTTCTCGATAGTGAGCCTTGAGTAGAAAAGTATTTACACCTTTATATTTAACTTTGATGTATTTATTTATTATTTTAAAATATTTAAATTATTTACTAAATATAAAAATTTAGAATTTGAAATGCTTACGCCTCAACGGCTTAAAGCTTACGCTTCACCTCATAAGGGGTAAAACCCTTCATGTTACACATTTGCCTTTAAAAACTTTGCTACTAACCGAGGACAACCAACTCCTTCAAACACAGAAACAATATCTGGAACCAAAAAATTGCCATTATCGATAGTGTGACTCCGGGATTTTTTTCAGAGTAGACATTCAAAAATTTAAACTTTATAAATCTACTAATTTAGACCTTTCAAATCACTCTCTCACATACACACACACAAAATCAATAAATTGTTATCATTATTTCAAAAAAAAAAATGTGGATATAAAAACTTTTATGTAAATATTCTTTGTATTTATCACTAACATGATAAAATGAGACTTTTTTCTCATACAAGTTTCACTATGGTTAATTTGTGCAGTAAAATAAAATTTTGATTGGTCAATAAATTTTGAACAAGAATAGGTATATAAGATTTAAGGCAAGAAGTAAAATACGTGGATGTATATTTTATACTAGATAATTGTCTAAAAAAATATATATACCAGAGAGAATAAACAAAAACAAAGAAAAATCTATATATATAAACTAAAACCATATATATATAAAGAGCATTAATGACCACATTTTCTTACTATGTTTTATTTATTGTCTCATGCGTCAACACTATAATAGTAACAAGTATGAGTGGTGATATTCATTAAACTAATACAATATTGACACAAAGTAATAAACAAATTATGGTAAGAAAAGATGGTAATCCTAACATTAATTGGGTGTTCAATGGAGTGGAGTGGGTGCTTAACCAAGTGAGTTGGGTTGGTTGGGTATTCAATGGAGTGGGATAAGGTGTTCAAACTCAGAGAATGAACAATTTTAATATATATATATATTACTAATTTATTAAACCATTCTTTTTTTGGGGTTATGCAACTGCATACCCCACCCAAAGGGTAGAGCCGCCCATGATTATCGAGGGGAATCTCACTGGCCACTCTGGCCCCACAACCTCAAGTCCAATTTGTGCCAACTGCTACCCATATTCCTCACACTCACGGAGTGCGTCAAACTGGATTGCTTCCTACTTTACCGCTCTTCGGTTGATAGTATTTGCCATAACAACAATGCTAGGTATCATGAAAAGTCTTTCATGAAAATAGTCATGAAAGATTTGTAACTTTTGGATTACACTTACAATAAAGCATCCCACACTAATCAAGGTAATTTAAGGGTCACAAATTTTTCATGATCATTTTCATGAAAAAAATTTCATGATCCCTAACATTTCTCTTGGCATAATAGTAATGCTACCGATCATGAAAAAAATATCATGAAAATGATCATGAAAGATTTTCTACCGTTAAATTACACATACAAAAAAACACCACACACTAATCAAGGATGAAAAATCTTCATGAAACATTTCATGATATTTTTTTCATGATCCCTAATATTATTCTTGGCATAAATAGATGCGTTAAAATGTCCTTATTGTGCTCCAATGTCTTATGTGATGCTGACGTAAGCAATTTTCGTCTGCTTTTTAGACATCAGTTAGGATGGGACTACATTGAATTAATATGTGAAATTTGGGGATGCAATTGATACAATTTAAAGATTAGGGACAAAAATTAAATAATAGATATACTTTAGGGACCATTTGTGTAATTTATCTTTTTTTTTTTTTTTGGATATAGCAACTAGTGCTCTCGGTCCATCCTTGCAGTTATTAATTCTAACGTTTTCTTCCTTCTAACTTTTTGTTACAGAGTACGAGTTTCTTGGTGCCTGTTGAGGCAGCAGCTTCTGCTGTAATGGGGGTTGTCTCTGAAGGCGGGACAACATTCTATGGTGGGTTCATGGACAAAATTTCTGCTTCAAACAGTTTGGAACAGATTCATGGAACTCTGAATGATGCTGTGAATAGATTACTTGCTAAAAGGGACGATTGCCAGAATAGACTCCAGAGACACAAGAACAAGATGCCAACTAATACTTACAATAACTGGGTTTGCAGGGTGTTGAAGATTGAGGAGGATGTGAAAGATTTTGAAAGCAAATTTGAAAAAGAAAACAAAGGTTCACGAGTATGGCATGTTCTTTCACGTTCAGAGTTCTGCCAAGAGATGAAAGATAAGTGGGAAAGAGTTCTCAAACTTTTGGAAGAGAGCAATCAACTGGGAGAATATTTGGTTGATCAACCACCAAACTTAAATTCTTCTGTAGGAAGAGTGTGGAAAGCACACTACAATCAGGGCGGTCTGGTAGGGTTTGCAGTTCATTGTCTATCAGAGAGATCCAATTTTTCTCTAACCAATATTTTTTATCTGGGGGTTTTCGCAACGCTTCGTTGGTTTTCACCAAGAGTTTACATTCACCATCATGTAAAGCCACTTGCCTGATAATTTTGTGCATCCTCACATATCCTGTGGTCAAACCTTCATCAAGTAAGGATACATTCTTCAGATGCTGCAATATGCTACGACCATTGATGCGGCACTCATCTGCATCATCATTACTGCCAAGAAAACATTCAGCAGCCCAACACTCCAACAAACAATCTATGGGAATATCACTATCTTCAGAATATTTGGTAGAAGTGATGGGAGCACCAGAAATCCAAAAATTTCGCACATTTCAAATGCATGTGGATAACATTTTGAATTTGCTAAGGAATGACAAAGTTAAAGGGATTAGAATCCATGGAATGGTGGGGAGTGGTAAAACAGCCATAATGCTGAGCTTGAATAACCACAAAGAAGTTGGCAATTTGTTTGATATTGTCATCTGGGTGAAGGTTTCAACAGAGGGTAGCAAGGAGAATTTGAGCACAGAGCAGTTGCAACGGGCTATTGTGCGTAGACTGAAACTCGATATGGAAATCACCAGCGATACTTATGAAGTTGCGAAGAGAATATCAGAAGACTTGAAAGGTAAAAGATATTTGCTACTCTTGGATGATGTGAAGCAAGACCTGAACTTGTATGGCCTCCTGGGAATTTCAGAAAGTACGAATGGTAGCAAGATAGTATTGACAACTAGATTTGGTCATGTCTGTTCCTCGATTGTGAATAGGGTCATCAAGGTGAATTGCTTATCACAAGATGAGGCCTGGAAAATGTTTCAGGATATCTTGGGATGCCCAGTACTTAAAGACGATAGAAAAATCTCACAACTTGCCTGGAAAATAGCTAACAAGTGTGTTGGTCTTCCACTCGTTATAAAAATGGTAGCAAGTGACTTCAGAATGAGAATCAGTGAAGATCAATGGGTTGATGGATTTAACAACTTCAGAAACTGGCCTGACATCAAACACGAAGGAATGGGGGAACTGTATGAATTGTTGAGTTTCTGCTACAATAATTTGAACAGTGAACAGAAGAATTGCTTTCGCTATGGTGCATTATATTCTGAAGATAGTGATATTCCCATAGATTGTTTGTTGGAGTGTTGGGCTGCTGAATGTTTTCTTGGCAGTAATGATGATGCAGATGAGTGCCACATCAATGGTCGTAGCATATTGCAGCATCTGAAGAATGTATCCTTACTTGATGAAGGTTTGACCACAGGATATGTGAGGATGCACAAAATTATCAGGCAAGTGGCTTTACATGATGGTGAATGTACACTCTTGGTGAAAACCAACGAAGCGTTGCGAAAACCCCCAGATAAAAAATATTGGTTAGAGAAAAATTGGATCTCTCTGATAGACAATGAACTGCAAACCCTACCAGACTGCCCTGATTGTAGTGTGCTTTCCACAATCTTCCTACAGAAGAATTTAAGTTTGAATACAATCCCTACTTTATTCTTTGAGTATATGGAAACTCTCACAGTTTTGGATTTGTGTTGTACAGGAATTGTGTCATTACCACAATCCATATCAAAGTTGATCAGCCTCAAAGTGTTTTATCTAAATGGTTGTAGGTATTTGACGGAGCTTCCTTCTCAATTGGAAGGACTTGAGCATCTTGAGGTGCTTGATTTTCGAGGTAGTGGGGTCAAAAGTATACCATCTTTCATTGAGAAATTGATGTGCCTAAGGCGTTTGTTAGTATCATTTACTGACAACACTTTTTCAAGGGTAGCTTCTAATTGCAAAGTGATTTCCAAGCTTTTTGCATTGAAGGAATTGATCATTGATGTGAAAGCTCCTCGCAAGCAATGGAGTGTTAAGATGCTAAATGCTACCATAGAAAAGATCGTTCCTGTAAAGCTAACCGCTCTCCAATTCCGGTTTTTCGGATGAGACAGTAGATATCATAAAGCTGGAGGCATCTACTACATATATCTGTGTTCCCAATGCAGACATTCTTAGAATTTTCATCAAGAGAGACGACCTTTGCTTTGCATCATTTCAAGTCTGCATTGGTTGCCACTCAACCTGTCCTAGAATTCCTATGTCATACCAGTATGAAAGGTACATGAAATGTGAAAGTTTTAATCCTACTGTTTCAGAGTTACTTGCTAAAGCTGATGCATTCGAATTGGTCAACCTCCCTGCTGAGAATCTAATGAAGTTTTTTAAGAGCATGGATCAGGTCCAAGGTTTGCTAATTGAAAGTTGCAATGCAATTGGAACAATTGTGGATGGTAATTCAACAATAAACAGCCCCGTATTGCCAAACCTAGAGCGACTATACATAAAGAACATGCCAATGTTGAAAAGCATTTTTGGAAGGTTATTTGCCTTTTGGTAGCCTATGCAAAATAAAGACTCTAGTTGTGAGTGATTGCCCGATGTTGATCAATATATTTTCTCAGGGGTTGGTTCAGCAACTTTCTGGAATCCAGCAACTAGAAGTTGAAGATTGCTTTGAAATTGAAGAGATAATTATGGAATTTGAGAATACTGGAACGGATCCATTTGTGCTCCCAAACCTGGAGAAAATGACACTTCATAATATGCCAAAATTAAGGAGCATTTGGGCAAATGAATCATTGGAGTGGCACTCCTTAAAGCAGCTTGAGATACATGGTTGTCCCAACTTGAGTAGACTACCTTTCAATAGGGAAAATGCATTGAACCTGAGGTCAATTAAATCAGAGCAAGATTGGTGGAATGCACTGCAGTGGCAACGAAATGAGGTCAAAGAACACTTTCAGCAATATTGCACCTTCAGGTAATTATTGCTCTTTTGGAGATCTTCGATGATAAGAAACTAGTTAATAATGTTGAATAACTTGATATACATTGTTGGGCTCATTTCCTGATAGCTTAAGCTTTTGGGACTAGTGGGGGAGGTGTTGGGTTCAAGTTTCTTCATTTTCATTTGGTCTCCATTTGCATTCTTTCTTCAATATGTATGAATGTTTGCATCTCCACGTGCAAAACGGGGTTGCACGTAATAGAGGGTGTTGAATAGCTTGGTATAAATTATTTGGCCTATTTCCTAACAACTTAAGCTTTTGGGAGAATTGGTGATCCAAAAAGTGAGACAAATAAATTCTTCTTGTATCAAACAAACAACCCTCTAAAACATTATTTTGCAGTTATTTGATTCAATTGAATATGCATTTGATTGGAATCCTTTGTTTAGGTTAGGGTAGCTTTGTGAGGTTCAATTGAAATTCTTTTTACTCTTATTTAGATAACCATGGTTAGTGTATTCTAACTAATAAAGGTTCATTATACATTTTAAACTATTCTTTTTAAATTAGGATCTTGCTAGTTTGGTCATCTGCATTTTTAGGCTTTGGCCCAACCATATTAAGAAAGAGAAATACATTTTTCCTTTGTTTGGTTGGTTTCCTTTCTTCTTCTGTTTCTTTCTCTTTTTCTGGATTTCTTGGTTAACTTGGCTTGTCTCACTCTCTTCCAAACAACTTTTCTTTTGTCTATTTCTCATTTAATCAATTTTTTGTTAAAACTGCATTGTGAGTATGACGGTTATCCATTGCTAACAAGTATTTCAGCTCGCTTGGGGATCTCTCAGGGTCAGGGGTTATTAGACTTCTTTGAACACCCCCATCGAGCAAAATAGTAATAATTTTAATAAGTGTAATGCCAATTCACCACCTCAACATATATATGTAGATCTTACATGCTTACTTGGGGTTAGAAGTTCTTCCCTCCAGAAAAACTCATGTGACATTGACCAGGACTCTACTGATGAAGCCATATCTATAGGGTGAAGTTCAAACTTTAGGAATACATTATATTTTATGGTCTGAAGCTTCAAATTGATTCTTGAATACTTAATAACCCAAATGTGGGTTTTGAATCGAAACTTGAGTTTTGAGCTTTTAGCTTGAAATTTTGTTATTGTTTAAGGATGTAAAACCCAAGTTTTGTATATAATTATTTTTGGATAGATTGGTAATTAAATTAATTTATATAAGTCATTTAGTAATATCAAGGAATTAATTATGAGATGACATTATTATTTATATAACATAGGTGCGTAATTTTGCAATTTTGGAAAAAGAAAAATATTAGGTTAAATAAGCCATCATGCCGTGGCTTTTAGTCTTGAAAAAAAAAAAAAAAAGGCGTGGATGCTGCGGAAGGGAAAGGCAGCAAGGGTTTGAAAAAAAAAATTAAAGAAAATAAACAAAAACCAAAAGGAAGAGAGAGGATTCATAAGAGTGGTGGTTTTGCTTTATTTATCACTTAGGTAAGATTTATTTTATTGTATTCCTATCTATGATTTTAGTGTTAATATATCAATAGATGATTTTATGGGCATATATGATTAAATAAATATATTGATGTAGTCTATGTTAGTGGTCTCGGTTTCACTCAATTTTAGAGTGTATTTTGCATTCCGTTTGGGTGGTTCATATTTTGAGATTGATATGTGATAGGTTAAGTTTAATGGTGGTATGTTTGTGAGATACAAGATTGACTACAAGCAATTACAAATTTTTACATGTATATAAACAACAATAGAATAATATGGGTTGAGAATTTCCGAAACCGTGATGGCTTTGTTTTGATGCTAAATTATGGGAGTTCCTAATAGGCTATTGGGTTAATTTATTCTATTGTTGTTACAAGAAGAGAAGAATGGGTGCACATAATAATTGTTTATGCGGTGTAATATTTTATTAGGTTTGTGAGATTGAGGTGGATCTTGGTAATTTGAGATTAGCTTGGGAAATACTTTTTTAGCTGTTTGAGGTAAGTAACCCTCTATCACTGTTGGTTCATTTTTATTCCTATTGAATTGTTTCAAATTATAAATATTTATTTATAGCCTTCCTATTCTCCTAAAATTAAAATATGGGTCAAGTATAAAACAACATCGGATATTATTATGGAAGTTATTTGAATATTTTGTGAAACTATTCGGAAAATTGTACCAAATATTTATTCTGAAAATATCGAATATTTTATTTAAAAGTTGCGTATTGTTTGAATTCTGAACACCACTCTAGTCTGACTATGATTTGGACCCTAGCCAATGGGGGTTATTTATTGGTACAGAAACTAGTTTTTTTTTGGGTTTTACCACCGGCCTATGTGTGATTTTGGGCCTTATCACGGGCTAAGTAACCGTATTCACCAAGACTTGGGTTTTGTGAATTGCATCATTGAACCATTTGAATATCGAACCATCAATTTTGAACAACGAAATTTCATCAAATTACCTCATTGTCTTTTCAATTAAAATGTATTGCTACACTGTTTATTTTCAGCTACGAAACCATCTTACAAAATAATTGTTCATTTATTGAATGGTAGCGAAAATATATTTATTGGTTATCCACTATTTTTTTTTTTTTTTTGTATACTTGATCCAGCTAGCAGTGATAGTTGGTTATTTACTGGGCTGTCTAGCTTACCTTATTTTATTTTATTTTTTTCAGATTCTGAGGATTAGAGCTGCGTGGGGTTTTTACTCGTGGGAGTGCCAAGAGTAGGACTATGATTTAAGTACTTGGATTATTATTTTGTTAGTGGATTATATTAGTGGATTTGGTGGACAATTTCATATAATAAGAATTATTTATTTTTATGGATTTTAGCATTATGATAATTAAGGATTTAATTTGAGTATTTTACATTGTGGGTTATGTGATTGGACTCTTAGCCTTGCATGCTCACTTAAATGAGTGTGCGGCGTTGTCACAGAGCTTGGGGCGTGACAAAGAAGCCTGAGGGTATAGCTTGAAAACTTGGGTTTACAAAAATTTAAATCTTGACCTTTAGAATAAATCCTTCTAAATTGAGACTTAGAAAGTTTTCAAAATTGTGGGAAAGACAACTTGAATCTCAGCTTTCAAGACTAGAATGAAAAGCTATGCTGCAATTTTGAAATGCCTTAGCATTTGAAGTTGCATTTTTAAAAATACAAATGCTCCTATATATTTATAAATTTTGATTTGATTTTTGAACCTGAGATTTCGATTAAGACTATAGATGAAAAACTAATTTTGAGCTTTGGCTTCTTCAACTTGTAAATGAGTCAAACATGGAGCCAACTCCTGGTCTGTTTGTTTTGGCCTTGGGATTCCTCATTTGGCCTGCAATCCTTGTACATTAATATATATAATATATACTATGTCGAGCATTTTCTTACTCCGATGCAACTGTCTAGATTTTTTATTTCAAATTTTGATTTCTGCAGTTTTTTTTTTTTTTTTTTACCCACATGATGGTTACAACTGTCATTTTCACATTTGTTTGTATATATACAAGCACATTAATTTACTTGTTAAAAAAAAAAAAAAAAATACATGGATTTCTTGACTGGATCTTGATATTGTTATGGAATCGCATTGGGGAACTTTCCTCCGAACCTATTGAATGTTTGACTCATATGTGCTTCGCTTTTCTTTTCATCTTGGGAAGGGTCATGTCAACTACTGCAAATGCTGTAGAGGGCACTAACAGGATTGTCAAGGAGGTCCCCAGAGACGTGTCCCAGGAAGCACCTTCTAGGGCTGCTGCTTCCAAGAGAATGCTCCTGGCAGCAGACAAGGGAAAGGCAGTTGCCTCTTCTGGAAATGGCAAGAGGGGTAGAGTGGACCAAACTTCTGGGGTTCTTTATGGGATATCCATCCGAGAGCCTGGTACCGCTTGATTAGAGCTTTAGCGACAAGCAAAACAAACATGACAATGGATCTTTCTGTCTAATGAGGAGCAGTTGCTGTGAGAAAGGTGAGTGAAGAGGACAGTTTATTAATGAGCCAAAGGAAGTATGAAGTACGTGTCAATTTGTGTTGAGACTTGTACCTCTGCTTAGTTTGTGTCAATCTGTATCATTTCCTTCAAAAACTTCTCTGATTTGACTCGTTTTACATTTGTCTCACTTTGTTGGTATGTATGATATGTCATGGTATGTCAAAGACAGTTTTAGCTAGTGACTTGATCTGTTCTGGTTATTGTTTATGGAAATATGTAAGTCTACTGTCCCAGACAAATCTACCCAGATTTTTCGGGGTAGTGTATGTCTATTCACTGATACACTGATATGGCACTTCAACCGAAATGGAATGTTCTCGGTTAGATCAGCCTATCATTTACGAATGAGTGTGTCGCAATCGGCCAACAGTCCTAGTTCATCAGATGGAGGATAGGCACAACATCAATTTTGGAAGGAAATTTGGCACCACGGCCTACCTAGAAAGATCAAGGTATTTGCTTGGAAAGCCTGTTTGAACATTGTCCCAACCCGAGCTTCATTGAGGCACCAAAAATTACCGATTGATGAAAATTGTGCACTGTGTGAAACAAAGGTTGAGACCTTAGTGCATTGTCTCTGAGATTGTGTATTGGCCAGTCGGGTTTGGGACCTCAGTCTGCTGCAATTGGAAGTATCGCGTGGGCATGCTCTGATTTTCTACATTGGGCTTTGGAGGTCGACAATCTTGTTGATGAACATGGTTTGGAGTTCTTTTTTGTGCTATGTTGGGATTGTGGCTTGCTTGCAATCAAGTCGTCTTTAGTAATCTTCACTGACCTGCTGAGGACATCGTTTGCTGGGTTTGTGTGCTTGTGAAAGATTTTGGTCAAGTGCATAATCAGGTGGAAGGGGTTCCCACAACCACACCTATTGTTCGTTGGTTGGTGCCAAGGGAGGGCTTCTACAAAGTGAATTTTGATGCTGCTGTTTTCTCGAACCAGAAATTGATTAGAGTCGGAGTGATTATTCGAGATCATGTAGGGAAGTGATTGCTTCATTGTCGGAAAAGATTCAGTGCTGGGGTGAGGCTGATTGCGCTGAGGCCCATGCATCGTTGCTATTACGTCCCACATTTTATTTCTCAGAATCCATTACCAAATTCACTAAGTTTATTCAATTTCAGAGATAACATGCAGAAACTCTTTACATCATTTGTAAGAATAAATAAAGATTCTGTCATCCGAAAATGCAACATGTACATAACTAAATAAATCGCCCGCAGGCTTACATCCTTAACAGCAAAAGAAAGGGTTTAACCCTTTTTATATCAATGGCATTCCGCCTACAAATAAAAGGCCCCGTGGCTAACAGGTAAAGAAGATCCTCGATCTTGAAACACTTCTCGATGTTCACCTGAAAAAGGATTAGCAACGTGGGACGAACATAAAATCCAGTAGGGATCTCAACATGATCCTAAACAATAGCAACTTACAGATCGCTATGATCATGAATGCATCAAATCATATCATATACATAATGTGACGGTTTATACAGAAATATACTTATATAGGAACTTTTCTCAAAAACATTCTTTTCATTCAACAACATTAGCAATTTACTTTTCTTTCTTCATGTTACTCGTTTTCCCAAAATTCATACGACAATGACAAGTTCCTGAAAACGATTCCTCAAGCCCATTATGTTTTCTTCCATTTTTCCAAACTTTGACTTGATTTGCCTTTTCAAAACATGTTCACAAGTATTCAAAGTCTTTCACATTTTTCACAAACTCAACACAATACTTCCATCCGTTTCCAACACATTCTTAACTATACAAATATGCCTTTAATACAAAAGGAAAACAATAAGCAATCAATAGCTACCTGCTTCAACAATTGAGGCAACATGGCCTTCTAGGACAATAATCATAATAACCCATGATATACCCAGATACACTGTGACAACAATGATGAATAAATTATGTTCTATCTGCCTTAAGCAAGGTAAGTCAACGATACACCTTGCCATAACAAAATACCAAGTCAAGAATACATCATTTTCATAACAAAATTCCAATTTAAGGATATAGCTCATTATCATCTAAACATTTTAAAATGAGACTACAACTCATCAATTGAAGGATATAGTTCATTATCATCTAAACATTTTAAAATGAGACTACAACTCATATTATCAACACTTCAATCATAAACACCATTCATACATTTCCATTATCTTGCCATTTTACGGAACTACGTCCGAGGGAACCGGCATCCAAATATAAATAAGATTTCGAGACTTTCACCCTGGACACTCCGGCTAACTTAATTATCAATGGAGTCGATCCCCTATCTCCTCCCAAACAATATACATATGCAATGTATTTAAACACGTTGTCATATACAATGACCACTTCATTCACATATACAATGTATTTAAACATGTTGTCATATACAATGACCATTTCATTCACATAAACAATGTTTTAATCCAACCGTCATATTCAATGACAAATTCCAATAGATCAGTTTCAATTTACCTAATCATCATGCAGTTTCTACAACAATCATGGTTATTCTCCACCGATAGCCCAAGGACAAAACCTCTAAATAAATGTATTACATACACGTAAAACAATAATCCAATTCTCAAAAGACTTTTGGTCCAGTAACAATAATATTATGTAAAGGTTCCAACATCTAACCTCTAGTTCATTATCAATTCAAAAGGGCGATGATTTTATTTTCTTTCAAAAGACTAACTTTCTTTATTTTTCCAATCCACACAACTCCAACCATTTCTAAGAATTCATTCTCGTCATTTTATAAAACCCAAACCAAATTCATTCTTTTTATTTTACAAAACCAATTCCAGTGGTATTAAAACCATAACTCAACTCAACTTCATGTGATTAGTTTAAAACAAAACCAACTCCGTGGTTACTTCCTTTTATTTTCTTTGGATATAAACATAATCATACAACCCAGATTAGCAAATTATATAAGGATTATTCAACTTCATCCCTTTTAAAAATCCATTATATCAATATCATTAAATTAGAGCTTTCCTCCTCCCTCTCTACACAAACATAATAAATCATTTTCCCAAATAACCCAACAACAAACAACTTTACAACTCCAATCACAAATTACCAAATCATAGATCCCCTTTTTAACAATTAACAAATTATCAATTCGTTATATTTAAACATAACCAACCCAACACAATTTAATGTTCATATCATAAGACCCAATTAAATCTAAACAACCACCAAGTCCACAAAACTTCAACATCAACACCAAATCTTAGATCCTTTATCATGATTTTCGGAAAAATCTATAACAACATGGTTTTTATGCAATAAAGACTGCCACATGTCTATCTATAAAAGTGGTATTGAAAAAGATCAAAGAAATCCCTACCTCAAGCTTAGAAGAGGAACAAGGAAGAAGAGCCCAAAAGTCACCGGCGACGAAACCACAAACCGCTCAGATCAAAAGGAAGCCCTCGACAAGTTCTACAATGTATCTCAAAGGAGCAAGGTGAGGAGAGGCCTCCAAGCAAGTAGATCTAAGGATCTAAGGATGAAAAAGTGCCTTTTTGAGAGAGAGAATATGTTTCACGGTTTAGAGGGAGAAAAGAGAAGAAGAAATAAAGAAAAGGGTTAAGTGGAAGCCTATTTATAGTACTAGGTCAAAATAGAAATAAGCCCCAAAGTCAACCCAAAAGATCAAGTCAAAATCCCCAAAAAGTAAGGCCCAAACCGGACTGAAAAATCTGCAAAAAGTTGCAGGTGTCGACCCTTACAGCAGAGATGTCGACCCTTAAGAAGAAAGCTGGAACACTTTGATTGACTGCACAACAGGTGTCGACCCTTCCCCAGGCTGGTGTCGACACCAAAATGCAGTGAACAATTTCAGAACAAGGGTCGACCCTTCCCAGACTGGTGTCGACCCTTGTGGTCAACTAAAAGAGAAGGTGTCGACACCACCAAGACCGGTGTCGACTCCAGAACATGATTTTCAAGTTTCCAAACAACTTTTCAACGTAAACAAACGTGAACGAGCAATCCCAACAAGTTTAAATCAATTTTCACTCATCCAAAACCAAGATACAACAAGACCAAAGATTCCCAAAACTTAATAAATGGTTCAAATACATTTTCCAAAAGTTTAAAAAGGGTACAAGTACTACAGTTGCGAGCTACAAATTTTGCCATCAAAACTGGGACTTTGATATCCACCTTGAAGGCGATTCACTTGTCACTCGGCACTATTAAGGCCCTTCAGATGGGAGAGTTCTTCCTTTCACCCATGGCTGTCTGTTACAGCAAACTGTTGAATTGTGTCGGAGCTTTCAACGTCTCTGTACAGATTTTGTGTCTGGGAACAAAGAATGATTGTATGCATTGAAGAGGTTCTGCCAAATTTGCCCGCTTTAATTCTTTCTGAATATTTGTAACCTGCCTCATGGCTTTTCCCATCTAAAAAAAAACTATTAACAATATCAACTTATCCCATTTGTTATGAACTACATTTTGATCTATTCAACTATAAAAATATTTCACCTTTCATCCCTTTTAGACCCTCTATAGAAGGAAGACGTGATTTTTATACTTGAGAAGGTCAATATTTATGGAATCTTGATATAATTAGCCATAATTTTTAATAAATGTGTTTACTGTCAAGATCTCATCTCGAATAAATTAGATAGTTGTGTTTTTTTCATGATAAATTAAATGTAGTTGTCAGCATATAATCTGATGACCTATGTTGCATAAAAAAAGTAGGGGAAAATTACAAAAATAAAATAAAAATTCAGAGTTTGAACTTTATAATATATATATATTTTGTATTTTTAATTTTGTTACTTTAAATTCTAATATTTTGATTTCTTTTCAATTTAAACTATTCGTCTATTTTTATTAAATAAAATTATCTAAAAAAAATGTATTTTAGCATTTTGGTGATGTCTCTTACATTTATTTTAGTATTTTGGTTATATCTCTCCCATAAATGTAGACAAGTTTATGTCAAATCATATGAGTTCTCTATGTAAAATTTTCACTTTGGTAAGGGCATGATGAGTATGTTCCATTGGCGTTGGAAAATGTAAAATAAATCCAACATTTGTGTTTTGATAATATAAAATTTTTTAAAATTGAAAAGAAAACTCTACAATTTTCAACTTCAAACACATCTCATATTATATAGGTAAATTTCATAATACACATATCAAAAAAAGTGTGTATCACAATTATGACTTTTATAATGTTTGGTTATAACAACGTGGTGTTGATTATAATTTAGCTATGACTGAAGAGTGTTTGGTTATGACTCTTGTTTATGACTTATCGTTTATTATGACTTATTATGACTGTTATTTAGTTATGAATGAAGAGGTTTTTAGTTATGCTTTAAGTGGTGCTTGGTTATATAACTCATTGTGATCTTTTTAGTTATGATTGTAAATGATTTGATTATGATACTTTGTGCCACAAAGTGTTATAACTTGTAGATGATACACTTATTTTAAGATATGTGTATGGTAGAAGGACCTATATATATATAAAATAAATAAAATTCATAGGGCAAAGTAATAATTTTTTGCAATAGGTCGTCTCCAGCTATTGGAGTGGACGACGCTGTTTGGGTTTATGAGGTCCACCATGGGCCATATTTCAATTATTTGAATTGTTCATGTTTTAAGTCACTTTCTGTAGATCATTCAAATAAAAAATCAAGTCGATTCGATACCTTCAATTACATAATTTTATAACATTTATTTTTAAAAAAATGAAAGATGAATAATTTTAAAAATAAATTGTATATTATTTTAAAAATAAATCTGATAAAATTATATATCTACCTAATAAATAGTTTTAAGAGGAAATATATATTTTTTTTTTTGGAAATATTATTTTGCCTCCCAAACTTTCACACGTTTTTCAATTTGACCCCAGACTTCGATTAATATCAATTTTACACCCAAACTTTTGAAAATTTGATCAATTTGACCCCTACCGTCACATTCCATCTATAATTGGACGGAATGTGCTGATGTGGAAATTCATTTGAAATTGCATTTTACACTCCAAACTATACCTTAAAAATCAATTGTCTCCCCAAATATAAAAAAATTAAATTTAAATATTTAATAAATAATTTTTTTTTATCTCAATAATGAAAAAATTAAATTTTAAATAATATATACTTCGAAAAAAATAATAAAAGATATAAAAATTCTCGTTCAGAATTATCTTGAGACTATGAAACATGGATAATTCAACAAATATGTCATATCTATACCAGGTACTACCGACATATGATTTTTCTGCATACGTACCGGGTACACAAAATGCGTACTCAAAATTTTCATTCTTAATTTTTGGCGTACCCAGATATATCTAGTATATACCCAAGCTATGTCGTACCTCAGTCAAAATAATATTTTCTTCTACTAAAAAGAAAAAATTCCTTTTACTAAACTTCTTTTTCATTTTTAGTTTTGTATTTAATATGGTTTTAAAATTAAGTTATGATTTGTCAATTATTTAATAAAATAGTATTTAATTTTGGTTTATCTTATACCTGTATTTTTGGCATTAAATGTCAATTGTATATTGGATTTAACAAATTAAACCATTTAATCAATTTTTGTATTATTCTAAATTAAAAACAAATAATTTTTTATAAGTGTATTAAGTCGTATCTGTACTCGTATCCTATTTTTTTTTAGATCTTACTATATCGACGTATTTATATCGTACCAATATTAGTACTCATACCTATACTTGTGCTTCATAGGTCTGAAATTATCTCGAGTCAATTCTGGAGAAACTTATTGAGCTAAAAATTTCTTGGCTACACTATGTGTGTACGCGCACGCAAGTGTAACTAGTTTATTATCTAAATTAATTTCAATAGAATTGATTGACCAATAATAATTTCAAAATTGAGTGGGAAAAAAATTTTAAAATTCGGTAAGTACCCGGTACGGATACGACATGTTTGTTGAAGTACTCATACTTCATAGTTTCAAGATAATTCTAAATGATGATTTTTATATTTTTATATTTTTTTTTGCAAAGTTTATATTATTTAAAATTTAATTTTTTCATTATTGAGATAAAAAATTATTTATTAAATAATTAAATTTAATTTTTATATTTTGGGGGTAAATTGATTTTTAAGGTATAGTTTTGGGGGTAAAATGAAATTGCAAATGAATTTTGGTATCCAGTTAGTACATTCTGTCTAATTGTAGACAGAATATGACGACAATGGCCAAATTGATCAAAAATTAAAAGTTTAAATATAAAATTGATATTAATTGAAATTTGAAGGTTAAATTAAAAAAGGCGTAAAAATTTGGAGACAAAATAATATTTCCTCTAGTTTTAATGATGCAAACAGAATCCCAAGTGAGTTCTAATCAAATAATTAACTGAACTTGAAGCAAGTCATTCCCATAATTTTATACTAGTATTTTAAAAAGAAATAAATATAGGGTGTGTTTAATTGGGTGATAAGGGAGGACTATCCACTGTTGGGATTGTAATCAGGGAGAAGCTTTTTATTTGGCGTTTGTTTTTTTTTCAGTCCGCTGGACATGGAGTCCGTCTAAATTCTTTATCCCCCATATAGGGGATTATACTATCCTAGGGGGGATATGGAGCAATTTTCATTGGACTATTTACTGTTGGGATTAGAATGTGAAATGACCATTTTGACCTTCTACTATTTAATTATGTATTATATTTAATAAAATTTAATAAAATTTAAATTTCTCAATTTAAAAATAAAATAATTTTGTTTAACTTTTTATTGAAGTTTTATTTATTTAATTTTTTAAAATAATTTTTTATAGATATTTTATTGATGTTTTATTTTAAAATTTTGTTTATATTTTATTTAATTTCATTATTTAAATTTTAATAGATGTCTTATTTAATTTCATTGTTTAATTATTATTATTTTAAAAATAAATTTATTTAAAATTTTAATTAAAAAATAACATATATTTTCATTGATATTTTATTTATTTAATCTGTAAAAAATAAATTTAATTAATTATGTAAAAAATAAAATAAAATAAAATTTTATTTAATCTAGAACAAAGAAAGAGGGAGTCGTCTGTTGGTTTTGACTTTCACGAGACAAGAGGACAAAAGAGATAAAAATGAAATAGAAAAAAAAATTATAAATATGTATGTAAAAGAGAGAGTATAATCTAGGGAGAATTAGTCTAAGGTCCCTCTCCCATTTTTAGTAATGGAAGAGATTCACAATATTATTTTATAATGTCTAAGGTTTCTCAATTTTACACCCATATATCACAAGAAATTTGACTCTTTCAAATCAAATCTCATTTCTCTCTCTAAGTGTCTTATTTCGTTTCTCTCTCTCTCTCTCTCTCTCTCTCTCTCTCGCTCTAAATCCAAACCTCACTTGATCAAATCCCCAAATCTTTTTTCCGAAAACAAATCGGAATCCAAACCCAAATTCGAATCCAAATCCAAATTCAGAGTTGAAATTGCAATCGAGTTCATCAACCTCGCGTAATTCTCTCTCTGAATCTGCAAATTCATCAACCCAAATCGGCGACGCAATCTGATTATAGTGCCCTAGATTGCTCAGCTCCGGTTGGTTTCGTCGAAGAAGAAGCAACTTTTCCGACAAGTAATCAACGAAGCAACTTTTCGCTTCACTCTTGGTGGAATTGAATCCTTTTTCTATTGAGACAAGTACGAAACTTTGTTTGATTTCTTGCAGCATATACCATTAGACTTTGCAAATAAATATTTTAGTGGGAAGCAGAGTGGTGTCATACTAAAGGTTTCAGATGGGAGAACATGGTCTGCAAAGTTCTATAGCAAGAAACGCGGTCCAAAACACAAACTTGGTTGGATTTCATTTGCACTGGATAACAATATACTAGCGGTTGATATTTGTGTCTTTCAGCTAATGATGAAGAGCAACATTGAACCACCTTTGCTCAATGTCATGATATTGAGAGCTATAGAAGATTGGAGTGTTTGAAAATCTATTAATTTGAAAGACCAACAGAAAGCAGGATGGGTGAATGAAATGTGTGTTATTTTACAATTTGTAAGCAGGTGTGTTCACATTAAACAAAATTTTTGTAAGAAATTATTGCTGTGCTTTAATGTTTTTTATACATGTTTTGTTGGTGTTTTGATGAATTTATTCTTATCCCCATGGTTTGCCTTGTTCACTAACTTTGTTTCTATTTAGTTTTGAGTTTTTAAAAATAATTTGAGTTTTCAATTTTTTATTTTTAGTGAATTTTTTTTTAATATCTTAGTATTTTTTTTTAGATCTACATAATCTAAATACAGTTTTAAAAGGCAAAATTTTTAGAAGGCCAAGCCAAATTGGCTTATAAATTTGATTAGTTCAATGAGACCATAGATTTGAACAACCAGACCTAGTTGCAGTTAGAATCAAGGAAGGTATGTATTGGTTTGTTAAAATTTCTCTAGTTGTTCAAATTTCCTTGGTAGGTCTTTGGTTTGTTCAAATTTCTCTAGTTTTGGTTACTCAAATTTCTCTGGTATTGGATTTTCTTTGGTTTGTTGTTGTTCAATTTTTTCTGATTTGCTATTGTACAAATGTCTTACAGTCCAGAGAAAATTGGTAAAAAATGGTGGTTGTTCAATTTTCTCTGATTTGTTGTTGTTCAGTTTTCTCTGATTTGCTGTTGTATGAATGTCTTACAGTCCAGAGAAAATTGGTCAAAATGATGTTTGTTCAATTTTCTTTGGTTTGTTGTTGTTCAATTTTCTCTGGTTTGTTATTGTATAAATGTCTTACAGTTTAGAGAAAATTGGTCAAAATGGTAGTTGTTCAATTTTCTTTGGTTTTTTGTTGAGTGAATGTCTTACAGTCCACAGAAAATGAAACCACAAAAAATCAGAGAAAATTAAACAACAAAAAAACTAGAGAAAATTGGAAAAGAGCCATACAAATTTTCTCTGGATAGAGCCACACAAAGCCATACAAATTTTCTCTAACACAATTTTCTCTAGATAGAGCCATACAAAACCATACAAATTTTCTCTACACAATTTTCTCTAGATAGAGCCATACGACGCCACACAAATTTTCTCTTACACAATTTTCTCTGAATAGAGCCACACAAAGTCACACAAATTCTAATTGTATGTGAGTTTGGGAAGAATTTCTCTTCCATTCTCTCTGTATTATCTTCTATTTTAATTTTGAAAATTGAAGTTTTTTTTCAATGTAGCTATCCATGGAGTTCTTTTTCTGCATTTTAATCTCTTGAAATGTAGACTGAATTGTAGATATCAACAATTTCTCTGATTCAAACCAGAGAAAATTTAAATTTCTCTGAGTTCAAACCAGAGAAAATTCAACAACAGAGAAAATTACCCAAAGAAATTCTTTGGGAAGTCTAGAGAAATTAGAATTTCTCCGGAGTCTGGAAGGTCCAAAGAAATTCTCTGGGAAGTGCAAAGAAATTGAATTTCTCTGCAGAGAATTTCTTTGGGAAGTCCAAAGAAATTCTCCAGGTCGAATTTTCTCTGGATTGATGTTGAGGGACTTTAGACATTATGAAAATATTGGGTGTCCTTTATGCCATAAAATCTTAATACCAAGGACCTTAAAAAAAATCCCATATAATCTATATAATATGGCAGAACTATTTTCAAAAAAATGTCTTACGTGTCCTACAAATTTCAAAATGTCTCTCTCTTATATTTTTGTGCAAGGGTTGAGATCACTTTAACTTTTGATGGAATGACTGAGGTCATTTGCCAAGGGTTGAGATCTCTTCCCGCCCATGACTCTCTTATCTCTTCTCTACTTGAACTTTTTTTTTTCCCTCTTCTCTCTTAGGATTTTAAAAAATACCCAACAGTTATGCTCAATCTGCATTTTCGACGGAGACGCGATAAGCAACTAGATTGGAGAATCTAAAACGCTAGCCTTTTAGACTAGTTGGAGTATAGTCATCACAATCGGCGATGTTCATCGACTACTGGAGAAGAAATTGAGCTCTCAGTTAGCTTTGCAGTAGTGAAAAAAGCTTCACATTCTAAAGATACAAAGCTCTGTAACCAAACTTTGGTTTTTCACAAAGCCTCAGATTTCTTTGATTGCCCAAGGTTCATGTATGTATGTATGTATAGATCTGTACTTTTTGTTTTTGTTGGTTGATTGTTTAATTGATAGGTATTTTACACTCATCTCACTGTTCATGTATGTATATATAGATCTGTGTTTTGTTTTTGTAGGTTGATTGTTTAATTGATAGGAAACTTTACAATATTTATACTTCTTTTCCCATGGTAGTGATTCCATTTAAAATTTGTATATATGAAGTCATTGGGAGGATCTATTTTACAGATTTGTGAGACAACATGCACAAGCAAAGCGCATATTGCCGAAAAGCCTGCTAGGGATGATCGCCGCGGTTACCGGCATCAGAAAACCGACGAATCAAGCTCGGAATGTCTAGTTCTCCATCGCGGATCAAAGATCGAGCGTCATGCAAAGTGAGTCCGCACATCCGTCCTAAGGCTTGGATGTGGCCGAAGTGGAATTGGGGCAAGATTTCTTCATCTCTCTGAGATTCTATCAAGGCTTGGAAATCTTCAAAAGAGGGGCATATCTCTTGTCCACCAAAGCTAAAAACGTGTGTAACCGGATTCCAACACCTTGCCGCGGCATGAAGGAATAGAAAACGCAACGGGGTGCGGCTCAACGTGAATAGTGCATTTATTCCGAAGCCCCGAAAATTCAATTTTTCCGAGCCATCCAAGTTAGCAATCCAATTTGTGAGATTTTGGACAAGAAATGCCTCCATTTGGTGCAAAAACTGAGTTGAAATGCAAAAACTACGAAGCTAGGGCTTTTGTAGAAGATAAGGTGTTGAGTGGAAGACAAGTGGCAGCATTCTAGAGGTTCTTGCCATTTTTGGCCGATCGGCCAATAATTATGGCCGACCGACCATCTTTTTAGCTGATCGGCTAGTATTGGTGGCCGATGGTCATTTATTGTGGCCGATGGCCTTCTACTCTGGCCGATGGCCCCTCCTTTGTCCTCTGAGCTGTCCATGTCTTGGCGGAGTTGAGAACTTATGTCTTGTTCCACCTCAAAATGCCTTTTTGTGACGATTTTACGTAAAAAACTTATCTCTTCTCTTGAGAACTTATGTCTTGTTCCACCTCATATTCTGAATCAGTTTGAGTGAAAAACCATAGTTAATCATCTTCTCTTGCTTTCAATTTAAGTTTCAATGTAGATTTTGGTACAATTACTGTCAATGTTCTCATATTCTGAATCAATTTGGGTGAAAAATCCTAGTTAATCATATTCTCATGCTTTCAATCTAAGTGTCAATGTAGATTTTGGTACCATTGCTGTTAATGTTTTCAGATTCATATTGAATTTAAGTGAAAAACCCTAGTTAATCATATTCTCTCGCTTTCAATTTGGGTTTCAATGTTGATTTTGGTTCGATTGCTGTGAATGTTCTCAGATTCTTAGTGAATTTGAGTAAAAAAACCCTAGTTAATCATGTTCTCTTACTTTCCATTTAGGTTTCAACGTTGAGTATCGTGCGATTGCTGTGAATGTTCTCATATTTTGAGTCAAATTGAGTGAAAACCCCTAGTTAATCATATTCTCTTACTTTCAATTTACGTTTCAATGTTGATTTTGGTTCGATTGCTGTGAATGTTCTTAGATTCTTAGTGAATTTGAGTAAAAAACCCTAGTTAATCATGTTCTCTTACTTTCCATTTAGGTTTCAATGTTGAGTATCGTGCGATTGCTATGAATGTTCTCATATTTTGAGTCAATTTGAGTGAAAAATCCTAGTTAATCATATTCTCTTGCTTTCAATTTAGGTTTCAATGTAGATTTTGGTGCGATTGCTATGAATATTCTCATATTCTAAATCAATTTGGATGAAAAACCCTAGTTAATCACGTTCTCATGCTTTCAATCTAAGTGTCAATGTTGATTTTGGTACCATTGCTGTTAATGTTTACAGATTCATATTGAATTTGAGTGAAAAACCCTAGTTAACCATTTTCTCTTGCTAATTTAGTTTTCAATGTTGATTTTGGTTCGATTGCTGTTAATATTCTCATAATCTTAGTGAATTTTAGTAAAAACCCTAGTTAATCATATTCTCTTGCTTTCCATTTAAGTTTCAATATTGAGTATCATGCGATTGCTGTTAATGTTTGCATATTTTGAGTCAATTTGAGTGAAAAACCCTAGTTAATCATATTCTCTTGCTTTCAATTTAGGTTTCAATGTTGAGTATCGTGCGATTGCTGTGAATGTTCTCATATTCTGAATCAATTTGAGTGAAAAACCCTAATTAATCATCTTCTTTTGCTTTCAATTTAATTTCACTGTAGATTTTGCTACGATTGCTGTGAATGTTCTAATATTCTGAATCAATTTTGGTGAAAAATCCTAGTTAATCATGTTCTCATGCTTTCAATCTAAGTGTCAATGTTGATTTTGGTACCATTGTTGTTAATGTTTTCAGATTCATATTGAATTTGAGTGAAAAACCCTAGTTAATTATTTTCTCTTGCTTTCAATTTAGTTTTCAATGTTGATTTTGGTTTGATTGCTGTTAATATTCTCAGATTATTCTCAAGCAATATTTAGAGAACCCACCTGTGTTGTCACCGCCTGAGCCGAGAAAACCATTGATTCTGTATCTATTAGTGAATGAAACTACAATGGGCTGCATGCTTGCACAGGAGTCTGAGGACAAAGTGGAGAAGGCTATCTATTGCCTGAGCAAGAAAATGCTGGATTACGAGACCCGCTACACTCCGCTGGAGAAGGCTTGTCTGGCCTTGGTATGGGCTACCAGAAAGCTGAGGCACTACCTGTTAGCTTACGCTGTAATACTGGTTTCGAGATTAGATCCCATCAAATATCTCTTCGAGAAACCAGCACTTACGGGTAGGCTAGCCCGTTGGTTGCTTCTGCTTTCCGAATTTGATCTGAAGTACATGATGCGCAAGTCAATGAAAGGGAAAGCGGTAGCAGAGTTCCTAGCCGATCACCCAGTTGAAGGGGATGAAGCAGTTGAGTATCTGTTCCCAGACAAGGCCATTCTGTATGTCGAAGAAGAGACTTGGACGATGTACTTTGACGAAGCGTCAAACCAATACGGGTATGGGATAGGGATGTTGCTGATAGCACCCGACAAGTCCCGTATACCTCTAGCATTCAAACTCTGGTTCAAAGTGTCGAACAATAAGGTAGAATATGAGGCATGTATTGCTGGACTAGAAGCCGCTCTAGAACTAGGGGCAAAATGGTTGGATGTCATTGGGGACTCGAACCTTGTTGTATCTCAAGCTAAAGGAGATTGGAAAGTCAAAGAAGAAAAGATGAGAATCTATCACCAGAGCTTGGACGTTCTGATTCCTTGGTTTGAGAAGCTGAACTTCGCTCATCTGTTAAGAGAGAACAACAGGTTCGCTGATTCATTAGCAACTCTATCTTCTATGATAGACATCCCTTTCGGAGTCTGGATGCATCCGATCATTATTGAACAGAAATTCGTGTCGGCCTACGAGCTGATTGCTGCCATAGATGAAGTACAAGATGAGAATCCCTGGTATTACGACATCTGGAACTTCTTGGAAAAGGAAGTGTATCCACCAGGGGCAAATGCCAAAGATAAGAGGGCAATTCGAAAAATGGCTGCTCAGTTCATTGTCTGCGGGGGTAAACTGTACAAGAGGGGTCATCTCAAGATGCATAAACTGTGTGTTGATACTGAAGAATCCAAGCGCCTGATGGAGGCCATCAATGGAGGAGAGTGCGGAACGTACATGAACGGGGTGATGCTAGCCCGGAAGATCCTTAGACAGGGTTATTACTGGTCCACCATAGAGGAGGATTGTATTGGCTTTGTCCGGCGATGCCATAAATGTCAGATCCATGCAAATCGCATGAACATTCCGCCGTCGAAGCTGTACAACATGACTTCGCCATGGCCGTTTTCAGTCTGGGGGATTGATGTGATTGGGGCTATCACTCCAAAGGGGTCCAATGAGCATGAATATATTCTAGTAGCAATAGACTACTTCACGAAGTGGGTTGAGGCCCAATCCTACGCGGTGTTGAAGGCATCACATGTCGCTAAGTTCATCATGAACAACATCATCTGTCGTTACGGGGTCCCGAATGAGATTATTTCGGATAATGGTTCCCACTTCAAGAAGGACGTGATCGACTTGTTGGAGAAATACAACGTGGCTTTTCACAAGTCATCTACATATCGGCCGCAAACCAACGGAGCAGTTGAGGCTGCCAACAAGAACATCAAGCACATTCTGCAGAAGATGGTGGAAACCTACCGGGACTGGCCAGATAAGCTGCCATTTGCTCTTTGGGGCTCCTGAACTTCAATTCGAGCTTCTACTGGGGCAACTCCGTATTCCTTGGTTTATGGGATGGAGGCAGTTCTGCCTATCGAAGTTGAGGTTCCGTCATCATGGGTATTGGCTGAGTGTCAGATAGCTGAGGCAGATTGGCAGCAAAGCACGTTCGAAGAACTCATGCTCTTTGATGAAAGAAGGCTGAAAGCACTATATCACGTCCAGGGTTATCAACGAAGAATTTCCGGGGCTTTCAACAAGAAGGTTAAGTCCAGGAATTTGAAAGAAGGGGATCTATTGCTCGAAGACAACCGAGCTCCCATCCACGACCCTAAGGGCAAGTTCAGACCCAATTGGACTGGTCCTTACATCATCAAGTCTATCTGGTCGGGTGGAGCTGTCGTTCTGATGGACCTAGATGGCCTAGAGTTCTCCCAGCCGATCAACATGGACAAGTTGAAGAAATACTATCCCTGAGTGGCTCGCTAGGCCGAAAACCCGAAAGGGCGACCCAGGCAAAAGTTAGAGCACAGAAAATTTGAAATAATAAAAACTGAGCTCGCAAGGTTGAAAACCTAGAAAGGACGGCCTTTGCAAAAGTTAGAGCGTAAAAAGAGAGAGTTAATACACGAGTGAACCTGATCCGGAACTACGGAAGGCTTGATTCCCATCTTTGGGATACGTAGGCAACTTGATCTGGACCTACGTAAGGCTTGATTCCCATCTTTGGGATACGTAGGCAACCTCATTCTGAAGTCCAGCCATAAACACTTCCAAATCAACTTTGTCTGTATGATCTTGTTGGTCATCTCTGTCTATTCTACATTCAAGAGCTCGGCTGTGATCTCCAGTGCAGTGCTATTCAGACTAGGGGCAACTTTCCAATTGCTTGGATCCGGGGTTGTACATCTCAGTGATAGATCTCGAGCGTGTCCAGTTGTGATCCGTATCGAAAATGGTTTTGAAAAGTTTTAATAAAAGTTGATTTTGCTCAAATTAATCTTTTTACAACTTAGACCATTTTTGGACCAAACGGAAATTTTCAGTACCCACAACCTTCAATTACATTGATTTCAGTACAGAGTTCTCCGGCTCTTGAATACAAATTGAAGTTTCTTTTTATTACATTCATAAAGAAAACTTGAAAGTACTGATTAAAGCAAATAAACTCGGGGCATAGTCAGGTGTTCCTGTGTCCCCTCCCAGAGCTTGTGGAAGCCTCTGATGCCAAAGAAGGCCCAACATGCACCTCTTCATCAAGCCAAGCTATGCACTCATTAGAGAGGGTGCAACTGAAATTGGGAGCGAGGGCCAAAAGCTCTCTCTTCCTCCATGCTGTGGCATACCGAGCTAGCTGTGCGCCTCGGACCGGAAATGCAGCAGGGTACTCTATCCCTTCTTCCAGGCAAGTCTGATCATGTCCAAATTGGCGCCGAATTCGAAATGGGAAGTAAAGGACACAGTGTGTCAGGGCGATCAACTGAATCCCAGGCTGGCGAGTCATGCTGTAGCTCATCGCTGGTAAATTAAGCCAGGGGCAGCACCAAGCAATGTCGAGAGCAGACAAACTGCACATCCATTCGCACCACCACCCCTCATCAGGGGCATCGACTAGACGTCGCCGGAAGAAATAGCCGCGAGCTGAATATGCTGGACATGAGTCCACAACCTCCAATTTATCCATCAACCATATCTAGGGAGGGATGAAAAACGAGAGATTAAAGAATAAAGAGGTGTATGTGGAGAGAAAAGTGAGAAAAGGGTTTTGAGAGAAAAACTGAGCTTGAGGGCCGAGTGATGTGAGAAATATATGTGAGTAGGGAGGGAAACATTACCTGCAGCAGTAGTGGACTCCCCGCGAATCTAGTCGTCTCTCGACGATGGAAAGCATCCAAACCCATTAATGTCTCGGCTAGTGTCATGGCGATACAGCTCTTGCCTTCTTTCAAACCCTCGGCAACCTCAATCAAACGGGCGCTAAGCCCACTGGAGCCTGGGGCAAGTCAGAAATGAGACAACATGCACAAGAAAAGCGCATATCGCCGAAAACCCTGCAAGGGATGATCGCCGCGGTTACCAGCATCAGAAAACCGACGAATCAGGCTCGGAATGTCCAGTTCTCCGTCGCGGATCAAAGATCGAGCGTTATGCAAAGTGAGTCCGCACATTCGTCCTAAGGCTTGGATGTGGCCGAAGCGGAAATGGGGCAAGATTTCTTCATCTCTCTGAGATTCCATCAAGGCTTGGAAATCTTCAAAAGAGGGGCATATCTCTTGTCCGCCAAAGCTAAAAACGTGCATAACCGAATTCCAACACCTTGACGCAGCATGAAGGAACAGAAAACGCAGCGGGGTGCGGCTCAACGTGAATAGTGCATTTATTCCGAAGCCCCGGAAATTCAATTTTTTCGAGCCATCCAAGTTAGCAATCCAATTTGTGAGATTTGGGACAAGAAATGCCTCCATTTGGTGCAAAAACTGAGTTGAAATGGAGAAACTACGAAGCTAGGGCTTTTGTAGAAGATAAGGTGTTGAGTGGAAGACAGGTGGCAGCATTCTGGAGGTTCTTGCCATTTTTGGCCGATCGGCCAGTAATTATGGCCCACCGACCATCTTTTTAGCCGATCGGCTAGTATTGGTGGCCGATGGTCATTTATTGTGGCCGATGGCTTTCTACTCTGGCCGATGGCCTCTCCTTTGTCCTCTGAGCTGTCCATGCCTTGGAGGAGTTGAGAACTTATGTCTTGTTCCACCTCAAAATGCCTTTTTGTGACGATTTTACGTAAAAAACTTATGTCTTCTCTTGAGAACTTATGTCTTGTTCCACCCCATATTCTGAATCAATTTCAGTGAAAAACCCTAGTTAATCATCTTCTCTTGCTTTCAATTTAAGTTTCAATGTAGATTTTGGTACAATTACTATCAATGTTCCCATATTCTGAATCAATTTGGGTGAAAAATCCTAGTTAATCATATTCTTATGCTTTCAATCTAAGTGTCAATGTAGATTTTGGTACCATTGCTGTTAATGTTTTCAGATTCATATTGAATTTAAGTGAAAAACCCTAGTTAATCATATTCTCTCGCTTTCAATTTAGGTTTCAATGTTGATTTTGGTTCGATTGCTGTGAATGTTCTCAAATTCTTAGTGAATTTGAGTAAAAAAACCCTAGTTAATCATGTTCTCTTACTTTCCATTTAGGTTTCAACGTTGAGTATCGTGCGATTGCTGTGAATGTTCTCATATTTTGAGTCAAATTGAGTGAAAAACCCTAGTTAATCATATTCTCTTACTTTCAATTTACGTTTCAATGTTGATTTTGGTTCGATTGCTGTGAATGTTCTCAGATTCTTAGTGAATTTGAGTAAAAAACCCTAGTTAATCATGTTCTCTTACTTTCCATTTAGGTTTCAATGTTGAGTATCGTGCGATTGCTATGAATGTTCTCATATTTTGAGTCAATTTGAGTGAAAAACCCTAGTTAATCATATTCTCTTGCTTTCAATTTAGGTTTCAATGTAGATTTTGGTGCGATTGCTGTGAATGTTCTCATATTCTGAATCAATTTGGATGAAAAACCCTAGTTAATCGTGTTCTCATGCTTTCAATCTAAGTGTTAATGTTGATTTTGGTACCATTGCTGTTAATGTTTACAGATTCATATTGAATTTGAGTGAAAAACCCTAGTTAACCATTTTCTCTTGCCAATTTAGTTTTCAATGTTGATTTTGGTTCGATTGCTGTTAATATTCTCAGATTCTTAGTGAATTTTAGTAAAAACCCTAGTTAATCATATTCTCTTGCTTTCCATTTAGGTTTCAATGTTGAGTATCATGCGATTGCTATTAATGTTTGCATATTTTGAGTCAATTTGAGTGAAAAACCCTAGTTAATCATATTCTCTTGCTTTCAATTTAGGTTTCAATGTTGAGTATCGTGCGATTGCTGTGAATGTTCTCATATTCTGAATCAATTTGAGTGAAAAACCCTAGTTAATCATCTTCTCTTGCTTTCAATTTAAGTTTCACTGTAGATTTCGCTACAATTGTTGTGAATGTTCTCATATTCTGAATCAATTTGGGTGAAAAATCCTAGTTAATCATGTTCTCATGCTTTCAATCTAAGTGTCAATGTTGATTTTGGTACCATTGTTGTTAATGTTTTCATATTCACATTGAATTTGAGTGAAAAACCCTAGTTAATCATTTTCTCTTGCTTTCAATTTAGTTTTCAATGTTGATTTTGGTTCGATTGCTGTTAATATTCTCATAATCTTAGTGAATTTTAGTAAAAACCCTAGTTAATCATATTCTCTTGCTTTCCATTTAAGTTTCAATATTGAGTATCATGCGATTGCTGTTAATGTTTGCATATTTTGAGTCAATTTGAGTGAAAAACCCTAGTTAATCATATTCTCTTGCTTTCAATTTAGGTTTCAATGTTGAGTATCGTGCGATTGCTGTGAATGTTCTCATATTCTGAATCAATTTGAGTGAAAAACCCTAATTAATCATCTTCTTTTGCTTTCAATTTAATTTCACTGTAGATTTTGCTACGATTGCTGTGAATGTTCTAATATTCTGAATCAATTTTGGTGAAAAATCCTAGTTAATCATGTTCTCATGCTTTCAATCTAAGTGTCAATGTTGATTTTGGTACCATTGTTGTTAATGTTTTCAGATTCATATTGAATTTGAGTGAAAAACCCTAGTTAATCATTTTCTTTTACTTTCAATTGAGCTTTCAGTGTTGATTTTGGTTCGATTGTTGTTAATATTATTAGATTCTTAGTGAATTGGAGTAAAAACCCTAGTTAATCATATTCTCTTGCTTTCCATTTAGGTTTCAATGTTGAGTACCTAGCGATTGCTGTTAATGTTCTCATATTTTGAGTCAATTTGAATGAAAAACCGTAGGTAATCATGTTCTCTTGCTTTCAACTTAAGTTTCAGTGTTGAGGGTGGTACCATTGTTGTCAATGTTCTCATATTTTCAATCAATTTGAGTGAAAAACCTTAGTTAATCATATTCTCTTGGTTTCAATTTAGGTTTCAATGTTGATTTTGGTACGATTCTTGTGAATGTTCTCAGATTCTTAGACAATTTGAGTAAAAAACCTTAGTGAATCATATTCTCTTGGTTTCAATTTGGTTTTCAATGTTGATTTTCGCACGAAGACTTGGACGTCATCGTTTGAGCACTCGATGATCGTCCATGCTCGTGTTCGTTTTGAGTTCCTGAAGGTCTCGGCTGCGCGCCTTGCCTTAGAACCTCTCAACTTGTCTATTTTGTGCTTGGTTGTGGACCAAGAACTTGTGGTTTTGTTTCTGAGTGAAGAGGGTGGCTTTTTGGCCAGCCCTACAACCCATCGGCCATGCCTCATGCCTATCGGCCTTTCCTTCTTTCCATCGGCCATCAGTGGTGGCCGGTCGGCACCATTTTTGGCCGGTCGGCCATACCTTTTGGCTGAGACCTTTTAATTTGCTTTTGTAGATATTTTTGTGCCAGCTGTGACAGTTGGTGAGCACAGATTTCATTCTCCATACACGTGTATGGAGGGATTGAATTCAAGCCTTTAACTTGTCCAACAAGCTTAGGACTTGAATTTCTATAAGAAGGGAGGCCCCTCTCCCTTTCCAGAGGTTCTGAAAATTGGAGATACAAAGCATATATCTCTCTCTATATATATTTCCCTCTCTCTCTCTCTATATATATATTGCTTAAAAGTGTGTTTTGTCTTCACTTTTGCACTACAACACCTAGTAATGCACCGTTGCTTTGTTGCTGAGGTACTAGAGGACCTTGTTTGGACTCTCAAAGTTTGTTTTCTTTGGCTCAGAAGTGCTGGTTTGCTGTGGTTCTTCAAGGGTGAGTTGTTACCCCTTTTAAGCCTCGTTTTGCTTAAGTGTTTGGCCCCCTTTGCATACTATTTTAGGCCTTGTTTTCAACTAAAAAAAGTTCTGATTTTAAGTGCTTAAAGTGTTTGTTTAAGGCCTGTTTGGTGTTGGGGGTGGTCTACCCCCTTTTGTACCTTGTTTGGCCTTGTTTTGAGCCATCTCTGTTAGGCCTTTGGATCACCTTTGTTTGGTCTCTTCACCACTGAAATCCAAAGGATTTTCAGTGGTAGAAATGTGGTTTTGAAGCCCAAAATAGGAGGGGGTTGTCCCCCCTCCCCTTCTCTTGTTGGCTTGTGTTGATGGCCAGCCAAAAGAGCTTGCATTTCTATCTTCTTGAGGCTTTGTTTGAGCTCATTTTTGTGACTTTCCAGACCTGCCATAACTCTATTTTTGGCTGTCTTGGTCAACCCTTGCATGCTTCTTGTACTTGTAGTATAATCCTACTTATAGCTTTACAAAGGAGGATGTCTTTCTAGCATGTTTTGGCTCTATCTTAACATGTTTAGGGCCTTATTCTAACATGGTATAACTCTGTTTTGGGTTGGTTTGATTGTCTCTTGCATTCTTAATATACTTGTAGTGTAATCCTTGCAAACTAGCCTTAAGCTTTGAGCCTCCTAGCGTGCTATGCTTGTGTTATGTGCATGATTTGGCGTCATTCCTTACATGATTTCAGAGCATATTTCATTGCCCCACTCTCACATTTTCCACTCCTTCAATGTGTTTGAGAGTTGTGCCTTCATGTCTCGTTTGTGAACCAATGTGCATGCATGCTTGTATTTGCTTTTGGACTTCATTTTCAACATGTTTTGGCCATTGTCTTGGCATGCATGAGACTTGTTTGAGGTTGATTTGGTCCATTGAGTATTGCATACATAGCCCTTGCCATGTTCATATTGTTTGCATGCTCATGTGTTTGCATGTTGTTGCATGCTCATGTTGCATGCTCATGTTGGTTATATGTTGGCATTGCGTTGTGTTAGTATGTTGTGTGTGTTGCATTATGTTTGGGTTGGACGTCAATCCAAACACGAGGAATGTCGCACGTTTCATACTCAAAGTGATGAAACGTGCCTCATTCCTTAGGTCACCGACACCTTTGATCATGTATGATAAGGTGGAGGTTCATCAAGTCTTATGTGTTATTTGTGTGCATTCATTGACATTGATTTGTGCAACTCGGCCTCTTTGGCCATCATGCATCGAGATGCGTGATTGATGGCTCGAGAGCCGAGCACTACACTCCTTTGAGCTTGGGACATGATAAGGAGTGTGGTTGCATGCACATTTTCTTGTAAATACACTATCATGCCTCTGTTAGTGCTCTGTTGCAGCAAAAAAGAGAATTTGCAGGAAGCAGTGGCCGACCGACCATCAGAGCTGCCGACCGGCCATCAAAGGTTGCCGATCGGCTATCAAAATTGGCCGATAGCCATAGACTCTGGCCGATGGTCACTCCTCTTGGCCGACCACCCCTCAGAATGTTCCTAAGGTGGGCCAGAAGCGTCTTGGAAGTTGGCACAATTTTCAGAAGTACAAAAGAGTGCAAACAGAGGCATCATAAGGCACGGCAGTGGATTTCCGAGCAAAGCCGACCGAGCATGCATCTCTTCCTTGCTCGTGAGGCCATTTCTTTATTTATGATTAGTTCGTGTAAACTAGTCATTTGATCTGTTTTGTAATATTTTAATTAGCTTAGGATGGCTATTTGTTTCAATTTGGATTGTAATAATTAATTAGCTTGTTAGTTAATTAGCTTTGGTTTGTAATTAAGTAGCATAGCTTAGTGCAGCTTTTATTCGGACCCTCCGTCGAGAGGGCAAATGTTGTAATAAGTGTGCGTGTGTGTGTGAATGTCTTCCAACCCCGCGTCTTTCTCCCTTTTATTTACCAGCTTTCGATGGTTAATTTTAGGGCATATCTTAATTAGCATACTTATGCTTGCATGCGTGCATCCATTCATTTTGTCTTGCATGCACCGGGCTCGGCGCATCATACAAACTGCATTGTATTTCAATACCAATTTGAATACATGTTATCAAGTTGCATTCACATGACATCTTAGAATAGCCGAGCCTATCTTAGTTACATTTTTCATGTGTTGCATTAGGCATTCTTGACATAATTAGGATCATGCATTGATTTCTAATTGGTTTCTGTTTTGGCTCGGAGTACTAGGTAAGCTTTTGCGCTTTAGCATCCTTGCATGAGTGTAAGTGATTGTCATGTTTAGCATGCTTGCCATGAGGCTATGTGCTTAAATGATTAACTGCTTGAATGCCTGTGGATGAAGGCTTCATTGCTTGAATTGCAACAATTCATGAAAATGTGATTTTTAAGCCCACTTGAAGTGGCAAATCATCATGTTTTAAGCCCACTTGAGGGTGGCAAATCCGCGACTTAGCCTACTTGCGAGTAGCAACTTCAAACCATTTTCGAAAACAAACATGAGATGTTTTGTTCCAAATTGAATGATCTAGTCTATACTTGTATGCTGTGTGCATCACATAGTAATTCTAGATTAATAACCGGAATAAGAACGCATATGTTTTCAAAAACAACATATCATGTTAGTAAAGGCCGATCCTTTGATCGGGTGAGTAGGGGTGCTCATTGCATGACCTTCCCTTCTCGTATCCAAGTTCCCGAGCCGAGGCAACTTTGGTGATGACGGACACGTGGCCTTAAGCACGAGTCAGGGTTTCCTAAATTTCCCAAAATAAAATATTTAGGTGGCGACTCTGAAATCTGGCAAAGCAGTCCATGTTTGGCGCTTTTTAACTAAAATCGATTTTCCAAAACGATTTGCCGGATTTGGACTCTTTGGTGATTTATCAGTCTTACATTGCACTTTGTGAGACTAGATTCAGAACCGTGACATGAGTCCGAACTGTAGTAGCTAAGAACAACAATTCGCGCCCTCGTGTGCGGAGTGGAGTTCCGGGCGGTCTACAGTGGACTTAATCATATTCTCTTGATTTCATTTTAGGTTTCAATATTGAGTTTGACATGATTGCTGTGAATGTTCTCAAGTTTTTAGTCAATTTGACTGAAAAACTCTAGTTATTCATGTTTTCTTCCTTTTAATTTAGGTTTCATTGTTTATTTTGATATGATTGCTATGAATGTTCTCAGATTCTGAATGAATTTGAGTCAAAATCTCTAATTAATAATATTCTATTGCTTTCGATTTCAGTTTCAATGTTGATTTTGTTTTTATAACCATGAATTTTATCAAATTTAGACTTCATGAGAATGACATTGGATTGATTCTTTTAGGACACATTCTCAGTGTTAATATGTCGTTTATATTGATTTTCCGTATAGGAAACCAACTCATGAAACCACCAAGACTAAAAAGCAATGCGAAGAAAACAATAAGAAAGCGTAAAGAATCAACTTCGATGGAGAAAAAGCAAAAGGGAAAGCGTAAAGAATGGAAACTAACTTTCAGATCAAACATGGTGACAATAGTGAAGCTATTACAGCACATCAAACTCAGGAAAGAGCATATTAAAGGGTTGAAGAAAACCCCATTCTGGTTATTATTTGATGCAATCTTGAAGAACAAGTTGAATTATAAGCAATGCAAAAAATATGATGATATTGCATTCAAAATAATTCAAACATACCAGCCAGGCAGCAGTGGTTCTTTCCAGTTAGGATCAGAAACTGTAAAGCTAACAACAAACGACATCAAGTCCATCTTTGATATATCTTGCGGAGATGAGCCGATGCATCTTGGTTATGGAAATAAAAGTATATCATCATTTCTGACAAAAAGATCCATACAAACTGAAAGGCTATCGAGCACAACCATCATGGACTTGTTGCAAAAAGCATTGAAAGGCAAGAAGAAAGAAGACATCGAAGATGTAATTAGGATGCTGTGTATGTATACTTGTTTGAAGCTTTTTTTCTCTACATCAGGAACAACAGTTGGATGCGTATTTCTTAATTACATGGAAGACATAAACTCTATGAGAAAATACAATTGGGCAGAAGCAATAAGGAATACACTGATGTCTTCAATTGAAAAATACTACAAAAATCCAGCAAAGGTCACAAGATGTGTTATGGCTCTCTTAGTAAGTACATCTTTACTCTATTCTATTAGTTTGTTGTTAATAACAGAGAGTATTATTTCTTATTCAAATGACAAAAATTCTTTACATTTGCTTTGTAGTATTGGTTGTGTGAGCACACACTGATCATCCACCCTGAAGTTAACGAACCATGCCCAAGGGTGATCAAGTGGAATCTTATCAAATTACATAAACGTATGAAAGTCATATCATTACATGAGCTAACAATAAGATAGGTCACATTCTCATCTCACTTGAATTTCAATTCAAGTTGGGAAAAATCCCTATTTTTATACACTGAATTATTACTGAGAAACTTTTTAGTTTCATAAACTTTAATTATTTAAAAAACTAATATCTACTGTATGTTGACCTACAGGTAAGTAGTGCTCGATTGAGTGGGGAAAGTGATGAAGAACATGATGACACTAAAGAAGAAGAAGAAGAAGAAGAAGAAGAAGAAGAAAAAGATGTTGAAGCAGAAAAAGAATATGCTGAAAATACTGAAGACGAAGAACAAAAAGATACTGAAGAAGAAGATGCTGAACAAGAACAAGAAAAAGAAGATCCTGAAGAAGAAGAAGAAGAAGAAGAAGAAGAAGAAGAAGAAGCTACTCAAGATGCTGAAGAATGCCACCAAGAACAAAAGCTAGGAAATGAAGACTTTGATGGCTTCTACAACATTATGATCAATGATACACTTGAGGAAGAAGAACACATTTATCAACAAGCACTTGAGAAACTTCAAACTGAGAACAACAATTTGCAACTTGACAACACAGTGAAGACCATCTACATAAATAAACTTGAAGAGGATAACAGGCTACTCACAGCACAAATACAACAATTGAAAGATAAAAATTCTCGATTGCATAACCAATTGGTTGAAAAAGAAGTCCATGAGATCAACCAAGAAGTTGTGGAGGAAAGCATTCTGGGACAAATACAAAGAATGAAGGTCATACAATAAGAGATGAAAATTCTCAAGTGCTGCAGAAAGAGGTCCATGAAAATTCTAAAGTGGTGGACAAAGAGCTCCATCAGAAAGAGGTTCATGAGATAACACAACAATCTTTTGCAACAAAAGATTGTGAGACAAATACAAATGCGAAAGATTGTCAAAATTCTCAGTTGCAGAATCAGTTAGTGGAGGAAAAGGTCCATGACTTAACCCAACAAGTTTGTGCAATAAAAGCCGATGATCTGACAGAATTAGGACAAACAAATCTGCAGAATTCCATGATTAAAAAGATCAAAACTAAAGCAAGGAAGACTACTGAGATATCAGATTATGAGTATGGAGGCATGAAAGTTAAATTCGACAAAGAGAAGGAACATAAAGATGAGACAATTTCTAACAAGTATGATGTGGCTCAATTGCTACCTCCTGAAGATAAATATAAACTACAAATTCTTTGGAAAGAAAAGAAGACAAAATCAAGGTATAAATTACAATTTGTTGAAACTGAAAAACAACTCTATTTTTGAAAATAGTTTGACTTAATTATTAACACATTTTTTATTGTTTTGTAGTGCTTGTATATGGTTTGGCGCAAGATATGACAATTGTGTGTTTATTAATGATATCAAGAACTTGGTAAAAGGGACTGACATATCCAGCTGTATACGTATAAAATTTGCAATATTTTAACACTAAAAAACTTCTCATTAATTCATTAACATCACTTTTGTGTTCTAATTTGACAGACAATTGATGCATATGCTGAGATTCTTGAAAGAGAATCACAAACACAGAATTCTGGTGATGGAGTAAAGCACAATGGCAAATCTTTCGTACTATCAAGTCTATATTGGGTAAGGAATAAATGTGCATTTGTCAATTCTGTATATTATATTCCTTTCGATTTTGGTTTCAAAGTTGATTTTTGTGTCTGCTATCATTGTTGTGAATGTTCTCAAATTTTGATTTGGGTATCATTGCTGGGAATATACCCATATTTTAAAACAATTTGAGTGACAAATCGTAGTTAATCATGCTTTGTTGCTTTTGATCGAGATTTGAATATTGAGTTTTGTACCATTATTATGAATATTCTCATATTTTTTTATAGCCAATGTTGAAGAAGAAAACATCAAAAAAAAGGAAAAATATTTTGAAAAACACTTTGCAAGAATCCCTGACATGTAGATACATCCATATCCCCATCCACAATTCCAATCATTGGACATTACTTGTTATCGACAAACCCTTGGGGACTTGGAAACATTTCAACTCTTTGAGACCAAGGAAAGGAAAGGACAAGCACTACAACGTTGCATATCAGCTGGTAAGAACAATTTCAGATTACCATTACAATAATCAAATGTAAGGCATCAACCAATTCCAAACACATTACCACCAGGCACATCCACAAGACTGAGAGCAGACATAGTACATGAGTTCCTCAGTGATCCACAAAGATCAATCAAAGTCAAGTAGAGTCAAGATTGCAACATTCAATGAAATCTTTTTTGATGTATGACTCAATGAACTCTTTTTTGTCACACTCTAATACAATGACTAACGTTTCTGTTGATAGTTACAAGCATATCGCCTCACAAACATGTTACAATTTCTATGATGTGTAATGGAATAGTTTGTCATACTCTCAAAGATATATGCACCAAGGCTTTCTTGATGTTTTTGTCCATATATTCAGTTTCTATTATCCTATTCCTCACACTACTATATTAGAAAAGTGAAAATAGTGTTACAAGTAAAAATAGTGGACACAAGACATTATTGTATCAAAATTAGTACTTTGTTGATGTTTTTGTTTATATTTTTAGTTTTTATGCAATATTTTGTTGCCTCACAATATTATCACAATCACTTATTTTGAAATTAAAAACTTAAAACTGAGAATATTTTCAGTTTTATAAAGTGTTCACTCAATTTTCAAAACAACAATATTATGACAACAATTTAATTGCTGCCTCACAATATTATCACAATTTGAAAAATTAAAATTCGAAACAAAGAATATTTTCACTTTTAGTCCACTGTTACTTTATTCAAAATATAAAGCATTGATTATATCTATTTAGAATATTAATTCACATTCATTCAACTGATCACATTTATAACTAGTTCCAATTCATGACAAGAGCCTTACACTATTATCACAAAATCAACTATTTTGAACTACATACTTAAACTGAGAATATGTTCACTTTTTATACAGTATTCACATAATCTTCAAAAACAAATATTTAACAGTCAAGTTTATTTACAAAAGCCAACCAAACAAATAATTCACATTAAAAACAAACACAAAGTCAACCAAAAAATATTATCACAAACAATTTCAAAATTAAAATTTGAAACTAAGAATATTTTCACTTTCAATTCAATGTCACTTTATTCAAAACATAGAAAATTATTACTTAGCTCTCAACAGTACAAACTGCTACTTCAAGAAATTTATAAATACAAAATTTTTACAATCACAATGCAGCTACAAAAAATCACAAAGCCTCCTTACACGATTTCTTATTGTGATGTCCAACCTTCCCACATCTACCACAAGAAATTTGCCTTATTTTCTCACCATTAGAACGAATCCTCTTCTTATTTGGCCTTCCTAGTTGCTTCTTAGACATAGGAGGAAGAACAACATCACTATCACCATCAACATTACAATCTGGTTTCCAAATTAAAGGAACAGGATATATGGGAAAAGAATAGGACTCTCGATAACTTTGAATATAGAAGTATTGATCAACAAATAAACTCAAATCATGTCCACTCTTTTGTATAGCACCAATTGCATGTGCACATGAAAACCCTTTCAATTACCACTCGCCACAAGAACATATTCGTCTACTAATGTCAACTGGAACAGATGGATGTGAATGCACCTCATAGACATCATTCCCAGATGAACTAACAATCCATGGCCTCGAAGTATTAAAACCATCATGTAATTTGGACTCCATTTTGGGGCATATCACACCATTCCATTTATTAACAAGTTCCCTCCTCTTAGCAATTTTCCTCATCAACTTAATTCTTACACTATCAATCAACTTTGTGATAGGCAAGTGGCGTTCCGCTCATATCCACGAATTAAAAGATTCAGCTACATTTGACCACATCTCTCCAAAGCGTTGCCCTTGAAAATATGCATTACTCTGATCATATGGTATGTCATCTAAAAACTTTTCAACTCTTGACCGACCTTCAGTCTTTAACTCAACCAAACATTGATGAAATGTTTCTTCAGTTGGAACATATGCACATTTCCCAAACAGAGTGATCAGCTTTTCTTTCAATCCATGAAACATACCATGCAAATGATGCCTGAAGTTCATCTTCAAATGATATAAACAATAAGTATGGAAAGCCATTAGGAAAACCTTTGGCAAAACTTCAACTAATCCAAGGTTATGATCTGACACGAATGTAATATTTCGTTCTGGTGAAACAGTTGTACTCAACTGCTCCAAAAACCAACGCCAGTTGTCTTGATTCTCTAAGCTAACAACTACAAAACAAACAAGAAAGAACCCTGCATATACAAAACAAAAAAAATGAGAATATTCTATTATTCTTAGAAAATGGTAACACTTTAACATTCAAAATATCAAACACTAAAATAAATAACTAAAAAAATAAAAAATGCATATAGAACAACAATATTATATAAAATTTAAAACATTCAATCATCTTTCTAAACTGAGAACTTTCTCAATTTCAGAACAGAGAAAACAGATTTCTTATGTACCTTGATTTCCATCTTTTCCTGTAGCAGCAAGTAAATTTCCTCTAAATCTTCTCTTCAAAAATGTGCCATCAAGGAATAAGAGAGGTCGACAATAATCAAATCCACTAATGGAACCATGAAAAACAACAAATAATCTCTTAAACCGTTTAGTATCATCGTCACACTCAAACTCAATGTAACTCCCTGGATTGCAACTCTTTGCAACATCCACATACCATCTTAACTGGTCAAATGACATTAAGTAGTCTCCAAAAATCTCACATTTTGCTTTCTCTACCTCCAACCAAGCTTGACGATAACTAACTCTCAGCCTATACGCCAACTTAAAATCCCGAACAACATGAACTGGACATGTCAATGGATTATCACGAACACCTTCAGCAATCAAATCAGCAACTAAATTAGAACTCATACGAGAATGATTCATCGTACGTACTTCAGCACCACATGTGTGGACATTGTTCAGCTTCCTTATTTAAAAGAACCCATTAGTATTCTCCACTTTACCATGAACATTCCACATGCAACCTTTTGTCTCTCTAAACAAACATTATGCAGTAACATGAACTTTATCATTCTTAACAAATATGAACTCAAATTCACACTCAATAGAAAACTTCGACAATGCATTACGAAATTCAACAATTCCACCTTCAAATTTCTATCCTACATGTGCAATACTAAATGCCCAACTGTAGACACCCCATTTTTGACCGTCCTCAAGACTCGGTTGTGCTTGCAGGTACATCCGGACACAAGTTCGATTGCTCGTCGGGCATTCGACTTTTGCGGCGGAACGTCACAGGTTCAAGCTTTCCAGACCCTGTATCCTTTCTGCCCCATTCTTGGACCATGACTTGGTCCTTTCAGAATGTGTTTCTTGGTGCACTGCCGGCCACCTTTTGGCCCTGCCGACCTTCACTTTGTTGCTACTGGCCATTGATTGAGCCTGCCGGCCATCAATGAGCCACTGCCGGCCATCCCTGATGGCCGGCAACACCCCTGTCTCAGCAGGTTTCACTCCAGATCTTTTGAGCCAGCTAGAATCCTTTTATTTGCCCTCCATACACGTGTATGGAGGGATGAAGCTCTTGCCAAGCTTCTTGAAGAAGCTTTGCATTGCTTTTCTTCTATATAAGGAGAGAGCCTCTCTCCTTAGCAGAGGTTCAGATTTTGGAGAAGAAATATCTCTCTCTCTATATATATATTGTTGTTGATTTGTGCCTTGAAGTCCATTTTCCTTGCACTTTTACACTACAACACTTAGAGATACACCACCATCTTTGGATTGAGGTTCTTGGGAGGACTTCTTGAGCTCTGAAAGTGAGGTTTTACCCCCTGAAGTTGCTGGTTTCGAAGTTGATCTTCAAGGGTGAGCTTCTTCCCCTTTTTAGCACTTTTTTGTACCTCAGTTTGGCCATCCTTGCATATTGTTTTAGGCCTTGCTTTCAACTGAAAAAAGTCTTGTATTTAAGTGCTTTTCAAGTTTGGTTAAGGTCTTTTGGCTGTTGAGGGTCTTCAACCCTCTTGTTGGCCTTGTTTGGCCTTGTTTTGAGCCATGCCTTAAGGCCTCTGAGCTAGCCTTGGTTTGCCCTTCTAACCACTAAAATCCAATGGATTTTTAGTGGTAGGCATGTGGTTTTGAGGCCTCAAATCAGAGGGGGTGGCCCCTGCTCTTTTGGTTTTTGTTTGCTTGCATTTTTGGCCTTCCAAAGAAGCATGCCTCTCTGTACTTTTGAGGCTTTGTTCAGGCCCTTTTTTGTGACTTTTAGGACCTGCCTTGGCTCTGTCCATGGCTGGTTTGGTCACCTTTAGCATGCATCTTGTATGTGTAGTGTAATCCCATTTGTAGCTCATCAAAGTAGCATGTTTGCCTAGCTTGTGTTGAGTCATTTCAGTAGGTTTTTGATGATGTTTTACCATGCCTTAGATCTATTTTGGGTTGGTTTTGTCACTCCATGCATGTATGATACACTTGTAGTGTAAATCCCATAAACTAGCTTTATATGCTTCTTGCTTTAGCATGTTATCCTAGCTTATGTTGAGTCCATTTCGGCATGTTTTCGGTGATATTTTTCCATGTCATGACTCTTTCCATAGCTGGTTTGGTCATCCTTTGCATGCTCCATATACTTGTAGAACAAATCTTACTTACTAGCTTTATGTGCATGATGTTTTGACTCATCATCCTAGCATATTTTGGCCTTGCTCCAGCATGATTTTGTTCTTATTTTGGGCTATTCTTTGACTGTTTTGGGCTGCCATGGCCATATCACTCATGCTTTGTATAGCTATAGTATAAATGCTTAGGCTAGCCTTGGGTTTTGAGGCCCCTACCATGCCATACATGTGATGTTTGCATACTTTGCCATCATTCTAAGTGTTATTTCAGTCCATGAAATGTGGCCATACACTTTTGACACGCTTTTAATGCCTTGGAGCCTTGGCTCTTTATGCCTCAAGAATGAACTTTTGTGCATGCCATTAAGCCTAAGCCTTTGGCTCATCATATCAGTGCATTTTTGGTCTTGTTATACCATGATGTAACTCTGTTTTATGTTGTCCAAGTCATGCCATGTTTGGTTTCAATAGGTGTAGTGCATTGCCTCTTTTGTAGCCTTGCATGCTCCTTGTTTTTGGGCTTGTGTTCTAGCTTGTGTTGGCTAGCTTCGAGCTTGTTTTTGGTCTTGTTTAGACCTACCTTAGGAATATTTTAGGTTCCCTTAGCCCTTTGGGGCTTGCCTTGCATGGCCATGGCTTAAGTCCCTTTGTTAGTTTCAAGCTTTGAGCTTTCTAACATGCTATGCTTGCATTGTTTAGTTGATTTGGCATCAATTTACATGAGATTTCAGAGCTTACCTTGTTGTCACATATCCATGCTTGTCACTCTTTAAGTGTGCTTAAGAGTTGCATCTTTATGCCTTAATTCTTGAGCCAATTGGCATGCATGTTTGCCTTGCCTTTTCATGCTTTTCGTACTATCAATTCATCACTTATGGCCACTGATTTGGGCATATCTGAGGTCTGCCTATTTTGGTTTAAGTCCATCCCTTGCATGTTGTTGCATGCTTGTCTTGCATATTGTTGTATGCTTGCTCCATCTTTGCATGTTTTCGCATGTTAGTCCCATTACATGTTGTTGCATGTTTATTACACTACATTTTGCATGCTTAAGTCATATTGCATGATTGCATGTTCAAGTTAGCATTGTGTATGCCATCCTTGCATTGCGCATTGCATTGTTGTTTGGATTAAGTATTAATCCAAGCACGAGGAACGAGGGGCGTTTCATACTTCAAGTGATGAAACGTGTCTCAATTCTCGGTCGCCGACACTCTTGATGATCCATGATAGAGTTCTAGGCACTTATGTGTTTATTTGTGCATTCATTTCACATTAATTTGCACAAGTTGGATCTTTGGCCATCATGCATTGGGATACGTGATTGATGGTCATAGATCCGACTATGCCTCTCCCTTAATGTTTTGAGATGATACGGAGTGGCATAGTGCGTACATATCCTTGGGAGACCCTCCCTTTTCTCTGTTTTGTGCTCTACTGCAGCTTGGTGTCCCAGCACATCAGTGGTCGGTAGTGCCTTGCAAATGGCCGGCAGTGCCTTGTTGTTGGCCGGCACCCCTTTATTTTTGGTCGACAGTGGCTCCCCATGGCCGGCAGGCCACTGATGCACTCCCCAGCATGTTTTTGGTAAGGTTCAGCAGGAATTCCTTGAGGACACCCTGCAGACAGAGCTTCTAAAGAGCAACCGGAGAGCTTTTCGGGGCGGCATCCGAGCATACATCCTCTCCTTCTTCGAACAGAGCTGGAGAAGCTTTTTTTTCATGCTTACTTGTTAGTTAGCATCAATTTGTAATAATTAATTACTTTGTTAATTAGTTAATTGTTGTAATAATTAGTTGTAGCTAGTTATTCAATTCGGTTGTGTAATAATTAATTAGCTTGTTAGTTAGTTAATTAGCCGACATGTATTATTTATTCGGACCCTCTGTCGAGAGGGCCAATTTTGTAATAAGTGTGCGTGCGTGTGTGCATGTCTTCCAACCTCCATTTCTTTCTCCTTTTTACTTACCTGCTTTCGTTGGTTAGTTTTAGGTCATGTTTCAAATTAGCATACTTATGCTTTGCATGTTTGCATCCATTCATCTGTCTAGCATACTTACGCTTTGCATGTTTGCATACATTCATCTATTTTGCATGCACCGGGCTCGGCACATCATACTAACTGCATTGTAATTCGATACCAAGTTGAATACATGTATCAATTATTGCATCTCATATGTCATCTTAGAATAGCCGAGCCTATTTCTAGTTGCATCTTGCATGCGTTGCATTAGCCATCTTAACATGAACTAGAATCATGCATTGATTTCTAACTAGTTCTTTGTTTTGGCTCGGAGTACTAGGTAAGCTTTTATGCTTTAGCATACTACATGTGTGTCATTGATTGCCATGATAGCATGCTTGCCATGAGGCTATTTGCTTAGTTGATATAACTGCCTGAATGCCTGTGGGTAAAGGTTAGATTGCTTGAATTGGAACAATTCATTGAAATCCGCATTTTAGCCTACTTACGAGTAGTAAACTTCAAACCATTTTCCAAACAAACGGATATGCGATGCTTTGTTCCAAATTAGGCGATCTAGTCTATACTTGTGTATTGTGCACATCACATAGTAATTCTAGCTAATTAACCGGAATAAGAACGCATGTGTTTTCAAAAACAGGATATCATGCTTAGTACAAGCCGATCTTTGATCGGGTGAGCGGGGGTGCTCATAGATGACCTTCCCCAATCGTACCCAAGTTCCCGAGCCGAGGCAACTTTGGTGATGACGAACACGTGGCCTTAGGCACGAGTCAGGGTTTCCTAATTCCCCCCAAAATTAAATATTTAGGTGGCGACTCTGTATCTGGCAAAGCAGTCCATGTTTGACACTTCTTTACAAAAATCAGTTTTCCAAAACGATTTGTCGGATTTGGACTCTTTGGTGATTTATCGGTCTTACATTACACTTTGCGAGATCAGATTCAGAACCGTGACAATTTGAGTCCGAACTGTAGCATGAGGCCCTCGGGGCGCGTCTACAGTTTCTGGCGACTCTGTTTGGGAGTTAGAGAACTTGACTCGAACTCATGATATCTTGTTTTGATTACACTTATGTGTTTCTTTGCATTGCATGTGCATTGGTGCGCCTAGGACAACATGTTTGCCGTATGCTATTCCTGAACGGTTTGCCAGAGGCTCGCTTGGAAAAGCATGCCATAAGGCTGATCGGTTGTGGGCTCTGCCACGATGGGAACACAAACCCCGGTTTTTACCGGGGCACCCTTTTTGACCATTTGACCTAGTACATATTCGGAATCCATAGTGACTATTCCAAATTAGGACAGGTTGCTTACCCGAATGTAGGTTGTTTGAAACCGCTGTATGCATAGTGAAACCCTAGCTCCTGACAAAATAGGACAGGGAAACCCTACCCCAACATAGGGGTGTTTTGGCTCTCATTTGCTTGCTATGTGCTTTTAGAGTTGGCCTCTACAGGAATGCGCATATCAGTTTGCAAGTCTGGGTATCAAGCCTGCGGGCATCTGTATTTCGAGAATCAGTTATATCTGCGGGTATCAGATTCAGTTTTGGGGCAATAATTTGGGCAACAATGATCAGTGGTCGAATACAGTTCTTCAGCTATGTCCATGTCTGTATTGATTGGGCTGAGATGCTGCATGTTTTCTCTTTCAATTCAGAGACTCGGTTCAGAGCAACCAGTGTTCTCCTCTGCTGAGGCAAAGCAGGAAAAGACTCACCGATTCATTAGATCCGTCAGTCACCAGTTACACCACCTCTGTCCAGTTCCGTAGACTTATGACAACCCAGAATTTAGAGGAAATTATGGTTATGGCAGTCGCACTAAACCAAGGAATCATTTTGCAGGGTGAGACCGATGTTGAGGTACCACACCCGCCCAGGTCGCCTGCCGCACATCCGATCTGGGAACCCCAGTTATTTCAAACCCGTGAGCCCACCACCTTTGAGCTGATGGGAATCATTGGCGACCTTCAAAGATCTGTGGCTAATCTAGCCTATGGAATGTTGGCCCTGCCATCAACTGCATCGTATGCCGGGAACTTCATGCCGCAGGAGCCACCACTACTGGGGCGAATTGTAATTGAGCTCAGCTAACCTGAAGCTATCTCAAGCTCCGGCAATGACATGTTGACGACAACGGGGCTTCGCACTGAAGTAGCAACCCAAACCGTCCACCAAGCTGAGGCTAGTGGAAAGAACAAGGTGAAGGTGGACACTGATCCCTATGAACAACTCCAGTAGGCTGTTGAGGCTCTGAAAGCCGGAGGGTTAAATAAGCAGTAAGTACTCGCAGTTGTGGCTAAGACTATGGATGACACTTTCCCCACTCCGACCGAGGGCAGTTCAAGCCAAGGGAAAAATCGAGAGAAGGGTCATCATACCAGAACCGTTCCCTCCAACCCTAATCCTGCACCCAGGAAAAATCAGCAAGCCAAGCCTGTACCTGTCGATCCTTTTGCTAGTGCATCCAGTAAAAATGCACAAAACTCGAAGTATCTGCCCCGAGATCGCAGGGTATTCCATGCCCTTTATATGCCTTTGTCTAAGGCGCTTCGAATCCTCACTGAAAAAGGGCATCTCAAACCCCTTGAGCCTCGGCCTCTCCTTAGTCGTCTTCCAGCTGGTCATAACGCTACCCAGTACTGTGCGTACCATCAACAGACCGGTCACACCACCAACAACTGCTTCCGTCTTCGCCATGAAGTGCAGGATCTGTTTGACAATGAGGTCATCCTCCCGCCTAGCTTAGCAAAGTCTGTCACCACTGAGTTGGTGGACTTCGAGGATAATACAAGTATGTGATCAGGGGTTGGTCCACCTGCGGGCAGCGCTCGATTTATTTCAGATGTGGCGTTTGGCACACATTATTTTGAGCATTTGCGAATGCTATTTTTTTGTACTTTCTAACTTGGGTGTTGAGTCAATTCTGTGGTTTTGTTTCGAGTCTGTCTCGTTGTTTTGAGTCAGTCTTTTGATTAAGGTCTGTCTTGTTGTATCGAGTCAGTCCTGTTGTACAGAAGTCGGGTGATTCCGAGGGTGTCACCTCGGACATCATTATTTTGTTTTGTGATTGTCCTTTTGCTTTCTTTTGAGTCTGTCTCTGCTGTGGAGCCAGTTGCAACCAGGAAATCTAAACGAAACAGCTGTGGCTGTCATGTTTTTGTGCTTATTTCTACTTTGAGCCTGTTGTGCCAGCAAGTCTAGATTGAAATGGCGGAGCATTTTACCTGCTCTTCTGCACCTTTAAAATCATTGCATTGACCTAAGTTTTTAAAACTTTTTGAACATTGTGATGAAAACGAAGAGGAAGGAATTCCTCGGGATTTGCAAAAATTTGATCAATTGAGAGAAAGAGAGGCGTGCTAAGCCCTTAATGAATGAGATCATGCTTGTTAGTGTGAGTACTGAGAAAGATCCTGGCTTGATCCAGATTGGTCCTACACTATCTTCAGCGCGAGCGATTTGTCGCTTTCTTAAAAGATTGCAAAAAATATTTTGCGCGGTCTTGCGAAGACCTATGTGGAATTGCTCTTGAGATTGTGCAGCCTAGGATCGCTCTCAGCCTCGAGACTCGACCCCTTGCTTTCAAACCTTGAACTTAGATTTAGAATGTTCAGTGGTCCACCATCAAAGAAGGCCTGTGTGGCCAGATTCGAAGCAGCCTATGAATTGGCACCAACAAAGTCAGATCAAGAAGGTCAGACGTCGTCAAAAGAAGCTTGCAAAGCTCGATCAAAAGCACCCCACGAACTAGGGGCCAAAAATGTCAGATGCGCTCGAAGAGTCAAAAAATTGGGATGTTTCTCAAGCTAACGAAGATCGGCAAGAATGCCAAATCCCAAAAGAGAGGAAAGAAAAAAGTATTGCTGAAGGACAACTGAGTTCCTATCCACAACACTAGGGGTAAATTCAGCCCCCATTGGATGGACTTCTACATCATCAGCAAACAGCAGCCATTCTCCTGGATTCAGATGGCCTCGAGATCCTAAAACTATTTGACATGGACAAAGCTACACTTTTACCCTTGAGAGGCTTATTGGGCCAAAAACCCAAAAGGGCGACCCAGGCAAAAGTTAGAGCAAGCAAAAAGAAAAGAAAAATAAAAATGCAAAAAATGAAAAAAAAGAAATGAAAAGAAGAAAAGAAAAGAAAAACAAAGCTTGCAAGGTTGAAAACCCGGAAGGGCGGCCTTGGCAAAAGTTAGAGCACAAAAAGAGAGGTTAATACCCGAGTGTACCTTAACCCGAACTACGTAAGGCTTGATTCCCATGTTTGGGATATGTAGGCAACTTCATCTTGAAGTCCAGCCATAAGCACTTTCAAATCAACTATGTCCATGTAATGGTTCTGATCATCTTTGTCTTCGCTGTATCCGGGAGTTCGGTTGTGACCTTCATTATGAGAACTGTTTACAGTATGCTGCGGCGTTATTCAGACAAGGGGCAACTTCCGTTGCCATGAGTCGCCATTCTAGCAAGGGGCAACTTTTCGTTGCTAGAATTGGTGCCGTGCAGTGCCATTCAAACAAGGGGCAATTTTCCATTGTTATGAATCCGAGGTTGTACATCTCAAGGGTAGGTTCTGTGCTCGTTGAGCAGTGGCCATTTGCAAAAACAGTTTTTGAGAATTTTTACTGAGGTTGACTAATTTCTCGTAAATTATTCCATTTTTCCAAAACTGGACCATTTCTTGGACCCAAAAAAGGAAAATTTTCAGTGCTCATAGCTTGACTTGCATGATTTCAAATCAGAAAATTGAACAAGCATGTTAATCAAACTCTTATTTTGGTCAAAATTGTTTTAGTAGAAAACCAAAACAAAAAATGGTTAAAATGATGAACTAGGGGCACAGTTGAGTCAGGCTTCCTGTCTTTACCCCATCGTCAACATACTTGCCAGAAAGGGTGCTCTACCTGCCAGAAAGGGCACAGCTGAAGCTGTTAGTAAACAGGCTGAAAGCTCTCTCACCCTCCGAGCAACGAGGTATCAAGCCAAGTGCGAAGCACAACCGGGAATGGATCAAGATATTCCACTCCTTAGTTTGGACAAATCTAATCACATCCAAACTCCCCAGCAGAACATCGTCAACCGATGTCAGCTGTAGATTTGCTACACACCCAGTTGTAGCGCAACCCCTCTGTGGGGAAAGTTCACTGTTGTGAGCAAAAGAAAGAGAATCTAGCAGAATGCTAGGGGCAAGAGCCCGCAACCTCCTGTTTATCCATCAACCACCCAGGGGAGGGATAAAAAATGAGATTGAAGAATAGAAAGATGTCCGCTGAGAGAAAAAGTGAGAAAAGGGCTTTTTCAGAAAAATAGAGCCTGAGTGCCGAGCGATGTGAGAATCACAAATGAGAAAGGGCGGGAAACAATACCCGGAGAAATAGGCTCCATGTGCACGTCTGAGTGTCGTGTCTTTTGTTTTGTCTCGATTCTTGTTTTGAGTCGTTTCGAGTGTTTCTCGATGTGTTTAGGTTGTTTACCTTTTGTTTTCTGTTGTTGAGTCGCAGTGCGCTGTGTTCAATCATAGGCTAAATACCCAGTTGAAAACTTATTCTCACTCTCAATTTCAAAATAAATCATTTTGTGCTTAAAGTGCTATGCCATTCTCTACATTTGTACAAAACAGGTTTTGTTCTTTCATAAACCGTAGGGTTCAACCCAGGTCACGTGAGAACAGTAGAACCAGGACCTATCTGAAGCTATATAGGTTCTAGACTGCAAAGCAAAAGAAAATAGGAAAATTTGGAGCATCTGAGTGTGTTTCACCTTCAGCAAATTCCGAGACTGCATTCCAGGTGCATCTTGTCAGGCCTCGCCTTTCTCTAGAGTATGAGTGTATCTTGACCCCAAGCTTAAGCCTACTTTAAGTCAGAATGGCAATTAAAGCAGCAGCAGGTGTTATCTCTCGCCAATATCAACAGGGTGTCCCCTTTTGAGCTGAGCGTGTTGCCAAGTCCTCTGAGAGGTAAATTGGAGGCACCAGAGTACATGTTTGACGCCCCTCTATTGCATAGAATGTGCACTTTCATATACACTTCTGTTACATGCATACCGCATATCATTATGATTCATGCATAGAATATGCCTGCTTTCGATTCCGCATAGAATATGTTTTGCTTTCCGTGTTGCATAGAAAATGCCCCCATACTTACATAGAAAATGCATTTTATCGCACTTTAATGCACTTCACATATCTTGCGCTGTCACGCATGTTACTTGCATTGTTGTGCGCTCTCCACTTGCATTGTTATGCACACTTCACTCGCACTGTCACGCACATTATTTGCATTGTATTGCATTCTACCTATCAAGTTTCTCTCTCATTTATGCACAGTATTGTATGTACTGTGCATTCACAAGTTCCAGTTCAGTTTGACTGATACCTTTCTCCTCTCGCGTTTGATACGCGTTTGGATGACTGCGCTTACCTGCACAATCCTTTCTTCTCTCGCGTGTGATACGCTGAAAGGTTTTTCCCTTTCTTCTCTCGTGTGTGATACGCTGAGAGGTTTTTTCCTTTCCTCTCTCGCGTGTGATACGCTGAGAGGTTTACCTTTCTTCTCTTGTGTGTGATACGCTGAGAAGTTTACCTTTCCTCTCTTGCGTGTGATACGCTAATAAATGTTTTCTTTCTTCTCTTGCGTGTGATACGCTGAGAAGTTTACCTTTCCTCTCTTGCATGTGATACGCTGAGAGATACTTCCTTTCCTCTCTCGCGTGTGATCTGCTAAGAGGTTTACCTTTCTTCTCTTGCGTGTGATACGCTGAGAAGTTTACCTTTCCTCTCTTACGTGTGCTACGTTGAGAGGTCCTTCTTTTTCCGAAACAC
>CM069910.1:50720504-50928177 GCA_036172215.1 Camellia granthamiana
TAAGACTATTGGTTTCAAAGTGATAGGTTGGACCAAATATGTTTGGGTGCCTAATTCGGTTGATGACATTCTGGGAATGTATTTACTGTGATATGATTTTGAGAGTTTCATAATCATTGTGATACAAGGAATTGTTTAAAGACCCTGTATGAATTTTTAGAAAAAGCCAAAAGGCTTTGTATAAATTTTACAAATGTGGGGGTGTCATGCAAAAGGTAGGAACACCTAAACCCAAGAGGGTTAGGATAAGCCTAAAAATCCATTGACTTTGTATTCAACAGTTATGCACAATATAGCAGTGTATATTGATTTCTTGTGTTTCAGTCTGCTATTCTAGATATACACAAGAATGCTATCATGGAATCTAGAAATGCATCTTTCTTTGAAGATGTATTTCCTTATCATATCCAAGAATGGGTTTAGAGTTCCATGAAAGAGATTGAAGGTGACAATGATCACATAGATGATCAAGTTGGGGACGTAGATGAGCCAAGAAGGAGTAAAAGGGCCAGGACTGCAAAGTCCTTTGGTTCGGACTTCTTGACTTATATGTTGGAGGGAGAACCTCAAACTTTCCATGAAGCTGTGACTTCACCTAAAAGTCCTTTGTGAAAAGAAGCAATTAAGAGTGAAATTAACTCCATCTTACAGAATCATACTTGGGAGTTGGTTGATCTACCCCCAAGCAGTAAGGCCTTGGGGAGTAAGTGGATCTTTAGAAGAAAGATGAAAGTTGATGGGTCAATTGATAAGTATAAAGCTAGGCTAGTTATCAAAGGATACAAGTAGCGAGAAGGCCTGGATTACTTTGATATGTATTCACATATGACAAGGATTATATCCATGTGCATGGTAATTGCGATAGTAGCTTTACGTTGTCTGGAGATACATCAGATGGATGTAAAGACAGCTTTCTTAAAAGGATATTTGGATGAAGAAATCTACATGGAGCAACTCGAGGGATTTTAGCTCCAGGACAAAATAAGAAAGTCTGTAAGCTTGTCAAATCATTGTATGGTTTGAATCAAGCTCCACTATGTTGTCAAATGAATTTAGAATCAATGAATATGACAAGTGCGTATATGTTAAAGACACTGATAGAGGTTATGTCATTTTGTGTCTATACGTTGATGACATACTCATTGTTGGTAGTAATGATAAGATGATTAGAACTACCAAGAGATTGTTAAACTCTAAGTTTGACATGAAAGATATATGCCTTGCAGATATCATTCTAGGTATTAAGATTACCTGAACATCTAATGGTATTGTACTTTCTCAATCTCACTATGTTGAGAAAATACTTGAAAAATTTGGTAAATCAGATACAAGTGTGTCTAGGACACCGATAGACTTGAGTCTACACTTGACCAAGAGTAATGGTGAGAGTGTCTTTCAGCTAGAATATTTTCGGGTCATTGGAAGTTTGATGTATCAGATGAATTGTACAAGGCCAAATATAGCCTACTCAGTTAGCAGGCTTAGTAGATACACGAGTAATCTGAATGCTACTCATTTGAGGGGCATTATGCGGGTGTTATGTTATCTACGCTACACCCGGGGTTATGGGCTGCATTATACCAGATACCCAACGGTACTGGAAGGGTATAGTAACGCTAATTGGATATCTGATATAAAAGACTCCAAATCCACTAGTGGTTATGTGTTTAACCTCGGAGGGGCAGCCGTGTCTTGGAAATCTTCTAAGTAAACGTGTATATCGAGATCAACGATGGAATTTGAGTTTATTGCTTTGAATAAAGCAACTGAAGAAGCTAAATAGCTTCGCTAGTTCGTTGAGGATATTCCACGTTGGTCGAAACCTGTGCCATTCATTTGTATTTATTGTGACAACCAATCGGCTATTGAACGGGCAAAGAATAATATGTATAATGAAAAGTCTAGACATATTCATTGTAGACATAATTTCATACGACAGCTGCTCTCGAATGGAGTTGTCACTTTAGCTTATGTAAAGTCTAGGGACAACATTGCAGATCCACTAACCAAAGGGTAAAATTGAGTGTTAGTAGAGAAGTCGTCAGAATGAATGGGTTTGAGATATTTAGTGTAAGGTGTTACCGTAATGGAAACCCAACCTAGTTGACCGGAGATCCCAAGATCTAGGTTCAATGGGACAACCTAATTGCGTGTAACGGTGGTATGTCAGTGAGGAGGTTAAACCTCCAGCCATTTCTTTTATCAGTGATACCTGCAAGTGTAGAGGTTAAGCTGAGCTTTTAATGACTCTAGTGTGTTAAGCTGTTGAGCTAAGTATAGCAAGATACTCAAGTAGAGTCACTTATGTGAGTGTGAAGTGGGGCCGCTTCTATAAGAATTGATAGGGCCTAATTCTTTAAACCACTCACTGAACCGGGCTAGTGTTCCAGGGCCACATCGGACACAATAATGAGAACAGAACGATGGTTGGTGTAATTTTTGTGTGAGGTCTGTTGTCTTGGTTTACATAAATAGTAGAACAGTTCAAGACTTCGTGTTCACTGGGTAGCCAATAAATCCGATAGACTTCACTAGGAGGGGTTCAAAGCCAAAAGCTACTCTTTCCGATGCCGGGGTTATTCCGTTGCACTCTCTTCGAGTCTTTGTGGTTAAGCGTTGTCCGTTTGTTGTTATTCGGTCAATTTTTATTCACGTGGGGGATTGTTGGAAAATGATAGGTTTTGGTGACTTTAATGTAATATTAAAGTGGGTGCTAATCCTCAATTCAGGTGGATTAAAGTGGGTTTAGATTCTTTGTAAATACAATCTGTACACCACAAAAAGAATGACAAAAAATCATTAAGATTTGAATGAGAAATTAACTCATTAAGTTAGCCTCATTAAAGAGGTGTTGGGAAAGGTGGCTGCAGAATTATACACATTACACTTGTGTATAAAATGGGTGTAACTCCTCCATAATGATGATGGATTAAAGCCATCAATAGGGAGTTTTGCAAAATTAAGTCTAACCATCAATTTGGAGTTTTGCAAGATTATGTCTTGCCATCAATTGGAGTTTTGCAAAATTAAATCTCTTGCATTTGTTGCAAGAGCCTTTTCCCCTCTCCCTCCATGTGTATAAAAAGAGACCCTCTCCTTCATTCTTCAACACAAGAAATTGCTGTTCTTCCTGTCTTCATAAGTTTTCCAGCTTTATATTATTTTCTTTCTGTGAGAGAGTGCTGCAAAGTTCTGTTTGCCGAAACTACTCAGTCGGTGCATTGCTGTAGCTGGTTCAACCATCGTATCCTGAGAGACAGACGTCGAACAACCTCTAGCACCCAATCGGGAGACGGCGAATTTGTTTTAAGGACACTGTCTAGTGCAGGCTTCGGTTTGTTTTTCTTTGCTATTTTATTTTATGATGTATTGTAATTTTCAGCATGGTTTGCTTGTTCTGAAATTTCAATTGTTTATGATGAATCTATTTGTTTTATGTTATCACACAATTTATACAATAAAATCCATGCTCTAAACACAACCTAAAGGTCTTTTTACCTCAATGAAGATGGCTTTAATAGTTAACAAGTGCCAACACAAAAGAGCTAATATAGAAGGGGAAGGAAGGGAGAAGTAATTGATTGAATGGACAATACAATTACCGAAGCAAAGATTACAATTGATTGAATGCACAATACAATTACAAGTTTATATTACCTTGCTAATCTTACTCTTTATCTTCAAATCTACTCCTACTGTTACAAGTTCTGGATCTACGCTACTCCTAACTATAGAAAGCTACTACTAGAAAGTTTAAAAAGGTCTAAGTCTGGATATATGGATTTGGGGTCCTTTCTCCTTTGACTGGCCTTGTATTTAAAGGCACAACCACTTCTAACTGCCAGTATAACACATGAACTTCTTTTTGCTCCTTAGATTTTGACTCATGTCCTTCTTCTTTCCCTTATTTGTTGAATTTTGAATTTCAATCTGCAATGGGAGTGGGTTTATACTTCAAAATATCACATGTTTTAATTTATTTCTCAACTCCCATAATTGGCTATGATCTATGGCTGCTCCATTATCCTACGAACTTTTTGGGCTTGTTTATTTTCCTCGAAGGCTCTTAGATTTCCTGTTTTAACTATAATTTACTACCCAACACTTATTGCTAGCCAGTTACTAGCTTTCCATTTCAACAATCAAGTATTTGAATTAAATGTAGTTGAATTAACACACTCCCTATAGATTGCCAAAATTATTTGTCTATATTATTGTCGAATGGGTCCCAATTGCTGGTTGGTTTATTTAAGGTGTCAGCAATTTGTCTGGGAAAAAAGAAAATTCTTTTGTTTGGTTACTACCCTGAAAAAAAGATTAAGTAATTTCATTTCCCTTTTGTTTCAATTCCTTGACAAATGCAAGATCCAAACATAGCATCAATAGGCTTAAGTGGCATAGCTCTCTATCTCTACCATGACTTTCCATCACAGGCAACTCACTTTATACACCTAAGTTCTTTCCCCTTGGTATGTATTGAACCATCCTCTTAGTTAGTACATTAGTCAAAAGACATGGAAGGTCTTCCTCTACCTCAGAAACACTCCAGAGATTACGCCATTGATATAAACTCTCATACTATTATGTATTAGATGTATGTGTATCATATTTTAATTGATATTCTACTTTTGGCTTGGGCTATAACTACCTAAGAGTCACAATGCAAAGTAATAAATGGAACTAGCTTTGTCCCCCAAAATATATCTGCAAATAGATTTCTAAGCCACTTTGCTTTTGACATGCCAATTCTAAAGAAATGAATTGAGATTCCATCATAAATCCAACGTTTTATTTTGAGTATTTTCATGGAATTGCACTTCCATCGAAATGTATCCCTTGCCAGAATTTGTCTTCTAATTATTAAATACCGATTTTGCATTACAATACCCATAAGGACTGCTAGGCTTTCAATTGAGATTTATGCCCATATTTGTAGTACCTCTCCGGTACTTTTAGTAAATGTGTTAAGGGTCTTCTAGTTTCTTGAGTAGGATTTTGAGTGCATCAGCTTAGTTTACTCATGGTTTACCTATATCTAGCATGCTTAGTTCATAAAATTTAGTATTTTCAATAATTTGAGCACATTATGATTGAGATACACTAGAAACTTCTTTTTCTTTAGAGGTATGGTAAGATCATATGATGTTATTGTTAGAAATGGTTTTGGAAGTTTTGGAAAAATCTGATTTTTCCTTAACTTTAGTCTATTTTTTAGGTAAGACACATGCGCCAAATTTGGTGGGTCTAAGTGGTAACGCGTTCTATGCCGCGTTGTGATTCACGTGGTATATTTGGTTGCTCAAAACCATTATCGGGTGAATGGAAAATTGATGCCAAAGTAAGCTCCATGGAAATGGAGTGTTTGGTGGAAAATCCTTAAAGGTTTGAATAAAGGCTTATCCCACATTGGTTTGGTGGGAAGAATTTTGTGGGTTTATAAGGCATAGGTTTGTAACTTGGGGTAGGCTCCAAGGGGCAGCCAAGTTTTGTAGAGAGGGAGGTTATGGGCAAAGTGGGCAAAAGGAAGGTCTGGACTATTTTGACACATATTCTCTTGTGACAAGAATAACATCCATCCGCATGCTTATTGCTATAGCAACGTTGTATAATTTAGAAATACATCAAATAGATGTTAAGACAGTTTTCTTAAACGGTGATCTAAATGAAGAGATCTATATGGAGCAACCCGAAGGGGTTGTAGTGCCAAGGCAAGAAAAGAAAGTTTGCCGGTTTGTAAAATCTCTTTATAGATTAAAACAAGCACCTAAGCAATGGCATGAAAAAATTGATCATGCTATGCTTACTAATGGGTTTAAGATATATGAATGTGACAAGCGCGTCTATGTTAAAAACACTGACCAAGGATATGTCATAATTTGTCTTTATGTGGATACTATGCTTATCATTGGAAGCAGTCAAAATATGATCAAATCAACTAAGCAAATGTTGAATAGAAGATTTGATATGAAATATATGGGGGTCGCAGATGTAATATTAGGAATCAAAATTATTAAAACATCTGACGGATATGCATTATCTCAATCACATTATATTGAGAAAATTCTTGGTAAATTTATCAAGGATGATATGAATGTAGCTAGAATACCTATAGACATCGGTCTTTATTTATCAAAAAATAAAGGTGATGCGGTGTCTCAGTTAAAATACTCCAAAATCATTGGTAGCCTAATGTACCTAATGAAATGTACTCGTCCTAACACAGCGTATGTTGTCAGTAAATTGAGTAGGTACACTAGTAATCCCGGAGAAGACCATTGGAAAGCGATCATTTGGGTTCTTAGATATCTAAGATTTACCCGTGATCATGGTTTGAACTTTACTTGAAATCCAACAGTACTCGAAGGTTATTGTGATACCAATTGGATATCGGATACTAAAGTTTCAAAATCCACTAGTGGATATGTCTTTACTCTAGGAGGCGCTACTGTTTCTCGAAAATCCACAAAACAAACATGCATTGCATGATCCACAATGGAATCTAAGTTCATTTCTTTAGATAAAGAAGGAGAAGAAGCAGAACGGCTTCGTCACTTCCTAGAAGACATTCTAATATGGCCAAAACCTATGCCAGCTATCTGCATTCATTGTGATAGTCAATCTGTAATAGGCAAGGCACATAATCATATGTATAATGGTAAGTCACGACATATTCGTCGTTGACATAATACCGTAAGGTAATTGCTCTCAAATGGAATAATCTCAATAGATAATATAAAATCTAAAGAGAATATTACAGATCCGTTAACAAAATGTTTGACAAAAAAACAAGTGTATAGTTTATCAAAGGGGATGGGATTAAAGCCTATTACATAAGAGTCATCATAATGGTAACCCTACTTATATGACTGGAGATCCCAAGAACTAAGTTTAAAGGGACAACTAAGTTATGTGTGGCTCGCCAGAAATCACCAAGGGATTAAAATTCCCTACCCATTCCTATGGTGAGAGTGATATCTGCAACATGTGTTGTATGCAGGGGTTTTAGGATAAGCTTTGCTTTTAATGATTATTTATATCTTGATTTAGGCATAAAAATCAAGACGAGTATAAGAGATACTCACAATAAGAATCACTTATATGAATGTCGAACTGGGGCCGGTTTTATGAGAATGAAGAGGCTAAATTCTCTAGAAAGCACTCATGAACAACCAAGAGCGTTCAAGGCCAAAATGAACACAACCGTGAGAACCACGATGTGTCAGAAGATATTTTGTGTGAAATCTATTGTCTTGGCTTACACAAACGGCTGAAAAATTCAAGGCATCGTGTCTATTGGTTAGCTACTAAGTCCGATAGGTTATCACTAGGGAAGGTTCAAAGCCAAAAGCTACCTATCCTGATGTAAGATATTTTCGATTTATACTCTTTCGACAAATTCTGCATATTGTTGCATTTCCGTTGTCATCAAATTCCATTCATGTGGGGGATTGTTAGAAATGGTTTTGGAAGTTTTGGAAAAATCTAATTTTTCCTTAACTTTGGTCTATTTTTTAGGTGGGACCTATGCTCCAAATTTGGCGGATCTAAGTGGTAACGTGTTCTATGTCGCGTTGTGATTCACGTGGTATATTTGGTTGCTCAAAACTATTATCGGGTGAATGAGAAATTGAGGCCAAGGTAAGCTCCATGGAAATTGAGTTTTTGGTGGAAAATCCTTACAGGTTTGAATAAAGGCTGTCCCACATTGGTTTGGTGGGAAGAATTTTGTGGGCTTATAAGGCATGGGTTTGTAACTTGGGTTAGGCCCCAAGGGGCACCCAAGTTTTGTAGAGATGGAGGTTATGGGTAAAGTGGGCTAGACCTATTGGACCCAAAAATAAACACATGCATGCGCCGTCGCCCGTCTGGCCAGACTGGGCTGGGCCTAGGTTTTGGCACGGGTGTGAGGTTGGGTTGGGTTTGTCTGGCCTAATACTAATTATTTTTTGGGCAAAAAACTTTTGAATTTTATTTTTCTAAAATTAAATTCTAATTTTTTGGAATTTGAATTTCAGAAATTAATTCCAAAAAAATTTTGCCCGATTTTCCTCCACCAAAATTCTGCCCGGTTTTTATTTGTTTGAATTTAAACTGGAACAGTTTCAGTATCTATTCAAATTCAAACCCAAACACTGCCATATTTGTTCATTCAAACTGAGCAGGTTTGCACCTGTTTATTTCAAACCAAACAGCCACATTTTCTACTATAAATAGATAGACCCTCTATTGATTATTTTCATTCAGAAAAATCGTTCTTTCCTCTGTAATTACTCTCTGCATTTTGCTGCATATAATTTTCTGTGAGAAAGAGTACAAACACAAAGTGTGTTCATTGTGCAAATAATTTGTAGTGTTGCTATTGTTTGCTGTTGATCATTTTATTCTAGGAGATAGACGTCCACATTCTGAAAGCACCGTGGAGAGGACGAATCTGTCTTAAGGACACAGTGTTAAACAGTGGACTTAATCAGAAAATTTGTTCAACAAATTAATTTGGTAAGTAATTAATTTACTTTTCTGTTTTATTATTTTTCTGTTTCAGATTTTGATTTTGTTTTTTGTAACAAAATAAAAATCTGTTTTATTTATTTTATTTTATTTTATTTTCTAGTTTGATTTTTGTAATTAAACAAACTCTTTCCTTTCCTTTATTTCTTCTATATTCCGTTTGTTGTTAAGTACACAAACAGAATTTATTTTTTAAATACAGTGAAGATTGTCGGACAGTTATCAGAGGGGCTTAATCATAATGATTAAATTTTTGTAGTGCCTTTTCCACATAGTGAGGCTGGGTTAATATCAGCTAATTTGATCCACAGATTATTTAAATACCTAAGACTACATGTACTTCCCTTCTATTAGGCCTTTGATGGGCATTTTGACGGAATTTACCCATTTCCCACCTGAATGAACCACGCTTTTATCCCTAAAATTCCCATAAATCCATAGTTTTGTTTGCAATTTGCTGTGTTAAAATCAATTGGTTGGGTGCTATCGATTAGAGGCCTTAACGGGGTCCTGGTACTACTCACTCTGAATGCATCCTCTGCTTGGATCACCAACCTATGAAGGTCCCCAAAAAGTGGCTGGGAACTGAGCCTTTTAGAACTGCATTAGTCAGCCTTGAACCTCATCTACATGCAAAAAAGCTCCCAAAAGAGTCAGCCAAAATCCTACTAGTAAGTAGGAACACTCTGCATCACGTTTTTTGAAAAACAAACAAAACCTTGTGAAGGAGGGGAAGGGGATGCACCAATCATTTGCTATACTTGCTAACACCAAGTGATTGTTGCATCCACAGAAGAAGAAAAGGAAAGCCCCATGCATAGTCTATGCCACCGTTTGAAAGGCAAGTTCAAATTTAGACATCTGCACAAGCCATCGTGGAACACGAGAATCAGCTTCAGTTCGACCTACAAATAGATCATATGAAGAGTTTGTTTTAGATTCTTGTTAAACTTGGTCCAGTAGATGGTTTAAACATAAAAAAATAAAAAATAGAAAGAATCATTTTTGCAACTATATTCTATTAAGAAAATGACCAATCAAGAAACAACTCAAAGTTAATGCTCAATGAGAAGCTCAATCAATAAAGCTAAGAATACCAATTTCACTTTCAATAAAGCAAAGCTTCCTTCTCGGTAGTGAGCCTTGAGTAGAAAAGTATTTACACATTTATATTTAATTTTGATGTATTTATTTATTATTTTAAAATATTTAAATTATTTACTAAATATAAAAATTTAGAATTTGAAATGCTTACACCTCAACGGCTTAAAGCTTACACTTCACCTCATAAGGGGTAAAACCCTTCATGTTACACATTTGCCTTTAAAAACTTTGCTACTAACCGAGGACAGCAAACTCCTTCAAACACAGAAACAATATCTGGAACCAAAAAACTGCCATTATCGATAGTGTGACTCCGGGATTTTTTTCAGAGTAGACATTCAAAAATTTAAACTTTATAAATCTACTAATTTAGACTTTTCAAATCACTCTCTCACACACACACACACACAAAATCAATATATTGTTATCATTATTTCAAAAAACAAAATGTGGATATAAAAACTTTTATATAAATATTCTTTGTATTTATCACTAACATGATAAAATGAGACTTTTTCTCATAGAAGTTTCACTATGGTTAATTTGTGCAGTAAAATAAAATTTTGATTGGTCAATAAATTTTGAACAAGAATAGGTATATAAGATTTAAAACAAGAAGTAAAATACGTGGATGTATATTTTATTCTAGATAATTGTCTAAAAAAATATATATACTAGAGAGAATAAACAAAAACAAAGAAGAATCTATATATATAAACTAAAACCATATATATATATATATAAAGAGCATTAATGACCACATTTTCTTACTACGTTTTATTTATTGTCTCATGCGTCAAGACTATAATAGTAATAAGTATGAGTGGTGATATTCATTAAACTAATATAATATCGACACAAAGTAATAAACAAATTATGGTAAGAAAAGATGGTAATCCTAACATTAATTAGGTGTTCAATGGAGTGGAGTGGGTGTTTAACCAAGTGAGTTGGGTTGGTTGGGTATTCAATGGAGTGGGATAAGGTGTTCAAACTTAGAGAATGAACAATTTTAATATATATATATATTACTAATTTATTAAACCATTCTTTTTTTTGGGTTATGCAACTGCATACCCCACCCAAAGGGTAGAGCCGCCCATGATTATCGAGGGGAATCTCACTGGCCACTCTGGCCCCACAACCTCAAGTCCAGTTTGTGCCAACTGCTACCCATATTCCTCACACTCACGGAGTGCGTCAAACTGGATTGCTTCCTACTTTACCACTCTTCGGTTGATAGTATTTGGCAAAACAGTAATGCTACGTATCATGAAAAAATATCATGAAAATGATCATGAAAGATTCTTTACCGTTAGATTACACATATAAGAAAACACCACACACTAATCAAGGGATGAAAAATCTTCATGAAACATTTCATGAAATTTTTTTCATGATCCCTAATATTATTCTTGGCCTAAATAGATGCGTTAAAATGTCCTTATTGTGCTCCAATGTCTTATGTGATGCTGACGTAAGCAATTTTCGTCTGCTTTTTAGACATCAGTTAGGATGGGACTACATTGAATTAATATGTGAAATTTGGGGATGCAATTGATACAATTTAAAGATTAGGGACAAAAATTAAATAATAGATATACTTTAGGGACCATTTGTGTAATTTATCCTTTTTTGGATATAGCAACTAGTGCTCTCGGTCCATCCTTGTAGTTATTAATTCTAACATTTTCTTCCTTCTAACTTTTTGTTACAGAGTACGAGTTTCTTGGTGCCTGTTGAGGCAGCAGCTTCTGCTGTAATGGGGGTTGTCTTTGAAGGCGGGACAACATTCTATGGTGGGTTCATGGACAAAATTTCTGCTTCAAATAGTTTGGAACAGATTCATGGAACTCTAAATGATGCTGTGAAAAGATTACTTGCTAAAAGGGACGATTGCTAGAATAGACTCCAGAGACACAAGAACAAGATGCCAACTAATACTTACAATAACTGGGTTTGCAGGGTGTTGAAGATTGATGAGGATGTGAAAGATTTTGAAAGCAAATTTGAAAAAGAAAACAAAGGTTCACGAGTATGGCATGTTCTTTCACGTTCAGAGTTCTGCCAAGAGATGAAAGATAAGTGGGAAAGAGTTCTCAAACTTTTGGAAGAGAGCAATCAACTGGGAGAATATTTGGTTGATCAACTACCAAACTTAAATTCTTCTGTAGGAAGAGTGTGGAAAGCACACTACAATCAGGGTGGTCTGGTAAGGTTCACAGTTCATTGTCTATCAGAGAGATCCAATTTTTCTCTAACCAATATTTTTTATCTGGGGGTTTTCGCAACGCTTCGTTGGTTTTCACCAAGATTTTACATTCACTATCATGTAAAGCCACTTGCCTGATAATTTTGTGCATCCTCACATATCCTGTGGTCAAACCTTCATCAAGTAAGGATACATTCTTTAGATGCTGCAATATGCTACGACCATTGATGCGGCACTCATCTGCATCATCATTACTGCCAAGAAAACATTCAGCAGCCCAACACTCCAACAAACAATCTGTGGGAATATCACTATCTTTAGAATATTTGGTAGAAGTGATGGGAGCACCAGAAATCCAAAAATTTCGCACATTTCAAATGCATGTGGATAACATTTTGAATTTGCTAAGGAATGACAAAGTTAAGGGGATTAGAATCCATGGAATGGTGGGGAGTGGTAAAACAACCATAATGCTGAGCTTGAATAACCACAAAAAAGTTGGCAATTTGTTTGATATTGTCATCTGGGTGAAGGTTTCAACAGAGGGTAGCAAGGAGAATTTGAGCACAGAGCAGTTGCAACGGGCTATTGTGCGTAGACTGAAACTTGATATGGAAATCACCAGCAATAGTTATGAAGTTGCGAAGAGAATATCAGAAGACTTGAAGGATAAAAGATATTTGCTACTCTTGGATGATGTGAAGCAAGACCTGAACTTGTATGGCCTCCTGGAATTTCAGAAAGTACGAATGGTAGCAAGATAGTATTGACAACTAGATTTGGTCATGTCTGTTCCTCGATTGTGAATAGGGTCATCAAGGTGAATTGCTTATCACAAGATGAGGCCTATAAAATGTTTCAGGATATCTTGGGATGCCCAGTACTTAAAGACCATAGAAAAATCTCACAACTTGCCTGGAAAATAGTTAACAAGTGTGGTGGTCTTCCACTCGTTATAAAAATGGTAGTGAGTGACTTCAGAATGAGAATCAGTGAAGATCAATGGGTTGATGGATTTAACAACTTCAGAAACTGGCCTGACATCAAACACGAAGGAATGGGGAAACTGTATAAATTGTTGAGTTTCTGCTACAATAATTTGAACAGTGAACAGAAGAATTGCTTTCGCTATGGTGCATTATATTTTGAAGATAGTGATATTTCCATAGATTGTTTGTTGGAGTGTTGGGCTGCTGAATGTTTTCTTGGCAGTAATGATGATGTAGATGAGTGCCGCATCAATGGTCGTAGCATATTACAGCATCTGAAGAATGTATCCTTACTTGATGAAGGTTTGACCACAGGATATGTGAGGATGCACAAAATTATTAGGCAAGTGGCTTTACATGATGGTGAATGTAAACTCTTGGTGAAAACCAACGAAGCGTTGTGAAAACCCCCAGATAAAAAATATTGGTTAGAGAAAAATTGGATCTCTCTGATAGACAATGAACTGCAAACCCTACCAGACCGCCCTGATTGTAGTGTGCTTTCCACACTCTTCCTACAAAAGAATTTAAGTTTGAAAACAATCCCTACTTTATTCTTTGAGTATATGGAAACTCTCATAGTTTTGGATTTGTGTTGTACAGGAATTGTGTCATTACCACAATCCATATCAAAGTTGATCAGCCTCAAAATGTTTTATCTAAATGGTTGTAGGTATTTGACGGAGCTTCCTTCTCAATTGGAAGGACTTAAGCATCTTGAGGTGCTTGATTTTCGAGGTAGTGGGGTCAAAAGTATACCATCTTTCATTGAGAAATTGATGTGCCTAAGGCGTTTGTTAGTATCATTTACTGACAACACTTTTTCAAGGGTAGCTTCTAATTGCAAAGTGATTTCCAAGCTTTTTGCATTGAAGGAATTGATCATTGATGTGAAAGCTCCTCGCAAGCAATGGAGTGTTAAGATGCTAAATGCTACCATAGAAAAGATCGTTCCTGTAAAGCTAACCACTCTGCAATTCCAGTTTTCGGATGAGACAGTAGATATCATAAAGCTGGAGGCATCTACTACATATATATGTGTTCCCAATGCAGACATTCTTAGAATTTTCATCAAGAGAGACGACCTTTGCTTTGCATCATTTCAAGTCTGCATTGGTTGCTACTCAACCTGTCCTAGAATTCCTACATCATACCAGTATGAAAGGTACATGAAATGTGAAAGTTTTAATCCTACTGTTTCAGAGTTACTTGCTAAAGCTGATGCATTCGAATGGGTCAACCTCCCTGCTGAGAATCTAATGAAGTTTTTTAAGAGCATGGATCAGGTCCAAGGTTTGCTAATTGAAAGTTGCAATGTAATTGGAACAATTGTGGATGGTAATTCAACAATAAACAGCCCCGTATTGCCAAACCTAGAGCGACTATACATAAAGAACATGCCAATGTTGAAAAGCATTTTTGGAAGGTTATTTGCCTTTTGGTAGCCTATGCAAAATAAAGACTCTAGTTATGAGTGATTGCCCGATGTTGATCAATATATTTTCTCAGGGGTTGGTTCAGTAACTTTCTGGAATCCAGCAACTAGAAGTTGAAGATTGCATTGAAATTGAAGAGATAATTATGGAATTTGAGAATACTGGAACGGATCCATTTGTGCTCCCAAACCTGGAGAAAATGACACTTCATAATATGCCAAAATTAAGGAGCATTTGGGCAAATGAATCATTGGAGTGGCACTCCTTAAAGCAGCTTGAGATACATGGTTGTCCCAACTTGAGTAGACTACCTTTCAATAGGGAAAATGCATTGAACCTGAGGTCAATTAAATCAGAGCAAGATTGGTGGAATGCATTGCAGTGGCAACGAAATGAGGTCAAAGAACACTTTCAGCAATATTGCACCTTCAGGTAATTATTGCTCTTTTGGAGATCTTCGATGATAAGAAACTAGCTAATAATGTTGAATAACCTGATATACATTGTCGAGCTCATTTCCTGATAGCTTAAGCTTTTGGGACTAGTGGGGGAGGTGTTGGGTTCAAGTTTCTTCATTTTCATTTGGTCTCCATTTGCATTCTTTCTTCCATATGTGTCAATACCCAAACTTGCCCCTAAAAGTCCGGGCATGACCCATTCAGAAACAGACATATAACCCTGTATATATATATAACATAGGGGCCTTATCGGAAGCATAAACTTATAAAAGAATGTTGAACCTAACAAACTCCATTGAGCTGCTTCTAATATGCCAGGATCTTACACATCGCATGCACCGTATAGAAAAGATAAAATCCCAAAAATACAAAGCTTCACACACATACATATATACATATACATACACCGCCCTAGCCCTAACATCGGGCGTTAATAAAAGAAGCCATTGAAGTTATTTACATTTAATCCTTAGATAGGCAATCAAAATAGGCCCGTCAACTTAATAGACGCCACAAAATAGATGGCCTTGCAAGGTGCCTATACATATGAGGGTTAACAAAGGAGACGGGTGTCCTGGCTAGGGCCAACCCCTTGGTAGGTTACCTACAGAAATAGACATAACACGAAGTAAGCCAAGCTCAGTGAGTAGTAATTCTTAAATAAAATGGTGCTAAACTTGAACCATAATAGAGTAATGCATCGAGAAAAAGTACAGAGTTCATATAGTTAGTCTGATTCTGTGCTAAGTACATAAAGGCCTTAGGCCCAATCTTGCAACATAATCATGGTGGCTATAAGCCCTTGTATATAGTGGCACGAAGCCCTTGAAACATGCTAGCTAGAAGCCCTTAAATAGATGGCTTGAAGCCCTTAAACATGGTGGCGTTAAGCCCTTGAGCATAGTGGCACGAGGCCCTTACATAAGTTGGCATTAGCCCTTGAAATAGTTGGCATTAAGCCCTTGAATCATGCTTGTTTGAACTCAAGAGGTGTCTCACACGGACTCTAGAGGTGGCTCACATCGTAGCACTTAGTTCTGTGAAGCACTTTGTTTCACATTATAATAACAGAATAACTTGGTTTCAGAGTCTTACTAAACGAACATTTTTCATCCTTTCCATTTCTTCCTTTGAATATGTTGAAACATAACCTAGTTGCATTTTATGCATGAACATAATACTTATGACAATCATAAGCTACATTTATATATATATATATATTGGTACTTCTACTCACAGTGTTGAGATGACGTATTACTTCCTTCCGGAGTGTGTCCTGCACACATTCAAAACTTATACATTAGTTCATGTTTCCTCCTCAATTTATCTTTTGTTTCACTTCACTTTAAAGGAGCGTATCAATATCAAAACAACTTCAAATACATATTTTGACAATATTAGGGGATTCTACACGTAAAACGGAGCAGATAGGGTTTTTCAGCATGAGCCGCACGTGCGGCTGTGAGCCCCGCACGTGCGGCAGTTGGCCCCGCACGTGCGGCCCTGAGGTCCCGCACGTGCTTTTTAAGCAGAACCAAAACACAAAAATTCAGCATTTGCTGCACGTGCGGCAGTGACTCCCGCACGTGCGGCGATTGTCCAGTTTGGGTCCGAAAATTGCAACAAAATTCTATCTTTTGGGGAATGTTTTCAAGGCTCAAGGATGGATCTTTTCATGGCTAAATCATGGTTCAAAAACATGTAATTGAGGTACATCATACCATCATTTAACTTGAATTAAACCCATGAACACAACTGAATTGATTTGAACAAAGTTGAAGCTCACAACATGATTTCATTCTTGAGGCTCTTAACTTACATACATATAACTTGACTTACATACATATAACATAGATATACAAAACATGGCATAAGCATGAATACCAATGTGGTAAGTAAGAGACAAGGTGTAAGCTCCTACTAGATAATTTGAATTGAATTCAAAATACACAATAATAGGATTATCATAAACTTCAACATACTTCTCTAGATCATACAAGATCAAGAACTTTCTATGCCAAATTAAGGAAGAGGATTGAATTAGGGAATTTAACCTTACCTTAGCTTCAATCTCTCTCAATTCTCCCTTGTTTCTAACCTCTCTTCTCCTTTCTCTCCCCAGGAAAATTTTGAACTAAGTCTAAGGCTTAAAGCTCAAGAACACACTCATATATATATATATATATATATAGAGCTAATAAGACAAAAATCATTCGTTTTATCATCCCAAATTGAAATTTCACAACATTACTTAATATTACCTAAAAATCATGCTGATCGCATATATGAAATCAATTTCAGATAATTAAGCCACTAAAGCTTCCAATTTCTGATTCAGACCTTCTAACATAACATATACTTTTCTTGTTTGAACAGATAGACATCTTTAACCATATGATTCACTTACTTAACTTTAATTTCTTATAGGGTTTCATAGTAAACATTCAAAAGCATAAAACAAGAACTGAACATATATCAGAAAACTTGTTCGAGGGTCGGGTTATTACACTCTCCCCCCTTAAATAAGTTTGGTCCCTCTAACTTGTTTTACCTTAGGGTAGAAACTAATACGGATACTAATGTTGCATTTCCTCCTCTCTTTCCCAAGTTGCGTCGGTTCCGTAATGTTCTTGCCATTCTACTTTTACCATTGGAATTTCTCAGTTTCATAATTGTTTCACTTGTTGGTCCAAAATACGGATTGGTTTTTCCTCATAAGTTAACTTGTCGTCTAGTTCAATTTGGTGATAATCAATGACGTGTGACGGATCCGGAAGATATCCGCGAAGCATAGAGACATGGAACATATTATGTACTTGACTCATATGTGGCGGAAGGGCAACCCGGTAAGCTACCGGACCTATTCTTTCCAAAATCTGAAAGGGACCAACATACCGGGGTGTCAACTTACCCCTTTTCCCGAATCTTGGATGTCCTTTTATCGAAGTAACTTTTACAAAGACATGACTGCCCACTTCAAATTCCAAATCCCTCCGCCGGTTATCCGCATAACTTTTCTGTCTACTTTGAGCAGTTTTTAATCTTTCCTGTGGTCAACTGAACAATTTCAGGTCCGAGTAAGGATTTTTCTCCAACTTCCGCCCAACACACGGGAGAACGACACAGTCTTCCATATAGAGCTTCATAGGGTGCCATTTCGATACTCGAGTGGTAACTATTGTTGTATGCAAATTCCACCAACGGTAGATGGGCTTCCCAACTTTCCTGGAAATCTAGCATACACATTCGGAGCATGTCTTCCAGAGTTTGTATTGTTCTCTCAGATTGACCGTCAGTCTGAGGATGGAAAGCTGTGCTGAACTTTAATTCTATACCCATTGCTTCTTGTAAACTTTGCCATAATCTGGAAACAAACTTTGGATCCCTATCTGATACAATGGAGACTGGAACACCATGAAGCCTCACAATTTCATTCACATAAAATACCGCCAACTTATCCGCATTATACTGAGTCTTTACTGGTAAAAAGTGAGCGGACTTAGTTAATCGGTCCACAATGACCCATATTGAATTCATGCCTCGAGGAGTTCACGGTAACCCACAACGAAATCCATGGTTAAATGTTCCCACTTCCATTCTGGGAGTGGAAGGGGCTGTAATAACGCTGCTGGCCTCTGATGCTCCGCTTTTACTTGCTGACATTGCAAACATTTAGAGACGAACTCCGCGATCTCTTTCTTCATACTTGGCCACCAAAAATTTTGTTTCAAATCTCGGTACATTTTGGTACTCCCTGGATGTATGGAAAATTTTGAGGCGTGTGCTTCTTCCATCAATTTTCATTTAAGCTCCAACACATTAGGGACACATATCCGATCGTGAAATTTGAGTACCGAATCCACTAAGCTGAACCCCAGTTTTGGTTTTATCTCTAACTCAACACATATGTTCTTTAGACCGTCATCCTCCATTTGATGTAACTTGATCTCTTCGAGTAAAGTTGGTTGAGCCATTACTGCTGCTAGTACTGCCTCCTGTCCACGTATCACAAACTCCGTATTCATTTTCTCCAATTCATTTACCAATTCCTTTATCTCCGTAAACAGGTTGGCCAAATCTCCCATATTTCTCTGACTAAAAGCATCTGCAACTGTGTTGGCTTTACCAGGATGATAATGAATCTGTAAATCGTAGTCTTTAATTAACTCTAACCACCGATGCTGCCGCATATTCAATTCCTTTTGGGTAAAAAGGTATTTAAGACTTTTATGGTCGGTGTACACTTCACAAGTAGTGCCGTACAAATAGTGCCGCCATATCTTTTAAGCAAAAACTACTGCTGCGAGCTCAAGATCATGCGTGGGATAACTTTTCTCATGGGGTTTCAGTTGACGAGAAGCATAAACAATAACTCTTCCATTTTGCATAAGTACACAACCAAGCCCTTTGTACGACGCATCACTGTAAATTACAAACCCTTCAGTACCGGATGGTAGGGCCAGCACTGGTGCCGTAGTCAACTTTGTCTTCAATTCTTGGAAGGCCGATTCCCGCTCTTCTGACCATTCAAATGCAACTCCCTTTCGAGTCAGTTGTGTAAGTGGCATAGCAATTTTGGAAAAATCTTGAACGAACCGTCTGTAATAACCGGCTAACCCCATAAAGCTAAGCACTTCAGTCACATTAGTGGGAGTTGGCCAATTCACGATCGCCTCAATCTTGTGGGGATCAACAGAAACTCCTTCCTTTGTGATAACATGTCCCAGAAATGCCACCTCTAGTAGCCAGAATTCACATTTCTTTAGCTTTGCATATAGTTTCTTTTCTCGGAGGGATTGAAGGATTAAGCGAAGATGATTCCCGTGAGCTTCTGCATTCTTCGAATAGATGAGGATATCGTCAATAAAGACCACCACAAATTCATCCAAATAAGGTTTGAAGACACGGTTCATCAGATCCATAAAAGCTGCTGGTGCGTTAGTGACTCCGAAGGGCATAACTAAAAATTCATAATGGCCATACCGGGTTCGAAAAGCTGTCTTCTCAACATCATCAGCCTTGACCTTCAATTGATGGTATCCAGACCGTAGATCAATCTTGGAAAAGACTTATGCCCCTTGAAGCTGATCAAACAGATCATCGATTCTTGGCAGTGGATACTTATTTTTAATTGCGACTTTATTAAGTTCCCTGTAATCAATACACAGCCGGAGTGTCCCATTCTTCTTCTTTACAAACAGAACTGGTGCACCCCACGGAGACACACTCGGACGAATAAATCCCTTGTCTAGTAAGTCTTGCAACTACATTTTTAATTCTTTCAATTCAACTGGAGACATTCTATACGGAGTCTTAGAAATGGGTTGAGTTCCCGGTGCTACTTCAATGTAAACTCAATTTCTCGATCTATCAATTGCCCTGGTAACTCTTCTGGAAAAACGTCTGGAAATTCACGAACAACTGGAATTACATCAGTGCCTCCATTCATCACTTGCTCTTCCAAAACACTACACAAATACCCTCGGCATCCTTTCTGGATTAACCTACAAGCCTTTGTTGTAGAGATCAAATATGGCGGAGAAGTCACTTCCTGTCCCTGAAAAATAGACTCAGATTGTCCCGGAGGGTGAAAACTGATTTGTTTAGTCAAATAATCTATAGTTGCACCATATTCACCCAACCAGTCCATTCCCAGAATAATATCAAAATAGGCCATATCAAGAGGGTATAGGTTGGCATATACCCGAATATCCCCAAGTTGGAGTTCACACGCAACATATACATAAATACAAATCATAGGGTCTCCCAAGGGTGAAGACACACACAAGATATAAGATAGTTCTTCTTCAGTTTTATCTAATTTAGGAGCAAATAATTTCGACACGAAGGAATGGGTAGAGCTCGAATCAAACAATACACAAGCAGGATGACCGTGAACCATAAATGTTCCTGACACCACCGTTGCCGCGTTTTGTACATCTCCCGGAACCAATGCAAATACCCTGCCTTGTCGCGCGGTATCCTTGTTGTTATTTGGCTTGGCTGGTGCCTTGGCGTTGGTAGTTGGTGCAGACCCCTCTGAACTCGTAGTAGTTCTGTTGTCACTTTGCTATTGCTTCCTCTGAGGACAATCCTTTATCACATGACCCGGTTTTCCACACTGGAAGCAGGCTCCAGACTTCCGATAACAGACTCCGTGATGCTTCTTTCCACACTCTATACGTACGGGAATTTGATCCTGACCAGGGGTAGACGCAGTTGAGGTCCCTGAATTTTGTTTCTTGTTTGGTGGAGTAGTTGACCCCTTCGACCATTGACTGTTTTGTCTTTTTCCCTTCCATGTGGAAATTCGGTTTTGGGCAGCAAGATTTCCTTCTGCTATGACAGCCCTCTCTAATACATCTACATAGGTGGGTAATTTTAGCATATTAACTCGGTCCAGAATAGCACCCCATAATCCCCCTTCAAATTTTTGTGCCTTCTTATAGTCCGTGTTCACCATGTGAGGTGCGAACCGAGCTAACTCCGCAAATTGGGCTTCGTACTCAGCAACAGTCTTGTTCCCTTGCCTGAGAGTTTCAATTCAGTCACCTTCTTGTCCCGCATGCTTTGAGGGAAATACTTATCACAGAACAATTCCAAGAACCTCTCCCATGTCAATCCTTGGTGTGTAGTTCTTGTAAGCATCCACCACCTCCGTGCCTCGTCTTCAAGAGTAAAGGCAGCCAGTTGCACCTTTTGAGCTTCGGTGCAAGGAAAAACTTCAAATAACTTCTCTATTCCCAACACCCATGCCTCTGCTTTCATTGGCTCTATTCCTCCTTTGAAGGATGGTGGCTTCATCTTTTTAAACTCCTTAGTGAGGGTAATGGTCCGGTCTTCAGCATGAAAGTCTTGTACTACAGGTGGAGGTACCGGTGGTGGTGGTTATTGTTGAGGCTGTTGCTGTTGTTGTTGTTGCCGTAAGGTTTCCGCCATTTCCATAATCATCCTCTCCATCCTACCCAGCCGTGCTGAAGTAGCATCTTCCATATCTTCTGTCCTTGTCCTCACCATAGTCTGCACAACAATCATTTATATACAATAGATATATAGGTAAAATTGTTAGCCTTATCAGAGTTTACTTGACGTTGCCATCGATCTTTCATATACTTTCAGGATGTCATGCAAGATGCCTAAAGCTTTTCTAGACACCCTAAAGCTCAATGGATTTGTGTGTGAGATAGCAACTCTTGCTCTGATACCACTTGTCAATACCCAAACTTGCCCCTAAAAGTCCGGGCATGACCCATTCAGAAACAGACATATAACCCTGTATATATATAACATAGGGGCCTTATCGGAAGCATAAACTTATAAAAGAACGTTGAACCTAACAAACTCCATTGAGCTGCTTCTAATATGCCAGGATCTTACACATCGCGTGCACCGTATAGAAAAGATAAAATCCCAAAAATACAAAGCTTCACACACATACATATATACATATACATACACCGTCCCAGCCCTAACATCGGGCGTTAACAAAAGAAGCCATTGAAGTTATTTACATTTAATCCTTAGATAGGCAATCAAAATAGGCCCGTCAACTTAATAGACGCCACAAAATAGATGGCCTTGCAAGGTGCCTATACATATGAGGGTTAACAAAGGAGACGGGTGTCCTGGCTAGGGCCGACCCCCTGGTAGGTTACCTACAGAAACAGACATAACACGAAGTAAGCCAAGCTCAGTGAGTAGTAATTCTTAAATAAAATGGTGCTAAACTTGAACCATAATAGAGTAATGCATCGAGAAAAAGTACAGAGTTCATATAGTTAGTCTGATTCTGTGCTAAGTACATAAAGGCCTTAGGCCCAATCTTGTAACATAATCATGGTGGCTATAAGCCCTTGTATATAGTGGCACGAAGCCCTTGAAACATGCTGGCTAGAAGCCCTTAAATAGATGGCTTGAAGCCCTTAAACATGGTGGCGTTAAGCCCTTGAGCATAGTGGCACGAGGCCCTTACATAAGTTGGCATTAGCCCTTGAAATAGTTGGCATTAAGCCCTTGAATCATGCTTGTTTGAACTCAAGAGGTGTCTCACACGGACTCTAGAGGTGGCTCACATCGTAGCACTTAGTTCCGTGTAGCACTTTGTTTCACATTATAATAACAGAATAACTTGGTTTCAGAGTCTTACTAAATGAACATTTTTCATCCTTTCCATTTCTTCCTTTGAATATGTTGAAACATAACCTAGTTGCATTTTATGCATGAACATAATACTTATGACAATCATAAGCTACATTTATATATATATTGGTACTTCTACTCACAATGTTGAGATGACGTATTACTTCCTTCCGGAGTGTGTCCTGCACACATTCAAAACTTATACATTAGTTCATGTTTCCTCCTCAATTTATCTTTTGTTTCACTTCACTTCGAAGGAGCGTATCAATATCAAAACAACTTCAAATACATATTTCGACAATATTAGGGGATTCTACACGCAAAACGGAGCAGACAGGGTTTTTCAGCATGAGCTGCACGTGCGGCTGTGAGCCCCGCACGTGCGGCAGTTGGCCCCGCACGTGCGGCCCTGAGGTCCTGCACGTGTTTTTTAAGCAGAACCAAAACAAAAAAATTCAGCATTTGTCGCACGTGCGGCAGTGACTCTCGCATGTGTGGCGATTGTCCAGTTTGGGTCCGAAAATTGCAACAAAATTCTATCTTTTGGGGAATGTTTTCAAGGCTCAAGGATGGATCTTTTCATGGCTAAATCATGGTTCAAAAACATGTAATTAAGGTACATCATACCATCATTTAACTTGAATTAAATCCATGAACACAACTCAATTGATTTGAACAAAGTTGAAGCTCACAACATGATTTCATTCTTGAGGCTCTTAACTTACATACATATAACATAGATATACAAAACATGGCATAAGCATGAATACCAATTTGGTAAGTAAGAGACAAGGTGTAAGCTCCTACCAGATAATTTGAATTGAATTCAAAATACACAATAATAGGATTATCATAAACTTCAACATACTTCACTAGATCATACAAAATCAAGAACTTTCTATGCCAAATTAAGGAAGAGGATTGAATTAGGGAATTTAACCTTACCTTAGCTTCAATCTCTCTCAATTCTCCCTTGTTTCTAACCTCTCTTCTCCTTTCTCTCCCCAGGAAAATTTTGAACTAAGTCTAAGGCTTAAAGCTCAAGAACACACTCATATATATATATATATAGAGCTAATAAGACAAAAATCATTCGTTTTATCATCCCAAATTGAAATTTCACAACATTACTTAATATTACCTAAAAATCATGCTGGTCGCATATATGAAATCAATTTCAGATAATTAAGCCACTAAAGCTTCCAATTTCTGATTCAAACCTTCTAACATAACAGATACTTTTCTTGTTTGAACAGATAGACATCTTTAACCATATGATTCACTTACTTAACTTTAATTTCTTATAGGGTTTCACAGTAAACATTCAAAAGCATAAAACAAGAACTGAACATATATCAGAAAACTTGTTCGAGGGTCGGGTTATTACAATATGTATGAATGTTTGCATCTCCACGTGCAAGATGGGGCTGCACGTAATAAATGGTGTTGAATAGCTTGGTATAAGTTGTTTGGCCTATTTCCTAACAACTTAAGCTTTTGGGAGAATTGGTGATCCAAAAAGTAAGACAAATAAATTCTTCTTGTATCAAACAAACAACCCTCTAAAACATTATTTTGCAGTTATTTGATTCAATTGAATATGCATTTGATTGGAATCCTTTGTTTAGGTTAGGGTAGCTTTGTGAGGTTCAATTGAAATTCTTTTTACTCTTATTTAGATAACCATGGTTAGTGTATTCTAACCAGTAAAGGTTCATTATACATTTTAAACTATTCTTTTTAAATTAGGATCTTGCTAGTTTAGTCATCTGCATTTTTAGCTTTGGCCCAACCATATTAAGAAAGAGAAATACATTTTTCCTTTGTCTGGTTGGTTTCCTTTCTTCTTCTGTTTCTTTCTCTTTTTCTGGATTTCTTCGTTAACTTGGCTTGCTCTCACTCTCTTCCAAACAACTTTTCTTTTGTCTATTTCTCATTTTATCAATTTTTTGTTAAAACTGCATTGTGAGTATGATGGTTATCCATTGTTAACAAGTATTTCAGCTCGCTTGGGATCTCTCAGGGTCAGGGGTTATTAGACTTCTTTGAACACCCCCATCGAGCAAAATAGTAATAAATTTAATAAGTGTAATGCCAATTCACTACCTCAACATATATATGTAGATCTTACATGCTTACTTGGGGTTAGAAGTTCTTCCCTCCAGAAAAACTCATGTGACATTGACCAGGACTCTACTGATGAAGCCATATCTATAGGGTGAAGTTCAAACTTTTGGAATACATTATATTTTATGGTCTGAAGTTTCAAATTGATTCTTGAATACTTAATAACCCAAATGTGGGTTTTGAATTGAAACTTGAGTTTTGAGCTTTTAGCTTGAAATTTTTTTATTGTTTAAGGATGTAAAACCCAAGTTTTTTATATAATTATTTTTGGATAGATTGGTAATTAAATTAATTTATATGGGTCATTTAGTAATATCAAGGAATTAATTATGAGATGGCATTATTATTTCTATAACATAGGTGTGTAATTTTGCAATTTTGGAAAAAGAAAAATATTAGGTTAAATAAGCCATCATGTTGTGGCTTTTAGTCTTGAAAAAAAAAAAAAAAAGGCGTGGATGCCGCGGAAGGGAAAGGCAGCAAGGGTTTGAAAAAACAAAAATTAAAGAAAAGAAACAAAAACCAAAAGGAAGAGGGAGGATTCATAAGAGTGGTGGTTTTGCTTTATTCATCACTTAGGTAAGATTTATTTTATTGTATTCCTATCTATGATTTTAGTGTTAATATATCAATAGATGATTTTATGGGCATATATGATTAAATAAATATATTGATGTAGTCTATGTTAGGGGTCTCGGTTTCACTCAATTTTAGAGTGTATTTTGCATTCTGTTTGGGTGGTTCATATTTTGAGATTGATATGTGATAGGTTAAGTTTAATGGTGGTGTGTTTATGGGATACAAGATTTACTACAAGCAATTACAAATTTTTACATGTATATAAACAACAATAGAATAATATGGGTTGAGAATTTCCGAAACCGTGATGGCTTTGTTTTGATGCTAAATTGTGGGAGTTCCTAATAGGCTATTGGGTTAATTTATTCTATTGTTGTTACAAGAAGAGAAGAATGGGTGCACATAATAATTGTTTATGCGGTGTAATATTTTATTAGGTTTGTGAGATTGAGGTGGATCTTGGCAATTTGAGATTAGCTTGGGAAATATTATTTTAGCTATTTGAGGTAAGTAACCCTCTATCATTGTTAGTTCATTTTCATTCCTATTGAATTGTTTCAAATTATAAATATTTATTTATAGCCTTCCTATTCTCCTAAAATTAAAATATGGGTCAAGTATAAAACAACATCGGATATTATTATGGAAGTTATTTGAATATTTTGTGAAACTATTCGGAAAATTGTACCAAATGTTTATTTTGAAAATATCGAATATTTTATTTAAAAGTTGCGTATTGTTTGAATTCTGAACATCACTCTAGTCTGACTATGATTTGGACCCTAGCCAATGGGGGTTATTTATTGGCACAGAAACTAGTTTCTTTTGGGGTTTTACCACCAGCCTATGTGTGGTTTTGGGCCTTGTCACGGGCTAAGTGACCGTATTCACCAAGATTTGGATTTTGTGAATTGCATCATTGAACCATTTGAATATCGAACCATCAATTTTGAACAACGAAATTTCATCGAATTACCTCATTGTCTTTTCAATTAAAATGTATTGCTACACTGTTTATTTTCAGCTACGAAACCATCTTACAAAATAATTGTTCATTTATTGAATGGTAGCGAAAATATATTTATTGGTTATCCACTTCTTTTTCTTTTTCTTTTTTTTTTTTGTATACTTGATCCAGCTAGTAGTGATGGTTGGTTATTTACTGGGCTGTCTAGCTTACTTTATTTTATTTTAATTTTTTTTTTTCAGATTCTGAGGATTAGAGCTACGCGGGGTTTTTACTTGTGGGAGTGCCGAGAGTAGGACTATGATTTAAGTACTTGGATTATTATTTTGTTAGTGGATTATATTAGTGGACTTGGTGGACAATTTCATATGATAAGAATTATTTATTTTTATGGATTTTAGCATTATGATAATTAAGGATTTAATTTGAGTATTTTACATTGTGGGTTATGTGATTGGACTCTTAACCTTGCATGCTCACTTAAATGAGTGTGCGGCGTTGTCACGGAGCTTGGGGCGTGACAAAGAAGCCTGAGGGTATAGCTTGAAAACTTGGGTTTACAAAAATTTAAATCTTGACCTTTAGAATAAAGCCTTCTAAATTGAGACTTAGAAAGTTTTCAAAATTGTGGGAAAGACAACTTGAATCTCAGCGTTCAAGACTAGAATGAAAAGCTATGCTGCAATTTTGAAATGCCTTAGCATTTGAAGTTGCATTTTTAAAAATACAAATGCTCCTATATATTTATAAATTTTGATTTGATTTTTGAACCTGAGATTTCGATTAAGACTATAGATGAAAAACTAATTTTGAGCTTTAGCTTCTTCAACTTGTAAATGAATCAAACATGGAGCCAACTCCTGGTCTGTTTGTTTTGGCCTTGGGATTCCTCATTTGGCCTGCAATCCTTGTACATTAATAGATATAATATATATACTATGTCGAGCATTTTCTTACTCCGATGCAACTGTCTAGATTTTTTATTTCAAATTTTGATTTCTACAGTTTTTTTTTTTTTTTACCCACACGATGGTTACAACTATCATTTTCACATTTGTTTGTATATATACAAGCACACTAATTTGCTTGTTAAAAAAAAAATACATGGATTTCTTGACTGGATCTTGATATTGTTATGGAATCGCATTGGGGAACTTTCCTCCGAACCTATTGAATGTTTGACTCATATGCGCTTCACTTTTCTTTTCATCTTGGGAAGGGTCATGTCAACTACTGCAAAGGCTGTAGAGGGCACTAACAGGATTGTCAAGGAGGTCCCCAGAGACGTGTCCCAGAAAGCACCTTCTAGGGCTGCTGCTTCCAAGAGAAGGCTCCTGGCAGTAGACAAGAGAAAGGCAGTTGCCTCTTCTGGAAATGGCAAGAGGGGTAGAGTGGACCAAACTTCTGGGGTTCTTTATGGGATATCCATCCGAGAGCCAAGTACCGCTTGATTAGGGCTTTAGCTACAAGCAAGAGAAACACGATGATGGATCTTTCTGTCTAATGAGGGGCAGTTGCTATGAGAAAGGTGAGTGAAGAGGGCAATTTATTAGTGAGCCAAAGTATGAAGTTCATATCAATTTGTGTTCAGACTTGTACCTATGCTTAGTTTGTGTCAATCTGTGTCATTTCCTTCAAAAACTTCTCTGATTTGACTCGTTTTACATTTCTCTCACTTTGTTGGTATGTATGATATGTCATGGTATTTCAAAGCAGCAATGCTAGGTATCATGAAAAGTCTTTCATGAAATGGTCATGAAAGATTTGTGACCTTTGGATTACACTACAATAAAGCACCACACATTAATCAAGGTAATCTAAAGGTCACAAATTTTTCATGATCATTTTCATGACAAAATTTTCATGATCTCTAACATTTCTCATTTCAAAGACAGTTTTAGCTAGTGACGATCTGTTCTGGTTATTGTTTATGGAAATATATTAGTTTACTGTCCCAGACAAATCTACCCAGATTTTTCTGGATAGTGTATGTCTGCTCACTGATACACTGATATGGCACTTCACCCGAAATGGAATGTTCTTTGTTAGATCAGCCTATCATTTACGAATGAGTGTGTTGCAATCGGCCCACAATCCTAGTTCATTGGATGGAGGACAGGCACAACATCAATTTTGGAAGGAAATTTGGCACCTCGGCCTACCTATAAAGATCAAGGTATTTGCTTGGAAAGCCTGTTTGAACATTGTCCCAACCCGAGCTTTATTGAGGCACCAAAAATTACCGATTGATGAAAATTGTGCACTGTGTGAAACAAAGGTTGAGACCTTAGTGCATTGTCTCTGAGATTGTGTATTTGCCAGTCAGGTTTGGGACCTCAGTCTACTGCAATTGGAAGTATCACGTGGGCATGCTCTGATTTTCTACATTGGGCTTTGGAGGTCGACAATCTTGTTGATGAACATGGTTTGGAGTTCTTTTTTGTGCTATGTTGGGATTGTGGCTTGCTTGCAATCAAGTCGTCTTTAGTAATCTTCACTGACCTGCTGAGGACATTGTTTGCTGGGTTTGTGTGCTTGTGAAAGATTTTGGTCAAGTGCATAATCAAGTGGAAGGGGTTTCCACAACCACACTATTATTCGTTGGTTGGTGCCAAGGGAGGGCTTCTACAAAGTGAATTTTGATGCTGCTGTTTTCTTGAACCAGAAATTGATTGGAGTCGGAGTGATTATTCGAGATCATGTAGCGAAGTGATTGCTTCATTGTCGGAAAAGATTTAGTGCTGGGGTGAGGCTGATTGCGCTGAGGCCCATGCATCGTTGCTATCACGCCCCACATTTTATTTCTCGGAATCCATTACCAAATTCATTAAGTTTATTCAATTTCAGAGATAACATGCGGAAACTCTTTACATCATTTGTAAGAATAAATAAAGATTCTCTCATCCAAAAATGCAACATGTACATAACTAAATAAATCGCCCGCAGGCTTACATCTTTAACAGCAAAAGAAATGGTTTAACCCTTTTTACATCAATGGCATTCCGCCTACAAATAAAAGGCCCCGTGGCCAATAGGTAAAGAAGATCCTTGATCTTGAAACACTTCTCGATGTTCACCTGAAAAAGGATTAGCAACGTGGGATGAACATAACGTCCAGTAGGGATCTCAACATGATCCTAAACAATAGCAACTTACAGATCGCTATGATCATGAATGCATCAAATCATATCATATACATAATGTGACGGTTTATACAGAAATATACTTATATAGGAACTTTTCTCAAAAACATTCTTTTCATTCAACAACATTAGCAATTTACTTGTCTTTCTTCATGTTACTCGTTTTCCCAAAATTCAAACAACAATGACAAGTTCCTGAAAACGATTCCGCAAGCCCATTATGTTTTCTTCCATTTTTCCAAACTTACACCTGATTTGCCTTTTCAAAACATGTTCACAAGTATTCAAAGTCTTTCACATTTTTCACAATCTCAACACAATACTTCCGTCCGTTTCCAACACATTCTTAACTATACAAATATGCCTTTAATACAAAAGGAAAACAATAAGCAATCAATAGCTACCTGCTTCAACAATTGAGGCAACATGGCCTTGTAGGACAATAATCATAATAACCCATGATATATCGAGATACACTGAGACAATAATGATGAATAAATTCTGTTCTATTTTCCTTAAGCAAGGTAAGTCAACGATACACCTTGCCATAACAAAATACCAAGTCAAGAATACATCATTTTCATAACAAAATTCCAATTCAAGGATATCATCTAAACATTTTAAAATGAGACTACAACTCATCAATTGAAGGATATAGTTCATTATCATCTAAACATTTTAAAATGAGACTACAACTCATATTATCAACACTTCAATCATAAACATCATTCATACACTTCCATTATCTTGCCATTTTACGGAACTACGTCCGAGGGAACCGGCATCCAAATATAAATAAGATTTCGAGACTTTCACCCTGGACACTCCGGCCAACTTAATTATCAATGGAGTCGATCCCCTATCTCCTCCCAAACAATATACATATGCAATGTATTTAAACATGTTGTCATATACAATGACCACTTCATTCACATATACAATGTATTTAAACATGTTGTCATATACAATGACCATTTCATTCACATATACAATGTTTTAATCCAACCGTCATATTCAATGACAAATTCCAATAGATCAGTTTCAATTCACCTAATCATCATGCAGTTTCTACAACAATCATGGTTATTCTCCACCGATAGCCCAAGAACAAAACCTCTAAATAAATGTATTACATACACGTAAAACAATAATCCAATTCTCACAAGACTTTTGGTCCAGTAACAATAATATTATGTAAAGTGTGGGGATGTATTTTCTGAGTACCAACACGTGGCCAAGGTGACGCCGACGTGTCAGCCGAGGTGCCACATGTCTTGGTCATGACGTCGAGGTGATCTCAGCAAGGCCGAGGTTATCTTCGAAGATATCAGAATTCGAGATAAGCGGATAAGGCACAAGAGTCCTAGATGATGAGGGGACTCAGTCTGGATAAAGGTAAAGCTCTTAGGGAGTTTGTCTCTATTTATTGAAGAGTCTTAGATAAGCATTGAGCTAAAGTCCATTGAAGCCAGGCTTCTGTTGGGACAAGGATTGAGTTAACTACAAAAGAAAGGCACCCCCAATGGGTCTAAGGTACGCAATTTACATTCAGAACAGTGAGTTTAACAGTTGATTATCTTTGAGAGATATACTGACTTGATCGTCGGAGTGCCCCCGGGTGGACTAACCACTGCCGGAATCTTCTCTTTCTGTTGCAGGTCAGCCAGGTGTCATCTATTCTGCCAGTACTCTCCAGCTGAATACTGAGTTAGTAGTGTGGTCGGAAAATCACTCACACAATTTGGTGTCGTCTGTGGGAAAGAAAGGAGAATAAATAGCCAGCAACAGACAGAAGGAAAAGATTGGGAACGACACTGCTGCTGGGAGTGACAGACTTATTGACCTTGACGTCGAAGGAGACAACCGCAATACAGAAACTCGTGACCAGAATCACAGCAACAAAGATGTTGGCCAGGATGGCGATGTACCAAAAAAGCCAGATCGAAGTGGGTACTACAAAGAGAATGACCTCCAGGTATGGAAGGGTAGATGCCTGCGGAGGGACGAAGAGGTTAAAGAGATGGCGAACAAGTTGGCGGACCTACAATCGGTCGTCAACTTCATGATGCAAAACAATGTCATGCAGCCACCATTCCCACTGCATGACACGAGATTCCAGCGGCCAATGCCTAGAAGGGAGGACAAAAAACTATCCCAATAGCCCCACAGCACCCCAGAAGCGAAGACATTCTCACCGACCTTCAAGGGAGGTCGGGCGTGGAGAACCAGGAAGGGAAGAGTCCCGAAGGACACATCGCACCAAGGAGGCAGACCCCAGAGAACATCGGCATGTTCAGAAGCAGGAGTTGTGCTTCAACGTGACCAATGGAGAAAGATCAAAAAGGGCTCACAACGAAGCCAAAAGCAATGCACCTAAGAGACTGAAATCGGGAGATAGTCGAGCTCCTGGGCGGAGCAAAGAGGACTTAAGAGATTACCTCAAGAGGAAGCAAGATCATGCCGAGGTAACCTCAACTATTAAACTGAGAACACCATTCTCGGTAGAGCTAGACAAGGTTGAGGTCCCGAAGAGATTCAGTATGCCGAGGTTCCAGATATACAATGGGAAATTGGACCCCAACTTTCACGTCGAATTATACCTGAACGCGATGGCGTTGAACACTGGGAATGAGCCATTGCTCTGCAAAGTGTTTCCCTCATCCTTCAGGGAGATTGCATCATATTGGTTCCACAAACTACCAAAGGGAAGCGTGAAGACTTGGGAAGGCCTGGCCAAGATATTTGTGGCCAGGTTCGTGACAAACAAGCTGCAGCCATTGAGGGTGGACGCATTGATGGCTCTGAAGATCAGTAAAGATGAAGGCCTTAGGGCCTATGCAAAAAGATACTATGAGGTGTTCAACCGAATACCAGAGTGTAATTAAGAGGTGGCGGTCGTATCTTTCAAAAACGGCCTAAAAGACGACTGTCCACTACGAAAGTCTTTGGCAAAGACATTGCCAAAAAGCATAGAAGAGCTCATGGCGAGAATCGAGCAGTATGCCAGAGCCGAGGAAGACACGCCGGGGACTAAGGAGACAAAGCAAGAGAAAGGAAACGGCTCGCCGAAGCGAGGCTGAGGTAACAATGGATCGGGCAAGCAAGAGACAGAACTGAGGGCTACACAGGCAGTGACAATTGTGTTCCGAATCCCAATTCACAGAGTCCTGGATCGAATTCAGAATCAACCCTATTTCAGAACACCAGCGAGGGTACCAGGAGAATTTATGGGATGAAACCTTGGTAGGCATTGTGCCTACCACAATGAAGATGGGCATATGACTCAGGGCTGCAGAGCCCTGAAAGCACACTTGGAAGACCTGGTGAGGCAAGGCCATCTGAGAGACCTTGTCGATGAAGCCAGGACAAGAGAAGAGCAGGCAAAATTGCCTCAGGCACCAGTGGCTCTGCCTCCCCCAGCACAGTAACCTCAAGTAGGAGAACCTCGGGTAATTAATGTAATTCACTTGAAGGTCAAAGAAAATGAAATAAGGGGAGAGACTCAGAGGGTAAAGCACCTGCAACATGTTTACCAAGTCGGGGACAAGAGACATCGGGTAGAGGAGTGCCAGGGGCCAGTAGTGTCCTTTACAGAAGCCAACCTTGAGATGGTGCAGCATCTACATAACGATGCCTTGGTAGTATCCCTCCAGGTTGAGGAATGCCAAGTGAAGTGTATCTTGATTGACCAAGGTAGCTCTTGTGACATCATGTATGTCAGATGTTACAAGGAGCTGGGCCTTCACCCAGACGATATGGAACAATCTAACGGCCCAATGGTCGGGTTCAATGGAACGCCGACATGGCCACTAGGCGCAGTAAGCTTAGATGTGCAGGCTGGCACGAAGAAGGTAACAACAGAATTCACTGTAATTGACACACCCTCCCCTTACAACATCATTTCGGGAAGGCCATGGTTGTATGCAATGGGGGCTGTTCCCTCAACATTGTATCAACTATTGCGGTTCCTAACAGAGCATGGGATTGAGGAGGTCAGAAGAGATCAACTGCAGGCAAAGAATTGCTCCATGGCAGCAATGAAATCCACCTACAGCATTCGAGAACCAGAGAAGGCAGAGATTGAAGACGAGGACGTGGAGGTCCTAGAGGATGTCGGTAAGGAGCCAGCCGAGAAGAGTGAAAAAGTACTGAAGAAAATCCTTGTCCAGGAGGGGGATGAAGAACGCTTCTTTCTTCTTGACTCGGGCTTAGCCGAAGAAGAGGAAAAAGAGTTGGAAGCTTTTTTAAGAGCAAACATTGAGGTGTTCGCTTGGACGCCTTACGAAATGCCTGGCATTGACCCCGAGGTCACTTGCCATAAACTAAACGTTGACAGGTCGGCCAAACCCGTAATCCAACGAGCAAGAAGACCGACGTTGATGTACGTCAAAGCAGTAGAGGAGGAAGTAGACAGACTACTGGAAGCCAGGGCTATTCGTGAGGTAAATTACCCGACATGGCTATCGAACACAGTAGTGGTGAAGAAAAATAATGGTAAATGGAGGGTCTGCGTGGACTTTACCAGCCTGAACAAGGCCTGTCCCAAAGACAATTTTCCTTTACCCAAGATTGACCAGCTGGTAGACGCCACTTCGGGGCATGGAAGGATGAGCTTCCTGGATGCATACAGGGGGTACCATCAGATAGCCATGTACCCCCCAGATGAAGAGAAGACTGCGTTTATCACTCCCAAAGGGCTGTACTGCTACAAGGTGATGCCTTTTGGGTTGAAAAACGCAGGAGCAACTTACCAAAGGTTGGTAACCAAGATGTTCAGACACCTGATTGGCCGAACGGTGGAAGTTTACATCGACGACATGGTCGTGAAAACCAAGGAACCAGAAGGTCATCTGGCTGACCTCAAAGTAGTCTTTGAAATCCTTAAAGCATATCGGCTCCGACTCAATTCATCAAAGTGCGCATTTGGAGTTGGATCTGGTAAGTTTTTGGGATACCTAGTGACAAGAAGGAGTATTGAGGCTAGCTCATATCAGATCAGGGCCATCCTGGATTTAAAGAGCCCGACGTCGGCAAAATAGGTACAAATGCTAACCGGAAGGGCCGCAGCACTGAATAGGTTCATCAGCAGAAGCTCAGACAAGTGCAGACCTTTCTTTAACTTAGTAAAGAAAGTCACAGACTTCCTGTGGACCGAAGAATGCGAAGCCGCCTTGACCGACCTAAAGAAGTATCTGACCACAGCCCTAGTTCTTACAAATCCAGAACCTGGAGAGGAGCTGCTTTTATACTTAGCAGTTTCAGAACATGCGATAAGCGCAGTAATAGTTCGAGAAGAAAAAGGGGAACAAAGGGCTGTTTACTATGTAAGCAAAACCCTGGCCGATGCAGAAATGAGGTATCTACCCTTAGAGAAATTGGCACTGGCCTTAGTAATGGCTTCAAAGAAGCTGAACCATTACTTCCAGGCCCATAAAATTGTGGTGCTAACTGAACACCCCTTGAAGTCCTTGCTACAACAAGGAGACTTGACAGAAAGAATAGCCAGATGGGCAGTCGCCTGAGGCCAGTATGACCTGGAGTACAGACCCAGAATGGCAATCAAAGGCTAAGTTTTGGCCGACTTCGTGGCAGAGTTCACACCAGAATGCATTGAACATCGGGCTCCGTTGAGCCAAGGTGAACGATTTCCAAACAAGCAAGGAGGAACCCAACCAAAGGCGAAAGAACAAAGGAAAGAGGAAAAACTCAAACCCTGTAGCATTTACATCGGCGACTCCTTTCGACTGTTCGTTGATGGGAGTTCAAACCAACAGGAAGCAGGGGCAGGAGTAGTACTGATATCTCCAGATGGGCAGATAATAGAACAATCGATTCGTTTGGGGTTCAAGGCCTCAAACAATGAAGCACAGTATGAAGCACTCATTGCAGGACTGAAACTGGCAGCAGCAGTACAAGCAGATGAGGTAATAGTCTTTTGTGACTCACAACTCATAGTTAACCAGACAACAGGAGAGTTTATAGCCCGAGATGAAAAGATGTCGGCCTACGCAAAGGAAGTCATCAGGTTGTCAGCCTTGTTTCAGAACTGCCGACTACTTCAGGTAAGCCGAGATGATAACAGTCACGCCGATGCATTGGCCAACCTAGCTAGCGCAGTACAACCTGGAAAAGCAAGGACAATAATGGTCGACTACTTGTCGGGCCTGAGCATCGAACCACAGAGCATGAAGCAATGTGTGTGGACATGGGACCAAGCTGAATGGATGCAATTACTGCATACCTAAAAGAAGGAAAGCTGCCAGATGACCACAAGGAGGCACACAAGATCAGATTGAAGTCGGCAAGATTCAGTCTGACAGCAGAAGGACATCTCTACAGAAGATTCTTCACTGGACCCCTGTTGAGGTGTGTACATCCTTCACAAGTTGAAGATTTTTTATATGAAATACATGAAGGAATTTGCGGAAGCCACCACGCTGGGGGCAGATCACTAGCTCATAGGGCCATTACCTAGGGGTATTGGTGGCCCTACATGCAGAAAAATGCAGAGGCCTATGTCAAGAAGTGTGAAAAGTGCTAAAGGTTTGCACCTCTGATACACCAACCAGCAGCAGACCTGAACCCAGTATCCAATCCCTGGCCGTTTGCCCAATGGGGAATGGATCTTGTCAGACAACTGCCCCAAGCAACTGGGCAAAGGAAGTACCTGCTGGTAGCAACAGATTACTTCACCAAGTGGATAGAAGCTGAGCCCTTAGCCAAGATCCGAGATGTGGACGTAAGGAGCTTCATATGGAAGAACATAATCACAAGATTTGGGATCCCAAGAGCAATAGTCGTAGACAACGGAACACAATTTGACAGTAAGCTAATCAAGAGCTTCTGTGCAAAGTTCAAGATCAAGAACTACTTTTCAACCCCAAGCTTTCCTTAAAGCAATGGACAAGCAGAAGCATCCAACAAAGTTATCTTGGATGGGATAAATTAGAGGCTGCAGGCAGCAAAAGGAAAGTGGGTGGATGAATTACCAAGCGTGCTCTGGGCATATCGGACTACACCGAGAAGATCAACGGGGGAATCCCCCTTTGCCATGGCTTATGGCACGGAAGCTGTCATTCCACTGGAAGTCGGCATCCCTGGGATCAGAACCCAGGGAGTAGAGAACAGGACTAATGATGTACTCCTAGCTTGAGATCTGGAACTACTAGAGGAAAGAAGGGAGAGAGCTGCAATTCAACTGGCAGGATATCAGCAGCAACTTGCCAGAGCCTATAAATAAAAGGTCAATCCAAGGGAGTTTCAAATTCGTGACCTCGTCCTGAGGAAAGTCGTCGGCAACAAGAAGGATCCCAGAGAGGGGAAGCATGGCCCAAATTGGAAAGGACCTTACAGAATCATCTCGGTATTGGGCAATGGGGCATATCGGCTTGAAGATAATGAGGGCAAAGAATTGCCAAGGCCTTGGAACACTTGCAATTTGAAATTTGAAATTTTCCTATCATTAGAATTTTTTGTCATTTTGCCGAAGTAAATAAATAAAATTTTTAGCTTGTTTATATAAGATTTTGACTGATAAAGATACATAACGTTGTTTCTGGAATACATGTATACTGAGAACCCAAATGGAACATAGGTTCACATCAGGGGGCAAAGAGAAGAAAAATGGGTTTAATACTTGTTGAAACTTAAGAAAAGTTTACAAGTTCAAGTTAAACCGAGATGATGTTTAACACTTGTTGAAACTTGAGAAAAGTTTACAAGTTGAAGTTAAACCGAGATGATGTTTACCACTTGTTGAAACCTGAGAAAAGTTTACAAGTTAAAGTTAAACCGAGATGATGTTAAACACTTGTTGAAATTTGAGAAAAATTTACAAGTTAAAACCAAGGGAGTATTAAGCTAAGTACTTATGTTCCTGCCGATGTAAACTAAGGTGTTTCACCCCGAGAAGGTTGCACAAGACTACGGTGCATCTTGAAGACACAAAATTATTCTAAGTATGAAAGTCATACAAGAAGCAATAAAGGGAAAACAAACATACAAACAGTCAAGAAAGAAGGAAGTTGTATTCATTAAAAGGCACGTCGGCCATATGAAGAGCTTACATTGTCTCAAAAACAAAGAAGTACAAAGTGTAAAAAAAACAGAGGAAAAAGACATCAAAACTAAGATTCCTCAGCATCAGTAGCAGGCTGGGTCTGGATCTCGGAAGACTGCTGGGAAGACATCTCGGCCACCTTCTTGGCCGCAAGCTCAGCATCAATCTCTTGAAGGGTCTGATCAAGGCTCTTGTTGGCGAGAGACACGTCCAATGATGCCTGCTCAGGGGTAGCTTCCTTGGGAACCTCCTGAACCTCCTTATCTTGAGTCAAGTCTAGGACTTGCTCATTTTGAGGAGGAGACTTGGCCCCAGCAACGTCTTTTGACTTCCTCACCAAAACCTCCTCCTCGGACTCAGAGTCGTCGGCGGCGGATTGGCTTGGAGTTGGGGGGAATGGCAGAGGAAGGACATTGGCATTCCTGAGGGGGGAGTCCTTGGGGACATCAAGCCTTTTCAGCAAAGTCATCCAGCCAAGGGTGAAGCCCTTGTTGGATGCCTGCTTCACCTGCTTTTCATAGTCTACTATAACGTCGGCCACCCCCTCAGCATATGCCCTCTCATCGGCTGCCTTGACTTCGGCCTCTTTGGTGGCCAGGGCATCTTGAAGCTCCTTTTGGGCCTCGGCCATCTTGTCCTCGACCTCTTTCAGCTGGGCTTGAAGGACTTTGTTTATCACCTCAGCAGCACCAACCTTTTCTTCGGCATCGTCCTTGGCTTTAATGGCGACCTCGGCCTGATCCTCCAGAGTCTTCATCTTTGACTGCAAGTTTTTATTAGTCTTCTGCAGACTAGAGACCTCCCTCTTTTTTTTAGCCAACGCCTGCCCTACCTCAAAGGATTGCACTGAGAAGGAGTGGGCATGCTGGATTGCCTGAGAAAAGAATATAACAAAGCAGAAGTTATTACAAAATTTTCCAAGGTATAAAAAAGAGAAAGCAAGAAAAAATTACCAAATAAAGACACTTACTTGAACAGAGCGCTGGAGCATCAGAGCATAGTTTTCATATTCGCTCAGCTCGACGTTTCGGTCGAGATCGCCGGGAAGAAGCAGAGCGATACTAAGGGCAACGCCGACGTTAATATCTTCAGCACTATCACTAGCCCTAACTGGTTTATCCTCCAATGTGATTTTGGAGGCCCAGAGGGCATCGTGCTTTTGAGACCCCGAGGTCGTTGCAGAAGATGACCTCAGCCTTTTTGATCCGGTGGATTTGGATGGGTGTGTTTCAGCAGACCTCTTCTCAAGGACAGAGGCAGCCTTCTCACTCTTAGCCAATTTGGAAATTGGCAAGGTGTCCTCAGTATCAACTTGAGTCACCTTTGCCTTTGGCTGAGCCTTTTTGATTCTTTTTTGCTTCGGTGGGGGCTGGGTTTGTGTTGGTTGAGTGTCAATGTCAGAAGGGATGCTGGCTAAGAGGTCTTTTGCGACAGCTTTCTGGCGGCCCATTTCGGAAGAAAAAACAGTTCGTTGCCGACGTTGTCGCTGAGATGGTGGGATCAGGTATGGAGCCGAGGTTGACGGCTGCTCAGCTGGATCAGAGGTTGATCCTTGGTCTGCAAGAGATGTGGACGCGACTTGTGGAGTTGTGGCAGAAGGTGGAGAAAGGCTTTTTTTCTTCTTTTTTGGGACGTCGGGAAGAGCTGACTTATAAGTGGGGATGAAGTTGAGAAGCAGAGGGGCCTTCCACTTATGGACTGGCAAATTCAGTAGTTTCTTCAAGTCTTTGCTAGGAAAGAAAGACTGACGAAAGCCCTTTGGTGGCTTAGGAAGAGCTGCAAGAAAGACAGGCATTAGAAACGAAGAAAGTATTGAAGACTTTAAAAAACAAGTTAGTATGAACACAGGGCTCTTACCATTGCCCTGTACAAAAACTGAACGAGGAAGAGGGTAGAGATGGAGGTCCTCGTCTGGAGCAAACTCCCAGTTCCCTGAGGTAATGAAGTAATCGTCTCCAGCTCCCTTGTTGGAGTCTGGGAGGTCGGCTACGATTTTATACTCTGTGGACCTCGGCTTAAGGTAGTAAACATAGCCCGTATCTTTTTTGAGGCCACACATGGTATAGCAATATTGGATGTCGGTTAAGGTAATCCTAGCGTTTTCTTGTTTGGCTAAGGCTATGATACCATGAATGACTTGATAGGAATTGGTGGCGAGTTGTATCAGGTTCAACTTATAGTAGTGTAGTATCTCGCGAAAAAGGGTATTGAGTGGGAGCCGAAGTCCGCACTCAATGAAGGCTACCACAGGGAAGGGCATAGAATCAATTGTAGGCATGATAGAGTCGTCCTCCCCAGCCAACCTCAGATGGACGTCGGCAGGGATGGAAAACTCTCACCTAAAGTATTCTAATTTTGTCGGGGTGTCTACCCTATGCTTCCACATACCCATGGCGTCGGCTTAAATGGAGGTATCGGATTTCTGGAAGAAGTATCTTTGGAGGGTTTAAAGGACCTCGGCTAAAAACCTAAAAATATACTATGGTAAGGGTTTGTACGGATCTAGAAGGACTCGTTTCAGTTTTTCCTAAAATTTGTGGGTTCTACAAATAAAACCCAAAACCTAAGTCTGTGGGAACAAAGATTGAAGGCAGGAATCTGGAAAAGACACAGAAAACAAGAACGTGTTTCAGAATAAAGAACAAGGGTGAACTACCAAGAACACTGTGACAGAGTGTGTGAAAGGGTACAAGGCCAAGAACAATGGCAAAAACAGAAAAGTTGTGAGCAGTGCGAGTATTCAAGACATCGGCAAAGAGCAAAATCGTGAAATAAACAAGCTCAGATGCATGATTCATGAATCAGATGTTTAAGTAAAACAGCAATGGCGACTAATGATGAAGCAAAATTTCTTGAAGAACAACAAGAAATAAGATGTCACGACCCAAACCCGGCCCTATGGGTTTAGCACCGTAACTGGCCAGTAATCCGTGATTACCAAAGGCCTGCTTAACAATCATACAATATAACAGAGTTCAGGGCCTGGCGGAAGCCAAAACAATAAATGAATAGTGTCCAATGAGCTGTGACAATCTGTATGCCAAAAAGTTTTTCATTCACATGTACATAAAACAGTACAGTACAATACGGCATACTTATATATATACATCCATAACAGTCGGTAAAAACAGGGACTTAACCCCTAGGACAGTACAGTAAACAGTAACAGTCTATACAATAGTCCCACAACAGTACAAAACAGTGAGACAGTCAGGGGAAATACAAAAGACCCCAAAGCCATAGCATGGCAACACGGAACCTCGCAATGAGGCACATAGGCTGGCTTGACAAAACTGGGGACCAATCCCACGCTCCTAGCTCCGGTCGGGCTGCTGAGAACCTACATATATATATAAACAGTGAGCTAAAGCCCAGTGAATAACATAATGTGTAAAGAGGTTATGAATGAATGTCCTTACAGTAATGAAATCAATTCATTTAGCAGTATTTCAATCTTTCAATATTTCAATCAATCAGTATTTCGATCAATCAGTATTTCAATCAATCAGTCATATGTGGTACATCCATTAGCCTATAAACAATAGGTCCAAAGGACCGGGCCTTAACAGACCCAACAATAGTGATGGCCATCAATCAATAACGATATGGTTCCACGAGGAAACCGACAGAGCTCTGTATCAGTCAATAACAATGGGTGCTAAGGATGCCACAATACAATTCGAAATACAGGACATACATTCATTCAATAAACAACATCAGTTCAATAAACATTTCAGTTCAGTATTCAAAAGATAACCATTTTGAACATATCTTTACACAGTCTGTTACTCACAGAGATTGGGCTATTAGCAGCTAGAGCGTGTCCCCGAGAGCCAACCCTAAACAATTAACAGAATAGAACACACACTAAGTTTACAGTTGGAAGGATGATGATTAAATCCCTAAATTTCCTCGGTGTGGTTCTATGTCTAAATCCTCATTAAGATGTCTTAAACTAGGCCTAAGAATGCCTAGGATGAGATGAGGATGCAAAAATACACTTGGAAGGCATTTTTCAAAAGTTGCTGAAAATAAGAGCTTCGCTCGAGCGAGCCTTCCTTCGCTCGAGCGAGCTTCCAAAATCAAAGGCTTCGCTCGAGCGAGAAATCCTTCGCTCGAGCGATCTGCATGAACAGTGAAAGTACTGGTTGCTCAATTTTTACGCGCGATGGTCGCTCGATGCTCGCTCGAGCGAGCTTGCAAAACCAAAGGGCTCGCTCGAGCGAGGAATCCTTCGCTCGAGCGAGGAAGCAAAATCTGGAATTTCCAGATTTGTCTCCCAAGTTCGAACCAAGCATTCAACCATCCAAAACTCAACCTCTTGGGCCCAAAATCTGGGAAAACACTTTAAACTCAATATACTACAAGTTTTAAAAGCTAATTTGCACATGCAAGGCCCAAGAGTTGGTCAATTAAAGCCAATTTTCAAACCATTTTCTAGAACAATTAGTAAACATGTAATGCATGAGTTTTTAAACCAAATCAATCTTCAAATCTTGCTCCAAGGAGCTCAATAGTTGGCAAATGAAATGAAAACATGGGCTTAATATGAATATGAGCTTGCATGTACCAATGGACCATGAATTCAACCTCAAGAATCAACAAATTCAAACATGCATGCAAGAATGGAGCTCTAACTCAACAATTATGAACAAATTCATGTCTTAGCTCTCTAATTAAACATGGAGCATGCAAGAATAAACCTTAAGGACAACAATGAGAGGTCCAATTACCTTACTAAGTCTTCAATTTAGAGCCTAGGAGATCAACTTATGCAACTACACTTCGATCTTCAAGTTCTTCTAGCAATTTTAACAATTTGAGCTAAATTCTCCCAAGATGGACTCTCTCTCTACCTATCCTCTTGTTTTGGTCGGCTAGATACAAGAATGAGGCTGATCAAGATGTTGGTCTAAGTGTATAGGCTCTAATAAGAGGAATAAACAATAGTCCACTCTAATGGCAATTTGGTAAATAGGTTGAATTTGGCAATTAATCGATTTAAATCTAGTTTAATCATTCCTAATAAATTTTCAGGTAAATATATCATAAAATCACAAATATTCTCATGATTACAAAACCCTAAACGGTTCCTAATTCGGCCGCCGATAAGGCCTTCAATTAGCAATTTAAACACACAAATTCAAACAGGCAATCAATCAGATGCAATGTGCAATTCAATAATTAAACTTATTCAATTTCAATTCCAATTTCAATCGGTCTATTCAGTACTTCAATTAATTCAATGATCAATCGTTATCAATTCAATTTAGCGATAATCAGTATATAATTCGGTAATCAATAACGAGGGTCGTTACATAAGACTAGAAGAAACAGTGGCCTACCAGAAAGAGGGAAGCCGGAATGGGGATTGCCGAAGTCTGACGACGGTTGCAAAAGCAAAAGATCGGTGAAAATCACGCCGAAAGGGGTGAACGGAGCAAGTTACAGAGCTTTAGAAGCTTGAACAATGGAGGATCTTGAAGGGAAAAAGTTAGAAAGAGAAAAGAGCTTCAGAAGCAAAAGTGAAAAGTGAAAAGACGGGGGAAAGAAACGAGTTTTGTCAAAAACTTGAAACGGCGGCAAAAGGGCAATTAATGCGCCTGGAACAACGAATACGTCAGACGGCGCATACAGGCGCAAGACGACTTACAAGCGTGTATAGTATACGATCCAGTAAAGGGAAGACACATGGCTGAAACAGTTGAGTTATTTTGCATGACAACTCATACGCGTGAAGGAGATCTTAGGATCTTTAATCTTTAAAGAGACATGTCGGCTTATATGATGATCTCGACTGAAACACTTTAAAACCGATGTATTGGCAGTTCTAATATAGGTTCTATCACTTCAGAATGCCAAGGTAATAGAACCTAGGGGGCAGTTGTGGGGATGTATTTTCTGAGTACCAACACGTGGCCAAGGTGACGCTGACATGTCATCCGAGGTGCCATGTGTCTTGGTCATGACGCCGAGGTGATCTCAGCAAGGCCGAGGTTATCTCCGAAGATATCGGAATCCGAGATAAGCAGATAAAGCACAAGAGTCCTAGATGATGAGAGGACTCAGCCTGGATAAAGATAAAGCTCTTAGGGAGTTTGTCTCTATCTATTGAAGAGTCCTGGATAAGCATTGAGCTAAAGTCCATTGAAGCCAGGCTTCTGTTGGGACAAGGATTGAGTTAATTATAAAAGAAAAGCACCCCCAATGGGTCTAAGGTACGCAATTTACATTCAGAACAGTGAGTTTAACAGTTGATTATCTTTGAGAGATATACTGACTTGATCGTCGGAGTGCCCCCGGGTGGACGAACCACCGCCGTAATCTTCTCTTTCTGTTGCAAGTCAGCCGGTGTCATCTATTCTGCCAGTACTCTCCAGCTGAATACTGAGTTGGCAATGTGGTCAGAAAATCACTCACACATAAAGGTTCCAACATCCAACCTCCAGTTCATTATCAATTCAAAAGGGCGATGATTTCATTTTCTTTCAAAAGACTACCTTTCTTTATTTTTCCAATCCACACAACTCCAACCATTTCTAAGAATTCATTCTCGTTATTTTACAAAACCCAAACCAAATTCATTCTCTTTATTTTACAAAACCAATTCCAGTGGTATTAAATCCATAACTCAACTCAACTTCATGTGATTAGTTTAAAACAAAACCAACTCCGTGGTTACTTCTCCTTTTATTTTCTTTGGATATAAACATAATCATACAACCCAGATTAGCAAATTATATAAGGATTATTCAACTTCTTTTAAAAATCCATTATATCAATATCATTAAATTAGGGCTTTTCTCCCTCTCTACACAAACATAATAAATCATTTTCCCAAATAACCCAACAACAAACAACTTTACAACTCCAATCACAAATTACCAAATCATAGATCCCCTTTTTAACAATTAACAAATTATCAATTCATTATATTTAAACATAACCAACCCCACACAATTTAATGTTCATATCATAAGACCCAATTAAATCTAAACAACCACCAAGTCCACAAAACTTCAACATCAACACCAAATCTTAGATCCTTTATCATGATTTTTGGAAAAATCCATAACAACATGGTTTTTATGCAATAAAGACTACCACATGTCTGTCTATAAAAGTGGTATTGAAAAAGATCAAAGAAATCCCTACCTCAAGCTTAGAAGAGGAGCAAGGAAGAAGAGCCCAAAAGTCACTAGTGACGAAACCACAAACCGCTCAAATCAAAAGGAAGCCCTCGACAAGTTCTACAATGTATCTCAAAGGAGCAAGGTGAGGAGAGGTCTCCAAGAAAGTAGATCTAAGGATCTAAGGATGAAAAAGTGCCTTTTTGAGAGAGAGAATATGTTCACGGTTTAGAGGGAGAAAAGAGAAGAAGAAATAAAGAAAAGGGTTAAGTGGAAGCCTATTTATAGTACTAGGTCAAAATAGAAATAAGCCCCAAAGTCAACCCAAAAGATCAAGTCAAAATCCCCAAAAAGTAAGGCCCAAACCGGACTGAAAAATCTGAAAAAAGTTGCAGGTGTCGACCCTTACAGCAGAGGTGTCAACCCTTAAGAAGAAAGCTGGAACACTTTGATTGACTGCACAGCAGGTGTCGACCCTTCCCCAGGCTGGTGTCGACACCAAAATGCAGTGAGCAATTTCAGAACAAGGGTCGACCCTTCCCAGACTGGTGTTGACCCTTGTGGTCAACTAAAAGAGAAGGTGTCGACACCACCAAGACCGGTGTCGACTCCAGAACATGATTTTCAAGTTCCCAAACAACTTTTCAACGTAAACAAACGTGAACGAGCAATCCCAACAAGTTTAAATAAATTTTCACTCATCCAAAACCAAGATACAACAAGACCAAAGATTTCCAAAACTTAATAAATGGTTCAAATACACTTCCCAAAAGTTTAAAAAGGGTACAAGTACTACAGTTGCGAGCTACAAATTTTGCCATCAAAATTGGGACTCTGATATCCACCTTGAAGGCAATTCACTCGTCACTCGGCACTATTAAGGCCCTTCAGATGGGAGAGTTCTTCCTTTCCCCCATGGCCGTCTGTTACAGCAAACTGTTGAATTGTGTCGGAGCTTTCAACGTCTCTGTACAGATTGTGTCTGGGAACAAAGAATGATTGTATGCATTGAAGAGGTTCCGCCAAATTTGTCCGCTTTAATTCTTTCTGAATATTTGTAACCTGCCTCATGGCTTTTCCCATCTAAAAAAAAACTATTAACAATATCAACTTATCCCATTTGTTATGAACTACATTTTGATCTATTCAACTATAAAAATATTTCACCTTTCATCCCTTTTAGACCCTCTATAGAAGGAAGACATGATTTTTATGCTTGAGAAGGTCAATATTTATGGAATCTTGATATAATTAGCCATAATTTTTAATAAATGTGTTTACTGTCAAGATCTCATCTCGAATAAATTAGATAGTTGTGTTTTTTTCATGATAAATTAAATGTAGTTGTCAGCATATAATCTGATGACCTATGTTGCATAAAAAAAGTAGGGAAAAATTACAAAAATAAAATAAAAATTTAGAGTTTGAACTTTATAATATATATATATATTTTGTATTTTTAATTTTGTTACTTTAAATTCTAATATTTTGATTTCTTTTCAATTTAAACTATTCGTCTATTTTTATTAAATAAAATTATCTAAAAAAAATGTATTTTAGCATTTTGGTGATGTCTCTTACATTTATTTTAGTATTTTGGTTATGTCTCTCCCATAAATGTAGACAAGTTTATGTCAAATCATATGAGTTCTCTATGTAAAATTTTCACTTTGGTAAGGGCATGATGAGTATGTTCCATTGGCGTTGGAAAATGTAAAATAAATCCAACATTTGTGTTTTGATAATATAAAATTTTTTAAAATTGAAAAGAAAACTCTACAATTTTGAACTTCAAACACATCTCATATTATATAGGTAAATTTTATAATACACATATCAAAAAAAGTGTGTATCACAATTATGACTTTTATAATGTTTGGTTATAACAACGTGGTGTTGATTATAATTTAGCTATGACTGAAGAGTGTTTGGTTACGACTCTTGTTTATGGCTTATTGTTTATTATGACTTATTATGACTGTTATTTAGTTATGAATGAAGAGGTTTTTAGTTATGCTTTAAGTGGTGCTTAGTTATATAACTCATTGTGATCTTTTTAGTTATGATTGTAAATGATTTGATTATGATACTTTGTGCCACAAAGTGTTATAACGTGTAGATGGTACACTTATTTTAAGATATGTGTATGGTAGAAGGACCTATATATATATAAAATAAATAAAATTTATAGGGCATAGTAATAATTTTTTGCAGTAGGTCGTCTCCAGCTATTGGAGTGGACGGCGCTGTTTGGGTTTATGAGATCTACCATGGGCCATATTTCAATTATTTGAATTGTTCATGTTTTAAGTCACTTTCTGTAGATCATTCAAATAAAAAATCAAGTCGATTCGATACCTTCAATTACATAATTTTATAACATTTATTTTTAAAAAAATGAAAGACGAATAATTTTAAAAATAAATTGTATATTATTTTAAAAATAAATATGATAAAATTATAGATCTACCTAATAAATAGTTTTAAGAGGAAATATATATATATTTTTGGAAATATTATTTTGCCTCCCAAACTTTCACACGTTTTTCAATTTGACCCCAGACTTCAATTAATATCAATTTTACACCCAAACTTTTGAAATTTTGATCAATTGGACCCCTACCGTCACATTCCAACTATAATTGGACGGAATGTGCTGATGTGGAAATTCATTTGAAATTGCATGTTACACTCCAAACTATACCTTAAAAATCAATTTTCTCCCCAAATATAAAAAAATTAAATTTAAATATTTAATAAATAATTTTTTTTTATCTCAATAATGAAAAAATTAAATTTTAAATAATATATACTTTGAAAAAAATAATAAAAGATATAAAAATTCTCGTTCAAAATTATCTTGAGACTATGAAACATGGATAATTCAACAAATATGTCATACCTATACCAGGTACTACCGACATATGATTTTTCTGCATACGTACCGGGTACACAAAACGCATACTCAAAATTTTCATTCTTAATTTTTGGCGTACCCAGATATATCTAGTATATACCCAAGCTGTGTCATACTTCAGTCAAAATAATATTTTCTTCTACCAAAAAGATAAAATTCTTTTTACTAAACTTCTTTTTCATTTTTAGTTTTGTATTTAGTATGTTTTTAAAATTAAGTTATGATTTGTAAATTATTTAATAAAATAATATTTAATTTTGGTTTATCTTATACCTGTATTTTTGGCATTAAATGTCAATTGTATATTGGATTTAACAAATTAAACCATTTAATCAATTTTTGTATTATTCCAAATTAAAAACAAATAATTTTTTATAAGCGTATTAAGTCGTATATGTACTCGTATCCTATTTTTTTTTAGATTTTACTATATCGACGTATTTATATCGTACCAATATCAGTATTCATACCTATACTTGTCCTTCATAGGTCTGATATTATCTCGAGTCAATTCTGAAGTAAATTGTCAAATTACCAATAATAAATACATATAAGAAAATCATGCATCATCAAAACTATTTCATTACTTTTTTTTTCTTCAAAAACTATTTAATTTGATTTTTTTTTAAAATAACAAAATTAAGTCTTATATTTTTCACACAAAAATATCAAATATCAATACTTGCCATTTGATAAAAGAATTTCTAAATTGAAAACAAATTAAAAACACAATAGAATATCTAAACTCTTTTTCAATTGAAAACACAAACATAATATCTAAACAAATTAAAAGCACAAAGTCTTACAAATTAATAGAGATGCTCGCGGTTTGACGGTTCAGTTGCGGCTAAAGAACCTCAAATCCTCCATTCGTCCAAAACTAAGCGAATTGAAAAAAATCAATTCATAATCGTCCGCTCGTCATCACTCATCTATTAATTTGCTGCTTACCCCTACCATGAAGTGTATGTTTTGTTTCTTCTTGAGGTTTTATCAATAATTTTACTTATCATGAAATTTTAATTAGAATGTTAGTTGGAAAATAACATGTAAATGTAAATTTAAAATGAATCTTTTTTATATATCTAAATTTTTGTTTGATTATTTTATAGTTGCACAAGGCGGGAGAACGCTATGTTTGGATTGACTTTTTTAGTAATTTTTTTTTATTGATTTTCTTTGTTTTTTCTAAATTTTTAAAAAATGAAATTTCACACTTTTGCGTTCTAATCAACCAGACGAATCGGAAAATGTTTCAAAAATTAAAAACTTGAAAAAAAAAAGTCCAAAAAAGTAATTTTTTTTTTTTTTTTTGTCTTTAATGAACTTCTTTTGAATTTTTTTCTTAATTTTTAAATTTTAAAAAAAAAATTGACATAATTTAAAAAATATATATTTTTAAAAAATGTGACCTCCTTAAGAGCATCAGCCTCTCTACAATGGCTTTGAAGCTATGTAGAGAGCAAAAGCTGTAAATATGTGCTCCACCATACTCGCTATAGCCTTCATTCATTTTGCCTTTGTTACAATACCTTACTTGATGAATCGAGCCACTGTTCATATGTTAATCAGTTTTTTATTATATTTTCTGGAGCAAAGTTTGGTCAAAAAGCCATGATTGGTCGTTCTCCCGAATGTCCCGTGAGTGCTTGTAACAAAAGAAGTAAAATGCTCAAATTTGGCCTGACTGATCGATTGCCCGGTTGTCCAGTTGGTCGACTGCCTCCGGTGGGTTCAGCCTTGTGCTGCTGCTCAACAGCCTCGTCTTTCTCTATCATCCTCTCTCCTCCATTGAAGGTGTCTGTAACTTCAAGTTCTTCACCAAAATCATCATCATCATCATCATCATCACCATTATGTACAAGTTATTGTCTTGATCCTTTGGTTTTACTCATTGAATCTATTCATTGACAAAATACCAGGTAGTTCTAAATGAACCCAAAAATTACTTTGAACACCCCATATCATTTTGTGTGAAAATTTTACATAAAAATTATGATTGTATGGTATTATTTACAGAAAGAGTGTATGAATTGAAATATATCAATTAAATTTATTTTGAATGTGGACTACTTTATAAAATTTTTATTTTTTAAATACATTGCCAATCCATATCCGATGGAGAAATAGTATGCAAACAAAATCATATAAAATTCTTACAGTGTGAATGACTTTTTATAAATTCACGTGATAAGACTTTTGTTTTGAAATGGTAAAATAATAATTAGCTCAGCAAATACTTTATTTATACATTATAACTTTATTTTTCACACACAAATGTATATTGTGAAGTCGTGATTTGGTATGGTATTGACATTTTATGTCATTTTTATTCTCAAATTAGGTTCAAACAACCATATAATTTTCACATATATTAAACAAACAAACAAAAAACCTATAATTTAACTCTTTTCAATTTCCCACACACATCGACAACTAGTATACAAAGAATCATGGAGAAAACTAGCTTTCTCATTGCTGCTGTAATATTGTTGGTACTGAATCATTCAATTTCTTCCTTTGCTATAACCAACTTAACCATAGACCAATCTGCTCTTCTCTCCTTCAAATCCTACGTTACTTTAGACCCTTACAATGTCTTGGCTGATAATTGGTCCACCTCTACCTCAGTTTGCAACTGGGTTTGGGATCACCTGTGGTGTCCTCCACCAAAGGGTCACATCCCTGCATCTCACAGGCTCGCTCTCTCCCCACCTCAGCAACCACTCATTTCTATCTTTACTCGACATTAGTTTCAACTATTTCCACGGCCAAATCCCCGAGGACTTGTCTCGTTTGCATCGACTCAAACAAATCAATTTTGACTACAACAACTTTATTGGAGATTTGAATTCATATTCATGGTTTGGTAATTTACCAGAGCTTCAATACTTGCTTCTGCGTAGCTGTGTGAGTGATTTTCCGACCACACTGCCAACTCAGTATTCAGCTGGAGAGTACTGGCAGAATAGATGACACCTGGCTGACCTGCAACAGAAAGAGAAGATTCCGGCGGTGGTTCGTCCACCCGGGGGCACTCCGACGATCAAGTCAGTATATCTCTCAAAGATAATCAATAGTGCTTAACTCACTAGACAAAGCATAAAAGACATACCTTAGACCCATGGGGGTGCCTCCTTTTTATAGCCAACATAATCCTAGTCTCAATAGAAGCCTAGTTCTAATAGACTTAGGATTACTGCTAATCTTGGACTCCTAGTAAGATTAGGATAAACTCTCTAAGAGTCTTATCTTTACCCAAACTGAAGTCTTCTCCCATTCTAGGACTCTTGTCCCTTATCCGCTTATCTTGGATTCCGGTTTCTTCGCAGATAACCTCGGCGTCATGACCAGGACACGTGGCACCTCGGCTAGCACTTCGGTGACACCTCGGCCACATGTTGTCATTCAAAAATTATGTCCCTACAACTGCCCCTAGGTTCTATTACCTCGGTATCCTGAGGTGATGGAACCTATATCATTTCTTCCATTTTAGCACGTCGGCTAAGCTCGCTTCATTATTTATTGCCGAAGTCAGAACTCGTCGGCTCAATATGACCAAGACCTATAGTCTGCTTTCATAAATGTTTTAGAACCAATCGACCAAGTTCGTTCAAGTCTCTCAACCGAAATCGTCCTCCTAGCCGAGGTATTTGCTTCATTGAATCAAGAACTCCAAGAGTTCCAGCATGCGTATGAGCTGGTACGCACAGTATTTCAACCGTTTTTACCACGTGTCTTTCCCTTACTGGTCCGGACCTGATACGCGCCATCAAGTCGTATCACTTTTGCATGCGCCGCCTGACAAGCACGTCGTCCAAGGCACCATAATTGTCATTTTGCCGCCATTTTCATGTTTTTGATCAAAATCAAAATTTTCTCTCTCAAATCCTTCATTGCTGCTTTTGTGAAGCTTTCTGTAATCAATTTCACTCTCTCCCTTCGGTGAGGCTTTCGTTGCACTTCTTTGCTTACTACCACCGTCTGACACCAGCGTACTTCTCACCGGCCTTTTTGTAATCTAAACAATCATTCTTCAATGTTAGGCTGAAGTGCCTTCTTTTCTTTTCTGAATGCATTCTTTAATTTCTTCTTTCGACGTGGTTGTATGTGTCTTCTTTTTACTCTTGTACGATTCTATACTTAAAATAATTTGCATGTCTTCAAAATACACCTTAACTGTGCAATCTCCTCGGGGTGTAACACCTCGGTTGTACCCACTAATCGGTTTATCTCAGCCTCGGCTTAACACTTGAAAATATTTATAATATTTTCACAAGTGTTATTTACAACTCGATACTTTACTTTAGCAAGACTTCTGTTTTCAAATTTCTTCCAAGTCTTGGCAACATGGTAATCTTGCCAAGTATGTAGATATTTATTTCAACATAACCTTGGCTTAACTTGAAAATTTTTCTCAAAATTTCAACAAGTGTTTAACCACTCTTCTTTTAACACATGATCTCGGTTTAACTTCAACTTGTAAACTTTTCTCAAGTTTCAACAAGTGTTAACACATGTTCTCGGTTTAACTTCAACTTGTAAACTTTTCTCAAGTTTCAACAAGTGTTAAACATGTTCTCGGTTTAACTTCAACTTGTAAACATTTCTCAAGTTTCAACAAGTGTTAAACATGTTCTCGGTTTAACTTCAACTTGTAAACTTTTCTCAAGTTTCAACAAATGTTAAACATGTTATCGGTTTAACTTTAACTTGTAAATTTTTCTCAAGTTTCAACAAGTGTTAAACATCATCTCGGTTTAACTTCAACTTGTAAAGTTTTCTCAAGTTTCAACAAGGGTTAAACATCATCTCAGTTTAACGTCAATTTGTAAACTTTTCTCAAGTTTCAACAAGTGTTAAACATGTTCTCAGTTTAACTTCAACTTGTAAACTTTTCTCAAGTTTCAACAAGTGTTAAACATGTTCTCAGCTTGTGAAATTCCAACTCCCAAGCATCATTCTCCAGCCCTTTGCCTCCTAATGTGAACTTAAGTTCCACTTAGGTTCTCATTAGGCACGTGGCTTTGACCTTGATATTGCTCTATGGGCAGGGGATCTGCCCCCTGCATGGCTTCCACATACTCCTTTGTGGAAAAAATTCTTTAACTTAGGCCAAGCTCTTCTCTTCTCGAACTTAATCATCTAAGCCGAGATCTTGTTTTCTGGGATTCCAGATCTGAAGTCTGGGATCTGCTTACTTGGGCTAAGCTCTTGTCTTCTCGTGTCCAGTATTATCTCGGCTTCACTTCGGCAAACCATTTCTCTTCTCTTGTTTGGACGCCTTTGTTCCCGGCGTGTCTTCCTCGACTCTGGCATACTTTTCTATCCTGGCCATCAGCTCCTCCATGCTTTTCGGCAATGTCTTTGCTAGTGATTTTTGAAGTAGGGAGTTATCCTTCAAGCCATTTTTAAACGACATGACCGCCACTTCTTGGTTGCATCCTAGTATTCGGTTGAATACCTCATAATACCTTTTGGCATAGGCCCACGGCTTTCATCCTTGCCGATCTTCAAGGCCATTAGGGCGTCCCAGGTTTGTTTGTCACGAACCTGGCCACAAATATCTCGGCCAGACCTTCCCAGGTTTTCACAGTTCCTTTCGGCAACTTGTGAAATCAGTCCGATGCAATTTTCCCGAATGATGAGGGGAACACTTTGCAGAGCAACGGCTCGTTCCCAGAGTATAATGCCATCGCGTTCAGGTATAATCCGACGTGAAAGTTGGGGTCTGACTTTCCATCGTATATCTGGAACCTCGGCATACTGAATCTCTTCGGGACCTCAACTTGGTCTAATTTTTTCGAGAACGGCGTTCTCGGCTTGACCGGGGAGGTTACCTCGGCATCTTGTTGCTATCTCTGTAGGTGATCTCCCAGATCCTTTTTGGTTCGTCCAAGAGCTCGGCTATCTTCGGATTTCAGCCTCTTTGGTGCACTACTTCTAGTGTTATCGTGAGTCTTTTTGGACCTTCCTCCACTGGTCGTGTTGAAACAGAGTTCCTTCCCCTGAACATCCCGATGTTCTTTGGTGCAGGTTTCTTTTGTTCGACGTGTCTTCTGGGATTCTCCATGCCCGATCTCCCGCAAAGGCTGGTGAGAATGTCCCTTGGTCCCGCCATGTTGAGGGACTGCAGGAACTATTTCCTGCCCCCCCTTTTTGGGCGCCTTTCTTGGCTGCTGGAATCGACGTATCTTGTAGCGGGAACGGTGGCTGCATGACGTTGTTCTGCATCATGAAATTGACGACCGTTTGTAAGTCTGCCAATTTGTCCGCCATTCTCTTTATCTCGTCGTCCCTCCGCAAGCATCTATCTTTTCATACCTGGAGGTCGTCCTCATTATAATACCCGCTCCGGTCCGATTTCTTCAGTACGCAGTCCTCCTGGCCGATGTCCTTTCCTCCGTGATTCTTATCACGAGTCTCTTCGTTGCAGTTGTCTTCTTCGACGTCAAGGTCAATATGTTTCCCACTCTTAATAGGGGTGTCGTCTCCAACCTTCTCTTTCTGTCCGTCGTTGGCCATCTATTCTCCTTTCTTTCCCACAGACGGCGCCAAATTGTGTGAGTGATTTTCCGACCACACTACCAACTCAGTATTCAGCTGGAGAGTATTGGCAGAATAGATGACACTTGGCTGACCTGCAACAGAAAGAGAAGATTCCGGCGGTGGTTTGTCCACCTGGGGGCACTCCGACGATCAAGTCAGTATATCTCTCAAAGATAATCAATAGTGCTTAACTCACTAGACAAAGCATAAAAGACATACCTTAGACCCATGGGGGTGCCTCCTTTTTCTAGCCAACATAATCCTAGTCCCAATAGAAGCCTAGCTCTAATAGACTTAGGATTACTGCTAATCTTGGACTCCTAGTAGGATTAGGATAAACTCTCTAAAAGTCTTATCTTTACCCAAACTGAAGTCTTCTCCCATTCTAGGACTCTTATCCCTTATCTGCTTATCTCGGATTCTAGTTTCTTCGCAGATAACCTCGGCCTAGCCGAGATCATCTCGGCGTCATGACCAGGACACGTGGCACCTCAGCCGGCACTTCGGTGACACCTCGGCCGGCACTTCGGTGACACCTCGGCCACGTATTGTCATTCAAAAATTATGTCCCCACAGTAGCAATAATTTCACAGGCACAATTAGGTCTTCACTGTGCAACATTTCAAACCATGAGGGACTTAATTTAGGCCAGAAGTATCTGCAAGGAAACATTCTAGATGAGATTGGAAAACTTTTCAAATTGAAAATTTTGAATTTGGAAAACAATCAGATTATGGGTACTATACCCTCTGCTATGTTCTTCAACATGTCGTCATTGCAGAGTATCGCTCTCACCTACAATAACTTGTATGATAGTCTTCCTGTGGATGTGCGTGATCATCTTTCTAATCTGCAAGTATTTTATGTATCTGCCAATCAGTTTTACGGCGAAATTCTATCTAGTTTGTACAAATGCAGGGAGCTTCAATATCTATCGCTATCTTTTAATGATTTCAATGGCAGCATTCCTCGGGAAATCGGCAACTTGACTATGCTTAAGGAGTTATATATTGGGTATAACGACTTTAAAGGTACGATTACTAAGGCTTCAAAAACAAACAAAAAAACTTGAAGGATTTGTTTGTTACTCCAACTGTATTATACGCTAAGCTTAGAATTTTATCTTTGCATAGGAAAGCATACTCTTTGTTTGAGCTTATTGCTGGCTTATTTTATGAAGTTCTTTCTGGTTGTTTATATTCTGGAGGACTATGTTTTGAGAGTATTCAGGATTGGGTTGAATGTGTACAATTTCTAGATGGGCAACAACAATATGTTGTTTGATGAGTAATCTCACTCTACTCTACCTCCTGGGCTTTGATCCTTGTTATGAGAACTTTCCATAAAAACAAATTCTTCTTTTCTTTACTCTTTTTTCTAGGCAAATTACCAATGCCCTTGACATTTATTGTTCTATGTGATTCTAAAAATTACATATTTCTTATGTCAGAGTTTGTCATTTAACAAAGTTGAAAAAAAAAAAAAATTTGTCCAATATCAAAATAATATGTTCCATTAGCCCCGATCTCCTTCCAGTTCACCAAGGTTTAGTTTGTTTTTTAACAGAAGTCTTTATAGTATTGTTCATTTCTTTGCGGGAACTTTTTCTTCTGTTGGTTGATTTAGATTGTTTTTTTTTTTTTCTCATTATGAAGGTTTTTATTGGGTTTCTATAGTTGTTAGACTATTATTATCAGGATGTAATTATCTTGATATTGTAAATCCTATCAATTGACCCTAAAAAAAAAAAAAAAAAAAAAAAAAAAAAAAAAAACTACTTTGTTAAATTAAATGGAACCCACAAACCATTTTGAAACTCTACATACTAACCCAATAATGTCTCTCTTTTACTTTTGTGGATGTAAAAATATCATATCATACCCCAAATTTGACAACTTTGCAGGTGGAATTCCATCAGAGATGGGCAATTTTATCAATTTGGAGGTATTGAATGCACAAGGTGGTTCTCTTACAGTGCCTATTCCATCCTTGGTCTTCAACATGTCTTCATTGAGAGTTATTGATTTCACAAACAATAGCTTGTCTGGAAGCCTCCCATTGGATATTCAATATGATCTCCCTTTTCTTGAACAACTACTACTTACTTCCAGTCATCTTTCTGGCCAATTCCCACCTGGGTTGTGGGAATGCAAATGGCTTCAAAGCCTATCATTGTCAGTTAATAATTTCACAGGAAGCATATCTAAGAATATTGGAAATCTTACATTGCTAAGATATTTATATCTTGGTGACAACATGTTGACAGATACCAAACAATGTATATTAATTTATTTAACACTCGCTTTCATGTGTAATCTCATCTTGCATACCCTCTCTCTCAAGTGCAACCCTATCTTATATGTGGAGATGCAAACATCTATCTAGACATAGAGATGGAACAATGCAAATGAGAGACGGAATACAATCAGGAGCCAAATGCAAACGGAGAAACTTAAACCTGATACTTTCTCCAACCTGAACTTTGATATCATGTTAAGCCACCAATTGTCCTAAAAGTTCATGCTGTTAGGAAATAGACCCAACAAATCATATCAAGCTAATCAGCAAAAATGAAGCTTATAGTTTCTCTAGATCTTGGTTCTGTGAAGAGAAACGAAAATTAAAGAGAAATAATATTTAAAAGAAGAAGAAGAAGCTTCCATCTATTTCATATAGTTTTCTCTTCGCTTTTCTTTTTCTTCCACAAATCCAACATCCTCCAATGTTTCTATATTTTTATAAAGTTTAACCTCAAATCCCCTTCAATCCATCTATTTTTCACATGATTGTTAGGACAACACTACTCATTTCATTGTATACACTACTCATTTTAAAATTGAGCAAACTTTTAGTCATTTACAAGACTGCTAAATTTCACATTTTGTGCAGGTGCATTACCAGAAGAAATTGGTAATTTTAATCTTGATAGATTAAGTATCCATTACGCAGGATTAACTGGCATAATTTCCTCTAAAATCTTCAACATGTCAATAACAAAAGCCATTGACCTGCACAGGAATCAACTCTCAAGCCACCTTCCTTCTACCATCGGCCTTGGGCTTCCCAATCTTGGAGCGGTTTATCTAGGCAAAAATAAACTCAGTGGAACCATTCCAAGCTCCATCTCCAATGCGTCTGAACTTACCATCCTAGACATGGTCACTGTGCGTACCAGATTTCGCACTAGATGAAAGTGAATCGGGGCTCCGCACTCGGTTGGACTATCCAGGGACTGAGGTTCCTGCCACAAAACGCACCATTAGAGCTGCCCGGTCGGGGTTGGCCGGATAACCCCTCCGGTGTGGGAATTAGCAATCGGAGAAAGAGTGTATAGAAGGTTGAGTTTGTATGTAAGTATGGTTTTGCTTGAGATAGTTCAGTTTTTGTTACCTTCAATGTGAAGTGAGTAAAATATATATAGGGTTCCTTGCTTGTTTCCCAAGATGGTTTCATGGAGCTTAGGTGCTGCCAAGTGTCGTTCTAGCATTGCTTTAGGTGGGGGACCACCTGTTAATTGTCATTGAATGCATATACTCATTGTAATCATGCTGATAACAAACCACATTCCTTTGGTTCAACAACTTCTGTGATTCTAGGTGTAGGGGACCAGGTGAGGTGGCAACTTGCACATGTTCACGCTCACAACTTCCATGTTTGTCTGTGAGGTTCCCTCTGCTCGGTGTCTCAGTACCCCAGTTCGACCCTGAACCATGCTTCTGTTGGGATGGGCTGGTCCATTCGAACGTCTCTATGTGGGCTCGGTCCACTTTCAGTTCGGCCCATAGTTTCGGTCTTGTAGCTCGGCCTAGCCCAGCATCGCGGCTGGGCTAGCCTTTCCACTATGAGTTGGGCCCAAGTGCTTGAGGACTTGGGTGGGCTATTGATCATGGTGTTGGGCTCAATTGGCTTGCCCATATATTCTTCTAACCCACTCAGATTTGGGCTTCAGTAGATTGGGCTAGCCCAAGGCTTGGACCCAACCCATTTCACATTCAGCCCCTTCATTTGCCCCCTAGCTCGCGCTAAGGTTCCCCTTAGGGGGAGCTATTGTTCTGCTTTCCAAGCGTCGAGTCGTTTCAGTTTTCCCCCAGTTCGGCCTTGGTGACAGTTCAATCTTGACACACAATCCCTGCATGCGTCCTTTCATGGTGACACGTGGCGATGTGGGATAGGTGTACAGAGATAGTGCGTCGATTACATACCAAAGGTCATGCTTCGTGTACCTGTGCGCCGACTGGTGCAATTAATGCTCTGGCTGTCAATGCAAATCCCTTTATTTGCTTCTTTGTTCTTTTAGAGAGTCTCAAAGAGAGAAAAAGAACTCTTCCCGTTCCTCTGAACCAGTCTCGTTGGTGCTCTACCTAGATTTTTTTTGGTCACCGGTCATGCTTTGCTACCACTGCTCTAATCTCTGTAAGTCCTCTTTGTAATTCTTCATTTCTTGCCTCTTTCTGTCTCAATCATCTTGTCTGGCCCCTGCTCTGTTGTGTTCCATGCTCTGTTATCTGAATTCTTCCTCTGTCCCGTTAGGTTTGTTAGATGGGGAAGTTCTGCTCTCTAGTTGATACCCCCGAGGCCATGGCTATGTTCTGTCTGGACTATAATATTCCCGACGACGTTACTCTTTTGTTGGCGAAAGTAGACGCCAAGCGTATGGGCACGAGGAATACTGTCGCTTTTCCTATTGCGGCCATTGTCGAGGGAGGGGTTCGGTTTCCCCTTGACCCGTTGGTGCGCCGATTTCTGCATCAAGTCCAGTTAACCCCAATGCAAGTGTTTGTGAACCTCTTCTGTGTCGTCTGCGGCATATCCGCCCTCAACAGACGGTTGGGTTTGAACCTTGACATATGGGATATTTTGGGCTGTTACACTCTTTCACACAACAAAGACCACAGCACGTATTACTTGCATGTTCGCTCGTTCGATTGCCATTTGGTGGCTGGGTTGCCCGATTCGGATAAACACAACGATGATTTCCTGCAAGTTGGTGGCAACTGGGAGTTCCCGCCGGAACTGAGTTCCAGTCTGAGCGGATGCCTCAGAAGGACGGCTACCAAGGTTCGGGCCTTTCCTTCTAATGTCTTTTGTATTTCTTACTTTATTTTGGATGTCGCTCTAATGGGTCACTTCTTTTTGCAGAGGCCTCCCGTTTCCAACGAAGACCGAACCGGGAAAACGCTGAAGCTATAAAAGCTGCCCTGAGGTATAAAAAGAGATCTGTGCCTGAGTTATTGGATTACCAGTCAACTTACTGCTCCACCATTCCAAAGAAGGCGAGGCTCGTTGCTTCCCTCCTGGACTCTGATACCGAGACTGACACATCTCTCACTCCTTTGGTTACGAATCATCGCAGGAGTCAGGGTGCACTTTCTGAGAGAACGCCCTCTCTTGCCCCCAGTTTCACAGGGGACAGGTCTGTGGCGAAGAGAAGGGTGTTAGTGGATTTAGAAGCTGAGGCTTTCGGTGCCTCCGATGTTTTGGAAACTCCTCTGGAAAGGGTCGAGGCGAAGAGCTTCATGGAAGTGAAAATGGAGGTGGGAGCTTCTGGGACCCCTGCGACTGCTGCCGAGCCCTCAGCTTCAGTTGCTGCGAGAGCAAAAAAGAGAAGAAGAGAGGCTGGCAAAGCAGTGGTGGGGGAAGTTTCTGAGGGTCCTACTGAGGATGAGGCATTTGAGAAATGGGAGCCGCGGATGTCGCATCAAGGCAAGCCAATTTCTACTTCTGATTCTATCGTTGCTTCACAAGATTTTGCTTTTGATTTGACCAGGTTTCTATTGATGCCGGTTGACATGGCCAATCATAATGGGCCCCGAGATATTCCCATTCTGAAGGGGACCCTTTAGATAATGACCGCTATAAGTGTTTTCTTGTTCTGCTTGCTTTTGGTGTTATGTTGTTGTTTCCTTTTTTCTTTTTTTTCTTTTTTTAAATACTTTGTTGTTCTTTGTAGTGTATTTAGTGGATGCATTTGTCCATTACTCGTGTTGAAGAACTAGAAAAGGCCGTGCTGGAGGCCGCAATGAATGCTGAGAGACTGACAGTAAGCCTGGAGACAGAGAAAGAAGGACGCCAAACTACAAGAGAGAAGCATTTCGTTTGAACAAGATTGTTGCTTTAGCTAAAAAATCGAAGAAGGCTGCTATTGGGACACAGGCTTAACTCGAGGGAAAGGTGGCCAAGCTGGAGGCCGTTGTCGCAGTGATGGCTGCCGAGCGCTCTGGGTTGGAAGCCAAACATTGGCAACAAGGTTAGGATGAGGCTGGGGCTACCTACAAGGAGGAGGTGCTAGTGTTACGAGACAAGCTCTTTCTAAAAGATTGGACGAGTGCTTTAGCTGTTGCGCTGGTTCTCGAAGGCTCTCCCTTGTTTCAAGATGTCCCAGTTCCCTCCAGATCCTTGGGTTCTAAGACTGTCTCCACCCCTGCTGCTCTTCTGTCTGAAGTTTCCCTGCAAGTTGAATCTGCAAACAAGACCCAGGACAGTAATGCTGCCACCAAAACGGTGAATGTTGAAGGGGGTGAAACCCTGGAGACTGAAGCCGCAGGAGATGTGGTTAAGGGAGCTTCTACTTCTCAAGAAGTTGGAGTTGCCTCTACTTTTCCTCCCCCAGACGGCCTGAACGAGATTATGGACACTGCTCCTGAGGTTCCCTCTGTTAATGAAAGTTGAAGTTGAAAGGATTTGAACTTTTTGTTTTTTTGTTTTGATGTATTGTGGCTCAGTCTCCATGACGAGCTTTCTTTCTGCACTTGCCAAGACAATTTTTCTTTTCTGTTTTCTTTTCTTCGTTGCTGGTTATGAGGCCATCTGTGCCTTTTGTTGGATGATAGAATTTTCTCTTTGAATTTGCAATCTGATGCTGTTTGACTTTTATGTCTGAATGTTTTCTATACTGCTTGCCCCCGGCCGAGCACTGTTAGAGACTCGAGGCCGAGTAGATGCTCGGTCTGGTTCTGCACTGCTTTTAGATAGATGCTCTGTCTAATTCTGTACTGCTTGCCCCCGGCCGAGCACTGTTGGGACCATGGGACCGAATAGGGGCTTGGTCTGGTTTTGTACTGTTTGCCCCCGGCCGAGCACTGTTGGGACCTCGGAGCCGAACTGATGCTCGGTGTGGCTAACGGATATGTGGTATGGCTATGCTTGAGTTCGTAAGTGGGTCTTACTTAGGTCTAGGTTGGTTTTTTTTTTTAGAAAAAAAAAAAAAACAATTGTTTGCCCCCACCTGGAGCTAAGTAAGATTGGTACTGAAGATTGTGCTCTTAGATAGAATTGCTTAAGTCTATTTCAACTTTGATAGCACAGGTGCGTTTGAAAGAGATAAAGGAATGGAGCAGTGTCTTACTCAGGTTCAGGTTGGTTTGAAAAACAATTGTTTGCCCCCACCTGGAGTTGAGTAAGACTAATGCTGGAAGTTTGCTCCTGACAGAGCCTGGTCACGTTTGTTCCAACTCTATTTGTTTGAATCAGTACTGAAATGTTGACGTGTTGGTACTTAAGGAATTCTGTGGATTCAAAGATGTTTACTTAAGATATGTTAGTGTTGTTTCCACCAAGCAATACCACTTAGCATGTTTGAGTGCTAACCAAATTTAAATTCCGTCCAGTCGTTCTGGAACTAAGTCCATTTGGGTTAAGACCAAAGTTAACTCCGTTCGATAAACATCAAAGCTAATTCTATTTGGTGAGAACCAAAGCTAATTCCGTTTGATAAACATCAAAGCTAATTCCGTTTGGTGAGAACCAAAGCTAATTCCTTTTGATAAACATCAAAGCTAATTACAAGAATTTGATAAATTTGAGAAAAGTGGGGAAGCATTTGCATTGGTTAACAGATAAATGCCTTTACATTTTGATAGAGAAGTTGGGGGATAATTCTATTGATAGTATTTTTTGAGATTTACTACATTCCAGGGCCGAGGTATAGCTCTTCCGCTCAGATCCTCTAGGTAGTAAGCTCCATTTCCAACAACAATTGTGACTTTGTACGGACCCTCCCAGTTAGGCCCAAGTTTGCCCTCACCAGGCACCCTTTTGTGATCCATAACTTTCCTCAAAACCAGTTCTCCTGGTGTAAATTGCCTTGGGAAAACTTTTTGGTTGAAACTCTTGATGAGCTGCTGCTGGTACGCTACAAGTCTGATCAATGGTGCTTCTCTTCGGCCCTCTGCCATATCCAGTGCTTGTGCAATAGCTTCCTCATTACTGGTGCTCTCAAACAATTCAGACCGAAGGGTTGGGAGACCTACTTCGGGTGGGATGACGGCCTCCATTCCATAAGTTAGGGAGTAAGGTGTTTCCCCTGTTAAGCGTCGTGCTGTGGTTCGGTATGCCCATAGCACGTGGGGTAACTCTTCAACCCATTTTCCTTTGGCATGCTCAAGCTGTTTCTTTACTCCGTTGATGATGGTTTTGTTTGACGCTTCTGCCTGTCCATTGCCTTGCGGGTACCCTGGAGAAGAGTTCCTATACTCGATCCTGAGGTCAGCACAAAACTTTCTGAAGATCTTACCATCGAACTGCGTTCCATTATCCGCAATCAGTACCCGCGGGATGCCGAAACGCACCACCACGTTTCTCATGAAAAACCGCTTTGTATCTGCTTCTTTGATACTTGCCAATGCCTCGACTTCAACCCACTTAGTAAAATAGTCGGTTGCAGCAATGAAGAATTGCCTGTTCCCAGTGCCTCGCGCCAATAGTCCGACAATATCCAGACCCCATTGGGCAAAGAGCCTTGGGCTGGTGAGTGGAGTGAGAGTTTTGGCTGGCTGATGAATGAGTGGAGCAAACCTTTGACATTTATTACACTTCTGTACGTACTGATGCGCATCTTGTTGCATCTGTGGCCACCAATACCCGTGAGTGAGGGCTCGGTGTGCCAGTGACCTTCCCCCAACGTGGCATCCACAAATCCCATCGTGAATTTCGTAGAGAACATTCTCAACCAGATTTGGATGCACACATAGAAGATAAGGGCCAAGATAGGAACGTCTGTACAACTTCCCAGATGGTGAGATCCAAAATCGAGCTGATCTGTGTCTGACTTTGTTGGCCTCCCTTTTTTCTTCACGGAGAGTACCAGATTTCAGAAAAGCAAGTATTGGATCCATCCAGCTCGGCTCTAAGTTGTTACAGAGGACTGGAGATGTAATACTTGGTTCTGGCACAAACTCAACCCCAACTTTTCTAGCATCCTTTGTATCCACTGATGAGCCGAGGCAAGCCAGAGCATCAACGTGGCTATTTTTGTCCCAACTGATTTGTTCCACTCATATGGATTGAAACTTTTTGAGTTGGTCCTTGGCCTTGCCTGCGTACATAGCCATTCTTTCATCTTGTGTTTCATAGACCCCAGAAAGCTGGTTTACCACTAGTTGTGAATCACTAAAAACAAGAAGTTGTTCTACACTGAAGTGTTCGGCACTACGTAAGCCAGCCAATAATGCTTCGTACTCTACCTCGTTGTTTGAGGTCTTCCAACCGAGCCTAAGAGCCTGTTCCCAGATAAATCCTTTTGGTGAGATAAGTACTACTCCTGCCCCCGAGCCTCGGTTATTGGACGACCCGTCAACATAAAGCTACCAGATGTTTCCAATAAAGAGTTTCCATGCTTCCGAAGCGTAGGACTTTCCCTGTTCGGTGATGCGTGGCATCTGTGCCGAACTAGGATTCCCCGGTTCGGTACTTTGGGTGGGAGTAAATTCTGCGACGAAATCTGCTAAGACCTGGGCCTTGATCGCCGTCCTGGGTTGATACCGAATGTCAAACTCACCAAGTTCTACTGCCCATTTCGTTGTTCGGCCAAAGAAATTGGCTCGGCTAAACACAGATTTTAGGGGGAATTCAGTGAGGACGTTAATGGTATGCCCCTGGAAGTAATGTTGCAACTTTCTTGAGGCGATAAGCAGCGCGTAAGCTAACTTTTCCAATGTTAGATACCGCGTCCCGGCATCTAGTAGAGTCTTGCTAACATAGTATACAGGCCTCTGTTCCTTGTTAACTTCTCGAATTAATACTGCGCTTGCGGCATGGTCTGAGACTGCTAGATAGAGGTACAGTTCCTCTCCTGATTCTGGAGTGGACAGTAGAGGAGGTATGCGGAGGTATCGTTTGAGACTTTGCAGTGCTTCGGTACACTCGCAACTCCATTCAAATGCTGCCCTTTTCCTCAAAAGCTGGAAGAAGGGCTTCATCCGATCTAAAGACTTGCTGATGAACCGATTCAGTGCGGCTGCCATTCCAGCCAGTTTTTGCAGCTCTTTGGCCTTTGTTGGTACTTCAAGATCTTGTATTGCTTTTATTTGGTCTGGATTCGCCTCGATTCCTCTGTGAGTGACCATATATCCCAAGAACTTCTCTGTTCCTACCCCGAAAGCGCATTTCGAGGCATTGAGGTGAAGCTGGTGGTTTTTAGGATGCCAAAGACTTCTCTCAAGTCTGTAAGATGGTCTGTAGTGAACTTGCTCTTTACTACCATATCATCTATATAAGCTTCCATGGTTTTCCCGAGTTGGTCTTTGAACATACGAGTGATCATCCGCTAGTAGGTTGCTTCGGCGTTCTTGAGGCCGAATGACATCACTTTGTAGCAGTAAGTTCCTCTCGAAGTGATAAATGCTGTCTTTTCTTGATCCGGACCGAACAGTGGTATCTGATGATAGCCACTATAAGCATCCAGAAAGCTCATGCGCTCATGCCCTGCTGTTGAGTCTACTAGTTGATCAATGTGAGGCAGCGGAAAGCTATCTTTAGGGCAGGCTTTGTTCAAGCAAGTGAAGTCAACGCAAACTCTCCATTTTCCATTCTTCTTCTTGACTACAACTGTGTTAGACAGCCATTGCAGGTACTGAACTTCTCTGATTGCTCCTGATGCCAGGAGTTTTTCGACTTCGGTAATTACTGTTTTGGTGTGCTCAACTGAGGATCTCCGACTTTTCTGCACAACGGGCCGAGCTGAAGGGTTGATGTTAAGCTTGTGGCAAGCGAATTCTGGGTCCAACCCTGGAGTATCATTTACTAACCATGCGAATACCTCCATGTTTTCCCTCAGCAGTTCCAATAGCTGAAGTTTCTCATCAGCGCCTAGCGAGGTACCGATAAGGAAGTACTTTTCTGGATCATCCTCTTTTACCAGGACTCTCTCCAAATCTTCTACTATCTTTTCCTCTGGGGCTCTCCCTACAACTTCCAAGATTGGTTGTCTGGCCACTTCTACTGTCTGTACCCGATTGCAGAGTTGTTTTCCCTTTAATGCTGCCATGAAACAATGTTTGGACGCAACTTGATCTCCTGAGATCTGCTCTACTCTGTGTTTCGTTGGGAAACGTATGAGCTGGTGGTAGGTTGAAGGGACCACTTCCATTTGATGAATCCATGAACGGCCAAGTATGGCGTTGTAAGGGGATGGTGTATTAATAACTAAGAACTCTATCTGGAGGGTTTTCGTTCCTGCCACGACTGGCAACACTATTCTGCCAAGCGGCCATTTTGGTTGTGAATTGAAGCCAACCAACGGGGCTGCCGCTGGGGTGAGGTGCTGCTCGGAGAGACCAAGCTTTCTGAACAAGTCATAATACAATATATCTGCTGCACTACCTTGATCTACCAGGACTCGTTTTACATCAAATCATTTCCCAATTCCCACGATTATAATCAGTGCATCAGTATGTGGGTGTTGTATGCCCTCTAAATCCTTTATAGTAAATAAAACAGTGCATAAGTGGGATTTGGATGCCGCGCGTACCTTTTTCAATGCAGGCTCTACTGACATGACTTGTTGAATTTGCATAGCCTTAGCAATCTCTTCTCTCAGTGTCTCCTCAAGTTCCTGAGTCGCTGTCCCATGGATGACATTTATTATCAGCCGAGGTGGATGCTCAATATTTGGTTCTGGTGGCGGGTTCCCCTGTTCGGTCACTTCCTTATCCTGATCAATGTAATCCTGGAGGTGTCCAATTGCTACTAAGTCTTCCAAGTGTTGTTTCAGTGCCCTGCAGTTCTGAGTTATGTGCCCCCTATCTTGATGGTAGGTGCATCTGAGCTTCTGATTGCGCCGAGCCGGATCTCCCAACATTTTTGGCGGCCAAACAAAGAAGGGCTCTCTCTTAATCTTTTCCAGGATTCAATAGATCGGTTCTTTGAATACAGTCACGACAGCTTCGTGAGATTTGGACTTATCCACTTCATTCGCTGCGATCCTCCTATGTTCTCCTCAATCTGTTCTCTTCTTGTGCCAAGATGTTTGTTCTGCTGACGCTACCTCAATGGGGATCTGGTCATCTTCGAGGCGGGCGTACTGCTCAATCCTAGCACACAAATATTTCAAACCTATGGCCGGGCGCTTGGTAAGTGATTGTCTCAACTTACTTTCCGGGCGCAGACCATGTTTGAAGGACATAACGACCATCTATTCACTGCACATATTTTCCTCCAGATCATTGTATTCTTCCCAGTACCTCCTAGCATAACTGCGCAGCATTTCTTCCTGCTCCTTTCGAAGGCCGAACAGTGTATCCGGCTCTTTCGGAATCTTAGTGTTAAAGACGAACCTGGCTAGGAACTCTTAGGAAAGCTGCTTCCAGCCATGGATCGATCCAGCGGGGAGTCGATCGAACCATCGGAGTCCAATTTCTCCCAAGCTAGATGGGAAGACTTTGCACATCAGTGCCTCATTTCGGCTTCATAAGGACATCATTTGTCAGTAATGGCTAATATGTATTAGAGGGTCTAACTTCCCATCGTATGAAGTGAACTTTGGTGGGGTGAATTTCTTTAGAGGTCTCATGGTCTCAATTTCCGGGGAGAATGGCGAGGAGACGAGCCTATCTAGCGCTCGGTGTTCTCTTTGGTGAATAGTATGGTCCAGGTGATCCCGATGTTGTTCGTTCTGCCTGTTACCGACCAACCAAGTACGAAGGTCTTGAGGCGGGTATTCAGTCTGTTGGCTAACCGTCTTCTGCCTCTTGGCCCTTCTCCAGCGTGACCCACGGGTGTGACTGCTTGCTGCCTTACTCTGTACCGGGATAGGCTGGCTTTGTTGCCCAGACTCATTTATGGGGAACTTCTTCACTGGTGGCTCTCTGGATAAGCTCCTCCGTCGCAAATGAGAGGGCTCCGCTTCAGTCTTCTTTTTCGTCGGATCGCCCAACACTCTTTTAAGTTGGGCTTTCAGCTCCTGTATCTCCATCCCCATGGAGTCTATGATTCGATCCCTGTAATCCTTTTCAAGAAGAAAGTGATGAGAAGAACCTCCAGCGAAGGGTAATCGATGCTCGACGGATTCAGGGGTCCGGTTATTGCTTCCAGTTTGCTCTTCCAGAACTATTGGGAGTGCCAAGCCTTTTTCCTTTGTCTTCTCCGTCTGTGGGGTATGTGTTGAAGGCGGAATGTCTTCAATCCCTATCGCCGGAACTGAGTGCAGAGCTTAGAGATGAAGTGATCCACGCTCACCGCACCAATTGTGCATACCGGATTTTGCACTAGATGAAAGTGGATCGGGGCTCCGCACTCGATTGGACTGTCCAGGGACTGAGGTTCCTGCCACAGAAAGCACCGTTAGAGCTGCCCGGCCGGGGTTGGCCGGATAACCCCTCTGGTGTGGGAATTAGCAATCGGAGAAAGAGTGTATCGAAGGTTGAGTTTGTATGTAAGTGTGGTTTTGCTTGAGATAGTTCAGTTTCTGTTACCTTCAATGTAAAGTGAGTGAAATATATATAGGGTTCCTTGCTTGCTTCCCAAGATGGTTTCATGGAGCTTAGGTGCTGCCAAGTGTCCTTCTAGCATTGCTTTAGGTGGGGGACCACCTGGTAGTTGTCATTGAATGCATATACTCATTGTAATCATGCTGATAACAAACCACATTCCTTTGGTTCAACAACTTCCGTGATTCTAGGTGTAGAGGACCAGCTGAGGTGGCAACTTGCACATGTTCACGCTCATAACTTCCACGTTTGTCTGTGAGGTTCCCTCTGCTCGGTGTCTCGGTACCCCAGTTCGACCCTGAACCATGCTTCTGTTGGGATGGGCTGGTCCATTCGAACGTCTCTGTGTGGGCTCGGTCCGCTTTCAGTTCGGCCCATAATTTCGGTCTTGCAACTCGGCCTAGCCCAGCATCGCGGCTGGGCTAGCCTTTCCACTGCGAGTTGGGCCCAAGAGCTTGAGGACTTGGGTGGGCTATTGATCATGGAGTTGGGCTCAATTGGCTTGCCCATATATTCTTCTAACCCACTCGGATTTGGGCTTCAGTAGATTGGGCCGGCCCAAGGCTTGGACCCGACCCATTTCACATTTAGCCCCTTTAGTCACCAACTGATTTATTGGCTTCATACCCAATACACTTGGAAATCTAAGAAATCTGCGTCGATTCCTAATCTTTGAAAATAATCTCACCGGAGAATCTTCTTCTCCTGAATTAAGTTTTTTTTTATTTCCCTAGCAAATTGTAGACATTTGGAAATGCTGGGAATAACATCGAATCAATTCAATGGCATCCTCCCGGCTTCCTTTTTGGGAATCTCTCTACTTCTCTTCAACTGTTGGAAGCATTCAGATGCAAACTTAAGGTGGGAATTCTCATTGGCATTGGCAACTTGAGCGGCTTGAATGTCATAAGTCTAGATGACAACGAGTTCACTGGCTTTATCCCGACAACAATTGGAAGGTTAGAAAGCCTTGAATGCTTGTATCTTGAACACAATAGGCTACAGGGCACCATCCCAAATGAGCTTTGTATGTTGAAGAACTTAGGAGACTTATATCTAAGTGACAATAAGCTAGATGGACCAATACCAACGTGCTTGGGTGAACAAAAAACCCTAAGACATCTCTACTTGGACTCCAACAATTTGACTTCCATAGTACCTTTAACCTTGTGGAGCCTTAGCGATATCCTCGATCTAAACTTGTCCTCAAATTCTTTGAGTGGCTACATACCACTAGATATTGGAAATTTGAAGGTCATAACAGATATAGATTTATCGTGGAATCAGTTATCAGGCGAAATCCCAAGCACCATTTGAGGAGCCCAAACATTAGTTACTCTCTCCTTGGCACATAATAAACTACAAGGATTTATTCCTCAATATCTCAGCAACATGATAAGCTTGGAATTATTGGATCTATCCAACAACAATTTGTTTAGAGGCATTCCTCAGTCACTAGAGGCACTCAGGTATCTTCAATATTTGAATCTCTCCTTCAATAGATTACGAGGAGAAATTCCTACAGGAGGGCATTTTGCAAACTTCACTGCTAAATCATTCATGCAAAATTACGGGTTGTGTGGGGCGCCTCAATTCCAAGTCCCGCCATGCAAAACTAAAGCCATTCACAAATCAAGGAAAAGTTTGGATTTACTGAAATATATCTTACCGTCAATTGCATTTGCAATACTTGTGGCAGCCTTTGTATGGATAAGATGTCGGAAAGTCAATATGGTGGTACCAATTTGAGTAGATTCAATGACTCATTCATGGATAGGGTTTTCATATCAAGAACTTGTACAAGCAACAAATGCATTTACTGAAAGCAACCTGCTCGGTACAGAGAGTTTTGGTCTGTATATAAAGGAACACTTTCAGATGGGATGAGTGTTGCTATCAAGGTCTTCAATTTGCAAACGGAAGGATCATTCAAGAGTTTCGACGCTGAATGCGAAGTTATGTGCAATATTCGTCACAGAAACCTCCTTAAAATCATTAGCAGTTGCAATAACATGAATTTCAAAGCCTTAATCTTAGAGTAGATGCCAAATGGGAGCCTTCAAAAATGGTTATACTCTCACAATAATTTTTTGGATGTCTTGCAAAGGTTGAACATAATGATAGATGTTGCATTAGCAATGGAATATCTACATCACGGTCTTACAACACCTATTGTTCACTGTAATTTGAAGCCCGACAATGTCTTGCTAGACGAAGATATGGTTGCACATGTTGGCGATTTTGGAATTGCAAAACTCTTTGGTGAAGGCGAGTGTATAGCACAAACCAAGACCCTGGCCACAATTGAGTACATGGCACTGAGTACATGGCACCAGGTGATTTTCAATATTTTATTTTTCTTTTGTGTTATTGTTTCTCATTAATTCTTTTGATTCATAAATCGGGAGTATCAACCAATACATATCAAGAATTAGGTGTTACGATCATAAATTTTTAAATTATTAGCAACACTTGAAACCCATTTTTTAAATTGCGATTTGTGAACCGGACTGTTCCATAATGGTTGTCTTGTCTTTTAGTTCCCTATTCAGACTTCTCAATTTTTTCTTCTCCGGGCTTAATTTAAGTAATTGATAATGTGATGCATAGAGTATGGAATGGAAGGGATAGTCTCTACAAAAGGTGATGTGTACAGCTATGGAATTATGTTGAAGGAAGTATTCACAAGGAAGAAGTCAACAGATGAAATGTTTGAAGGAGAAACGAGCTTGAAAAGTTGGGTAAGTGAATCAACATTGCAGGAGGGTGGTGTGGTTCAACACTTTCAGCTATGGACTCCAATTTGATAGGAAGCGAATCTAAAGATGTAAATTTTAGTGCAAAGGAGCAATGTGTGTTGTCAGTCTTGAGTTTAGCCATGGACTGTTTGAAAGATCAACCGAACAAGAGGATCAACATGAAAGATGTCGCTAGACTCCAGAAAATTAGAATTGTGTTTCTAGCAAACAATGGAAAAGTCTAGAAGGACAAAGATATATGTCAAGACTAACTGCTATCATTTTGTTTGACAAATTATACTAGCAGTCCCTACATTTTGTTACTTGTGTTGTTTTTGTTCTCATAATTTATTTGGCTTAATTTTGACTTTCAATTTTAGATCTTGCGTCAATTTGATTCAATTGATAATATCATTAGAATTTTTGATTAAATTTTTTTTTACTAAATTGGTTAAGATCAAGTCACTCAATTAATCAAGTTTATAATTTTATTCTTAAAAATATAACACATGCCGCATATATGCATATTTGTCATAAAAAAAAATAATAACAACTTGAATCAATTAGACTAATTTGAGACAGTAAAAAACAGTAATGGTGTGTTTGGTTGGGGGATTTGGAGAGGAATTTGGAAAGAGAAAGGGAAAAGGTATGTGAAACTAGGTGAAATATAAGTATATTTTATTCACATTTCACCTAACTTTTTCTTTTCTCTTTTCAAATCCCTCCTCAAATTCCCCAACCAAACACAGCGTAAAAGATTCATAGTCAAAATTGATTAAACTAAAATTAGAGGATTAAAATTACACAATAGTTAAATTTCAGGAACTTCGGCCCGGAGTTTACCAAAAAAAAAAAAAAGTTTCAGGAACTTGCGTAATTTGCCCTTTTCTATTTCTTTCTTTCCATTTATTCGTAACTGTGTACGTATATAATCTATACTAATATAATAACAAAAAATTAATGTGCAACTCTCTCATCGGTTCAACATTTTTTGTTTGTTTCCAGGCACGGGGTTGGGGATAGGGCTGCAATAGAATTGTTTGTAAACATATTCCAATTCGGATTGATAAAACTTATTTAAACTCAATTAAATTTTTTTTACGTTCGAGATCGAACTCGAGTTCGGTTTGTTAAAATTTTTATTGAGCTCGAGCTTGAATTCAAATTCGTTAAAATCTTAATAAACAAATCCAAACATACTAAAATTCAACTCGACTTGGCTCGTTTACAATCCTAGTTGAGGATATATTATTCTAAACACTCCAGCTAGAGAAGACAAGGAGGGGATAAACAAATAAAATATTCTTTTCTTGTCTTTAATTTTTTTTGTTATTTATTTTTGGACAAATTATGATGGTAGTCTCATTACTTTAATCATTGTGTCATTTTAGTTCCTGTAATTTTAATTGTCTCAATTTTAATCCTAAATTTGTAATTTTGTGTCAATTTGGTCCAATTGATTACAACTCCTATCATTTCTTTATAGAAAATATGCACATAAGTGTTATGTGTTATATTTTTAAGAGTAAAATTATAAATTTATTCAACTCAGTAAGTTAATCTCAACTAATTTAGTGATAATTTTTTCTAAAAAATATTAACGATATTATTAATTAGATCAAATTGATACAAAATCTAAAATTAAAAGTTAAAATTAAACCAATTAAAAGTATAAGAATCAAAATAATATAAGAGATAAAATATAAAGATCACCAGTGTAATTTGTCCTTTATTTTTTGGTACTCTTTTGAATTGGAAAGCAGGATTTGTTTACACAATAATGCTGCCAATAAGAATTCAAATACATGAAAAAAAATTCAAGAAAATTTATTTGTGGTGCAAACTAATTTCAAACGTGAGTCTCAGGGATCACACATTTTTTTTTTATAAATAATTTTTTGTGTTTCTTGATATCCCTATATAAGAGTGGATTTCTTTGTACATGAGGTGTACGTTTTGTTTCTTCCCAAGGTTTATCAATAATTTATCAATAATTTTACTTGTGATGAAAATTTAAATAGAATGTTATTTCAAAAATGATGAATATAAATTTAAAATTACAATGGTGTAATTATATCCAAAATGAATCTTGTTTATATGGGTTGAATTATTTAAATTTTCGAGAAATTGAGGGGTGTGAGGTTCACTACGAGTCTTATTTCGATAATTCGAACTATTCATTTTGTAGAGTTTTCAATGTATATCATTTATAAAAAAAAAATTAAATTAAATTAAATTGATTCGATAATCGTAACTTTTTTTATTTTATCATGTTTGTCTTTAAAAAAATAAGCCATAAGTATATTTTTTAATTATACCATTTGTTTTTTTAGACAAACACAATAAAATAAAAAATATTGCAATTATCAAATCGACTTAATTTTTTCATAAATAATATATATTGAGAACTCTATAAAATAAATGGGGATTCAATCAAAATGCCCTCACAATAAAACTTTAATGTATTAAGAACAAGTATAAAAAAATTTCCTTGAAAAGTTCAACACATACTATTTGTTTGCACTCATTTTTGTAAATCTCCTATCGACAGGTGGATCAATTGAATAATGACATATGGCAAAGTTGGAGTGAGAGTTCTACATCAATTAAAAGGACAAGTGGCATTAGAGAGGATGATCACATGCATTGGGTGGTTAAGATGATGGAGCATTTATCAGGCTAGGTCCAGATGAGGAAGCAGTTATCAGTCTAAGTCATGGGCTTAGTGGGCAACTTGCAAGAAGAGTCATGTGCAGAATGGAGGTTTCTCTCTGTCAATGGGAAGTCTAGAGTGTTGAGGGACACGTGACATCATGAAATAAAGGCAATTCCACAGGTGAAGGTAAAGGTTTAATAAAGTTTGAATCTTTGGAAATAAGAGGGCCAGTTACAACAGTTATACAACAACAATTGTAGACTTTGAGGATTATGGGGTCATGGGTTAGAGAAGTAAGAAAAGCTATAAAAGCTAGAGTTTTGTAGAAAGAAGGATCATCAACAACAACATAACAACCTGGTTCTTATACTTAGGAGTAGTTCCGGTTGTAACTTAGGAGTAGTTCTTCCACTTTAATTTGTACTTTGTAACTGGGTGAACTTTGGTGATTTCAGTCTGAAATTATTATTTTTTTATCTTGTCTACTTTGTTACCATCAATTGATATAAGGCAGTTTGTTTTCTTCTTGTTTACTTTGTTACCATCAGTTGATTCAAAGAAGTCATCACCCTTTTGAGGCATTCAAACCAGTACCACAATTGTTTGATTGTTCCTATTTAATTGTCTAGGTTAAGATTATTGCTTGGTTGCTGTCGATCTAAGCCCAACATAATTTTTACTAACACCACTATTACCAAAATATATTTAATGAGTAATTTAATATTTTAAACTTTAAAATAATATAACTTTTGATTTAGATGTTAGTTTTTAATAAAGTTAGTATTTTTAAAATTCTCTCATCAAGATCTATCAAACAAAATTCATGTTGACTTGAAATTCTTAAAAAATAAAAAATATCATAAAAATTGAAGTAAATAGTAACATGTTACTCTCTTTAACAGCAATATATTACTCTATCTCACAGTAACATTTTGTTATTACAAAAAATAAAGTACATACTAGATGAACCATCCAAAAATACACGTACACATAAACTTACATAAAATAAAATAAAAGTATTCCTCATCAAAAGAGTTCTCAAATATATATATATGCATTGACAGTATTGTCTAAGGGAAAATAAAATTTAAAAAAAAAAAAGAAATTTTACTCTATCCTAAATTATGTGCTTTCACCTAGGGGGTTTATGAAACAAAATAAATTAGGTTATACTTTTCACTAAATAAAGGTCAAATAAAAAAATATTTGACTAAATTTTCATAAAATAAATTAGAAAAATGCTTGAGACCCCTTTTTTGGAACCCCCACAATCCCCTTTGGATCTCAATCATTAATGTATATGTGGGATCCACTCATGTATATGTAAGACTCATACCATCAATGATTAAGATCTAAAGAAAATTATGAGTCCTAAAAATATCTCAATTATGGTTCAATAAATTATTAAAATCATTAAAATGACCCTCATGATAAAGACACATGACCAACCCAGTGGGGTACCAATAAAGGGTGGTTGCACCTGTACCTTGACTTATAATTACGAAAAATTATTAGCTGAAATATCACGTAATAATGTTCATACTAATCATCAAATATCATGTGTTTTATTGTTTTCTCATTACTTGACATCAAATTGTGAATTCCATATCCTTTCTTAATCACAATGTTTTGGGATACTACCTAACTATGCCCATAATCAAAAAGTAACTTCTCTATAATTACACATAACGTTGGCTTTACAACTAACCAGAGGATATTAGCGCACAAGAAATAAAGTTATATATGTAGTGGGTGTTTGGAAATTTGTTATTTTAGTAGACTATTTTAGTTTTTGACTATTTTAGTAGGCTAAAATTTTTGTGTTTGGGAAGATAGTTGGATTTTTTTGTAATTTGATGTAATATTTGTAAGATAAAAAGTGAAATGAATATGGGTTTGATGTGACATTTTGTCTTATTAACTATTTTAGTCTATTTTATCATTTTGTGAATTTTAGCCCAAAAAGCCAAAAAAAATCTTTGCCAAACACCCCCATAATGATGTGATAGAATTATAAATTTATCACTTCAAAATTTAAAAAAAAAAATTCATCTATCATATTTTTTAATATCAAAATTGTTACCACCCATATAGAATTTTCATCTAAAATAATTTGACAGTCTCGTTTTTAAAATTATAAATCTAAATGATGATTCTTTTATTTTAAAATGATGAAATCACAAATAGACATTCGAATATTTTGTTTGTATATTATTATTTTATTTCTATCTCGCACACCTATTTTCTATATTATATATTATTATATATGTGAAGACTTTTCATAGTATTTACGTCTCATATTTTGATTTTTTTCAAAAATATCCCTTTATATATGTGAAGACTTTGATGATGTTGATTTCTTACATTTTGAATTTTTCTAAAATAAAAAAATTATATTACTCGTAACTAAAAAAGAAGGAATTTGATAAAGAAGGTATTTATTTTTTTTGAATTACACAAGCATTGACGAGTAATATATATATATATATATGTACACATAGTCTATTTTGTAGTTTACAAAGGATCATGGAGAAAACTAGCTTCCTCATTGCTGCTGTAGTATTGTTGGTATTGAATCATTCAATTTCTTCCTAAGCTATAACCAACTTAACCACAGACCAATCTGCTCCTCTCCTTCAAATCCTACATTACTTTAGACCCATACAATGTCTTGTATGATAATTGGTCCACCTCTACCTCAGTTTGCAACTGGGTTGGGATCACCTGTAGTGTCCTCCACCAAAGGGTCACATCCCTGAATCTCTCCGACATGTCCCTCACAGGCTGCTCACGCCGTTGGTGTGGTGAGTCGTTTTCTGAGAAAGACAAGGAAGAGATGCAGAAAATTCCTTATGCTTCAGCAATTGGTTCTTTGATGTACGCCATGGTTTGTACAAGGCCGGATATTGCCCACGTCGTTAGTGTGGTGAGTCGTTTTCTTTCTAATCCGGGTAAAGAACATTGGGCAACGGTAAAATGGATTCTAAGGTATCTTCGAGGGATTTTGAAGGTGTGTTTGTATTTTGGGGATGGTAAGCCGATGCTTGATGGGTTCACAGATTCTGACATGGCCAGTGATGTTGATTCTAGGAAATCTACTTGGGGGTATTTGATGACTTTTGCAGGGAGAGCTATAACATGACAATCTAAATGACAAAAATGTGTTGCTCTTTCAACTACCAAAGCTGAATTTATTGCCATTATGGAAGCTTGTAAAGAAGAGTTATGGTTGAAGAAATTTTTGCAAGAGTTGGGTTTGAAACAAGAAAAGTATGTGCTTTATTGTGATAGTCAAAGTGCTATTCACTTGAGTAAAAATTCTACTTTTCATTCGAGATCGAAACACATTGATGTAAGATACCACTGGATTCGTGATGTGTTATATTCGAAATTGTTGCAACTCGAAAAGGTTCACACAGATAATAATATTTCAGATATGTTAACTAAGACTTTGTCGAGGGACAAACATTTAAAGTGTCAAACTTTGGCAGGTATGGTTGATCTCTCCACCTAAGTCCGTATGAGGAGAATTGTTGAGTATACCTCCTTATTGGAGTGTGGAACCCAATTGGTTTGTTAGAAGAATTCTAATTTGGTTTGGTTTAGGTATAATATATTTTAATATATTATATCTAATTTTAGAGACCCAATTCAATTTGGTAACAACTAGCATTTTGATCAAACAAATACAAGATTTAACATTATATATTGATATTGTTATTTTTTCTGCCGCAGAGACAGAGGGATTGCTATCAATATTGATTTGTCTTTGGTGACTATGCTGGGCAAATTCAATTGTTGACTATTGGTCAATGTTTTGGGATGATTTGTTGATGTTGTTGCCTATGATTTAAAAGTTGATTTGGGTTATTATTTTGGATCTTTTACAACTCTTATTCTGAAAATTTTGGTTTATCTATTTGGTGAGGTCTTTCCTCTTGTTTATTTGTGATTATTTGGAATTCACCTAAGGGTGATTTGTTAGACCATTCGTATCTCGTTTGTAATCGTTTAGAAACTATTTGATTGATAGTGGAATCGGATTCCGATCCCGTGGACGTACCTCACATTGAGAAAACTACATAAAATTCTTGTGTTGCCTTTGATTTAATTTTCCCGCGTTAGTTTTTATTCCCATTGATCGATTTACTTGTGGGAAATCTTTTATTTTTCCTAACAATTGGTATCAGAGCTTACGGTTTATTTGGGTCTATTTATTTGTGTAAATCAATGGAGGGGAATGTGGATCGTATGTCTAGCTTCAATGGAAACAATTAGGTAACTTGGAAAACTAAAATTGAGGACTTATTATTTTGAAAAGATTTGTATGGACCCATTGAGGGTGATAGTGGCAAAACCGAGGGTATGAAAAATGATGAATGGAATAGGCTTAATCGAAAAGCCGTTGGTGTTATCCATCAATGGATTGATGACAATGTGTTTCATCATGTTGCTACTGAAACTTCAACACATGATTTATGGAAAAAATTAGAAGGCCTTTATGATAGGAAATCAGCCACAAATAAAGTTCTTTTGTTTCGTAAGTTGGTTAATTTAAAATATAAAGAGGGCAGCCTTATTTCAGAACATCTGAATGAAATAAAGAGTATTGTTAACCAACTTGCTTCTATGAAAATTATTTTTGATGATGAGTTGTAGGCTTTGATGCTACTTAGTTCTTTGCCCGAAAGTTGGGAGACTTTGGTTGTGACAATTAGTAATTCGGCGCCCGATGGAGCTGTCACAATAAGCCAAGTCACTAGTAGCTTGTTGAATGAAGAAACTAGAAGAAAATCAGTGGGTTCCTCTCATTTGGAAGCATTTGTTGTGAGAGGCCAAAGCAAAACAAGGGGGAGGAGTAAGACTCCTCATGGTCGTGATCAAAACCGTGACAAATCAAAAGATGCTTCTTTTTCAAAGAAAGACATTGAGTGCTATTATTACCATAAGAAATGGCACATGAAGCGAGAATGTCGAAAGCTCAAGAACAAGGAGAAAAGGCGTGACAAAAGTGTGGATAAGAAGCAAGAAGACACAACGGCAGTTACTACCGATGATCTCATGGTCGTTTGTGAAGATGATTGTATCAATTTTGTGGGCCAAGAGAGTAATTGGGTGATTGATTTTGGTGCTTCTTTTCATGTGACTTCTCAAGTTAATTTATTCACTACCTACACCAAAGGAGATTATGGTTCTATTCGAATGGGTAATGAAGGTTTGTCCAAGATTATTGGCATGGGTGATGTTTGCTTGGAAACAAATTTGAACTACAAGTTGCTGCTTAAAGATGTAAGGCATGTTCCCGAAATTCACCTCAATTTGATCTCTACTGGGAAGCTAGATGATGAAGGCTTCAACAACAAATTTGGTGATGGAATATGGAAGCTCACAAAGGGTTCTTTGGTGGTGGCTAAGTGCAAGAAGACTCATACACTTTATTCGATGCAAGAAAAAAATTGTAAAGGTGTTGTCAATGGACTTGAAGATGATACTTCTACCGAATTGTGGCACAAGCGGCTTGGCCATATGAGTGAAAAGGGGCTACAAGTTTTGTTCAAAAAAAAGCTTCTACCTGGTTTGAAACGTACACATCTTAAAACTTGTGTTCATTGTTTGGCGGGTAAACAACATAGAGTTTCTTTTCATAAAAATGTTGCTTCTAGAAGAAAAAATATGTTGGAGTTGATTCATTTGGATGTTTGTGGTCCTTTAAAAGTTAGAACACATAGTGGTGCACTTTATTTTGTTACCTTCATTGATGATTATTCAAGGAAAGTTTGGGCTTTTCTACTAAAAACTAAAGATCAAGTTCTAAAAGTATTTAAGCATTTTCAGGCCATGGTTGAAAGAGAAACAGGGCAGAAATTGGAGTGCATCCGATCAAACAATGGTGGTGAATACATTGGGCCATTTGATGAGTATTGTCGCAGCTAAGGTATTCGGCACCAAAAGACAGTTAAGAAGACTCCTTAACAAAATGGGGTTGCCAAAAGGATGAACCGCACCATTGTGGAAAGAATAAGGTGTTTGCTTTCACAAGCTAAATTGCCAAGATCCTTTTGGGGTGAGGCAATGAAGACAGTGGTTGACGTGATCAATTTGTCTCCTTCCTATCCTTTGAGTGGTGATGTTCCTGAAAGAGTTTGGACCGGCAAAGATATGTCTTATGAGTACTTGAGAGTGCTTGGTTGCCGAACTTTTGTTCACATTCCAAAAGATGAGAGGTCCAAGCTTGATAGTAAGTCAAGACAATGTATTTTTCTTGGGTATGGGCATGATGAATTTGGTTATAGATTGTGGGATCCGGTCAACAAGAAAGTTATTCGAAGCCGTGATGTTGTGTTTCTTGAAGACCAAACAATTGAAGACTTTGACAAAGATGATCAACCGGAGCCAAAAATTAGTGATCTCATTGACATAGATCTATCTCCTTCATCTTTAGTTGATGATGAAAATGGGAGAGATATGCAGCCACCTATTGAAGATGTAGAGGATGATGCTAATCCAAATGAAGTTGAGCCAGAAATTGAGAAAGAGCATCCAACTCAAGAATCGCCACCACAACTTGAGTTAAGGAAATCTACAAGGGATCGACAACCTTCGAGAAAGTATCCTCCCAATGAATTTGTGTTGATTTCTAATCAAGGGGAGCCTGAGAGCTACCAAGAAGCAATTGAGCATGCAAAAAAAGATGATTGGAAAAAGGCAATGGAAAAGGAGATGAATTCCTTACTTGAAAATCACACATTATGATTTAGTGAAGTTGCCTAAAGAGAGGAAAATTCTAAAAAATAAGTGGGTCTTCAAATTGAAGAATGATGGCAAGAATCTGAGGTACAAAGCACATCTTGTTATGAAAGGCTTTGGGCAAAAGAAAGGTATTGACTTTGATGAGATTTTCTCACCGGTTATGAAGATGTCTTCAATTCGGGTTGTACTTGGCATGGCTGCAAGTATGAACCTTGAAGTTGAGCAACTTGATGTGAAGACCGCATTTCTTCACGGTGATCTTGAAGAAGAAATTTACATGGAGCAACCAGAAAGTTTTGAGGAAAAAGGGAAAGAGAAATTTGTTTGCAAATTGAAGAAAAGTTTGTATGGCCTCAAGCAAGTCCCGCGGCAATGGTACAAAAAATTTGACTCTTTCATGATGAATAATGTTTTTTTCTAAAACCGCTTCAGACTATTGTGTGTTTGTGAAAAAAAATTTCAGATGGTAAATTTATTATTCTTTTGCTTTATGTTGATGACATGTTAATTGTGGCTCAAGATTCTACCATGATAAACAGGTTGAAATTGGAGTTGAGCAAGTCTTTTGCTATGAAAGATTTGGGGCCGACAAAGCAAATTCTTGGTATAAAAATTGTTCGTGATCGCAAAGAGGAGCTTATTTGGTGGTCTCAAGAAAGCTACATTGAGAAGGTTCTTAAGAGATTCAACATGAATAAAGCAAAGTCAGTTGGTTGTCCACTTGCCGGTCACTTCAAGCTTAGTTCGAATCAATGTCCTACAAGTGAGAAAGACAAGGAAGAGATGCAGAAAATTCCTTATGCTTCAGCAGTTGGTTCTTTGATGTACGCCATGGTTTGTACAAGGCCGGATATTGCCCACGCTGTTGGTGTGGTGAGTCGTTTTCTTTCTAATTCGGGTAAAGAACATTGGGCAGCGGTAAAATGGATTCTAAGGTATCTTCGAGGGATTTCGAAGGTGTGTTTGTATTTTGGGGATGGTAAGCCGATGCTTGATGGGTTCACAGATTCTGACATGGCCAGTGATGTTGATTCTAGGAAATCTACTTCGGGGTATTTGATGACTTTTGCAGGAGGAGCTGTGGCATGGCAATCTAAATTACAAAAATGTGTTGCTCTCTCAACTACCAAAGCTGAATTTATTGCCATTATGGAAGCTTGCAAAGAAGAGCTATGGTTGAAGAAATTTCTGCAAGAGTTGGGTTTGAAGCAAGAAAAGTATGTGCTTTATTGTGATAGTCAAAGTGCTATTCACTTGAGTAAAAATTCTACTTTTCATTCGAGATCGAAACACATTGATATAAGATACCACTGGATTCGTGATGTGTTAGATTTGAAGTTGTTGCAACTTGAAAAGGTTCACACGGATAATAATATTTTAGATATGTTGACTAAGACTTTGTCGATAGACAAACATTTAAAATGTCAAACTTTGACGGGTATGGTTGATCTCTCCACCTAAGTCCGTAGGGGGAGAATTGTTGCGTATACCTCCTTATTGGAGTATGGGACCCAATTGGTTTGTTAAAAGAATTCTAATTTGGTTTCATTTAGGTATAATATATTTTAATATATTATATCTAATTTTAGAGACCCAATTCAATTTGGTAACAACTAAAATTTTGATAAAACAAATCCAAGATTTAACATTATATATTGATATTGTTATTTGTTCTGCCGAAGAGACAGAGGGACTGCTATCAATATTGATTTGTCTTTGGTGACTATGCTGGGCAAATTCAATTGTTGACTATTGGTCAATGCTTTGGGCTGATTTGTTGATGCTGTTGCCTATGATTTAAAAGTTGATTTGGGTTATTATTTTGGATCTTTTACAACTCTGATTCTGAAGATTTTGGTTTATCTATTTGGTGAGGTCTTTCCTCTTGTTTATTTGTGATTATTTGGAATTCACCTAAGGGTGATTTGTTAGACCATTCATGTCTCGTTTGTAATCGTTTGGAAACTATTTGATTGATAGTGGAATCAGATTCCGATCCCGTGGACGTACCTCACATTGAGGAAACCACGTGAAATTCTTGTGTTGCCTTTGATTTAATTTTTCGTATTAGTTTTTATTCCAATTGATCGAGTTACTTGTGGGAAATCTTATATTTTCCCTAACACTATCTTTACTTGACATCAGTTTCAACGATTTCCATGGCCAAATCCCCGAGGACTTGTCTCGTTTGCATCAACTCAAACAAGTCAATTTTGGGTACAACAACTTTACTGGAGATTTGAATTCATATTCAATACTTGCTTCTACGCAGCAATAATTTCACAGGCACAACTGGGTCTTCACTGTGCAACATTTCAAACCTGGAGGGACTCGATTTAGGCCAGAATTATCTGCAAGGAAACATTCCTGACGAGATTGGTAAACTTTCCAATTTGAAAATTTTGAATTTGGAATACAATCAGATTACGGGTTCTATACCCTCTACTATGTTCTTTAACATGTCATTGTTGCAGAGTATTGCTCTCACCTATAATAACTTGTATGATAGTCTTCCTATGGATGCGTGTGATCATCTTCCTAATCTGCAAGTATTTTATGTATCTGCCAATCAGTTTTACGGCGAAATTCCATCTAGTTTTTACAAATGCAGGGAGCTTCAATATCTATCGCTATCTTTTAATGATTTCAATGGCAGCATTCCTCGAGAAATCGGCAACTTGACTATGCTTAAGGAGTTATATATTGGGTACAACGACTTTAAAGGTACGATTACTGAGGCTTCAAAAACAAACAAAAAAACTTGAAGGATTAGTCTGTTGCTCCAACTATACTATACGCTAAGCTTAGAATTTTATCTTTGCATAGGAAAGCATACTCTTTGTTTGAGCTTATTGCTGGCTTATTTTATGAAGTTATTTCTGGTTGTTTATATTCTAGAGGACTATGTTTTGAGAGTGTTTAGGATTGGGATGAATGTGTACAATTTCTAGATGGGCAACAACAATATGTTGTTTGATGAGTAATCTCACTCTACTCTACCTGCTTGGCTTTGATCCTTGTTATGAGAACTTTCCATAAAAACAAATTCTTCTTTTCTTTACTCTTTTTTCTAGGCAAATTACCAATACCCTTGACGTTTATTGTTCTATGTGATTCTAAAAATTACATAATCCTTATGTCTGAGTTTGTCTTTTAACAAAGTTAATAAAAAAATTCTCCAATATCAAAATTTGTTTTTTTCATTAGCCCCAATCTCCTTCCAGTTCACCAAGGTTTAGTTTGTTTTTTAACAGAAGTCTTTATTGTATTGTTCATTTCTTTTTGGGAACTTTTTCTTCTGTTGGTTAATTTAGATTGGTTATTTTTTTTCTCATTATAAAAGTTCTTTATTGGGTTTCTATAGTTGTTGGACTATTATTATTGGGATGTAATTATCTTGATATTGTAAATCCTATCAATTGACCCAAAAAAATAAAATAAAATAAAACTTGCTTTGTTAAATTAAATGGAACCCACAAATCATTTTGAAACTCTACATACTAACTCAATAATGTCTCTCTTTTACTTTTTGTGGATGTAAAAATATCATATCATACCCTAAATTTGACAACTTTGCAGGTGCAATTCCATCAGAGAAAGGCAATATTATCAATTTGGAGGTATTGAATGCACAAGGTGGTTCTCTTACAGGGCCTATTTCGTCCTTGATCTTCAAAATGTCTTCATTGAGAGTTATTGATTTCACAAACAATAGCTTGTCTGGAAGCCTCCCATTGGATATTCAATATGATCTCCCTTTTCTTGAACAACTACTACTTACTTCCAATCAGCTTTCTGGCCAATTCTCACCTGGGTTGTGGGAATGCAAATGGCTTCAAAGCCTATCATTGTCAGTTAATAATTTCACAGGAAGCATATCTAAGTATATTGGGAATCTTACATTGCTAAGATATTTATATCTTGGTGACAGCATGTTGACAGGTACCAAACAATGTATATTAATTTATTTAACACTCGCTTTCATGTGTAATCTCATCTTGCATACCTCTCTCTCAAGTGCAAACCTATCTTATATGTGGAGATGCAAACATCTATCTATATATAGAGAAGGAACAATGCAAATGAGAGACGGAATACAATCAAGAGCCAAATGCAAATAGAGAAACTTAAACCTGATACTTTCTCCAACCTGAACTTTGATATCATGTTAAGCCATCAATTGTCCTTAAAGTTTAAGCTATTAGGAAATAGACCCAACTAATCATATCAAGCTAATCAGCAAAAACGAAGGTTATAGTTTCTCTAGATCTTGGTTCTGTGAAAAGAAACGAAAATTAAAGAGAAATAATATTTAAAAAAAGCAAAAGAATAAGAAGAAGCTTCTATCTATTTCATATAGTTTTCTCTTCACTTTTCTTTTTCTTCCACAAATCCAAATCCTCCAACGTTTCTATATTTTTATAAAGTTTAACCTCAAATCCCCTTCAATCCATCTATTTTTCACATGTTTGTTAGGACAACAGTACTCATTTCATTGTATACACTACTCATTTTAGAATTGAGCAAACTTTTAGTCATTTACATGACTGCTAAATTTCACATTTTGTGCAGGTCCATTACCAGAAGAAACCGGTAGCCTTAATCTTGAGAGATTGAGCATCCATTACGCAGGATTAAGTGGCACAATTCCCTCTAAAATCTTCAACATGTCAACAACAAGAATCATTGACCTGCACGGGAATCAACTATCAGGCAACCTTCCTTCAACCCTCGGCCTTGGGCTTCCCAATCTTGGAGCGCTTTATCTAGGCGAAAATGAACTCAGTGGAACCATTCCAAGCTCCATCTCCAATGTGTCCGAACTTACCATCCTAGACATGGTCACCAACTCATTCACTGGCTCCATACCCAATACACTTGGAAATCTAAGAAATCTTCGTCAATTCCTAATCTCTGAAAATAATCTCACCGGAGAATCTTCTTCTCCTGAATTAAGTTTTTTTTACTTCCCTAGGAAATTGTAGACATTTGGAAATGTTGGGAATAGCATTGAACCAATTCAATGGCATCCTCTCGGCTTCCTTTGGGAATCTCTCCACTTCTCTTCAACGGTTGGAAGCATTCGGATGCAAACTTAAGGGGGAAATTCCCATTGGCATTGGCAACTTGAGCGGCTTGAATGTCATAAGTCTAGATGACAATGAGTTCACTGGCTTTATCCCTACAACAATTGGAAGGTTAGAAAGCCTTGAACGCTTGTCTCTTGAACACAATAGGCTACAGGGCACCATCCCAAATGAGATTTGTATGTTGAAGAACTTAGGAGACTTATATCTAAGTGACAATAAGCTAGATGGACCAATACCAACGTGCTTAGGTGAACAAAAAACCCTAAGACATCTCTATTTGGACTCTAACAATTTGACTTCCACAGTACATTTAACCTTGTGGAGCCTTAGCGATATCCTCAGTCTAAACTTGTCCTCAAATTCTTTGAGTGGCTACATACCACTAGATATTGGAAATTTGAAGGTCATAACAAATATAGATTTATCGTGGAATCAGTTATCAGGCGAAATCCCAAGCAGCGTTGAAGGGGCCCAAACATTAGTTACTCTCTCCTTGGCACATAATAAACTACAAGGACTTATTCCTCAATCACTCGGCAACTTGATAAGCTTGGAATTATTGGATCTATCCAACAAAAATTTGTCTGGAGGCATTTCTCAATCACTAGAGGCACTCAGGTATCTTCAATATTTGAATCTCTCCTTCAATAGATTACAAGGAGAAATTCGTATAGGAGGGCATTTTCCAAACTTCAATGCTAAATCATTCATGCAAAACTATGGGTTGTGTGGGGCGCCTCAATTCCAAGTCCCGCCATACAAAACTAAAGCCATTAACAAATCAAGGAAAAGTTTGGATTTACTAAAATATATCTTATCGTCAATTGCATTTGCAATACTTGTGGCAGCCTTTGTATGGATAAGATGTTGGAAAGTCAATATGGCGGTACCAATTCGAGTAGATTCAATGACTCATTCATGGATAGGGTTTTCATATCAAGAACTTGTGCAAGCAACAAATGCATTTAGTGAAAGCAAACTACTCGATACAGGAAGTTTTGGTTCTCTATATAGAGGAACGCTTTCAGATGGGATGAGCGTTGCTATCAAGGTCTTCAATTTGCAAACGGAAGGATCATTCAAGAGTTTCGACACTGAATGCGAAGTTATGTGCAATATTCGTTACAGAAACCTCCTTAAAATCATTAGCAGTTGAAGTAACACGAATTTCAAAGCCTTAATCTTAGAGTTACATGCCAAATGGGAGCCTTCAAAAATGGCTGTACTCACAATAATTTTTTGCATGCCTTGCAAAGGTTGAACATAATGATAGATGTTGCATTAGCAATGGAATATCTACATCTCGGTCTTACAACACCAATTGTTCACTATGATTTGAAGCCTGCCAATGTCTTGCTAGACGAAGATATGGTTACACATGTTGGCGATTTTGGAATTGCAAAACTCTTTGGTGAAGGCGAGTGTATAGCACAAACCACGACCCTGGCCACAACTGGGTACATGGCACCACCTGATTTTCAATATTTTATTTTCTTTTATGCTACTGTTTCTCATTAATTCTTTTGATTCGTAAATCAGGAGTATTAACCGATACATATCAAGAATTAGGTGTTACGTTCATTAATTTTTAAATTATTAGCAACACTCTGAAGCCCATTTTTTAATTTTCAATTTGTGAACACGACTGTTCCATAATGGTTGTCTTGTCTTTTAGTTCCCTATTCACACTTTTCAATTTTTTCTTCTCCGGGCTTAATTTAATTAATTGATAATGCAATGCATAGAGTATGGAATGGAAGTGATAGTTGTTGGGAAAATGGTTTAATATAGGCATATTTTTGGCCAACTTTGAGCCCAAAATTGAGTGGGCCTCAAACGTCTTTTGGGGTGGGGTCCGAAGAAATGAAGTGTTCCTTGCCGTGTGGCAAGTCACACGGTGAAGACAGAACGTCAAAACCATTTATGAGTGAATGGGAAGTTGACGTCGTTTTCGGGTCTAACATTAATTTTTTAGACAAAATTCATTTGAATTTTTTCAATAAAAAAATTATTATGGGAATTTAATTTAAATCTAAATTCAAATTTTGGTTTCCTAAGATTGTACCTCTTCCTTTATTGATTAAACTATTCAAATAGTTTAATAAAAATATTCCAACAGTTTAAAAACTATTCCACCAACGGATCCTTTTTCAAACTGTTTGAAAATTTGTTCTTAGCAACGGACAAATCAACTATTCAACAGTTATCTGTTTGAATAGTGCTTGCACCTGTTCAATTTAAATGTGCACCTATTCACTTCAATTTGGTACCTGATCGGGTCAAATTTTTGCTTATAAATTCAAACCATTTCCAGCAGTCTTGGACACCGAAAATCAGTCTCAAAAAATATTCTTTTGTTGTCCAAACTTTTATCTTTAGTGCATTATTCTTCATATTAGTTTTAGAATAAAATTCAGAGAGTTAGAATACAGGTTTGGTTCGCCGTACAAATTTGTTTGGAGTGCTACTACAAATTTGTGAAGATCATTGTATCCTGGGAGATAGACGCCATTAGTCCATAAGCACCGAAGCGGGGCGAATCTATCTTAAGGACAGAGTGTCACACACTCGACTTGATCTTTTATTTTTTACTTGGTTGGATAAAATAAATTATGTAAGTTATTTATTTTATTTATTTGTTTCGGTTTCATTTTATTTTATTTTATTTACACAGAAGATTGCTCCAACAATAGTCTCTACAAAAGGTGATGTGTACAGCTATGGAATTATGTTGATGGAAGTATTCACAAGGAAGAAGCCAACAGATGAAATGTTTGAAGGAGAAACGAGCTTGAAAAGTTAGGCAAGCGAATCAATATTGGAGGAGGGTGGTTCAACACTTTTAGCTATGGACTCCAATTTGATAGAAAACAAATCCGAAGATGTAAATTTCAGTGCAAAGGAGCAATGTGTGTTGTCAATCTTGAGTTTAGCCATGGACTGTTTGAAAGATCAACTGAACGAGAGGATCAACATGAAAGATGTCACGGCTAGACTCTAGAAAATTAGAACTGTATTTCTAGCAAACAATGGAAAAGGCTAGAAGGACAAAGATATATGTCAAGACTAACTGCTATCATTTTGTCTGATAAATTACACTAACAGTACCTATATTTTGTTACTTGTATTATTTTTGTTCTCATAGTTTAATTGGCTCAATTTGAAATTTTAATTTTAGATCTTGCGTCAATTTGGTTCAATTGATAATATCATTAGGATTTTTGATTAATTTTTTTTTTTACTAAATTGGTTAAGATTAAGTCACTCAATTAATCAAGTCTATCATTTTATTTTTAAAAATATAACACATGCCACTTATATGCACATTTGCCATAAAAAAATAATAACAATTTGAATCAATTAGACTAATTTGAGACAGTAAAAGATTCATAGTCAAAATTGATTCAATTGAAATTAGAGGATTAAAATTGCGCAATAGTTAAATTTCAGGAATTTATGTAATTTGCCCTTTTCTATTTCTTTCTTTCCATTTATTCGTAACCGTGTACGTATATAATCTATACTAATATAATAACAAAAAATTAATATACAACTCTCTCATAGGTTCAACATTGTTTGTTTGTTTCCAGGCACGGGGTCGAGGCACTACAACAAAAAGCAGATTTCGCGACTAAAATTGGAGTTTTCATGGCCGAAAGTAGTAGAATTGGCGACTAAAATGGAATTAGTCGCCAAAATTGATCACTTTTGCCGAGTAAAAGAGTTTAGTCGCCGAATATAAGGGTTTTAGCGACTAAAAGTCAGTTTAGTCGCCGAATATAGGAGTTTCGGCGACTAAAGGTTTTTTAGTAGCCAAAAGTGACAGTTTTTGGCGACTAAAATAATTTAGTAGCCAAAAGTATAGGTTTTGGCGACTAAAAAAACAGTTTGGTCGCCGATTCTACGTGTTTTGGCGACTAAAAATAGTTTTGTCGCTGAAAGTGAAGCTTTTTGGCTACTAAAAAAATTAGTAGCTAAAAACAATCAATTGGGGACTAAAATTCAGTTTAGTAGCCAAAAGGGGACGTTTTTGGCGACTAAAAACAGGTTTAGTCGCCAAAACTAGTTATTTTTAGGCGGGAATGAATTTTTTTAGCGACTAAAAACTAATTAGTAGCCAAAACTATACAATTGGCGACTAAAAAATAGATTTAGTTGCCAAAAGTGATCTAATTTTTTTTTAGTAAATAATTTATTTTTTACATAAATTATATTGAATAAAAATAATTATTTATATATATATAGTTTTGTATTAATACCAGTCAAAGTAATATATAAATAATATATATTGCATTTATATTCATGTGATGTTGTAGTAGCATAGTAGGGAGAGTGTGTTGGTAAAGGTTTGGAATGTGAGATAGGTCGGTGGTTCGAATCTTGGGAATAGTAGAGGGTAATTTTTTTTTTTCTGAAATATGCTTTTGGCGACTAAAAATAGTGGTCGCCAAAAGATTGACTATTGGCGACGAAAAGCTTAGTCGGCAAATGTATAAATAAAAAAAAAAATAATTCACTATTGGCGACTAAAAGATTAGTCGCTAAATGTATAATTTTCAAAAATGTAATTGACTATTGGCGACAAATGATTTGGTCACTGAAGACTAAAACTTTGCCGACTCAAACTTTTTTTAGTCGCCAATACCTCCGCCGACCATCTATTCGCGACAAAACCAGCGACTAAAATATTTAGTCGGGGAAAGTGAAAAGTCGACCTTTGGCGACTAAAAAAGGACTTTTGGCGACTAAAAATTTAGTCGCCAAATGTGTTTTTTCTTGTAGTGAGGATAGGGCTACAATAGAATCCTTTGTAAACATATTCCAATTCGGATTGATAAAAACTTATTTAAACTCGATTTATTAAATTTTTTTTACATTCAAACTCTAATTCGTTAAATTTTTAATATGTAAGCAAAAATATACTAAATTCCGACTCGTTAGTTGAGTTATTTAATATTTATTGTTTATATATTAAATAACATAAAAATATATATAAAAAATAAGATAAATATGTTATTTATATATTTAAAGAATATAAATGCAGATAATAGTTAACTATAGATATTACATTTATATAATAGTGACAGTAGATATTATTATTTTAGTAAAATATTAACTTTTTTTAGTATGTTTATATATATATATTGTATATATAAATTGTATAATCAAAATTTTAATTATAACTTTAGTCTCATATGTAAGTATAAATTTATAATTTTTTTGGTTTGTTAAGGCTCATGAACAAGCTCGAGCTTGAGTCAAACTTAAGCCAACTCAGCTCGAACTCGGTTCGTTAAATTTTTATTAAGCTCGAGCTTGAACTCAAACTCGTTAAAATCTTAATAAACAAATCTAAACATACTAAAATTTAACTCGACTTGGCTCGTTTGCAACCCTAATGCAGGATATATTATTTTAAACACTCCAACTAGAAAAGACAAGGAGGGGATAAACAAATAAAATATTCTTTTATTGTCTTTAATTTTTTTTTTTATTTATTTTTGGACATATTATGATGGCAGTTTCTGTACTTTAATCATTGTGTTATTTTGGTTCCTGTAATTTTAATTGCCTCGATTTTAATCCTGAATTTGTGATTTTGTGTCAATTTGGTCCAATTGATTACAACTCCTAGCATTTCTTTATGGAAAATATGCACATAAGTGTTATGTGTTATATTTTTAAGAGTAAAATTATAAATTTACTCAACTCAGTAAGTTAATCTCAACTAATTTAGTGATATTTTTTTCTAAAAAACACTAATGATATTATTACTTGGATCAAATTGATACAAAATCTAAAATTAAACCAATTAAAAGTATAAGAATTAAAATAATATAAGAGATAAAATATATAAGGATCACCAGTATAATTTGTCCTTTATTTTTTTGGTACTCTTGAATTGGAAAGCAGGATTTGTTTACACAATAATGCTGCCAATAAGAATTCAAATACATGCAAAAAAATTCAAGAAAATTTATTTGTGGTGCAAACTAATTTCAAACGTGAGTCTCATGGATCACACATTTTTTCTTTTATAAATAATTTTGTGTGTTTCTTGATATCCCTATGTAAGAGTGGATTTCTTTGTACATGAAGTGTACGTTCTGTTTCTTCCCAAGGTTTATCAATAATTTTACTTGTGATGAAAATTTAAATAGAATGTTACTTCAAAAATGATGAGTATAAATTTAAAATTACAATGGTGTAATTATATCCAAAATGAATCTTATTTATATGGGTTGAATTATTTAAATTTTAGAGAAATTGAGGGGTGTGAGGTTCACTACGAGTCTCGTTTCGATAATTCAAACTATTCATTTTGTTGAGATATCAATGTATATCATTTATAAATAAAAAAAATTAAATTAAATTGATTTGATAGTAGTAACTTTTTCATTTTATCACATTTGTCTTTAAAAAAATAAACCATAAGTATGTTTTTTAAATATACCATTAGTTTTTAGACAAATACAATAAAATAAAAATATTACAATTATCAAATCGACTTAATTTTTTTCATAAATAATAGATATTGAGAACTCTATAAAATAAATGCGGATTTGATCAAAACGCCCTCACAATAAAACTTTAATGCATTAAGAACAAGTACAAAAAAAATTCTTTGAAAAATTCAACACATATCACTTGTTTGCACCCATTTTTGTAAATCTCACATCAACAGGTGGATCAATTGAATAATGACATGTGGCAAAGTCGGAGTGAGATTTCTACATCAATTAAAGGGACAGTGACATTAGAGAGATTGATCACATGCATTGGATGGTTCAGATGATGGAGCAATTATTAGGCTAGGTCTAGATATCAGTCTAAGTCATAGGCTTAGTGGGCAACTTGCAAGAAGAGTCAGGTGCAGAATGGAGGTTTCTCTCTGTCGATGGGAAGTCTAAAGTGTTGAGGGACACGTGACATCATGAAATAAGGGCAGTTCGACAGGTGAAGGTGAAGATTTAATGAAGTTTGAACCCTTGGAAATAAGAGGGGGCAGTTACAACAGTTATGCAGCAACAATTGTATGCAAAAAAGGACTTTTGTATACTATTTTATAGTATACAAAGAATCATGGAGAAAACTAGCTTCCTCATTGCTGCTGTAGTATTGTTGGTACTGAATCATTCACTTTCTTCCATAGCTTTAACCAACTTAACCACAGACCAATCTGCTCTTCTCTCCTTCAAATCCTACATTACTTTAGACCCATACAATGTCTTGGCTGATAATTGGTCCATCTCTACCTCAGTTTGCAACTGGGTTGGGATCACCTGTGGTGTCCTCCACCAAAGGGTCACATCCCTGAATCTCTCCGACATGGCCCTCACAGGCTCGCTCTCTCCCCACCTCGGCAACCTCTCATTTCTATCTTCACTTGACATCAGTTTCAACGATTTCCACGGCCAAATCCCCGAGGAATTGTCTTGTTTGCATCGACTCAAACAAGTCAATTTTGAGTACAACAACTTTACTGGAGATTTGAATTCATATTCATGGTTTGGTAATTTACCAGAGCTTCAATACTTGCTTCTATACAACAACAGTTTCACAGGCACAATTGGATCTTCACTGTGCAACATTTCAAACCTGGAGGCACTCTATTTAGGCCAGAATTGTCTGCAAGGAAGCATTCCAGATGAGATTGGTAAACTTTCCAATTTGAAAATTTTGAATTTGGAAAGCAATCAGATTACGGGTTCTATACCCTCTGCTATGTTCTTCAACATGCCGTCGTTGCAGAGTATCGCTCTCGCCTATAATAACTTGTATGATAGTCTTCCTGTGGATGTGTGTGATCATCTTCCTAATCTGCAAAGATTTAATGTATCTGCCAATCGGTTTTATGGCGAAATTCCATCTAGCTTGTACAAATGCAGGGAGCTTCAATATCTATCGCTGTCAGTTAATAGTTTCAATGGCAGCATACCTCGAGAAATCGGCAACTTGACTATGCTTAAGGAGTTACATATCGGGCATAACGACTTCAAAGGTATGGTTTCTAAATAGATAAATTACACTTGGTTCTTTTTATTTTTGGTTATTTTTTCATTTTGATTCTTAAAATTCTTTTTCTCTCATTTTAGCTTTGCATATGTTTTAAATTTTTCTCGCTTTACTCTAGAAGTTAACTTATGTGTAAAATTAGACAGAAATGACACACTGATAGTCATATAACATAAAAATATTTTATTATATATAATTCACACTTCTGACACAAACCTGAACCCCAATCTTATAACATGATATTTTATGTCTAATTTTGAACATAAATTAATTTTAGCAATAAATTGAAAAACACTTAAAACACGGGTCAAAGACGAAAAAAAATTAATGGATCAAAGGTAAAAAATGATCAAACGTAAAAACGACAAAGTGTAATTTATCCTTTCTATACCACAAATTGGTATAGATGAAGTGTTCTAGGATTTATGATGCAGTCCGAATTTATATATATATATATATATATATATGTTATTTTTATTATTTGATTAGGATTATTTTGATTTAATATTGAGTTATCTATATATTTATATATTATATAAAAAAAAAAAGAGTTTCTGACCCACAAGCCTTGTGGGAGCACTAATATGTCAATCTTAATTTTATAATTTTTTGATTCAAAAAAAAAAAAAAAACTCAGCATTTATTGACTTCTTCTAACCCACAAACTTTTTTGACTTCTCCCATACCTTTTGCCGCATCATTTTCAACTTCTCCCACACACTATAGTTAGTAATAAGATTGTTAAATTATTTTTATAAAAAATCTAAAAAAAAATAATTTGTATATTAAAAAAATATCTAAAACAAATATAAATTCTTATTAAAAAATAACATGTTACAATTGTGAGAAAAAAAAAGAGAAAAAAACAAATTACGCTGTAAAAAATAATTTGTATATTAAAAAAATATCCAAAACAAATATAAATTCTTATTAAAAAATAACATGTTGCAATTGTGGGGGGAAAAAAGAGAAAAAAAAAATTACACTATGCATTTCATTAAAATCTAGAAATAAAAATAATTTGTATGTTAAAAAAAATCTAAAACAAACATAAATTCTTATTAAAAAATAACAAGTTGCAATTGTGAAGAAAAAAAAATAGAAAAAAAATTACACTGCGCATTTCATTAAAATCTACAAAAAAAAAATCTATATTAAAAAACTATCTAAAATAAATATCAATTCTTATTAAAAAAAAAAGTTGCAATTGTTAAAAAAAAAGAGGAGGAAAAAAATTACACTGTAAAAAATAATTTGTATATTAAAAAAATATCTAAAACAAATATAAATTCTTTTTAAAAAATAACAAATTGCAATTGCGAAAAAAAAAAATTACACTGTGCATTTCATTAATAATGCTCAAAAAATATGTGAAGTATTTGTGTAAAGACTTGACACGTGTCTACTCTTAAATTATCAAGTAAATATAGATAAACCAAAGAACTCAACTTTAATGGCTAACAAATATTAGAAGCCCGATCATTGAAATCTAATAACTATTAATTAATAGAATTTAACAATTCAAAAGTCTCAAACCACATCTCTTTGTCTTCTCAAATGTTTCCTTTTTTTGGTTCATGCATTCATTCTAATATTGATAGAGAATTGGACTTATGGAAGAGTGAAAGATATTAAAATTATATATTGAGTTATGTAATTGTTGTGATGAAAAATAAAGGTTGTCTTCCTCTTCTATGGCGATTTATCTGTTTATATCTTCAATTAAAACGTTAGGTGTGCTTCTACATCATCGTTGAGCGTTGCTTTCATTTTTTTTTTTTTTAGATACTTTATCTCACAATTGTTTGTGTTTTGTGTTATGAAATTTATTATATCTGTATTTACTAAAACTATTAGATGGACCTAATGCAAGAAATGCAAACTATTTCAATGTCATTCTCAGGATTAGAAGTACAAAAAACACATAAACAAAAAGTATATGAATAGATAAGATTTTACAAAATTTGTTTGTGAGTCTCACTTCTTAAAAATCCTATAATTCATTTATTTATTGTATTATATTTTATGTTTAGTTTCTATACTTTTTTTTATATAGTTTTCTTTATTTTCTTTAAAAGTTTATTTTTAAAAATTAATAAATAAATAAATAAATCATTTTCTATTTCAAACACTTTCATTTTTGTTTTTATTTTCTATTTTTTCTTAAAGTAGTTTTAATTTTGCACAATTACTTACTTTTTTTCTATATATTGTAATTTTGTGCATTTTAAGTATATGATGTTTTTACTAATACACATAGAGATGCACTATAAAACAAGTATCATGCGAAAATCAAGTAAGAAGAAAATAAATAAATAAAACAATACGATGAATATGGAGCAAAGATCAAATATCAAAACTCCCAAAGTAAGAAACCAAACAAACAAACAAACAAGTAAAATATAATGTTTAACAATAGACATTTGAAAATTTACAACAAAATTTTATAACTTTCCTTTTTGCTAAGAAAATTCTATTTGGTACTAACTAAATAAAATGCTTTTAAAATAATTATTTTTTTCAAATTTGAAATTAAAACTATAGTAAATTTATGTAAGCATAATTGCCAATCACATTTTTTTTACTTAATGTATAATATTTATATTGACTATCTTTTTCAGATTTATTATTTTAAGTATTTATATAGAAGTAAAAAAATGTTGTTAGGCATAAATTTTTTCTTAATTTAGTTATAAATTTTGCCCGTACATTATTTTTAAATTTTGAATAAAAGCAAACATAAAATAATTAATTAAAAATATGCTACATTTGTTATATTCCTTTTTCTGTGTGCAAAAAAACATATATTAAAATAGTAATTCACAGATATACAAAAAATTGTAAACACAACCCGTGCATAGCACGAGTGGAAAACTAGTATATTATATAAGAAAAACGAGATTTCTAACCCACAAGATTTGTGAGAGCTCCAATATCCCAATCTTAATTTTTTGTTTTTTTTATTTTTTTTTTAAAATCTCAATATTTATTGACTTCTCCCAACCCACAAGTCTTTTTGACTTCTCCCATACCTACTGTCGCACTATTTTCAACTTCTCCTATATATTATGGTTATTGATGGGATTATTAAATTATTTTTATAAAAAATGTAAAAAAAAAATTGTATATTAAAAAAAATCCTAAAACAAATATAAATTCTTTTTAAAAAATAACATGTTGCATTTACGAAAAAAAAAAGAAAAAAAAAATACACTGTAGAAAATAATTTGTATATCAAAAAAATATCCCAAACAAATATAAATATTTATTAAAAAATAACAGGTTGCAATTATGAAAAAAAACAAATTACACTATGCATTTCATTAAAATCTAAAAGAATAATTTTCATATTAAAAAATATCTAAAACAAATATAAAGTCGCATTAAAAAATAACGGGTTGCAATTGTGAAAAAAAAATTACACTATGCATTTCATTAAAATCTAAAAAAATAATTTGCATATCAAAAAATATCTAAAACAAATATAAAGTCTTATTAAAAAATAACATGTTGCAATTGTGAAAAAAAATAAGAGAAAAAAAATTACACTATGCATTTCATTAAAATATAAAAAAAATAATTTCTATATTAAAAAAATATCTAAAACAAATATAAAGTCTTATTAAAAAATAACAGGTTGCAATTGTGAAAAAAATAAGAGAAAAAAAATTACACTATGCATTTCATTAAAATCTAAAAAAAAAATTCTATATTAAAAAAATATCTAAAACAAATATAAAGTCTTATTAAAAAATAACAAGTTGCAATTGTAAAAAAAAAAATTACACTGTAAAAAATAATTTATATATTAAAAAAATATCTAAAATAAATATAAATTCTTATTAAAAAATAACAAGTTGCAATTGCCAATAAAAAATAAAAAATAAAAAATAAAAAGATAAAAAAAAAATTACATTGTGCATTTCATTAATAATATTCAAAAAATGTGCCAAGTATTTGTGTAAAAGTTTGACACGTGTCCACTCTCAAATTATCAAGTGAATATAGATGAAACCAAAGAATTCAGCTTTAATGACTAACAAATAATAGAAGTCCGACCATTGAAACCTAGTAACTATTAATTAATAGAATTTAGCAATTGAAAAGTCTCAAACTACATATCTTTGTCTTGTCAAATGTTCCATTTTTTTGGTTCATGCATTCATTCTAATATTAATAAAGAATTAGATGTGTGGAAGAGTGAGAGACATTAAAATTATATATTGAGTTATGTAATTGTTGTGATTAAAAATAAAGGTTGTTTTCCTCTTCTATTGAGATTTATCTGTTTATACCTCTAATTAAAACATCAAGTGTGATTCTACATCATCATTGAACGTTGCTTTCATTTGTTTAGATACATTGTCTCATAATTATTTGTGTTTTGTGTTATGAAATTTATTACATCTATGTTTGCTAAAATTATTAGATGGATCTAATGCAAGAAGTGCAAACTATTTAAATGTCATTTTCAGGATTAGAAGTAAAAAAATATACACAACAAATATATCAATAGATAAGATTTTACAAAACTTATTTGTGAGTCTCACTTCTTGAAAATTCTATAATTCATTTATTTATTGTATTATATTTTATGTTTGGTTTCCGTACGTTTTCTATATAGTTTTCTTTGTTTTCTTTAAAAGTTTATTTTTAAAAATTAATTAATTAATAAATAAATAAATCATTTTTTATTCCAAACAATTTCATTTTTGTTTTTATTTTCTAGTTTTTTTAAAGTAGCTTTAGTTTTGGACAATTACTTACTTTTTTTCTATATATTGTAATTTTGTGCATTTTAAGTGTATGATGTTTTCACTAATACACTTAAAGATATACTATGAAAGAAGTATCATGTGAAAATCAAGTAAGAAGAAGATAAATAAATAAAACAATACGATGAATGTGGAGCAAAGATCAAATATCAAATATCAAAACTCCCAAAACAAGCAAGCAAACAAACAAGCAAGTAGAATAGAATGTTTAACAATAGACATTTGAAAATTTGCAACAAAATTTTATAACTTTCGTTTTTACTAAGAAAATTCTATTTGGTACTAGCTAAATAAAGTGCTTTTAAAATATTTTTTGTTTTTTTTTTTTAAATTTGAAATTAAAACTATAGTAAATTTATGTAAGTATATAATTGCTAACCACATTTTTTTACTTAATGTATAATATTTATATTGACTACCTTTTTCAAGTTTTTTTTTTAAGTATTTATATAGAAGTAAAAAAATGTCATTAGGAATAAATTTTTCTTTAATATAGTTAAAAATTTTGGCCGTACATTATTTTTAAATTTTGAATAAAAGCAAACATAAAACAATTGATTGAAAATATGTTGCATTTGTTATATTCCTTTTTTTGTGTGTTAGATTTTTGTAATTGGCAATCCCGTTTAACAAAACTTCTTTAAGTTGTAATTTTATTCGATCTATTATTTCAATGAGGCTATGAGTATTTAAATGCAAATCCAACCCGAATTATGCCTATGCAAAGGAGTTTGTGATGTTGATCCTATCATGTTTGCCACTTCACTGACTATGTCGAAGATTGAGCTATTTGATCGCTCGAGCGGTCGATTTTTCGCTTGAGCGAAGATGCAATCCTCTCAGAAATTTCACTCGCCTGCAAAAGTATTAGGTGTTGAGATTTTACACTCAAGCAAACTTTCCTGCGCTTGAGCATAGATCCTTGTTCTGAAACACGCATTTTAGTCAGACCGCTTGAGCGTCCATTCATGCGCTCGAGCGAAGATCGCAATTCTGTTTGCTATAAATCTACGATTAATTCAGTTTCTAGGGTACGGCTTCTAGATCTTCTTCTTCTGAAGCTTCTTTGCTTGTTTCCTTTGATATTTGTGAGAGTTTGTATCATGAATTGAGTGGATTTTATCAAAGGGGGTTGTTTTATTTATGGACAAACTTCACTTTACCCCCCTATGGTTTAGGCCATATGCAGATTACCTTACTAACGTTCGAATATCACTACATAATCCCCATGTGGTTGATGGAGTAAAGTGCACCATTAGTTTTTCTATCCAAATTAACAGGATGTGAGGTTCACACGACATGAAGACAGTAAGCTACGTTTTATAACCAAAATACCCCTCTATATATAAGACTCTCTCTCTGTTGAAACCAAAAGTTCTATGTCTCTCTCTATCTTCTCTCTTATCTCTAGTTCTGCAGCGCCGTCCTCTCTCTCTCTCTGTTTTGCGGCTCCTTTGCCATTGTGGTCTCGCCGTCGCCGTCGTCGTCGCCGTCGCCGTCGCCGTCGCCGTCGCAATCTCGTATCAAACACTCCCCTCTCCATTATGTTTCTCTCTCTCTCTCTCTCTCTCTCTCTCTCTCTCTCTCTCTCTCGAGTTCATGATTGACGATTGGCGTCAGCAGAGTGCAGTGAAGTCGAGTTGGGCGAGTCGAACTCCTCCATGCACTGCCGCCTAAGAATTCAATCATGAGGGAGGCGATACTCTCAGAGCCATCCTCTCTCTATATATATACATATGTGATGTCCATACTTGTAATCCATTTTTGTTGTTGTAAATTTGTGGTTGAGATTGAATAGATCGGGAACGAGAAGATTGAACACCTCTGAGATATAGTTTGCTTAAGTTGAATTAATTCAACCAATTTTATTTTAGATCCTAATATTTTAATTTGAATAGATCATATCATATATATGTTTATGATCTTTTTTTTTTTTTTTTGGTATCTTCTTTTTGTATAGATAATGAATCATCTGTTGTTGGTAGCTTCTTGGAAGAATCATCGAGGGATCTGAATCCATGGACATGATAACAAGAATATATATAAAAGCTTTTCGAGGGGAAAGAAAAAACAGAGAGAGAGAGAGAGAGAGATCAAGAATTCAAGATCTTTGAAAATATTGTTCGATCTTTAATTAGTTTCTATGATTGTTTGACATGCGTACAAAAACATCCACCAAGATTACACTTGGATTCTTTCTCTGTTAAGGACCCAATTGGTTTCTTTTTTTTAATCTCTTTTTCTGTGGATAAATGTGTATGTAATTGAAAAAACTGAAATCAAATATATATATGTATGATTTTATTTTTGCATCTGTTGTATGTGTATATATATATAATTGCTAATCATTAAACACCACATGAAAGAGAAAGAGAGAGAGAGAGGATGACGAAGATGAACTGTGAACTGTGAAGAAGATGGAGAAGATGAAATGGAGAGAGAGAAGAAGATGAAGATGAGGGTATAATTGTCAATTTATAACTTCTGTTAACAGAAGTTAGTGTGCACTTTACTCCATCAACCACAGGGGGGTTATGTGGTGATATTCGAACGTCAGGGGAGTAATCCACAAATGGCCCAAACCATAGGGGGTAAAGTGAAGTTTGCCCTTTATTTATTCTATACAAAAGAGAGAGTTGTTCTTCGATGGATTCCAGGGAATTTGAGCCTGAAGTTTCGGTGGATTCCGGAGTGGCTCATCATCGTGATTTGACATCGGCGTGGTGGATTCAACGTTGGACAAGACAATTCTGAGGTGAAGACGGTGTTGGAAGAGACATATTGGGGTCGGTTCAATTCGGGCATGGATTAGCTAGGTAATTGAGAGTACACTTGTGTAATTTTTTTTTTATCTTCTTAGTGGATTGTTTCGTGACTTTAGCCCGTGATTTTTTTTATCACAATTAGAGGCGCTCGAATTGTGATTTTTTCACGTTAAATTGTTATATCGATTCGTCTTTAATTATTTGATTGGAATTGTTATTTATTGTTTAAAATTGATACATAATCACAAATCAATATCTTGAGGATATTAGATTTTTCAATGTGCAAAAAAAAAAATTTAAAATCATAATTCACATATATATAAATAATTATAAATATAACCTGTGCATAGCACTGGCGAAACACTAATCTAGAATTATTATCTTTCCTTCTCTCTTTGATATTTGTTATTACAATAAATAAGATTAAGTCTTAAGGATCTTCGGTCCTAAACAATACAAAATTTGTTTGACAGTTATCTTAACCATTTTTTTTTTATAATTCTAGTAATCTTAGAATTCAATAAATTTAAAAAAGAATTGTGTTATTGTTACTTCAATTTTTGCTACACACAATTCCGCTACATCAATTTGAAGGGAAAGCTTTAATACTTGTTATTTAAATACCCTTCAGTATCAAAATAAAATTGGGAACTTGATTCATAAATTTTAATTTTATTGGGGTAAAGAATCAGGCCATATTTTGGGGTGCCTCTATTTACACACCATATTTGGTCTCAAGGCACACTACTACTCAGTTCACACATTTAATAATTTGAAAAAATATTATTTTTCTTAACACACACCACAATGTTCCATTTACACACCTCAAATTCAAAAAAAAATAAATAAATAAAAAATACCCTAATCTTTCCAACTCTCAAACCCTTACCAAATTCTAACCCTAATCTTAACTACCACCATCACCAACGGCTACCATCCCTTTCGTCGCCGACCCCCTTCCCAACCTTCTTCTTCTTCTTCTTCTTATTTTCTTTCCCCGGCGACTCTCACCACCCATCCACTGCCCATCAATTGATGCAAACATACCTTTATCTTCCCTCACTCTCTCTCTCACATACCAAACCCTTTAACTTCTCAGGCCCCATTTCAGAGAGAGAAAACGAGCAGAGATCAGAGAAAAGTCAAGAAATCGAACGATCAATATGGCTTTGACTCACCGGTATTTGAATTTGTTGAATCCGTTCTCCACTGCGGTCTCATACACCCTATCTCTCCACCATTCATTCTCCATCGACAATTCAACCTCCATCACCGTCGAGACCAGTGTCCCTTTCATCGGCTACAACTACGAACCCCATCTTGCATCGTCACTACCACCCCCACAAAGAGCTCATAAACTTCTTCCGAGACACGGCGATGATGCGTCGGATGGAGATTGCCACCAATTCGTTATACAAAACGAAGCTGATCCGCGGTTTCTGACACCTCTATGACGGCCAAGAAGCTGTGGCGATCGAAATGAAAGCAGCAATCACCAAAAAAGGTTGCATCATCACCGCCTATCGCGACCACTGCCTCTTCATCGGCCGGAGTTGAGAGCAACTGACGAAAGTACAACACTGGTCATGGTTGGTGTGTAATTAGAATTCTATCCAAAATGGTAATTTGACTAATGAATGTTGTGTATTCAACTAAGGTGTGTATTTGGTCATTTTGGTCATTTTAGATAAGGTCATTATTGTAATAAAAAATAATCAATTAATGGTGTACATTGAGACAAAATTTGATTTATAAATAGAGACATCTCATACTTTGTCAATAAAGACATAGTTAAACAAAATGATCAAAATACCCTTCTATATATAAAATCGTCTCTCTCTCCTGAAACCAAAAGTCCCCACACACTTTCTCTCCTCTGAAACCAAACCCTAAACATCTCTCTCTCTTTCTGTTCTCCTCTTCATCTCTAACACCACCACCTCCATCTCCGTCAACACCGGTGGTAGTGGTGTTTCCGATGATTCGTTTCCCTCTCTCCTTCGACATCTAGGAGTACACTGGATCATTTCGATATCGCCATCTTCGTCGACGGTTCCATCTCTTTCTTTCTGAAACCCTCTCTCTCTAGCTCCTCCATCGCCGTCAGCCCATGTCCGTCATCTCTATCTTGTTGTCGTCTAAGGCTTCACCATTCTCTCTACTTTCTTTCTCTCTCTCTAGATCCTCTGCCTATCCACACACTATCCGCCGTAAACACCGCCACCTCCGTCGCGATCTAGACTCTTTCTCTCTCTCTCTTTCTCCCCGTTCAGTCCAGATGTAGACCCACCGCATTCGGTCTGCAATAGAAATGAGATAAAGTTTTCTAAAGATGCGTTGGAGAAAAATTGACTACGTCTCAAATCTAACGGTTTTACCCATCGCAGACCGCCGTCGACGGAGGCGCCATCGTCGACGTCCTAGGCATCTTGAGGATAAATCTCCTATAGTTGTTTCTATGAGCTCAAATCTGAGATTGTTCAGTTAGAGAGAAAGAAAAAAAGATGTGGACCACCTCCTCCATCACTATCTTTTTCTAATCTGAACTTCGGATTTCTTCAAAAATGAGAGTTGAGTTGAGTTAGGGCTTGTTAAGGAATGGAGGTGGTGGTTGGGTTGGGTTGGGTTGGATTGGGTTGGGTTGGGTTGGTGATTGTTGAATACTATAGAAATCAAATGAGGAAGAATGCATGGATTTGTGGTTGTTGTTGTTGATCTGGCTTAGATCTGTTGTTGATCTGCGATTTGATTTTTGTTATTGTTGTTGTTGTTGTTGTTGTTGTTGTTGTTGTTGTTGAGAAACAACTTGCAAACGAACAAATAGAAAATTTGTCTAGAGAGAGAAAGACAATGAAAAAGATTTGAACAGATAGGATAAATGGGCCTTCAAAAACAGATTGAGAAACATATTGCAAGTGAACAAATTTAAAAATTGCCTGGAGAGAGAAAGACTGAGAAAGATTTGAACAGATAGGAAAAAAATAGGCTTCAAACAGATAATAAATTTTGGACAGATAGATTTACACAGATTAGTTAAAAAATTGAACATATAATAAATTTGAACAGATAAGGGAAAAAATTGAACAGGTAGACATAAATTTAAACAGCTAAAAAATAATTTGAACAGATAAATATAAATTTAAACAAATAGAAAATAATTTGAACAAATAGTCAAAAAAATTAAATAGATTTAAAAAAAATCAACAGATAAATTAATGAGTAAAATTGAAAACAAAATATCGTTTAAAACAAACAAAATAACTTCTCATTAAACTATTTTACAAATGATGGATCTCTCACCAATAGAAAAATATATGCTGAACATAATGCCTTATACCTTCCTTAAGTTAGACTTTTCAACAATTTTCTTAATAAAATTGTTTTATAATCCCTCCTCACCTCGCTCTTCACCAGGGTAGATAAAATGTAAAATTACCTAAATACCTTCCAACATCAAAATAAAATCACTGTATTACCGTCATCTCCTTCCTCTTCACCCAAAATCCTAATTAGTAAAGAGAGAATAAATAAATAGAAAAAATAGAAATCATGTGCCTATATATTCACATTACTCCCTTAAATGCAAGTTCTGCATGTAACTTCATACAAACTGCTTTGTTTAAATTAAAATTTGAGACTCTAAATACTAACCCAATGTCTCTCTTTTACCTTTTTATGGATGTAAAAAGATGATAGGTGAGTTACACTAATCGCGCTCTTGAGATTTGAAAAAAAAAATATAAGAAGTCTCACAAGTTTAGTATAATTACACTAAGCTCACATAAAATTTAATTCGTATAACAGTTGGTCTTCTTTTCATCAGAAATTCATTAGTTGTATGAATTAAAAAATAGTATTATCATCTCTTTTAAATTAAAGTATATATTTTACCATGTGTATCTTTATATTTTCATACCTTTTGCAATAGTTTTGGCCTCTTTAAACTTATTAAAAGAAAAAATCAATATAATTATATTAAAATTATAGAGTTTATATTTTTTCTAAATCTCAAAGGAGCTCACTGTAATTTACCCAAAGATAATAATGTCCTGGTTTTGACAACTTGGCAGGTGAACTTCCATCAGAGATGGGCAATCTTGTCAATTTGGAGGTATTGAATGCAACAAGTGGTTCTCTTACAGGGCCTATTCCATCTTTTATCTTCAACATCTCTTCATTGAGAGTAATTGATTTCACAAACAATAGCCTATCTGGAAGCCTCCCATTGGACATTCAGTATGATCTCCCTTTCCTTGAAGAACTACGACTTGATTCCAATAAGCTTTCTGGCCAATTTCCACCAAGCTTGTGGGAATGTAAATGGCTTCAAATATTATCATTGGAAAGTAATGATTTCACAGGAAGCATATCTAACAACATTAGGAACCTTACATTGCTAAGAGAATTAGGTCTTGCTTTGAACAAGTTGACAGGTACTTCCCAAACTTTACTTGGTTGTTTGGAAGCCACTAGGCCTCTTAAAAACCCAAGATTTAAATTTCACATTGTGTGCAGGTGCATTACCAGAAGAAATTGGTAACCTTAATCTTGAGAGATTGTCTGTCTCTTCCACAGGCTTAACCGGCTTGATTCCCTCCCAAATCTTCAACATATCAACAGCAAGAATCATTAGCCTAAATTGGAATCAGCTCTCAGGCCATCTTCCATCAAGCCTTGGCCTCTGGCTTCCCAATCTTAAAGTGCTTCACCTAGCTGGAAATAAACTCAGTGGAACCATACCAAGCTCCATCTCCAATGCATCCAAACTTACCAGCCTATTCATGACCTCCAACTCATTCACCGGCTCCGTACCCAATACACTTGGAAATCTAAGACTCCTGCGCGAATTCTCTGTCTCTGAAAATAATCTTACCCGGGAATCTTCTTCTCTGGAATTAAATTTTATTACTTCTCTGGCAAATTGCAACAATTTGAAATTTTTGGGAATAGCGTTGAATCAATTCAATGGCATCCTCCCAGCTTCATTTGGGAATCTCTCCACTTCTCTTCAACGATTGGAAGCATTCGGATGCAAACTCAAGGGGGAAATTCCCGTTGGCATTGGCAACTTGAGCGGCTTGATTGTCATAAGTCTAGATGACAACAAGTTCACTGGCTTTATCCCTGCAACAATTGGAAGGTTAGAACGCCTTGACCGCTTGTATCTTGAACACAATAGGTTACAAGGCACCATCCCAAATGATCTTTGTATGTTGAAGAATTTGGGAGACTTGTATCTAAGTGACAATAAGCTAAATGGATCAATACCAACATGCTTGGGTGAACAAAAAACCCTGAGACATATCTACTTGGAATCCAACAATTTGAATTCCACAATACCTTTAACCTTGTGGAGCCTTAGAGATCTCCTCGGTCTAAACCTGTCCTCAAATTCTCTCACTGGCTACATACCACTAGATATTGGAAATTTGAGGGTTATAATAGAAATAGACTTATCATGGAATCAGTTATCAGGCGATATCCCAGGCACCATTGGAGGAGCCCAAACATTAGCTACTCTCTCCTTGGCACATAATAAACTACAAGGACCTATTCCTCAATCATTGGGCAAATTGATAAACTTGGAATTCTTGGATCTATCCCATAACAATTTGTCCAGAGACATTCCTCAATCACTAGAGGCACTCAGGTATCTTCAATATTTGAATCTCTCCTTCAATAACTTGCAAGGAGAAATTCCTACTGGAGGGCATTTCGCAAACTTCACTGCTGAATCATTTATGCAAAACTCTGGGTTGTGTGGTGCACCACGATTGCAAGTCCCGCCATGCAAAACTATTCACAAATCAAGAAAAACTTTGGATTTACTGAAATATATCTTACCGTCAATTGCATTTGCAATACTTGTGGCAGCCTTTGTGTGGATAAGATGTCGAAAAGTCAATATGGCACTACCAATTCGAGTAGATTCAATGATTCATTCATGGAGACGGTTTTCATATCAAGAACTAGTACGAGCAACAAATGCATTTAGTGAAAGCAACCTACTCGGTACAGGGAGTTTTGGTTCTGTATATAAAGGAATCCTTTCAGATGGGATGAGTGTTGCTATCAAGGTTTTCAATTTGCAAACGGAAGGATCATTCAAGAGCTTCGACGCTGAATGTGAAGTTATGTGCAATATTCGACACAGAAACCTTCTTAAAATCATTAGCAGTTGTAGTAACACGAATTTCAAAGCCCTAATCTTCGAGTACATGCCAAATGGGAGCCTTCAAAAATGGTTGTACTCTCACAATAATTTTTTGGATGTCTTGCAAAGGTTGAACATAATGATAGATGTTGCATTAGCAATGGAACATCTACATCGCGGTCTTACAACACCTATTGTTCACTGTGATTTGAAGCCCGACAATGTCTTGCTTGACGAGGATATGGTTGCACATGTTGGCGATTTTGGAATTGCAAAACTGTTTGGTGAAGGAGAGTATATAGCACAAACCAAGACCCTCGCCACAATTGGGTACATGGCACCAGGTGATTCTCGCTATTTATTGTTTCTCATTAATTCTTTTGGTTCATTAATTGGGGAAGACATCCAAAAAAAATTAGGGAATAATTATTAAGACATCTATTGTCTAATAATCATTAGGCAATAGATTCCCTAATAATTGTAGTTGTATTCCCGATACGTATTCTCACAATCTATGCCACAATGTGTCTAAATAGAGGATTTGATTGAGTATCGAGGGCTCGAGGAATTTAGGCCAAAATACCAAATGAAAGTAGATCGATTAATACTACGATGATTGAGAGTATCGGCCGACACATCAAAGGTTAGATGATCCAGAGTATCAGCCGATACATATCAAGGATCATAGTTTTTAAAAAAACTATTACCAACACTCTAAAACCAATTTTTTAAATTGTGGTTTGTGAACCGGACTGTTACATAATGCGTATTGGCATTACATATACCGCCTGATAAGGTACATAACGGCCATCTTTTAGGTTCACAATTTTCAATTTTTTCTTCTCTGGACTTAATTTAATTAATTGATATTATATTGATCATGAGTTGCAATGTGATGCATAGAGTATGGAATGGAAGGGATAGTCTCTGCAAAAGGTGATGTGTACAGTTACGGAATTATGTTGATGGAAGTATTCACAAGGAAGAAGCCAACAGACGAAATGTTTGAAGGAGAAATGAGCTTGAAAAGTTGGGTAAGTGAAATGATATTGCAGGGTCATGGTGGTTCAATACTTCTAGCTATGGACTCCAATTTGATAGGAAGTGAATCCGAAGATGTAAATTTCACTGAGAAGGAGCAATGTGTATTGTCAGTCTTGAGTTTAGCCATGGACTGTTTGAAAGATCAGCCGACCGAGAGGATCAACATGAAGGATGCCTCAGCTAGACTCCAGAAAATTAGAACTGTGTTTCTAGCAAACAATGGAAAGGGCTTGAAGGGCAAAGATATATGCCAAGACTAACTGCTATCAAGTCTAGAAATAAATATTTTTCTATTTCTTTATTTCGATTAGTTCGTAATTGTGTTTGTAAATAATCTATGATAATATAATAAAGGAATACTTGGTACCATCCATATTTTGGTGAAGTTGTGTCAAGTCAATTTTTGTTCGATTAGAAAATGATAAAGATGAAAATTCATAACTAATGAAAGGTAAATATGTAATAGCAAAACTTACACATTTTTCCAGTAATTTAACTCGATCACCGACGTTTTGTGAGAATACCTCCTGCCCAAGACTGGTAAACCCTAAAAAGAATGAGATAAAGACCAACCTTCATTTAGTATGAAATAATCATCAAAGGGATCAGAAATCTCTGAAGAACTACCACACCATGAAAAGCCATAACCAAGTGCTTGTGCTATCTCTGTGACTTCTTGCTTGTAAAGCCCTAGCTCATGTATAGCTGTCACGTTCATTCTAAAAACTAAGCACTCAAAATCATCATCAATGATTTAAGCATGCAGATACCAATAGGTAAACATCATCCCGATGTAAAATTCATCCAAAACATAAAGTGCGTTAATGACTTCTCCAGTTTGTGTTGCCTTCCTAAACCGGAAAAGTAAAACTGTTGGTTGATTATCATTTAAGAAAACAATCAACAACTTTTGCCTGCATTCTTTAAGAAAGGGTGAAACATGAAAATTTGACACAATCTAAAAGCTTTCATATAAATCTACCTGTTGATTATACAACAGTCTCAAATCTCCAACATGGCAAATTAAAGAGAAAGTTTAGGAACACAAAAATCAATCACAGAACAGGACACAACTCTCTCACATGAGGTGGATTTCAACTTTTTGTGGATCCCACCTCATGTGAGAGGGTTGCGTTCAGTTTAGTGATTGGTTTTTGTGCAAGTAAAAAAACTGATTAAAGAAAACCACCATAGACAAATTACTACTGCAAGAGTCATATTACGAGCCAGCTTCCTGCCTGCCTTAGGTACCTGGAGACCAAAATGCAATGGAAAGTATCAGACAAACTTGGTAGTAAGAAAATTTTAACTTTATAGTCATAACAACAGAAATATGATATGCAAATTTCTCATCCAAAGAGAATAAATGAATAAAGGTTCAAATGGAATTCTCAACCATCAAAACTTTCTTTTGTGTCTTGTCCTATGTTACACGGACTCTTTGAAATTTCGGAGGTACCCGTGTCGACACGACACGACACGACACGACACGGGTACGGGTACGGGTGCGGGATACGGCCGGGATACGGCTCATCACAAATGGATACGGCTATGTTTTGCCCTAAATACAGAAGCAACGAAATAGCCCTAAATACAGGAAAAAGGAAAGAGGAGAGAGAAAGAACCTGGTCGCCAACTTCTCTCTAGTTGCAGGCTTCGATCTCACCCCAATCAATCCTTCACTCTTGATCTCGTCTCTCGATCGACCTCGTCTTTGTCTCGCGCCAATCGATTCTTCTTTCCAGTTGCGATCTCGATCTCGTGTTCTTCTCTCTCGATCTCTCCTGTTCTTTGGTCTCTCGATCTCCTCTTCTCTCTCTGATCTGTCTTCTCCCCGTACTGTTCTCAATCTCTCTCTCGATCTACTCTATCTATTCGTATATCTAGGGGTGTGCGCGGTGCGGGTCGGTGCGGTGCGGTTTGAGAGAAAAATAGAAACCGTATGGCGGGTGGCGGATTGATAAAAGTGTCACTAGAATTTGCCATTTTCCTTATCAAAAACCGGCGGCTCGCTTGGCAAATAATGGCGGATTTGCCCTGGCGGTTCGGGCGGATTGGCGGTTTATAAAAAATATAATTCAAATTACAAAACTTAAATCAAAGAGTAAAAAAAAGACGAAAGATACCGTGATGTTAAGCATCTTACAAAGCTTTCTTCTGATACAGCAAGTGTAGCAACAACATGATAATATCAACGACTATGCCATCAGTTCATTACAAGCATCTGTGGAAGTTACAATGATCATATACAATACATAAAATTAATATCATTCAAGATTCACAATATATTGAAAATGTTTACTATTGAAAAGTATTTAGATTGAAAAGTGAGCTGATGCAAGTTTGCAACATGGCTAGAAAAAAAAAAATTGAAAAGTGAATTGGAATCAAACTTTATTTTGGATTACTGACATCTTGAATTCCCCTTGAGCAGTAATGTAATACTATATTCTAAGGTATAGAACAACAAGCAAATTTAAGTAAAAAATAATTTTTAGAATCTTATAAAACACGATTTAATAGCGGTGCGGGTCGGTGCGGTTTGGAAGAAAAATAGATACCGGCGGATTGATAAAAGTGTCACTAGAATTTGCCATTTTTCTTATCAAAAACCGGCGGTTCAATTGGCAAATAATAACGAATTTGCCTTGGCGGTGCGGCTCAGTGCAGTTTTGGCGGTTTCGGCGGTATTATGCACACCCCTACGTATATCTATATCCATTCGTATATCTATCTATTATTATAATAACTATAATAATATATAATAATATTAATAGTTAATAACTATAATAATAACTATTATTATTATATACTATATAATAATTATTATATAACATATAATATATTTATAAGATAATATATACTCATATATATTAATAAAAAATAAATAAATGCATGTATGTAAAATAAAATAAAAAAAATTAATTAGAATACATTGTTTAAAAAATATAATAAATAAATTAAATAATTAATGTATATTAAAATAAAAATAATTATAAAATATATACATATAATATAATTCATCTTCATAGATTTTTATTTGTTATTTATATAATATAAATCATCTTCATATAATAAATATATTTTTTTTAAAAAAACTATTTAACGTGTCCCCATACCCGTATCCAAATTTGGATACATATACACGTATCCTTAATTTTTAATTTTGAAATATCCGACCCCTAAATACGCACCCGCACCCAATACCCGTACCCGAATCCGTGTAACATAGGTCTTGTCCCCTCTTCATTTGTGGCAGTGAGGCATCTACATCAACGCATATGCATGTCATTCCACTTAATACTAGGGTACAGTAGGCAGTTAGAGCATCTCTAACAGTGTGGTATCCTCCATGCCAACGCTAAAATTTGGCAACAACTCTTCCAAACTAATCTCCAATTGACTGCTATCTTCCATGCCAAATTATAGCAATGCCAAATAGCATTTATATCTCTCTCATGATAGGGCCCACCAAAAATATTTAGAATTTACTTTTTGTAATGAAAACACATTTTCACCGTTGGAGCAACATTGCTAAATTATGACATTTTGGCACTCTGTATCATGTAAAATTTTGAAGCTGGTATTGCCATTTTGATACCAGCCTTCGGACATGTCCATGTCCATGTCCGAGTACATGCTCAGTAATCAACATCGTTTGCCTCTGGAAAGAAATCAAATTTGTATTGAGCAAAAACAATGATTAATTTCAAATTTCATGTAAATCTGCATTAGAGAATTATCCGTATTACACACCAGATATAACAACTCTCACAGAAATTTCATATCCATAGTGTGCTGTAGTAAAAACATGTCACATGGGTTGCCATTTTTCCAAAAAAATTTCCCAGAGGTAAGTAATGTAGGTCATTAACAAGAAAAGAAAACATTAAAAAACATAAAAATGCATATTCAATAAAAAAGTGGTGCATAGAAAAGGCAACGATCAAGTTAGAATACATATAATAATTGCACTATAAAAGTTGATAGATATATAGGTTACAACATACCCCTTTCTACCCATTTCCAGTATAACGTGGCAGTGAAACTATACATACATGCAAGTAAGTTTATATTGTTCAGCAAATTATCTAGTTCAAAATATATTTGTGTTATTTGTTAAGAACGCTAAAGAGAAAATATTAACTTGACATAGGTACTGAAACATCCTAGTAGAATTAAACAATTACAAAAATAAGAAAGAAAAAACAAGCATCCAAAAACAACTAAACCCTTGTGGTAGACCTGGTTGCTTTATTGTTTCATTAAAAAGTCAGTCCCAGGATCGACAATCCTTGGGTTTGAAGTACAGAGGTGCAAATCCAGTTCTCTCTACAAGTGGAGCGAGGAGAATAGTATTTGAGACCTTGCACAATATGGTTTAACCAAGAAGGATTTGTGGCCAACACAGGTTCTTAGGATAAGGCTTAATTTAAAAGCGACGCAATATTTACAGAGCCTCATTTATGAATCTGATCATTGTGTTGCTGTGCCAATAAGAAAATCCTTTTTTCTTTTCTTCCCCCCCTCCCCCCCTTTTCTTCTTCTGTCCAAAAAACCAGTTAACCAAAGTTTTGAAAACCAACAGTAATTTGACAAGGTGAAGACTTGAAGTTCAACTGATGCATGTAAAAACTATCAGCATGCTCTGCATTTTTTATCATAAGATCAAATTTTGCATAATAAAAACAAAGACATTCTTACATGTACAGCTTCCAATTTGATAAAGTCAAAAAGACCACTTATTCATAAAGAACATGCTTCAACAGCTGAAGCTCTGCAGTATTCAACATCAAGCCCATCAAGTAGTTTTGTGTAAGGGCAAGTCAAAGAAAGATCCGGCAAATTTTTCACACCTTCAGTTTCTTCGAACATTCTACTGCCATTATCTTCTGCGCAACCAACATCATCAAAGTTCAAAGCCACTCTCCACAGGATCTTTCATATGGATTACCTTACCAAACAACTGGAATGAACCCAAACCAGCTTTTGTTGAGGAGTTGCGGCCCTGTTTTTGAGTTAGCTCATTGCCATAGAAATGCACACTGCTCTGACTATGCGGTGACAAATTGTCCTGTGAACTGCCAATGTTCAGCTCAGTAGACACAGTTCTCACCTTTGGTGTCATGTTGCCAAAAAATTTATCTTTGCACATCTGATGGGTATTTTCACTTATCAAGTTGGATAAACTTGATACAAAAAATGTATCTTGCCTGGCTCCCTGCATGCCAGCAGGAAAAGAATTGTAATTCATCAACGATGGCTTCAAGTACCCTATCATTGAATTACTTAGTCCTGGTATAGGAAAGAAGAGGTCTCCCTTTCCATCAGTTGGTAACCCAGGATTCTGAGGAAATCTGAATTTCTTTGCAGGAGGGAATGCAGAATGGAGCGGTGGTGTGGGCTCGACATACTCAATTTGCCAAGGGCTGACCCTCTTCACATTCTGCAGAACTTCAGGTTCATCTCATGTAACCTGTGGCAGGGAGGATTATAACAACTTCAGGCTAGTTAAGAAGGTGTAAATAGTATCCTCCCAGAGAAGGGGGAGGGATGGTTGTTAATAAAAGCAGCATCACAGCATATTCATTTAAATATTTCTCAGAAATTAAAATTTGAATTGGATGAGCTCCTTGTAACTTAATATTTGAGAGAGAGAGAGAGAGAGGCTTCCCCAATTCTGTATTTACTGACAATAAGAGTAAGACTTAGCATATTCCTGCAACTGCAAAGAAAATGTGACATGCTGATATATGACACACGAACTATTTTTTACCAGCTATTGATATGTCACATGTATACATTTAACATTAAATCACATGGGCACAAGATTTATAAACCATGGATGGAACAGGTCAAGACACATATGCACATGGGCACAACATAATGTTTATCTGGCCTCCTTAAACGTTAGAATTTCCTCTTGTTACCTTTATTTGTCTTCACATAGCCAACGGCATAAATCATACCTAAAACCGATTATGAGCTAATAGTTCACTTGATATGCTGTTTACAATTATGCTTTCATTTGGATGGCAAATAATGGGAGATCGCAAATAGACCACACTACCGGGAGTAAGATCCCAGCAACATCATAACCAATGCTATTCCATTCAAGCATTCATGAATCTTGTCCTTGAACCGCAATTTCCAACTACTCTGGGAATACATATATTGTTTCATAGAGAGAGAGTGAGAAAGAAGCCTTTGCTTTCTTCACTTACAAGGCTGTTCAAAATAATTGACTACCTTAAAAAATTTACATACATTTAGGTCTGCTCAACCCAACTTTCAAATTTGGATATGCCAAATTGCTAATTTTTTTTGAAGGCTTATGTGTCAATTTGACATATATAAAAATAAGCACTCCACCCAATATGCCAAATTTATTAATTTATTAATTTATTATATTTTTTACTTTAATATAACAACTTTCATATTAAATGTTTGGGGGGAAAAGACGCTTTATATGGGTCCCACATATTAGACGAATTGAAAAAAATAAGATTGGCATCTCCTTCCTCATATGTCAAGTTTGACATAGGAGAGGGAATGCCAAATGCCACAGATATTTGTCATTATGGTTGGAGCTTTTTCATATGTCATTTTTTACTATTTCACATGCCACTTAAGAAAAGACATATCCATTGGAGATGTTCTAAGGGACCTGACTTCTTGGCTTATCAAAACTTACGTCTACAAGGTATGTTGTTCTATCTAAAAGACCCGTGCATTTTGTAAACACCCCATTTTTGACCGACCTTAAGACTTGGGTAGCTCCAAAGTGATTCCCCGATGATGAATCAAAGAAGGATCTCAAGTTATCCTCAAGCAAGTCTTTCTAACGGAGGAGATTCCTAGCCTCATACCCCTTTTTGGCCAAAACGTTTTCGGAACCCTAAAATCTATTTTCAAAAATGTTTTTAAGGCAATGGGCACTTTTTCATTCATTTTGGCCATTCTTAGCATTGTGTTTTCCAAAAATGTTTGACCCGCTTTTCAAAAGAGTTAGCTTAGAAAGCCAAAATGAATGAGAAAACAGGGGAAACCTTTCAAGAAAATTCGCCGGATAAGGCCAGGTTGACCAAACAGCTTCCATGCAACACACCGAACAACTTTGGTCCATGGACGCGTGTTCAGGCGTTTTCTGATTTACTGGACAATTTTTTGAGGAAATATGCTAGGTCATTCTACACCAGCTAGACAAGTCTTATCCGGTGTAACCTGTTTTGACGTCAGCCAAACAGCTTTCTTGTGAGGTGTCCCAAGGATCTTTGAATATGCCATCCGGATCCATAGAATCTAGAGGCATATTCCAAGCCACCAAAGCCTATAAAAGCCCCCTCCCTTTGGAGAATTAGAGGTCCTAGTTCCAAAAAAATCCCAAAATTTCTAAGATTGATCCCTAATTCCAAGATTTTAAATCAATTTCCAACTGTAAAAGCATTTCTTGATTTGCCTAAGACTACATTCTCAACCAAACAGTTTCTTGAGTGGTTCTCCTAGCATCTTGGAATATTCCATTTGGATTAAGAGTGGTCCCCAAGCATTTTGGAATATGTCATGTGAATATCCTAAGCATATTCTCTTGGTTGATACCTTTCTTTGGCCTATAAATACAACCATTTGGGTAGAGATTTGAAAAAAAGGCTTTGCTCTCTCCTTACTTTACTAAAACTCTGCCCAAATACTCCCAAAACACACTCTCTCCTCCATTGAAGATCAAGCTTGAAGATCCATGAGTCTCCATTGAAGCTTGAGAGGAAAATTAAAATTGTTTCTTATTGCTTTGCTCTCATAAGGTATTTCCCTTCATATTCTCTACTTTCTTTTGTTTTCTTTTCTTTTCTCTTCTCCCAAACACTCTCTATTCATCACTATTATTGGAGATTTAATAGATTATATTGGCCTACAGATAGAGGTAGGATTTGCCACCCCTCCATAGGATTTGATGATGATATGAATTCTTGTTTTATTTCATTATCTCATTTTCTTGCATTTTCTCATCTTCCAAACATGGCTTGATTGTCTTGATTCAATGCTTTCTAGTGGATTAGTAGGCTTGTTTGTTTGATTCGTAGATTAATTAGTTGATTAAATGTAGTAATTGTTGCATTTTCTCTCATCTTCTCTTGTTTTCTCTTCCATTTTCTTAGAAGCCAAACAAGTGCTTCCTCTTCAAAAGAGTTGGAAGCACTCTTCTCAAACCCTTTGAACATGGAAATGGATCCATCTTCCATGAGTAAGAAGATGAGCTTCTAATTATTTTTGATGAGTTTCATGTATTATAGTTGTTATTTACCATTTCCTAGCATTTTCTCTCATTTTCTTATCACTGTCTTTTTCATTTTCTTGGAAGCCAAACATGGCTTCCTCTTAGAAATGAATAGTAATATATTCTCTCCATTTATTTTGACATGGGTTTGAGCATCATTTTTCCCTTTTCCATGAAGAAGAGACGTAGATTCTATTTCTTTTCTTTGATTTCAATTCCATTACTTTGAGTTGCTTCTATGATCTTTATGATTTAGTTTCTTAGCTTCTTTTGATTAGTTGCTTCCATATTTCTGTTTGATAGCTTCGTTAGTATAGTTAAATCATCCATGTTAGCTTTTATTTTGTTAGTAGTTGCTTCCATTATCTTTGTTGAGCAGTTTCTTTTGTTTGTAGCTTTGATGTATGCCTCCCTTCTCTCCTTCTCTCTATCCCTTTTATTTTATGTTTTCCATATTATTTTGGCATCACGTTTCCTTTCATATCATTTTCTATGCTTTGCATCCATTCTTCATGCATAAGGCTTGGCTCATTATTCTTCATGCATAAGGCATTTTTTGTCATTAGCAAATTTTGTATACATTTGCTTGATGGAGACTCTCATTCTGTTTCACATTGCAAACTCGTGAATCCAGACTGAGGGTTTGAACTGTTGGGCACACTCGAACCCCCCGAGACAACCACACATTTACCAATTATTTACAATAAACCCCCCAAAAAAAGTATGTTTGAAAAAAACAAAAAACCTTGATAAGATTAATTCTTAGATGGATGAAGAAGCATCTGTTTCAAATTATTTTTCAATTAACTTGTTCAAAAAAAAATTATGGCTCCTAATACATCATGGAAAAGGGGGCATATCAAAAAAATATATCATGGAAGAAGGAAAAATAGCCTTGCTTGCCACTTAATTATGCACTCTTCACTTTGAACTGCGTTCACCACAATAAAATAATTATAAGTACTAAACCAAATAAATGACCTACGTCCACATTAGAAAAGCCACACCAACCCCTTTGTATATAATGAAATGATAAAGTCATTGCATCAAGTGATTGGCAACTTGAAATGTTATTTACAACCAAAAGGTCTCAACTAAATTTAAGCATCATGAAACCAATGGAGTGCATGAACTAGCCTGACAAAATTAAAGCTCAGAAAATTCTACCTTAGGCAAGGTCAGCTTCACCCTACACCAGGCCTAAGGAGAAATTTCGATGTAAGGCTTTTTATATTTAAATATAAATTTAAATAATTCTTATCAATTTTTATATTGTAATTTTTTAATGTAAAAATTTATTTTTCTCTTCAATTTTTACAACTAAGATTTTGGCAGTTATATAAAAACTTTCAGGGTCCATGAAATGAAAATAAGTTATCCAGTAAATAGAAGTCATATTCAAAGGGATGACTATGCTAAGAAAAAAAAAATGGTGAAAACTAAACTTGTAGAACCTATTTAAAATTAGCAGAGGTCTTTTTATAAAGTGGACATTCTTAAAATAATTGATTGGATTTTTTCCGAAATAAGTGAAGCTTTTTTCCAACGTGGACATTCTAAAAATGTAAAGTGGGTGTCTTTTACAAACATATACCAACCCGACAAAGGCCTTTTCTAATATGTAGAACATGTATTAGGCTCAGCTCCTGGGTGAAGGCCTTTTCCCTCCTTTTTTTTCTTTTTTTTTTTTCTCTTGGTTGCTGTCCTGATGTCTTGTTTAAGAGGATCTTTTGAAAACATATATGTAACAGTATTTTCATTTAAATTAGGGGGGGCTTTTCAAATTGGGACCCAAAGCCATTGCTTTAGTGGCTTTACCACTAACAAAGTTTGGGATCGGCATAAAAAAGCCACATTTTTTCCTGAAATTCTGCCTTTATTGATTTATTTATTTTTTTAACAAAACATGGTGGAAAAATAAAATTCATATTTTCCAATAGAAATAGAATTGTTTCTGGGAACATAACCCCCACAGTGGCCAGACATTTTTTCCCAGGACAGAATTGACAATAATCACAAAACTTGATAAAAGGTACCATTCAAAAAAGAAAAAAAAAAAATCAACCAATTCAAATTAGCAAGGACTCCAATAATCACAGAAAGTACTCCAAAGGGCAAGGGTAGACAATATTATCACAAAATCAAGAGCTGAACTGATATATTTTATTCCTATAAGCAAGTCAATATGTATCAAAACTGAAACCATCTCTTTGTTTGATTGAGTAGCGAACCCAATTAAAAAAACCAGAAATCAACGATGGAACCATAATTAAAGTGAAGTATATATACATATATATATACCTGAAGCATCCGCCACGGAGAGCCTCGCCATGGACAGTTATCTGGCGCCATTGACAGTGAAACTGTCCCCTGAAACCATGTCATCCTCGACGAATCCTCAGTCTCCATTGCCATCTTAACCCTCATTCCTGAAGTCCAGAACACCTTCAGTGACTCCTCCACTGATTCTGCCTTCACCACAAAGTCCCCCAATCCCACTCTTGGATAATACACAACCTCAAACCCCATCCCCTGCGCTGCCAACTCCGCAGCCTCCGCCACTGATTCCGCCGAAACCCTCCCTATTCCACTCCTCCAAAACCCCTCTTTCGCACCACCACCACCACCACAATTCCACCGCCCACCGCAATCGGCATTGGACCGCACAGCTCTGCGAACCCCAACAAAACGCTCACCACTGAATCGATTCCTCACAAACACCACTGAATCTCCAGCAATCAATTTCTTGTGATTCACAAACTTGCTCCAACCAGTGGTCAGCAAATGGCGGCGCGGCGTGCCCCGGTAGATATGCCGGAACTCCCAGGAAACGCCGTGCACGTCCCTAATCGACACCGTCTGGACTGGCGGCTCCGCCGCGAAATTCAGCGGCGGGAAAATTGAATCCGCGCAGAATCTCGGTACCGAGAAACCTCCCCCATTGTTCGCGTCCGACGGCGTCAGTATCTTCGCGAAAGACACCGCCGTCGCCGCCTCTCCGCAGTCTTCTTCCACACCACCACCGCCATAATCGCGCGAGCGGTCGATGGGGAGGAGGCGGAGCTTGGCGAAGACCTCGTCGGTTTCGGGGTTTGCGAAAAAGTTGACGGCGGCGACGCGGCAGAGGATCAACGGCTGAGATGTGACGAGGGAAGAGAGAAATGGAGGGGAGGAGGAATGCTCGGCGTGGCCTTGGGGGAAGTAGAAAACCCTAGAATTGAGGGTGGGGATGTGGACGGAGGTGCCGGCGAATGCTTTCCAGACGGTGGGGTCAACCTGCCGGAGCTCGTCATCCGTGGTCGCCATTGCTAGGGTTTTGAAAGAGTGGGAAGAGGATGAAGATGGAGTTGAAGAGGAGAGTGAGTGGGTTTTGGGGTTTTCAACATACGGATCTCTCTCTCTCTCTCTCTCTTTCTCTCTCAAAGCAAAGCAAAATGTCTGATTCACAAGCTCTCAAAGAGTGGAGAGAGAGTGCGTGCCGTCTTTGGGGTCGGAGAACGGGCACGAATGCAAAATGGGAATAAGCGGTAGTTTGGTAAATGTATTTTTTAATATATTTTTTTATTTTTAGATAAAATTGTTTTTGAAAACTTCCAGTATTTAATAAACAAAAAAAATCTAAGAAAATTACACCAACACAAAAAAAAATAGCCTCGTTCGGGAAGTGGTTAAAATAGTCAAAAAGTCAACTAAAACACATCACATCACCTCTCTACTTTTTTACACACCTTTTCGTAAAAAGCTAAAAAGTTACTAAGGCCCCGTTTGGATAGTGGGTTGGGGCTAAAATAGCCACAAAAGACAAAACAGGCTATTTTAGCCCCAAAAAAAACAAAATATCACATCCAACCCATAATCATTACACTCTTCTCTCACAAAAAAACTCAAAAAAGTCAAAAAGTCAAAAAGCCCTTCCCAAACCAAGCTTTTAAGCCCAGGCTAAAATAGCCAAAATAGCCAAAAAACCAAAAAGCCAACCCACTTCCCAAACCCACCCTAAACTAGCATGTTCCCAAACAAATAAGTTTTTAATTTTCTCAATATAAATATTATTTTCAATATAAATCATTTATTTATTTTTATTTAGTAAAATTGATGGAAATGTGTTATTTTAGTCATAAACTCAATAAAAAATAATATTTTAAACGTTTTTCATACACTTTTATTAAGGGTTGGTTTGGGATGTTCTAAAAAAGTGCACTTTTTGACTTATTGGCTTATATGAGTTGGGTTTGGGTTGGGTTGGGTTTGGGTTGGGTTTGATGTGATGTGTTAGAGAGGTGATGTAATTTAAATAAGATGATGTGACTTAAATAGGATAGTGACTTTTTGACTTTTTGTATTATTTATGCCAAACCAACCCTAAGTATAAAGACTTAAGTATAATTTTTTTAATCAATTTTCAATAAAATATTAGATAAATAATTTATATTAAAAATAAATCAAATGATTAAGATTTAAATTAATAAAATTAAAATTCATGATTTATTTTGGAGAAAATTGGCCTAAAGTCCCTCCTCTACTTTTGATAGGAGGAAAGGTCCAAAATAATATATTTTGATGGCTAAGGTCCATCAAATTTATTTTAGGTTATAAAGTACCTAAATTACCCTTCCTTTATAACATAAATTTGTTTGAATATTATATTGTTGACTTAACTGATAGATTTTGGAAACCGAATTCGCAGTGGAGATTTCGTCGGAGTTTTCGTCGGAGATTTCAGTGGAGATTTCATGGTGGAGATTTCGTCGAGATTTCAGTAGAGTTTGACGAGAAAGATTGCTACGATCGTGTGGATTTCGTCGGAGATTTCGTCAGAGATTTCAGTGGTGTTACAGTGTGTTGATCGCGTAGATTTTCAGTATAGTTGAATCAGGTTTGTTTTCGATGGAGATACCACATGCATTTTGATTTTTATTTTGAATTTTTGTTTAGAAAGAGACTAGTTTGATAGAGTTGATTTTTATATTTGGAATTAATTTTTGATTCTTTGTATTTGAATCAATTTCAAGGAATGTTGACAGTGTATTGATCGTGTAGGTTTTTGAGTGGAGTTGAATCAAGTTTGTTTTTTGATTTTAGATTCCACATGGATTTTGATTTTTGTTTTGAATTTTTGTTTCGAGAGAGGCCAGGTTGATAGAGTTGATTTTTATTTTTGGAATTAATTTTTCATTCTTTGTTTTTTGATCAATTTGAAATAGTGTTGACATTGTAGTTGATTTTGATGTTTAGAGTTTATTTTTCGTGCTCTGTTTTTTATCAACATGCTGATGAATGATAAGTTTTGTTCTATGTTTTTTCAAACCAGAGAAATTTGATTTTCTGCACTTTTGTTTGTGTAGTCCAGAGAAAATTATAAGTGCATATGGACATATTATTAGAAGTTTCTAATGGAAATAGAATATGAGAAAGTGAATGTAAGTTCATAAATTTCTCTGGACTTGTATTTGTAGTTCAGAGAAATTTTTAAGTTTGTTACTCACTTTCAGTTTGTAGTTCAGAGAAAATTATATAGTTGTAGAAGATGAATAGAAGTTTAGATGGACAATGCAGTGTTTTTTGTTATCGTGAAGGTGTATATAAGTTTGTAAATTTCTCTGGCTTTTTCTATAAGTGCAATATCAGTGTAAAGTGCATATATAAGGTGTATATGATTTTTTTTTATGATTGTGTTTAATAGTTAGTAGTAAATTTCTCTGTGTTTCATTAAGTTTCTGTGATTTTGTTTTTTATCATCTTGAAGGTGAATATCAGTTTGTAGATGTCTTTGGACTTTTTATTTTAAGTTCAGAGAAAATTATAATTTTTAGAAATTTCTCTGGACTTTTATGTTGTTCTTGTGAAGTGTTTCTATGTTAAACAAATTTTTTTTTATTGTTTTTTGTTTCAGTTTCAATGGGCAGTGCAGTGTTGTTGCTGTGCAAATATGGGAATGATACTATTGTCATTAATGTTTCATGCGAATTGAATTTTGAGGAATTGGTTGGCATTTTGTGTACAACATGGGAGAATTTGAAACCTGAGACTATGTGTATTTCATATTCTATTGTGGGCCATCCGAATTGTATGGTTCGAAATAATATTGATTTTCTGAATATATTGAGGGTTGTTTGTGCACGCGGTGTTGATATAGTTGATGTTTCAGTTACTAGATGTAGTACTTCTGATGAAGATGATGAAGTGGGATCTAATTGGGTAGATGTTGTGGATGGTGAGTGTGATAGGCTGGTGGATATTGAAAGGAATTCACTCTCTAAGTTTTGTTCTCACCAAGAAAAAGTGTCATTGTCGGCTGGTTGGCGGAATAATATTACGAGTGTTGGACAAAAGTTTGAGGGTGGTGTGGTTGAGTTCCGTACTTTTTTATGCAAGTATGCTATTGAGGTTGGTTTTCAGTTTACGTATGTTAAAAATAACAAGCTGAGGGTTATGGCAGAATGTGCATATAAGGAATCAATGAGATGTATGTGGTATGTACATGCTTCAGTTGAAAAAACAAATGGGTTCTTCTACATAAGGACTTTGAACAATGAACATACGTGTGGTGTGGCGGTTTGTACGAGTAAACATTCGAGGATGACTTCCAGCTTAGTTTCTGGGCTGATACTTGAAGAGGTAAGTGCAAAACCTTTAACTCGTCCAGTGGATGTTGTGAAAGAAATGAAAGACAAGTATGGGGTCTCAATCAGTTATAACTGTAGTTGGTTGGGTGTTGAAAAAGCAAAATGTAGTACATATGGGGATTCTTGTTTGTCATTTGATCAATTACGGTGGTATTTTGATGAGACATTGAAGAACAATCCAGGTAGTCGTTTTGAGTTAGATTTTGAAGACAACAAGCGTTTCAAAAGAGTGTTTGTGGCTTTTCATGCATGCACAGCTGGTTTCAAATATTGTCGATCATTGCTTTTTCTTGATGGAACATTTTTGAAAGGGCGATACAAAGGAGCTATGCTTGCTGCAACGGGGAAAGATGGGAATGAAGGTAATTGTAAATATATATAATTTTATCTAACTATGTGAATTTTCTATACATGTAGGAATTCAGTGAATGTGATTTTTCTCTGACACTTTGAATTTTCTCTGGTTTTGGCCACTGTGTGGATTTTCACTAGATTTTGGTCAGTGTGTGAATTTTCTCTGGATTTTTTCATTGTGTGAATTGTATCTGTAGGTGGTCACTGAGTGAATTTTCTCTGGATATTATGATTGTGTGAATTTTCTCTGTAGTTGGTCACTAAGTCAATTTTCTCTGGATGTTGCCGATGTGTGAATTTTCTCTGGAGTTGGGCACTAGTGAATTTTGTCTGGATGTTGGCAGTGTCAAATTTCTCTGGTTGTTTATTGTTCTAATTTTCTATGCATGTGTATATCTGATATGCTTGTTCCTATTTGTTTTGTAGGTTTTTTCCCTATAGCTTTTGCTGTTGTTGATGCTGAGAATAAAGACAATTGGTGTTGGTTTCTTTAACATTTATGTGGAGTATTAGGATCAGAAATGGTGAGAAGTTTCATATCAGATCGACATTGTGGTATTGTGGAGGGAATTGCTAGGTTTTTCCCTAACTACTTTCATGGATTTTGTCTTGAACATCTAAAGAGAAATCTGATGGATAAGTTGTCATGTGGAAACACAAATTTGGTTAGGGAGACGATTGTGTCCAAGTTTTCAGAATGTGCATATGCGCCAACAAAGGCATCATTTCATTTCAAGTTAAATGAATTAAAAAGTGAGGGAGGAGACATCGTGATTGCTTTCTTGAGAAGTTTACTATATGAAAATTGGAGTGATGCATATTTTGCGGGGAAACGTTATGGTGAGATATATTGAAATGTTGCTGAGTCATTCAATTCATGGATATGAGAAGCTCGGCACTTGCCAATAACAAATTTGGTAGACATGATACAGTTGCAAATTATAAATATGAGGTCTGATAGGAGGCTGCTCTCTAGTAAATTGAATAAAGTTCTATGCTCTCGTATGGATAGTGTATTGGAGAAGTATTTTTTGGATTGGAGGACATGGAATGTGAGTTTGTCATCTGATAATGTCTTTGAAGTGCATTGTTTTCCTTCGGTTATGGTTGATCTTGGGTTGAGAACTTGTTCGTGCCGAAAATGGGAAATAAATGGGTATCCATGTCAACATGCTGTTGCTGCAATTTTTAGGAGTGGAAGGAATTTGAATTCATTTGTTGAACCATTTTTTCATGCTGATATGTATCGTCAAGCGTACTCGTTTTCGATTGGCCTAGTTCCAACTGTTGAAAAACCTCTGTGTAGCATTGAAGATGCTATGATTTTACCTCCATTGAGCAAGAGACCAGCTGGGAGGCCGAAGAAGAACAGAATTGCTTCTACTGGAGAGTTTAAAAGGGTGATTAAGTGTAGTCGTTGTGGGAGTATTGGTCACCATAATAAGAGGACATGCAAGGAACCTTTGTTAAATAGTTGAAGATAATACATTTTATTGATTGAATAATACATTTGATGATTAGTTTGTGTATTTTGTTTTGTGAAATGTGTTTTTTAGACAATGTATATAATAATATCAATGAAATTCATCCAGAGAAATTTTTGCAATATCAGTTAAAGTGTGCATTGTGTTTGTTGATATATACTATAGGCAGTGGGTTTGTAATACCTGTCAAATTTATGCAGAGAAATTTGCTATGGCAGAGAAAATTCTGTGTAATGTGTTTTGAAGCTTCAAATCCATCCATATAAATTTGACAATGGCAGATAAAAGTACTGTGTGGATTGCGTTTTTTGAATTTGATAATTGCTTTGTACTAACACAGTGCATTATAGATTGCATGATCATATAGGCACCTTCTTTGGTATGATACGAGTTAAATTTCTCTGTGAATTTGTGGTAACTTCATATCAGTCATTTCAAGAAATGTGCATACCAGACAGAGCATACACAAAATTATTGTAGTGAGTACAACCAAGAAACAAAATTATGCTTTTTTGAAATTTCTCTGAGTTAAGAATTTCTCTGGACCAGGGAAGAATTTATCTAGAATCACTTCAACTCATAAATTTTGCTCAAAGCCAGAGAAATTTTCCTCACCAACCCAGAGAAATTCACAACTCAAATTTCAAATTCATCCAGTGAAATTTTATAGTAGCAGATAAAATTACTGTTTGCTTTTGTGTTTTGTTGAGTTTGATGATTGTTTTGTACCAACACAAAGCATTACACATTACATGCTCATATAGGCATCCCCTTGGGACGGTACGAGTTAAATTTCTCTATGAATTCTGGTAATATGATACTAGAGAAATTTCTGCAGACAATTTTCTCTGTGTGGATTGTGTTGACAATCACAATAAAAATATATATATATATATATATTTAACCATCAATAGGTATGAAATTGACATTAGTCGAAATAAAAAAAAAATGAAATTTACATTAGTCAATAAAGGATGTATATGGATAAGTCAAGCATCATTATTCCTTCAATGTGTCAACAAAAAACTGAACGGTTAATACTGTATGGATATATACATATATGTGAGACAATTTTCTCTGTCTGGCTATGTACATTGTCTTCCTTTCACTAGTTTTACTATTACATGTTTGGTTGTTCTGGAGGTATTTCAATTGGTTCAGTCCATGATCGGCCAACTTCGGTGACAAATCTCTCTATGAGTTCTGCCCTCATCAACCTGATCTCTTGTATGGACAATTTGGAGCTGATTGGTTCATGCTTGCTATATTGTTTCATGATATAGCAGACAAAGAGGCCATAATCCAGATTGCATACAAATTATAGGTATGGTTAGTTTTAAGAAACATGCAAATCAGAGTATCTTATTTATAGATGTATGAAACTTACGAATCACTTTCTTGTTGTGGAGCATTGTTGACATACTCAAAGTCGTAACTTGTGTTTTGTGAGTTTATCAATTTGAAAGAGGGTTGTGATTGAGCGTCTCTTTCAAGGCAAGCTTTCAAAAAATTCTCCACATAATGTTGCTGCAAAAAAATAATTTTTAAATAACAGAGAAATTTACAGACAAAGCAATGGGATTGTATGAAAATTATCATCACATAAAGATTATGATGGATCAGAGAAATTTGCACTCATTACCAATTGTTTTGCATCTTTGAGATATTTGTCTTCTGCGTCATCCCTCCTTGGCCTCAGTGAGTTGTAGAACCTCCATAAACTGTCTTGTTTGTCCAGAACAAGCAAGGTCCAGTGATTTTCAGCTGTGGACTTCTCATTACCTCCAGTATTTATTGGGAAATGGAGGAACCTGTAGTTCCTCCATGCTGTTTCAATATGCTTGTCAAATAAGGACACTCGAAAAGATTGATTTTCTGTCATCTTGATGAAATTCTGTGTTTAGAGAAAATCCAAAAATGGTTTTGTTCAGAGAAAATCCAATAAGTATCTTAAGAAGATAAAGTAGTAAGTAAATTCCAGAGAAAATCAAATAAAATAGTAGTAACATACTAAGCTCATGGATGTGGAAAAAAAAATGAGGTTGGTTGTTGTGTTTCTCTCATTTGGTCAGCCAAAAGTATCTCTCCATAGCCATCGATGACCTGAAAAATATGATTTATAATTGTAATATTGGTTTATAAAGGCTGATGGAACATTTGCAGAGAAATTTTGATGAAAGGGAAAGACTTACATTGTTAGCAATTTCTTTTTGCTTTATTAGGTTTCCAATGTCTTCGAAGGTAATGAGGTTCAACTCACTTGTCCAAATTAAAGCCCTACAAGATGACAAAGAAGGGATTTAATTGTTGTGAATGCAATATAAGTTTGTAATTTGTTGTTTGTTATCTTCTATTTTGTTTATTGTACTTACTCAAGTCCAGACACATTTGATATGTGCTGCAACATGTCTTTTATGTGATCTTTTATCAATCTTGAAATCAGAAGAGTTTGTGGAAAGACCCAAGATTTTCTGATGTTTATAGGTTGAGGCAAGATGTATGCATCAGCATCAAGCACTTCTTTGTCCTTTGTGCTTTGCTCAGCTTGCTTTGCAGCATGTTTTGAAGCTCTAGTCACTTTCGCCACCTTGGGATATTGAAATTCTGGATCGTGCTACTTTTCCTTCCTTTCTTTTGCCTTTAAATTTTTGATCATTGACGTCGGATCTTTTTTGACTGTAGACAGTGAAAATATTAGTAAAAGTGAAATTTCTCTGAAGTAACAGATGATATTTCAATATGTAAATTTATGTGATTCAATATTTTTCAGTTACCATAGACTTTCGTCTTTTGTTTCGGTTGTTCTTTGTGTGCCATTTCTTCTTGTTAGGTTGTTGGTTGTTGTTCAACTTGCATTCCAACTAGGCACAGTGAAAATCAAACAAATCCCAAAAATGGAATAAGAAAATAGACAGAGAAAATGAAATGAGCAGTAGAAATCAATAGAAATAATCGGAAGAAACTAATGTGTTCAGAGAAATATAACTTCCAGAGAAAATTACCAATGACAGAAAATTATAATAAATAGAAATTTCTCTGAGTTATGCTGACTCAAGGACTTAACTTTTTGTGGCTCCAGATTTTCACTGACCTTGTGGTTGAAGTTGTGTTGGTGTTCTGTATGGTTGTGTTGCTAGTTGGACTGGAAGTTCTTGAACTTGTTCAAGCAATTTAGCATTTTCTGTTTCAAGCTCCGAATTTGAATTCCTCAACTGTTGAATTGTTTTCATATCATGTTCTTTTTCAACCTCCAACATCCTTAGTTTCATTTGGATTGTGCTTTCTTTTTCTTGAAGTTCTGAGTTAAGTGATGTCAGGGTTCTTATTGAAATATCATTTTCAGCAAGTATTTCCATCCAATTTCTGTCTTCTTCTTGTTTAGATTGAGAAAGTGCCTTCAGTCTTTCACGCAGATCAGCAATTTGGGCGTCCTTTGATTCCTCAAATTGTTGAGGCTGATGCATTGTTGAGCCAGAAATGCTATCACGTTGTTGGTCCACTGGCTCATTACGTTCTTCTTCATCACTTTGCTCGTTTTCTTCTTGCTGTTCATCTTCTTCTTCTTCTTCATCTTCTTCTTCATTTTCTTCTTCACTGTCTTCTTCTTTCTGTTCATTCTATTCTTTTTCTTCGGCCTCTATTTCTTCACTTTCTTCTCGGGCTTCTTCTTCTCCACTACTTTCACTTTCTTCTCTGGGTTCTTCTTCTCCACTGCTTACTTGAGCTTCTTGTCCATTGCTGGCTTCGTATTCTTCTATGTTGGTTTCTGCTTCTTCATTGAATTTAACAATTGCTTGACCTTCAGATGAATCTTGTAATTTCTCCTTGAATTTGACAATTGCTTTTTTTTATTCTTTCTTTGTCTTTTTACCAAGACAGAACTCCTCTGATGGGTTTTTGACTAGCTGCTTGTTATCTATCTGTAACAGGAGGCTCTTTTATTAGAGAAATGTTACAAAATTCACTGAGAGAAAAAATTTAAATAAGGAAAATAAAATTCATCTAAATGATACTAATAGGAAACAAACTTCAGAGAAAATTGTATGGGCCAGAGAAAATTACAGAGAATGAGTTAATTTTATGAGGCAGAGAAAATTATGAAATGAGCAATATAATTTAGATATCAGAGAAATCAATCAAGGCATGTAAGTTAATGTTTGACTATAATTGTGTCAAAGAAATTTGGATTCCAGAGAAAATTCATTAGAAGGGCAGAAATAAATAGTGTTTATCAAAGATGCAAGGCAAATAAGTTATGGGCTAGAGAAAATTATGAAACAACATAATTCAGATATTAGAGAAAAGCAATCAGGGAAAATAAGTTATGGGCTAGAGAAAATTATGAAACAACATAATTCAGATATTAGAGAAAAGCAATCAGGGCATACAAGTTAATGTGTTACAATTGTGGTCAAAGAAATTTGGATTGCAGAGAAAATTGATTACAATGCAGAAATAAACAAGTTTGTACCAAAAAAGAAAGCATAAGTTGATAGTTGAGAGAAAATTGATCTTAAACAATCAATGCACAAGGAGGGAAACAAAGCAGTTGTCAGAGAAATTTTGGAATTTCACTGAGATTTCAGGAGCAATAGGAATTAACCTGTCGAGGTGCAAGAGAGTGGACTGGTGTCTTCTGCAGCTGTTTTGTCAAGGTTTGCAGGTTCCACTTCGCACATCTTGGGAAGTCAGTTGTGTCACTGTGTTCCGAGTCAATGATAGTTGCATGTTCACATAGCCAATACTGTGATGAAAATTAAAGTAAATAAAATTTTCTAAATGCACAAATTTGTAAGTATGATAACTGCAAATTTGAATGGATATTATACTTACCAGCAATGCAATGACACACCCCGTAACTTTTTCTGGGGTTTTGTGCAATGCCATGATAGAATCAATCAATGTTGATGTGATTGCTTCTGGCCAATCATACTGTTTCATTGATTCAAGAGGTTCCACATACTGTATAAAAACCCACCCTATTGAATTCCCACTTGTTGCAAAAAATAGGGTGAGACACAAGTACAATGTAACAATGATTGCTACATCTTTGTAGTCTGTTGGTTGCTTGCCTTTCATTGCTTTGACCAAGGCGTTTTTAAGAACAGGACCAGTGAGCCTTGTGTCCTTTTGGAATCTTCTCCTTAGGAATGCAGATTTTGGCTTTTTAGAGTATCTTAATGACATGGGTCCTTTACCTCCTTCCAAACCAAAAATCAAGGTCATGTCGTTTGTTGTGAAGGTCAGGTTCTTCTTACCAACAGTGAATGCTTTTGTTTTTTCATTGTAACATTTGATTATGGCAACTACATCATCATCGGATTTCCTACATTTCTTTGGATCCATCCTTCCACTAGTTAGAGCTTGGATCAAATACCAGAATGGGGTCTTTTGAAGCTCTACAAGTTGTTTTGAATTGAATTTAAGTGTTTGAAAAAAGGAGACAACAGATGAGAGGTTGGATCGGAATTGAATGGTGTAGTGAGCTCTCTTTCTGTGGAGTTTAGCAGGTTTTTTCCCCCTTGAGCTTGAGTCGTTTGAAGTTGGGGTACTCATGTGGATGCTAGTTGCTTCATCACCTTGTGTGATTTGGAAAGGAGTTTGTGGTGTTTTGCTGCTGGTTTTTGATCTTAGATCATAGGAAGACTGAGAGAGTTGTTCTTTCTTGGTTGGTGTTTCCAGTGCTTTGCTGCTGGTTTTTTATCGCAGCTCATAAGAAGACTGAGAGAGTTTCTGTTTCTTGCTTGGTGTTTCTGGTGTTTCGGTGCTTTTACGTTGCCATTTCTAGACAATGATTAAAACATAAAGATTTCAACATTAAATCCCAGAGAAAATTGGACATGTTAGAGAAAATTACAGATAAGAGAAAATTTAAGATGTCAGAGAAAATTACAGATGAGGGAAAATTACAGAAAATTGGACATGCCAAAAAAAATTGGACATTAAAAATTAAATGTCAGAGAAAATCAACAAAGCATCATAAACATGGGAGAGAAATTTTCAATAATTGTTAAAATTACATACAGAAGTAAACACACCAGAGAAAATGAATGACAGAGAAAAGTAAACATGGCAAGGCAAAGAAAATTTCCATTCCACAATTAGCAAGATAAAATAAACAAAGTATTGTAAACAAGCCACTGAAAATTACACCACATTGAAACGAAGAATTGAACAAAATAAACATACCAGAGATAAATACACATTCCGGAGGAAATTTCCATTCCAGAGAAAATTTCAATTCATAATATTAAAATGCCAGAGAAATTTACATACACAACCAGAGAAAATTAACCATGATAGAGACACACAAGGGGAGGAAAGTGATGTGATATTGTCAGAGAAAATTATGAATACAGACAAACTTAGACAGAGGCAAGAGAGTAATAGACATTCCAGAGAAATTTACAAAGTAGAGAAATTCATAGACAAAATCACAGAAAAATGTTCAAGAATAAGATAGAAACACAGAGAAATAACTTTTTTTTCAAAATACACATGTCAGAGAAGAAACATTCATTCCAGTCCAAAATAAACATGGCAGAAAGGGTGATACGTTCATTCCAAAATACACATGTCAGAGATGAAACATTCAGTCCAGTCCAAAATACATATTACAAAGAAATTTACAGAAACAAAATTACAGAAACACGTTCAAGAATTAGATGAAAACACAGGAAATTGCTTTTTTCAAAATAAACATGGCAGAGAAAATTGAAAGAAGAAACACACATCAAGCAAAAATCAGAGAAATTCAAATGCCAGAGAAATTTGCAAAAAAAAATCACACAAACATGTTCAAGAATAAGTTCAAAACACACAAAAATAACTTTTTCCAAATTCAGGTAGCTTTTTAAAACGAAAGTGAAACCCTAATTTATGGAAGGTTAATATAAAATGTAATTAACTGTGTTTCCAAAGAAAATCTAGTTGTATTGTAGAAAAACTTACCAGAGTTAGGATGAAACTTTGAATGACGAGCTGATATGGCCTGAGATGAAGATGCGACGTAACAAAGGTGGGCTGAGATGACGATGAGCAGTGAAAACGAAACTCTAAGGAAGGTCAGAGAAATTTGTGAGCAAGGAATGAGAATGATTTGTGCAGAAGAGAACGAAGCTCTAATGTCGATGGTGAAGATGATGTTGAAACCCTAATTGTGCTGTTCTTGTGTTCGTGAAAATGGTGGATGCTTGGAATGGAACTCAGACGTCGAAAGGAGTATCGTTTCTATGTTGATTTCGGCGAGGGTATTTTGGTCCACAAAAATAATTAAAAACGCACGCCAAATTGTTCAGGGACCTGATGCATCACTATTTTTTTGAGTGTCATTTATCCTCTAAATTAGTATTATTAGGGAGCTGAAAAAAAATTCCCCTTTATTTTGTTACAATGCTTAACTCCTGGGGAATTGTAATTTCTCTAAAGATCTATCTGTCATACAAATTATGAATATTTTAAAATGTTTTTCATGTTTCCTAATATTTTTGTTTGGTAAATGTAAATAGAAATACTTTTTGTTGTTAACATCACAAGGATTTAGTCAATTGTTTTTAAAAAAATTTACTTTTCAATATTTAAAATTTCCTAAAAAAATGAAACTTAACAGTGAATTGCTAAAATAAATTTTAATTTAAAACTTCTAAAAATAAAAATCTTTAGGTTGGGTTTTATTCATGAATTTAAAAAGAAATTTGAAAAGAGAAATGGAAAATGTGTGAAATGTAATTATATTTTACACATATTAAACCTGCTTTTTCCTTTTGGGGAATTTTTTTTAAAATCCTTGATATTAAGATTTATAAGATAAATGACATACAATATTTTCATAGTAATTAAGGTCCCTCAATATTTTTACAGAGAAATTTTGCCCAACTCAAAGAAATTTCTCATCCGACTCAGAGAAATTTTAGCCCCGACATAGAAAAATTTCTCTGATATGATCATAGAGAAATTTTATCAAGGGACCTTAGCTAATAAAAAATATATTTTGGACCTCTCTACTACACAAAGTTAAAGAGGGATGTTTAACTAATTTTTCTTTTTCTTTTCCTTTTCTGTTTCTAAATCCATAAACCAAACAAATTAGTAATGAATTTTTTTCTCTTTTACCACTTTAAATAAGCTAAGACCAAATAGTCAACAACAAAAAATAGAAAAGTGTAATTACTATCTTAAATTGTCGTCAATTAAATTCTTTCAAAATTTGACTTTTTTCAAATTAATCATTTCAATTTGAGAGAACAATTGGGCTTGGTAGGCCTAATTTGAGACCAACTTCAGTGATCCGAACTATTCATTTTTTAGGACTGGTTAAATAGAATATTTATACAAAAAATCAAGATAATTAGATATCAGTATTTATATATTTGAATCACATTTATATTATAAAAAATGAATAATTATTCTTAAAATTATATTTGTCGTTGATTTTTCTAAAACAAATATGATTCAAATATATAAGTAATATTTGTTATCTCGCATGAGTGGTGGGATTAGAGTAATAGTGTAGTGGGGCCTCTCAAAGCATGTTTGGTTGAGGAGTTTGTCACCGGATTATTTGTCCAGCCGAATTAGCAAGGTTGAGGAGGATATGAAAATCGAATTTTAGTCCAAGGATTATCATTGGATAGGGTATGACAATTACATAAATGCCTCCCTCCTCTTCAACCCTCAATCAAATCATTTCCAACATGAAATGGCAACAATATATATATATATAGATAGTTTGGAGGCATTTATGTAAGTCCAGATCCTCTGTAGGTGTCCCAAAACAACTCGTTTTAGGGAAAAAATTTCAAAAAACAAAAAAACAAAAACAAAGAGAAAGACCTAAGGTATCACCGGCACCCCCATTCTTCCTCCGGTGACCTTTGTTTCCAGCAACCCCCCACTCATCCTCTTTCCCTTTCTCTCCCTCGTCGCCCCGATTGCCATCAACAAAAAGAAAAAAGAAATAGAGAGAAAAGAAGTAGCGGGAAGCTCTCTGGCAAGACAAACCCACTTCCCTTTCGGCAGCCCTCACCCTCACTGCTGCAACCCAAATCTGGTGACCCCAATACTCTAAATTTGGTCTCATCTTACAAACTACCAAATCTTCCAACCCAATTACAAGTAAACCCAGCCAATGGAGATAGGGATCAATTGCAACTATTCGCAAATCCATTACCTTTTCAGAAAGAACAAAAGTAATCAATAAACATAGGAAACAAAAATATAAATTAAAAAAAAGAAGCAGAATGTGTGAAGTTGAGAACAATTCGAAAAATAATAATAATAATAATCTTTATAGTTAATCCATTACCTTTTTTGAAATGATTTCACTTTTGTTCTATCTTTATAGTTAATCTTAATGAACTTGGTGATAATGGATTTGTAAATAGTTGCTTAGATTTGATCCTTCATCCTCTTAGAAACTGGATCAATGGAGATAGGTGGAAAGGCTCAACCGAAACTCTAGATCTATTAGATCGCAAAAACCTTATATTGTAGCAGCCGGAGCTGAGGCGGAGAAAGATGGAGAGGTGAAGGGAGAAAGAAGGAAAATAAGAATAAAAAAGAGAAAGAGGAAGGAGTGAGAGCATGGGGCTTGCCAAAAGTGGGATCGCTGGACCGCGGAAAAAGAGGGGTTCTCTTTTGGGGGTTAGGTCATGTGAAGGTGTGAAGCTAAAAATAAAAAATAAATTAAAAGAAGGCCGTTTTGGTTACCACCATTGGGAGTCATAAAAAAAAGCCCTACAGATGATCCGAACTCTTTATGTAAGGGACAAGACACATCCACGTGAGTTGTCTCCCATTTTCATTTTTTTATTTTATATATATATATATATTGTAATTATTCTAACATTTGTTAGTTTGAGGGCATTTATACAATTTCATATATTAATCTTATACCATAATATTACATACAAATAAATACTCTTTATCTTTCATCTCCAATTTAATATTATTGCATTACTAATCTCCTCATTTAATTACGCCGTAATTATAATAGCATCTAATCTAATTCACCAAACAAACGTAGTCATACTTATCAATGTCTAATTTTTTTTTCAAATACTTAAAAATAAAAAATTAAAAAATATCCAAGAGTACTTATTGGAAGAGGCCCTACATCATTCACTATCCATGAGGAATTGCGACATCGAACAGAATCACTACTACCACAATCAGGGCAAGGTGCAGCTTATGCGCAATTGTACATTTATGACCCTGATTCAGCTTTAGAAGTTTGCAATCGTAGAAATCCTCAATTAAGAAGAGATGTTCTAAAAACTATTCAAGATAGTTTATCACAGGTTAATGCATTCGTCACTAAATTTCGCCAGGCTCATGCAATTTTAAATCAATTAGCCTTGACAAGACAAAATTTGCCTGCTCATCTCCACTACAGTTCATCGACAGATCGACGACAGTATAACCTACCAACTACAGATGAGATTGCAGTTATAATACCAGGTGATGGAACCAAGGCTAGTGGAATGAGAGATGTTATCTTACATGTACAAGGAAATAATGAGCTAATGCAAATCAATGAATGTCACCCAGCGTATTTGCCATTACATTATGTTTTATTATTTCTACATGGTGAGCTTGGATGGGAACCTGAGATGAAACTGTGGGATGTTTAGCATGATCGGCCTTCAACTAATCGGCTTACTCAAATGGATTTTTATAGTTATCGTTTGTTTGAACGACCCACAGAGTATTCAACCATTTTAAGAGCTGGAAAATTGTTCTAAGAGTTTTTGGTTAATGCTTGGGCCGCAACTGAACAAAATAGGTTGACTTACTACAAGCTTAATCAAGGAAAAATCTATGCTGAACTTTATCAAGATTTGACAGATATTGATGCAAATGACCTTTAACTCAATCAAATTGGTCAAAGGTTTGTTTTGCCATCTTTATTTCTTGGAGGTCCTAGACACATGTTTGAAATCTTTCAAGACTACAATACAACCAACATCCAGACATTTTTCTCACCATGACTGCAAATCCTAATTGGCCAGAAATTACTTCGGCATTATTACCGCACCAAAAGCCTATTGCTCATCCTGATTTAATTGTCTGTGTTTTTTAGTTAAAGAGAAAGTGCTTGATGAAGGAGATAGAAACAAACCAAGTGTTTGGTAATAAAGTTGCATGTTTTTACAATTGAATTCCAAAAACGAGGCCTTCCTCATATGCATGCACTTCTATTTCTCAAGGGTCCAGACAAAATTTGGACATGTGCTCAAGTAAACAAATTGGTTTGTGCAGAATTTCCAGATCCAAAAGATGAACCTATGCTTTTTGAAACTATCAAGTGTTGTATGGTACATGGACCATGTGGTACTTGAAATCCACAAGCACCATGTATGGAAAATGATAAATGCACTAAGAGATACCCTTGAGCGCTAACAAAAACAACTACTATGGATCAAGATGGATATCCTATCTATCGTCGTCGCAATAATGATGAAGTTCATATTGTGAGAGGGAAAGAAGTTGATAACAGAGACATCGTACCATACGATGCATATCTTTCTAAACATCTCAACTGTCACATAAATGTCGAAGTTTGTGCCGAAATGAGATGTGTCAAGTATGTATACAAGTACATTTACAAGGGTTATGATCGTACAACGATGGTGTTGGGATTGATAAATGAGATCCAACAATATCTTGATACGAGGTATATTGGACCTCCAGAAGCTGCTTGGCAAATATTCATGCAGAGATACCAATAGTTGTATGCTTAGCACTTCATTTACTTAGAATGCACCACGTTCTTTTTAATCTTGATGAATCATTAGAAGCAATTATTTCTAAAGTTGGCCAACAAATGTCAACTCTTACTGGTTTTTTTGCATGTTGCGCTTCTATGGAAGATGAATGTCTATTCACTTACCAAGAATTTCCACAACATTTTGTTTGGCTTAATTCAGAAAAGAGATGGAAACCAAGGTAGCAAGGCTATGCAATCGGTAGAATGTACTTTGCTAGCCCTAATTGTGGTGAGAGATTTTATTTGCGTTTGCTATTAACTGTTGTCAAAGGACCAAAATCGTTTCAATGCTTATGCACGGTCAACAATGTTTTGCATGATACGTTTAAATCAGCATGTGTTGCAAGAGGACTTTTAAAAGATGATGAAGAATGGATACAATGCCTTAAAGAGGCTGCAGTTATGAAAATTGGTTATCAATTAAGAAGATTGTTTACTATTATTCTTACTTAGTGCTCTCCACTGCAACCATATGCGTTATGGAATCAATTTTCAATGCATATATGTGATGATCTTGCACATAAGATTCGAACATTGTTTGCCATTTCTGAACCAACTGAGGCTCAAATTGAAGACTATGGTCTATATCTTTTGAATCAAATGCTCTAAGAATCAGGAAAAAGTTTAATTGACTTCCCGCCAATGCCACAACCTTCTACAAATTAGAGTGCAGTAGTTGGTAACAGGTTGATATTCGAACATCAACAACTGCAGAATGAGGCAGAACAGGCAGATGCAGAAATTATTATTGATCATCTCAACAATGATCAACGAACAGCTTATGATGCAATCACTTCCTCAGCTTATGATGCAAAAATAGTTCCTTCATTTTCAAAACTGAGGAACTATTTTCTTTTTGAATGGAGGTGCCGGAACAGGGAAAACGTTTTTGTACAATGCGATTGCATTGAAGTGTCGCAGCCTTGGCCATATTGTTATTACTATGGTTTCACCTGGAATTGCATCATTGTTATTGGTAGGAGGTCGTACTGCTCATTCAACATTTTTCATTCCGTTGGATGTATTGGAAAATTCAATTTGTGGATTTAGCAAGAAATCATTACAAGCAAAATTGTTTAGAGAAACAAAACTTATAATCTGGGATGAAGTTCCTATGCAGCATAGACATTGTGTTGAGGCAGTTGATCGCACACTTCGAGACACTTGTGATAGTGAAAAGCCATTTGGGGGTATCACTGTTGTTCTTGGTGAAGATTTTCGACAAATCTTACCATTTATAACCAAAGGAGTCCGTGAGCAAATTGTGAATGCATCATTACGACACTCTTTTCTATGGAAGGATATACATGTTCTGTCTTTAAATTTGAACATGCGCTTGAATCATGCAAATCTTGGAAATGCTAATTTTGCAAAATTCTTGATGGAGGTAATATTTCTTCAAACTTTTTCTCTATTATATGGTTCTTTTAAATTGACGAAACACATTTACGTTTATATACTTTAATTGATTTTACTTACTATTTTATTTATTTATTTTTATAAATAGATTGTGACCAATCCTCAAGAAATTGTTAAACTTCCATCAACAATACACAAATGCCAAGATCTAAAAGACATAATCTCAGTAGTTTATCCGCAACTGGATGTGGCAATGACATCGACTGCAACATTTTTAACTGAACGTACAATTCTTTATGCACGGAATGATGATGTCAGTGCTATCAATACTGCAGCATTGAATATTTTTCCCGATAACACACATACTTATTTGGTAGCAGACAAGATGTCTGAAGATGATGAAATTGATCGTACTATGATAAATAGATATCCTAATGAATATTTAAATTCATTAGATCCTCCTGGGCTACCGGCTTTTAAGGTAGAGTTGAAAGTGGGTTGTCCAATAATGTTGTTAAGAAATATTGCACCAAAAGAGAGACTGTGCAATGGCACAAGATTGAGGGTTTCTAGATGCAATACTCGCATAATTGAAGCTCAAATTTTAACTGGAGAAAAATTTGACAATTTGGTATTCATACCAAGGATATCCTTGACACCGTCTTCTTCAGAAATGCCTTTCCGAATGACAAGACGTCAATTTTCAGTTCGATTGGCATATGCCCTGACCATTAATAAATCTCAAGGGCAATTTGTGAAATTTGTGGGAGTTGATTTGCACACACCAGTGTTTAGTCACGAGCAATTGTATGTGGCCCTATCTAGATGCACATCTTTTGATTGTATAAGTGTCCTCTTTCCCAATGATGAGCCAGATTCTACTACAAACATTGTTTATCCTGAAATTTTGTTATAGTGTTACTTATGAATCAAACCACTTTTTTCAAAAGGTACAATTTATTTATTGATAAATTTGTTTCTATTGATTACAAATTGTTATTTTTAAAATATTTTACAATATGTGTCGACTTTTATAGGATTGGGTTAAAAAATATATGGAGCTCAAAAAGATAAATACAACTAGATTGTTTCGATGGGGATGTAACAAGATAATTTCAATTTGAAAGTGTTTTGCTATATATATATAGATTTTCTTTTACTAATATACTAACTTTTTCTATTTTCATAAATTAGTAGATTGTCGTGCATGCTCCTTACTCGGGATACATACAAGTTGATACAAGGACTTTTTGGAAAGTAATGAGGCACTCCTAGGATTTCTAAGAAAGAACAAGTTTGAATCTTATATTTATTTTTGTGAAAAGCGTACATATGCTAGTTACGATCCATATTTTGTAAAGTTTCCGATCGATGTGAAATTTATTACTTACAATAGTTTTGTAAAGCTTTTTATCTATGTGAAATTTATAACTAAGTTTAGATGTATGTTAGATAATATTCATTTGAATTATTGACTTATGCTATGAGTTTGTTTTTGTAAATGTAACACACTAGGTGATATAGTCTTTTTTGTTTTTTTGTTTTTTCTTCCTAATATGCTCTTGAATTAGGTTAAAGAAAACTAATCATATTTTTATTTGGTTGAATTTGAATTTTTGCCTCCATATATCTTTTTATTAGGAAGGGTGTTGCATTTTCTTTGTATTACAGAACATTGGCTAGTGTGCTAAATTTGTTATTTGGCATTTTTTTTTTTTTTGGTATTGCAGAGCACTAGCTGGTGTGCTTAAATTATTATTTGGCATTTTTTTTGTATTGCAGAGCATTGGTTGGTGTGCTTAATTTGTTATTTATTTTTTTCTATTGCAGAGCATTGGCTGGCGTATTTCGTCTGATTTTTATATAGATGTTTCTGTGTTGTGGGACTTACATTTTGTTGTTTGTTTAAAATCTTATACTTTTGTTGTGCTTGAATTTTACGTAGCATTTATGTATTTACTTTTCACTATTTCGTTTACCTATAAATTTGAAAAATTTATGTTTAAATTGATTTATTCACCAAGTAGCATACAATTTATTTATTTTTCATTTATTTATTTTTCTGCACAAAAAACTGACCACCAAACCATAAAAATTGGTAGATTTTACCCATTACATTAAAATTGATGCAAAACTATAGCTATGAGATCTCTCTTCTTTATATAGAAATTTATTTGGGTACTATTATTGGCCAGAATAATAAAATGCTTATTTTTTATTACAAATTGCAAGTGGGTTACACAAACAAAAATACTACAATAGTAAATATTTGGTGATATGATCTTTGTTTGCATTTGTGTCATCACTATTTTCACGTTTTCTTGGCCAAGGTAATAATTGTGTAATCACTATTTTTAATTTCTCCATCTCTCTAAATTTTATAATGCAAAATATTTAAATTGAGTGGATCTGAAAAGTGAAAAATATTGATTAAAATATTAAGAATTTCACTAAAAATAATAAAATACAAATTAAAATTTTAAAAACTATTTTTGGAAACTCTAAAACCAAGTAAGCTTTGAATTTGAAATTTGTAAAAATTATTTTTAATTTTTAATATATACAACCAAACAAAGTGCCATTTTGGCAAGTTGGCAAAAAGCCAACGTTTTGGCTGTGTTGCCAAAAACTCAAGTTGCCAAAAATGCCCCAAATTCCCATTTGGGAAGACCAAAAACGCCACCCCCAAATTTACCAAATTATCCTCTAGAAAAATGTGACACTTTAAAAAAATATTAAACCAAAAAGTAAAAAAGCCAGCTTTTTACCAACTTCCCAAATCACTTCCAAAAAAGCCAAAAAGCTTGGTAAAAAGCTAAAAGCCAGCTTTTTACCAACTTCCCAAAACACCCCAAAATTTTGAGTTTGACAAACTCTTTTCAAAAATCTAATTATAAAATTCATTTGAAAATCCAAAACCATAAGGATCATCTATTTATATTTTCACCTCAAATTTTTTTCCCAACAAATTCAATAAATTACATTTTAACCCAATAATTTTATATTCAATTACATTTTCATTCCAACAATATTTTCACCGTGCCTTTAGGCACGGACATACCCTAGTATATATATAGTTTGGAGGCATTTATGTAAGTCCAGATCCTCTGTAGGTGTCCCAAAACAACTCGTTTTAGGGAAAATTTGTGACGCCCCGATTCTACACTATTGGTTGCAATCAAGGGAGAGTCACTAATGAGTCCTATGGTCAATATCCAAGTAAGATCCCAGATCGCCGAAGGAGTCAAAATAGCCTCCCTTCTAAGTCCAGCTTTTTTAGGTAGCGCACCACCCTTTTGACAGATTTTAAAAGATATTGACACAAGGTCTCATAAGCAACGGTAAGGTTCTTACATATACATAGAATACAAATACATAACAACCATAATATACTTAATTCAGAAGATAGTTCCATCACATTACATCCCAAAAGAAAGCTTAAATCTTCATATGAGTCTTACAAAATATCTAAAAAGAAATTTCTAATTTTTCTAGGATAGCCAAAAGTTTTCGAAGGTTTCAGGCTCGACGTCTCCAACTATGAGTTCCTCTTCGTCACCTGGCATGATACGCCATGAGCTTTGAATGCCCAATAAACATACACACACACCCCATCCCTTTTTCCCAGTTCAATACACAATCACAATTATAACATCAAGTAGTAAAGCATGATACTCAAATAAATAAATAAAGGATTAAGTTAGATGTTAGTAAACTAGAAATCCCCCAAAGAGATTTCGTCCTCCCAACCACAAGAATCGGACGCGGATTATTCAGTACGCCCCCTCTTTTGCTGCTTTGTTGCAGAACTAATCTCGGATGCCTACCAACGGTTATATACCGCGTAACGCCAACCGCAGGGCCTCAAAAGAGACGGTAAAATAGGGCCTTGCCCGAATCCCTCCTCACCACAAACCACCTAGGGTCCGAATACAACCGCTCCATTCAAGGATTCCGAAAACCACTTGTGCAAGACTTTGACTTTCAAATAGGGAACGCATCCCAACAATCCATATATCATATATTCTCATCTTTTCATTACTCAAGTGCTCGAAAACCCAATACCCTCCCAATTAAGTTTCCCATTGAGGTAAATATTTTACATCAAGGTTAGACAACTTAACAAGATAAAAATATCCACACAAGCATGCATCAATATATAAGGTGAAGAAGATGAAGAACATAACATAACACATACAATATCATGCCAAGATATGATCATAAGCTAATAAACATTTTCATGAATACAAGGGCATAAAACATCCATGCATAACAAAATTTCCAGATTTAATATCACATAAAGATTAAAATGAAATGACTATTTTAGATTATTCACCGGACTCGGCCTTCCTATGGTTCGTAGAGATTTTAATCTAGTTTCTAGAACATTTTTCGGAAATGAGATTGCTTTTCCATATTCTAAGTTATTTAGAAAATATTCCAGCGCTGTCCAGATTCTGTCCACATCCGTCGACCGTTACGAAAATTTGATTTTCTTGCAAACCGCTTAATGTTTTTCGATGAAACCAATTTTAGTTGAAAGATAACACCTTAAGGAAGATTTTGACATAAAATAGAGGTTGAGAATAATTTTATACATTTTTCTAGAATTTCTGGAAGTGGGCTGCAAAAACAGATTCTAAGGTACTATGCCCAAAACAAGAAGATTTATGAGAAAAGGGTTCCACCAAGGGAAAGTTTTCGTTTCTTTTGTTAAGAAAACATGCTAAATAACATACATTTAACTCAGAAAATTTTCTTGAAAGAGTGCCCTTGGAAAGTTGAGAGATTGGTATAAAAGAAAGATGGTTTTGTGCCAAAATGGGGAAAATATAAGAGAGATGGAATCAATACTCAACCCTTAGCATTTTTAACATAAGAACTCATTAATAAAAAATATGAAAACATCATTTAGAACCCTTAGAAGCATGTATTGAAAAAAAGGAAAATGAAAGAAAAGGTTGTGTTGTGGCTTACTTGCTAAGCTTTGCACAAGAAGGCTCTCTTCTTCCTCCCTCTCCTTCTCTAGACTTCTCTCTCTTGGTCTCCTCTCTCTCCCTCTAGCCGAAAGTGTGTGTGTGGGTGTGGTGTTTGTGCTTGCCAAGCTAGGGGAGGTTGGTATTTATAGACAATTTGATGTAAAAAGTCCTAAAAGCCCATTAGTTGGAAATGGATGGAAAGGTTAGGATTTGTTTGAAGTTTAAAGGAATAGAAGTGATTTTTTTTTTTTTAGGGGGGGGGGGGGGGGTTTACTCAAGGATTAGACAACACTTAGTTAAAATGGAATTAGTATTGAGATTAGCATCCTAGGTCTAGGGTACTAGGTTTGTGAGTTTCTAGATTTTCGTGATGATAGACTTAGAAAATTGTATCCTCACTTCCTCCTAGAATGGCCGGCCCTAGGGAAGGGTGAAGGGGCCATTTTTTTATTATTTAGATCCTAGGGCACACTCCTCAAGGTGTATATATATATATCTTACATGATTGATGGTACTCAAGGTACAAAGGTACAAGTACTAGTTTTTGGGGTAAGTTTTGAATTTAAATAAAGAGTGAGGGCTTGGAGTTAAATATATGTATTGGGACCTTACTCATGTAGAATTAAATTAAATTAGGTTAGGGAACCTAATCTGGCTAGGAAAATTCCAGTTTTGATGAAAATAAAATAAAATGCTAACCGACAAGATCTGAAGTAATCAAATAACCGAGGGGCTTTAAGAAAATAATTCAAACATTAGGGTCTTTAAAGTGAATACATATTTTAGGGGCTTCACAACCTATCCCCCTTAAAACAATTTCGTCCCCGAAATTCAACTACATACTACCTTCGAAAAGCTTGGGGTAGTTTGCCTTCACCCAATCCTGGCGTTCCCAAGTAGATTCCTCAATTCCCCGATGACGCCATAGCACTTTCACCAAATGAACCGTTTTTCCTCTAAGGTTCTTCTTTCGACTATCCTGTATTGCTACCAGTCCTTCTTTAAATGTAACATCTTGGTCAAGACTGATCTCTTCCCATTTGAGGACGTGTGTCAGGTCAGCGATGTATTTCCTCAACATAGATACATGGAAGACATTGTGTATCCCTACTAACCGCGGGGGCAGAGCTAATCTATATGCTACTTCGCCCACTCTTTCCAATACCTCAAAAGGTCCAATATATCGTGGTGACAGCTTTCCCTTTCTCCCAAAACGTACGACTCCACGCCTGGGTTGCACCTTTAGGAACACGTGGCTGCCTACTTCAAACATCAATGGTCTTCTCCTCCTGTCTGCATAATTCTTTTGACGGTCCTGAGCAGTCTTTACCCGTTGTCGGATCAATTTGACCTTCTCAGTAGTTTCTAGAACTAGTTCGGGTCCTATCAGATTTGCATCACCCACTTCTGTCCAACAAATCGGCGATCTACAAGGTCGTCCGTATAATGCTTCAAAGGGCGCCATACCGATGCTAGCTTGAAAGCTGTTGTTGTAGGAGAATTCAATTAGGGGTAGGTGTCATTCCCAACTTCCTTGAAAATCCATTGCGCAAGCTCTCAACATATCTTCGAGTGTCTGGATGGTGCGTTCAGATTGTCCATCTGTCTGTGGGTGAAAGGCGGTGCTAAAACATAACTCAGTACCAAGAGCTTCCTGCAGGCTCCCCCAAAACCAAGAGGTGAATCGTGGATCACGATCTGACACAATAGATACCAGAATTCCATGTAGTCGAATGATTTCCCCAATGTAGAGTTTGCACATAGACTCTAAAGTGTCGATCATCTTATAGGGTAAGAAATGTGCTGACTTTGTGAGACGGTCCACTATTACCCATATAGCATCGCACCCCCTAGGTGACTTAGGCGACCCCGTCACAAAATCCATCGTCACATACTCCCACTTCCATTCGGCTATTGGTAGAGGTTGCAACATTCCCCCTGGTTTCTGATGTTCCGCCTTCACTTGTTGGCATGTCAGACATTTTGCTACAAATTTAGCTACTTCCTTCTTCATTACATTCCACCAATACTGCCTCTTCAAATCTTGGTACATTTTAGTACCTCCTAGATGCACCGCAAATGCAGAATGATGACATTCCTTCAGTACCTTTTCTCTAAGTAACTCGTCACTTGGTACAAACAATCTACCTTGGTATCTTAAACTCCCATCGGGGTGAATTACCCAATCGGGCATGGGTTCTCCTAATTCCAGACGTCCCTTGATATAGGCTACCTCTTGATCGTGCTTCTAGGCCTCTATGACCTCATTCATCAACTTAGGCATCACCTTCTGTGCACTAAGATATGCTATTGTATCTTGAGATTCTACTTGGATCCTAAACTCATTGAGTGTCTTAACCATATCCCATTCCTTGACGGAGATCTTAGCCATCATCCCTCTGCTCTTGCGACTTAGAGCATCTGCTACTACATTGGCTTTACCGGGGTGATATGAGAGAGTGAACTGGAAATCCTCAAGATATTCCATCCATCGTGTCTGTCTCAAGTTAAGGTCCTTCTGCGTGAATAGATACTTCAGGCTCTTGCGATCTGTGAAAATCTCAAATTGTTCCCTATACAGGTAATGTCGTCATTGCTTTAGGGCAAAAACCACGGCTGCTAACTCCAAGTCATGTGTGAGTAGTTGCGCTCATGAGGTTTCAACTGCCTGGATCCATATGCGACTACCTTTCCATTTTGCATTAGCACGCAACCTAACCCTTCCTTAGACGCATCGCAATACATAGTGTACCCCTCTTCTCTTTCTGGGATGGTCAAAATTGGCGCACTAGTTAACCTCTTCTTTAGCTCTTGGAAGGATTTTTCGCAAGCTTCGTCCCACTCATACTTTACTCCTTTTTGCGTCAAACAAGTCATTGGTTTAGCTAGTTTGGAGAAATCTTGGATGAACCTCCAGTAATAACCGACCAATCCTAAGAAGCTGCGGATTTCTGACATGGTTTTTGGTTGTCTCCAATCTAATACTGCCTCCACCTTGGTTGGATCCACCGCAATCCCATTCTCTGATACCACATGCCCTAAGAATTTTACTTCATTCAACCAGAACTCACATTACTCGCCTTGGCATATAATCGATTATCCCTAAGAACTTGGAGGACAATCCTTAAATGTTGCTCATGCTCTTCTTTAGACCTTGAATATATCAAGATGTCATCAATGAACACTACTACAAACTGGTCAAGGTATGGTCTAAAAATCTTATTCATTAGGCTCATGAATACTGCCGGTGCATTGGTTAGTCCGAAGGGCATTATTACAAACTCATAGTGGCCACATCTAGTACGAAAGGTAGTTTTTGGTATATCCTCCTCCTTGACTCGTAGTTGATGGTAACTTGACCTGAGATCGATCTTTGAATAGCACCTTAAGCCTCTAAGTTGGTCAAAAAGGTCATCAATCCTTGGGAGTGGGTATCAGTTTTTAATCGTGACTCGATTGAGTTGACGATAATTGATGCATAGCCTCAACGACCCATCATTCTTTTTAGCAAACAACACGGGTGCTCCCCATGGCGAAGTACTTGGCCTAATGAATCCTCTCTCGAGCAATTCATGTAGTTGTGTCTTCAATTCTCGTAGTTCTGCTGGTGCCATACGATACGGAGCCATGGATATTGGAGTAGTTCCAGGTTGCAGCTCGATGCTAAAGTCTACTTCCCAGGTTGGTGGCAATCCTGGTAATTCCGTAGGAAATACATCTGCATATTCGCATACTACGCATGGAAGTTCTATTTCTCCTTGGCCCTCCTCATTTAGAATCAGAATTGCTATCCTACCCGCAAGTTGATCGTACCACTTCGTCCGATGTTTTGTTGAAGCTATGGGGTCTTGTCTATCTCCCTTAAACTGGAAACGTGTTCCTTCTTGCGTGTGAGCTACCACTTTCCTCTGACGACAGTCGATCACCGCTCGGTGGCAGACAACCAGTCCATGCCCAAGATGATATCGAAGTCCGAAATTTCCATGACACAAAGGTCACAAGTTAAGCGTAGGTTTGACATTCCTTTTTTACAATCCTTATAGATCAATCCTACCCGAATGCATCCTCCCATAGGTGACATTACACTTAAGGCAATTTCTAAAGGTTCACATACAAGTTCTAATGACTTAGCACAAGCAGAGGATATAAATGAATGTAATGCACCAGTATCAAATAAAACATGCACCCAATAATTGTATAGTACTAAATTACCCTCAATTACAGACGGGTCCGTTTCTTCCTCTTGCAAGGCAAAAATTCTACCGGGTGCCTTCTGGTTGCCACTGGTCTTGGCGTTCTGAGTTCCTCCATTCTTTTGGTGCTGCTGCCTGGTAGGTCCTGTCTTATTTGTCCAAGGCTTCTGCCCACCTAATGCCTGGGCATTTGCTCCGGAACCTCCTCCTTGGTGTCCAGATGGAGGGAGTTGGGGGCATTCACTCTTTTTGTGCCCTAATTGTTGGCAATGAAAGCACTGGGTTTGTCTCATTAGCCTCTGTTGATAGCCTCCTCTCTGGATCTGTTGTTGCGATTGCTGTCGTTGCTGTTATGGTTGTGGTCTGGAGTAGGGCTTCAAGGTTGTGTTTCCCTTCTAGTTCCTCTGAGGTCCAATAGATGCCTGACTTCCTTTTCTCTTGTTCCAAGCCTTCCTGGCGTCGTTTACTTCCCTTTCAGATTCTAATGCCGTTTCCAGCACCTCAGCATATGAGGGGAGTCGTTGCGGAAGAACTCTTCCCCTGATTATAAGGTCCAGTCCCCACTCGAACATCCTTGCTTTCTCTTCATCATTTGCTACGTATCTAGTTGCGTAACGGGCTAGCTCTTCAAATTTTACAACATACTGGGCCACGGTCATATTTCCTATTTCCAGGTTTTGGAATTCCTTGACTCGTTCTCAGCGAATAGTACTTAGGAAATATTTATTTAGGAATAGTTCCCTGAACTGGTTCCATGATAAGCTTGCTACGTCACGAGTATTCTTGATTAACTCCCACCAATGGTCAGCCTCGTCATCAAGCTCGAATACTGCCAAAGCTATTTTATTAACGGCCTCAGTTATGCCCATGGTGTCTAGCATTTTCTCTATCTGTCGAAGCCAATTTTCAGCTATCTTCGGGTCCGGTACGCCTGTGAACTTTGGGAGCCTCTGTTTCCGAAACTCAGAAAAGAGTCGAGTCCTCTCATTCTGCCGATTGTTCCTTATTTGCCCTAGTTCCTCCAAAATTTGATGACCTAGGTTATTGGGGATGTCAGCCCCTATGGGGATGAGTCCGTGTTGATTTCTGGGACGGTTTCGTACATTGTTGCTGGTTTCGGTATAGCCATTAGCTCGTGTGTCCACCATTCTGTTCAGGGCACGTGGTGAGTTGGTTTCCAGTCTTAGAAAATCTTACTACTTAGATTTGAAATAAAGGTTCAGTTTCCTTAGGGTGCACTAAAGCAAGTAACATTCAATAACATAGATCAACACATCATTCATATATTATAATAGGCATCATTACAAAAGGGCCCCTATATCGGAGTTACATTCAAAGAGCATCTACGCATTACAAGTTCAAGCTATCTTATTCTAAGGATCCCCATCAGCGGATCTTACAAAAGTCTAGTTTTACTACCCCTCGAATTAATTCTCGTTTCCTGACCAATCAAAGTCTTCTTCTGGGTCTTCATCAGTGGAGTCGGTGGCTTGGTCCGGGGAGCGGGGGGTGTACATTGGTGAGGGGGGATTGTGTTCAGATGACACCTCTATAGGGTAGGCTGGGTTTGCTCCTTGCTGTTCTGGTGACTGCTCCATATTCATTGGTTGATGGTTGCCTGGCTCCTGATAAGAAGATGCCTGATTTTCAGCCAGAGTCAATGGTCGGCGGCATGCTCTGGTGGTCAAAGCTTGGTGTATCAAGAAGTCCATCTTCTGATCATCTTGCTCCATTCGGATCTCCTTCTTCACTGCCCGACTCAAGAATTGTAGGCGGCACCGCACCAGGGACCTCTTCTGCTCCCTCGTATAGCGGAAGTACTCCGTCTCCACCTTACGTATCTCAGTCCTGATCATTTCTTCGGCGGCACTTATACAGCGTCGGCGGCTAAAGCAGGGGCTAACAGACATGGCCCTCCTTCCTTGCATGCGGAAAGTACCCCACGAGTCGAGACTGACGGCGCGTCCTGGATAGTCTCCCGATGACATCCTAAGGTGGAAAAAAAACTTTCATTAGTTAATCTTCTTATAATAGCGTGATAGAATAAAATAAGATAAAGGGGTAAGGCTTCTAGAGTCGCGTATAGGGTTGCGAGGGTTAAGGGTTGAACCTAGGCTCTGATACCAAGTTGTGACACCCCGATTCTACACTATTGGTTGCAGTCAAGGGAGAGTCACTAATGAGTCCTATGGTCAATATCCAAGTAAGATCCCAGATCGCCGGAGGAGTCAAAATAGCCTCCCTTCTAAGTCCAGCTTTCTTAGGCAGCGCACCACCCTTTTGACAGATCTTAAAAGGTATTGACACAAGGTCTCATAAGCAACGGTAAGGTTCTTACATATACGTAGAATACAAATACATAACAACCATAATATACTTAATTCAGAAGATAGTTCCATTACATTACATCCCAAAAGAAAGCTTAAATCTTCATATGAGTCTTACAAAATATCCAAAAAGAAACTTCTAATTTTTCTAGGATAGCCAAAAGTCTTCGAAGGTTTCAGGCTCGACGTCTCCAGCTATGAGTTCCTCTTCGTCACCTGGCATGATACGCCGTGAGCTTTGAATGCCCAGTACACACACACACACCCCATCCCTTTTTCCCAGTCCAATACACAATCACAATTATAACATCAAGTAGTAAAGTATGATACTCAAATAAATAAATAAAGGATTAAGTTAGATGTTAGTAAACTAGAAATCCCCCAAAGAGATTTCGTCCTCCCAACCACAAGAATCGGACGCGGATTATTCGGTATGCCCCCTCTTTTGCTGCTTTGTTGCAGAACTAATCTCGGATGCTTACCAACGGTTATATACCGCGTAGCGCCAACCGCAGGGCCTCAAAAGAGACGGTAAAATAGGGCCTTGCCCGAATCCCTCCTCACACCAAACCACCTAGGGTCCGAATACAACCGCTCCATTCAAGGGTTCCGAAAACCACTTGTACAAGACTTTAACTTTCAAATAGGGAACGCATCCCAACAATCCATATATCACATATTCTCATCTTTTCATTACTCAAGTGCTCGAAAACCCAATACCCTCCCAATTAGGTTTCCCATTGAGTTAAATATTTTACATCAAGGTTAGACAACTTAACAAGATAAAAATATCCACACAAGCATGCATCAATAAGGTAAAGAAGATGAAGAACATAACATAACACATATAATATCATGCCAAGATATGATCATAAGCTAATAAACATTTTCATGAATACAAGGGCATAAAACATCCATGCATAACAAAATTTCCAGATTTAATATCACATAAAAATTAAAATGAAAGGACTATTTTAGATTATTCACCGGACTCGGCCTTCCTATGGTTAGTAGAGATTTTAATCTAGTTTCTAGAACATTTTTTGGAAATGAGATTGCTTTTCCATATTCTAAGTTATTTAGAAAATATTCCAGCGCTGTCCAGATTCTGTCCAAATCGGTCGACCATTACGAAAATTTGATTTTCTTGCAAACCGCTTAATGTTTTTCGATGAAACCAATTTTAGTTGAAAGATAACACCTTAAGGAAGATTTTGACATAAAATAGAGGTTGAGAATAATTTTATACATTTTTCTAGAATTTCTGGAAGTGGGCTGCAAAAACAGATTCTAAGGTATTATGCCCAAAACAAGAAGATTTATGAGAAAAGGGTTCCACCAAGGGAAAGTTTTCGTTTCTTTTGTGAAGAAAACATGCTAAATAACATACATTTAACTCAGAAAATTTTCTTGAAAGAGTGCCCTTGGAAAGTTGAGAGATTGGTATAAAAAAGAGATGGTTTAGTGCCAACATGGGAAAAATATAAGAGAGATGGAATCAATACTCAACCCTTAGCATTTTTAACATAAGAACTCATTAATAACAGATATGAAAACATCATTTAGAACCCTTAGAAGCATGTATTGAAAAAAAGAAAAATGAAAGAAAAGGTTGTGTTGTGGCTTACTTGCTAAGCTTTGCACAAGAAGGCTCTCTTCTTCCTCCCTTTCCTTCTCTAGACTTCTCTCTCTTGGTCTCCTCTCTCTCTCTAGCCGAAAGTGTGTGTGTGGGTGTGGTGTTTGTGCTTGCCAAGCTAGGGGAGGTTGGTATTTATAAACAATTTGATGTAAAAAGTCCTAAAAGCCCATTAGTTGGAAAAGGATGGAAAGTTTAGGATTTGTTTGAAGTTTAAAGGAATAGAAGTGATTTTTTTTTTTAGGAGGGGGGGGTTTACTCAAGGATTAGACAACACTTAGTTAAAATGGAACTAGTATTGAGATTAGCATCCTAGGTCTAGGGTACTAGGTTTGTGAGTTTCTAGATTTTCATGATGATAGACTTAGAAAATTGTATCCTCACTTCCTCCTAGAATGGCCGGCCCTAGGGAAGGGTGATGGGGCCATTTTTTTATTAATTTAGATCCTAGGGCACACTCCTCAAGGTGTATATATATATCTTACATGATTGATGGTACTCAAGGTACAAATGTACAAGTACTAGTTTTTGGGATAAGTTTTGAATTTAAATAAAGAGTGAGGGCTAGGAGTTAAATACATGTATTGGGACCTTACTCATGTAGAATTAAATTAAATTAGGTTAGGGAACCTAATCTAGCTAGGAAAATTCCAGTTTTGATGAAAATAAAATAAAATGCTAACCGACAAGATCTGATGTAATCAAATAACTGAGGGGCTTTAAGAAAATAATTCAAACATTAGGGTCTTTAAAGCGAATACATATTTCAGGGGCTTCACAAAAATTTTCAAAAAAAAAAACAAAAACAAAGAGGACTTAAGGTATCACCAGCACCCCATTCTTCCTCCGGTGACCTTTGTTTCCAGCAACCCCCCACGCATCCTCTTTCTCTTTCTCTCTCTCGTCGCCCCGATTGCATCAACAAAAAGAAAAAAGAAATAGAGAGAAAAGAAGTAGCGGGAAGCTCTCTGGCAAGACCAACCCACTTCCCCTTCAGCAGCCCTCAAATCTGGTGACCCCAAATCTGGTGACCCCAATACTCTAAATTTGGTCTCGTCTTACAAACTGCCAAATCTTCCAACCAACCCAAATCTGGTGACCCCAATACTCTAAATTTGGTCTCGTCTTACAAACTGCCAAATCTTCCAACCCAATTACAAGTAAACCTAGCCAATGGAGATAGGGATCAATTGCAACTATTCGCAAATCCATTACCTTTTCAGAAAGAACAAAAGTAATCAATAAACAGAGGAAACAAAAATATAAATTAAAAAAAAGAAGCAGAATGTGTGAAGCTGAGAACAATTCGAAAAAAAGAAAAAAGAAAAATAATCTTTATACACCACAACAAAAAGCACAATCGGCGACTAAAATATCAATTTTCGTCGCTGAAAGTACAGTTTTTGGTGACTAAAATGGAATTAGTCGCCAAAGTTGATCAGTTTTGCCGACTAAAACAGTTTAGTCGCCGAATATAATGGTTTTAGCGACTAAAAGGCAGTTTAGTCGACGAATATAGGGTTTTTAGGGACTACAGGTTGTTTAGTAGCCAAAAGTGACGGTTTTTGGCGACTAAAATAATTTAGTAGCCAAAAGTGATGGTTTTGGCGACTAAAAAACAGTTTAGTCGCCGATTATAGGTGTTTTGCCGACTAAAATCTGTTTGGTCGCTGAAAGTGAAGCTTTTTGGCTACAAAAAAAAAAATAGTAGCTAAAGGTCAAGAATTGCCGACTAAATTGCAGGTTAGTCGCCCAAAGTAGAGGTTTTGGCGACTAAAATTCAGTTTAGTCGCCAAAAGTGCTATCCTTAGGCGGGATTTAATTCTTTTAGCGACAAAATACAAATTAGTAGCCAAAAAATATAGAATTGGCGACTAAAATTCAGATTTAGTCGCCCAAAGTGCGATCCTAATTTTTTTAGTAAATAATTTATTTTTTACATAAAATATATTAAATAAAAATAATTATTTATATATATATAACTTTGTATTAATTCCGGTCAATATAGTATATAAATAATATATTTTGCATTAATATTTACAGAATGTATTAGTGGCGTAGTGGGGAGAGAGTGTTGGTAAAGGTTGAGAACGTTGGTAGGTTAGTGGTTCAAAACTTGGGAAAAGCAAAGGCAAATTTTTTTTTTTCCTGAAAAATACTTTTGGCGACTAAAGTCTGTGGTCGCCGAAAGATAGGGAATTGGCGACGAAAAGTTTAGTCGGCAAATGTATAAATAATAAAAAAAAATTCAGTATTGGCGACTAAAAGTTTAGTCGCTAAATGTATAATTTTCCAAAATGGAATTGACTATTGGCGACTAATTCTTTGGTCGCCGAAGACATATGTATTGCCGACTACCAAATCTTTAGTCGCCAAAGGTATTCGCGACCATGTATTGGCGACCACAGCGACAACTAAAATATTTAGTCGGGGAAAGTGAAAATTCTACATTTGGCGACTAAAAAAGAACTTTTGGCGACTAAAAATTTAGTCGCCAAAAGTGTTTTTTCTTGTAGTGATAGTTAATCCATTACCTTTTTTGAAATGATTTCACTTTTGTTCTATCTTTATAGCTAATCTTAATGAACTTGGTGATAATGGATTTGCAAATAGTTGCTTAGATTTGATCCTTCATCCTCTTAGAAATTGGATTAATGGAGATAGGTGGAGAGGCTTAATGGAAACTCTAGATCTATTAGATCGCAAAAACCTTATATTGTAGCAGCCGGAGCTGAGGCGGAGAAAGATGGGAGGTGAAGGGAGAAAGAAGGAAAATAAGAATAAAGAAGAGAAAAATGAAGGAGTGAGAGCATGGGGCTTGCCAAAAGTGGGATCGCTGTACCGCGGAAAAAGAGGGGTTCTCTTTTGGGGGTTAGGTCATGTGAATGTGTGAAGCTAAAAATAAAAAATAAATTAAAACAAGGTCGTTTTGGTTACCACCATTGAGAGTCAAAAAAAAAAAAAACCCTACAGATGATCCGAACTCTTTATGTAAGGGGCAAGACACATCCACGTGAAGTGTCTCCCATTTTCATTTTTTTATTATATATATATATTGTAATTATTCTAACATTTGTTAGTTTGAGGGCATTTATATAATTTCATTTATTAATCTTATACCATAATATTACATACAAATAAATACTCTTTATCTTTCGTCTCCAATTTAATATTATTACATTACTAATCTCCTCATTTAATCACGCCGTAATTATAATATCATTTAATCTAATTCACCAAACAAACGTAGTCATACTTATCAATGTCTAATTTTTTTTTCAAATACTTACAAATAAAAATTAAAAAAATATTTTTTTTACTTTAAACAATATGTGCCACACAATTCCGAAGCCAGGAATAACTACGTCGCAACCAAAGCAGAGCAACTCATGCGCTACAAAATGGGCCGTAGTAGTCGTCTCTCAACCACATTTAATGGACTGTGCTGAACCACTCTCGTACGGCGCGTGTTCTACACTTTGAGGACTCCTTTGAGGAGACAGTGGGGGTGTTTGGTGCAGCTTTTTTGAGCCAGCTTATGGCTTCTGGCTTTTAAAAAGTTATTTTAGACTGTTTGGTTAAACTTATTTCAAACAGCTTCTGATTCTAACAGCTTATTTTAAGTCAAAAAAGCTGATTCTGAGAAGCTGCTCACCCCCTGCTTCTGATTATCAGCTTCTGCTGTGGACATGTTAATTCACGGTTATACTCTTAGATTTTTTTATTTTTTATTTTTTTAAAAATAGAAAAAGACCCAAATGGACTACAAAATATTATTATTACTTTTTATGAAAAATGTAGATAAATAGTGAATAATAAAAAATAAAAATTAATTGAAAAAGCTACTTCACAGCTTATTTAACAAACACTACTCAGCAACTTAAATCTATAATCCAACAGCTATACCAAACAGATTAACAGCTTCTGATTAAAGTCATAATCTATAATCTGTTAAACTATAAGCTATAATCTGTTTTAACAGCTACACCAAACAGCACCAGTATACAAAGACGTGATTACCCTTAGGCATTGTTTGGGAAATGAATTTGGGTGGATTTGGGCTAAAATAGCAAAAAAATAAAATAAAAGAGGCTTTGGTTCCGTTTGGTAACACTTACATTTTCAGTTTTCTGTTTATATTTACAAAAATTTTAAAAATTCAAATAAAAACTTGTTTGGTAAAATTTTTGATTTATAAATCAGTGGTCTCAATTTATAAATTTGGCCAAAAAATGAAAACACAAAAAATGTGTTTCCATTTTGAGTTTTCAGTTTTTTTTTTTTTACCACCCAACACTAGCCACCACCCGCCACCATTTTCCACCACCGTCTTTCGCCACCACCACCCACCACGCACCCCCCACCACCATCTGCCACCACCACTCACCACCCGCCACCACCACCACCCACCACCCACCTGCCACCCACTCGCCACCACCACCCACCCCTCGCCACCGCCACCATCACCACCACCACCCACCACCCGCCACCACCACCCGCCACCTACTTGCCACCACCACTCATGACCCACCTGCCACCACCATCCACCACCTGCCACCACCAGCCACCCACCACCACCACCAGCCACCTGCCACCCACCCGCCACCACCACCCACCACCATCACCCACCCGCTACCCACTTGCCAGCACCACCCACCACCCACCACCACCATCACTACCACTCGTTACCACCTACAACCCGCTACCCACTTGCCAGCACCACCCACCACCCACCACCCACTACCACCACCACCACTCATTACCACCTATCACCCACCTACCACCACCACCATCACCCACCACCCACCAGCTATCACCACCCACCACCACCACTCACTCGCTACCACCCGTCACTGTCACCCACCTACCCACCACTACCACCACCCGCCACCTACCCGCCACCACCACTACCCACTCGCTACCACCGGCCACCGTCACCCACCATCATCGCCCACCACCCACCCGTCACCACCCACCACTACCCGCCATCCGCCACCCACCTGCCACCACCACCCGCCACCACCACCACCACCACCACCCACTCGCTACCACCCACCACTCGCCACCGTCACCGACCCACCTACCACCACCACCACCACCCGCCACCACCCACCGCCACCCGCCACCCGCCATCCGCCACTCACCTGCCATCACCACCCACCACCCGCCACCACCACCACCACCATCACCACTCACTCGCTACCACCCACCACCCGCCACCGTCACCCACCCACCTACCCGTCACCACCCACCACCACCAGCTACCCACCACCAGCTACCCACCACCCACCGTCACCACTTTCCACCACCGTCTTCCGCCGCCACTTGCCACCATTTGTCATTTCTCACTCTTTTTTATATTTTTAAATTTTTTTAAACATTTTGTCAATTGCCAAACGTATTTGTAGTTTATGTTTTTCTAAAAATAAACAAAAACCAGTTTATAAAATTTTTGTAAATATAAACTGAAAACGTAAACGTTACCAAACACACCATTTATATTCTTAATAAGACAAAATATCACATCCAATTCATAATCATTACATTCTTTCTTTTACAAAAAAAAAATCAAAAAAACCAAAAAAATTTCTCAAATTAAACTTTTTAATCTCAAACTAAAATAATAAAAAAATCAAAAAACAAACTCACTTTCCACACCAACCTTTATTGCACTATATAGAAATTCAAATTCCTCTGTCAGACAAGTTGTGTGCTTTTGGGGCATTCATGTACGGTGCAAGGGACGGGTACAACAACACAAGAACAGCAGCAGGGAGATGGAACAGTTTGGGGGGGGGGGGGGAGTCCGGATCCACTGCCATACATTCCTGCCATGCCCCAAAACGACGTCGTTTTGTGGCAGAATTTCAAAAAAAAATAAATAAAACAAAACAGAGGATCCGGACTCCTTTCTTCTTCCCCTTCTCTGATATGAGCCCTAAATTGGCGTCTTCAGCTTCAACAATGGCCTCTCTCGCCGCCGCACCTCCCTCCTTGGCCGAAGTGATCGAGAAGGCGGCCCTCTTCGACTTCGACCTAACCCTTCCAGCGTGACGCGGCCATCAAGGAGAAGCTGGGAAGCGTGAAGGACACATCGGCGGAGGTGAAACAGCTGGAGGAGCAGGCTGCTGCCGTGATGAGGGCGGCGAGGGCGGAGATATCGGCGTCTTCCTCATCCCCTCTGAAGATCCCTGAAAGACACCGACCCTCTGGCGGCTTCTCCGCCGATCTCCGGCACTCTCCTGATCTCATCATCACTCTCCATTCCTTCAAAAAACAAAAACCCAAAGTCAGGAAGAAAAAAAATACATTTTGTTCTAATCTGAAGATCTTCATCTGAAATCAACTTTCTCGAGAAAATCCACCAACCCAGATGAGAAAATTCACAAATCTTCAAAACCCAGAAGCCAAATTCACAAATTCCATGAATTTCCAATCGAAATTTGAGAGAAAAAAAAAGTGAAAATAAAACCTTTTTTCATTTTGTCTGTGAACAAAAGATCTTTCACTTTTGTCCGACTGAGACAAACTAAATGATGGGAGATCAAGGGCTCAGCATCATCATAGGATTGATAAGGGAGTTATGAGTCAACGATCAGGTGGTTGAGATTTTCTTGGTGTCCAATTATGGCATTTTTACTACAGTAAAGATTGGTACCACTAATTTGGTATCACTAAATCATCACTAAGGAGGTGGGAAATCAAATAAATAAATAAATAAATAAAGCATAGCAACATTGTGGCAGTGAGTGGGATCCACTGCCACATCATTAGTGTCACCACTAATTAGTGGTTTTAAGTATTTTTGTTTTTACTATGGTTAGCCATTAACTTGTAAGAGCATCAGCATCAGTATCTCTAAATTAACAAAAAGTTAAAATATAAATAACAAATTATCAAATCCTTCCTCCATCAGTCTCAGCAAATTTTTGTTAAATTAACGTTTTGTTAAATTTGCTACAGTAACTCGCTTCATCAAACGAGGAACTGTGCATCGCCAAAACACGCGATTTGAATGTAAACGGGACGACCACTGGGAAGTCTTTTTTTTTTTTTTTTTTTTTACATCTCCTTCAGTTTTATCTTTTGTAAAACATAAGAATTGTTTAGTTGATAGGTCATCAATTTAATTATAAAAAAAAAAAAAGAATAACAAATATTTTAATAGGATTGAATTAAAACAGAGAGTTTGATGCAGTGGGTGACTAGCTAAAATATGAAAATGACTTTTTCAGTTATAATTTGATTGAAAACTTGTTGAGGCTGATGCGAATGCTCTAATCCAGGAGTAAAATGTCGCTCAATTTATTAAAATTATACTGATTCATATCAATTCACAATACTCTATTTCGTTATAATTAATACATATATATTTTTTGTTAATTGCAGTTTAAATTTTAAAATTTATAATCTATCCTCCAAACTCCTCTATTTCGTTATAATTAATACATATATATTTTTTAACCCCCAATTAAATATCAATATAAAAATGAGTGTGAGCGATATTTAAGATTTGAAATTTATTACAAATTAATAATTATATATATATAACATATTATATAAAACTCTTTTGTATTATATATATATAAAAATATTCTACAAATTAGTGTTATATATTATGTAAATGTATGATAATTAGTTAGAATATTCTTTAATCCGTCAATCCGTCAAAAACTGTCTAAACTACAATTTATCAGTCCACTAATTCGCCAATCCACCATTCGATTTGTAATTTTACTCTCAAATCGCCCGAGCCGCACTGCAGACACTCCTAAGTGTGAGGAATATAGATGCCTTTTGAACACATATGGGAGGCAAGGACATGGTTTCTTTCAAATTCAATAAATTGGAGATTATCATTCGAATTTATGGCTCATCACAAATTTTATTTTGAGAATTTGAATCATTTATTTTATTTAATTTTCAATACATATTATTTATAAAAAAAATTAAATTAAATTAATAATTACAATTTATTATATTTATTTCTAAAAAATAAATAACAAATATATTTTTAAAAATATACTAAATTAAATAAATTACGAATAAACGTCTTTCAACACAAAACGAACCCATTATGTGTTCATTTGTCTCCTATATGTGTTTCATTATGTGCCCTTTTGTCTTATATATGGAACAAATTTATACTTCTAAAATTATTGATAGTAAAGTGTTTTACAATACATACCCCCTCACAAAAGGAATATGATGTAGGCAAAGTTATAATATTTTATGGTATTAATATTACAAAGAGTTATAATTACACCATTCTCAATTATATCTAGGGTATTGGGGCAATAAATCCAATCTTAGATTTTTTTTTATTTTTTTTTTGTCAAGAGATCTAGACGTTAATTTACTCTGTCGGTGTAATAATTTGAAAATTTAAATTGTCTCTTAAATTTTATATTAATATTATTTAATTATAAATAAGAAAAATATTAAATATTTAATTAAATATTTTGTAAAAATAAAATATGAGATAAAGTGTAATGGATTATATATTAAGGAAAAAAAAAAAGAGAGATAAGCATGAATTAATTAATGACTAAGGACGGGACACGTGTGCAGCCGTGTGGCTTGGTGCCTGTGCTGGCCATTCCATATAAAGGGAGGGAATTGCTTAAGAATTGAGGGAAAAGGAAAAACAGAAGGAATGAAAGGGGAAGAAATATTAGAAGTAAAGAAGAAAGAGTGGGGTATTAATTTTAAGATAAATTATATTATATTTTGAGTTATCATCATATATTCTACGTATGTTTTGAGTTATTATAATTATTTTACGTAATTTATATTTTATAAATTATATTAGTATTTTTAATTTATGAACCGTATTTTATATAATAAAAAAAAACTCATGGATATAACTGTTTATTAAAATGTGTTTTGAGTAATTATTTTATAAGTACCACCATGGAGGTCCCATACTTTGGGGGACTTAAATAACCATTAGCCCTCTGATTAGTCACTTTGTGACCCTCTGTCTGTTATGGATCCACTGATACTCTGATTTCTGGTGTGAAGCAAAGTGCTGTACTGAGCTAAGTGTTACACTATTGTGGGAGCCACCTCTAGAGTTCGTACGAGCCACCTCTTGAGTCCATACATCTGTTCTGTTACGTTTTGTACCCTGGTTATGATTATTTTGTTTATATGATTTCTATATTATATGTCAAATGATCTCTGTATTATATACACTGTATTTTAATATCGAGCTTTGTTTAGCCAATAATTATCCATGGTGAATTTTATGCCCTTATGCTCTTAGTATAATATTTCTCATTTTGCCATGTGATTGTAGCTGTTTACCAATTTTTAAAAAACAATGAAATTCAAAAATAGCTTTTGGAGAGTTTTAAACGTGGGGCTGCGGAATAGACACATATAGCACTCTTATAGTATTTATAATTTCTAATTTTCATATGTAAATATCAGTCTTTTTGGTCAATAAATTTTGTTATAAAAATAGAAGCTCCAATGATTATTTTGGTGCCCTCACTTGAATATTTTTCCGCTCGCGTTTAGTAATTTGTTTAAGAATTAGCCGGAGGTAATTTCAGTTATTGGCCATCACGATATTTAACCCTTGGGTACGGGGAACGGGTCATGACAGCCCGTAAGGACAAATTACTATAAAATAGCCAAAATACCCCATCACTACCTCCTTTCTTTCTCACGCGTTTTTTTATCATTATCTCTCTCTGTCACTTAAGAGTGTAAAAATGGTCCGCAGCCCGTGGGCAGTCCAAGGTGGGATGGCCCCAGCCCGATTAGGCCTGAGCCTAGGCTGGGACCCTAGGCCTAGGCCTGGGACATCATTTTGAAGTCCGGCCCATCGGTTTGCTCAAAACCAACTCAAAACCCTATCCGAGGCCTAGCCCGCCCGAGGCCCAATGTCATTTTTTGTGGGGAAAAAAAAAATTTGGTAAAAAAATAGAAAAAAATAAAAATAAAAAAAATGTTCAAGCTTAGCCCAAGCCCAGACCCAGGCCTACCAGCCCGTCCAAAACCCGAATACCCCATGGACCCGGACCTAATTTTCTAACTCGTGGGCCAGGCCGGGCCACTCCGAATTCTTACAGGAACCCGCGAGACCCGAGATAGGCCGGGCCAAATTTACATCTCTACTCACTCATCAACTCTCAGAATCTCTCTCTTTTTATTCTCTCTCTCTTTCTCTCTCTCCACAACCAGTCCTCCATCCGTACAGGCGACCTCTACCACACCTCCGTCGTCCCCCGCCAATCCTTTTTTTCCAACCACCATCTTTGCTTGCAACTCCATCATAGACTTATGACAACACAAATCTCCATCTTCCAATGCTAGAAAATGACGTCGATGCCGCGAAATGTGTTTAGGTCGCTGGTGACGCACAACGAAGCGAGAAATTTCTGGTTTCTCTTCAATCTCGCGACCACACCCTCTCTCAATCCCTTCAACAAATTCCTCCAATTTCTGGTTCTCATCTCTCTCACAAAATCGAGGTAAAACTGCTCCCTTTCTATATTTCTCTCTCTCTCTATATATATATATATGTGTGTGTGTGTATTTTTGTATCTATAGATGTGTATATTTGTATCTTCACTTTCCTTACATTATGTCCTTTTTGGCTCGATAACGCCTAGGGTTTAGAGATCATAGACCTTGCAAGCCTCCCTCAAGATGTTGCGGCTACATTGAAAGAGCCACTATTGACTCAACTGAAATCCAAGTTGACTTAGATGCTGCTGCAGACTCAGTTCAGATAGCGTCATACATTTCGCGAACGAGTCCGACTCCGAGACGAAAGCAAAAGTGCTCCAGTGAAGATATTTCGTTGATCTCTTATGAGAGGTAAAAAAAAAGTTGTGTGAATTTCTCTCTCTTTCTCTCTCTCTCTAGGTCGAGTTTTAACTTAGTGAGTTCATCTCACTTTGCTGAATGAATGCAAGGAAGGAAAAGCAATGTTGGTAAGTTTGCTCTAATGCAATCTGATCTAATGGACTCTACTTGATTTCTAGAATTTTATTCGATTTTGAATCACTAGTAGATCTGATTTTTCTATGTATTCGCATCAAAGAACACACTTCTACTTTTTTTCAATTTTTTGAACACTATAGTTGAACACTTTAGATCGGTGTGGTTATCTATTTGAACATATAAAAAGTAGATTGAACATTTGAACAGATTGTTCTTGTTGATCCAAAGCTCTCTCTCTCTCTCTCTCTCTCTCTCTCTTCTAGAATCTTTCTCTCTCAGCATTCACAGATCTGTGGCGTGGGAACACAAATCGAATTTCAGCGAAACCCAAGTTTCAGAGCAAGCCAACCCTTTATATATATATGAATAAAGACTGGTAGCTCGAAATCCGGAGCTCGAATCCGGCTCGAAACTCAAAACGACGTCGTTTTGAGTTTCGAATTTTTTTTTTTTTCTTTTCTTTCTTCCTTTTCTTTCTTTCTTTTCTTCTTCTTCTTCGTTTTTGTTGAAGAACACAGGCGAAAACCAGAGAGAGGGAGAAAGAGAGAGGCCCCTCCTGCCGATCGTCGTCTCCGGCAGCCCCCCTCGCCTCCGCCGCCTCCGCCCGCCGTCCTCGTCGCAGCACGCCGTCCTCGTCCTCCGGCAGCCCCCGTCACCTCCGCCGTCCTCGTCTCAGCAGCTCCGACTCCTCCTCCAGCCATTTTTATGGCCCCCTCCCCTCCCTCCTCCTCCTTCCTCCTCCTCCTCCTCCTGCAGCCTCTCCCTCCCTCCTCCTCCAGCCTCTCCCTCCTCCAGCCATTTTCGAGCCAATTTCGAACCGTAAATCTCGAGCTACCAATCACTACTGTATATATATATATATTTTAAGCTCCTCTTTTGTTATTTGGTTTTGTGTTAGATAGATAAAGAAAATAAGTTGTTTGGTCTGTGATGTTTATGAATCCATATATGTTGTGTGTGCATGTTACATTGAGAGTTGGGAGAGAAAGGTTGGAAATCTTCAACAGATAAAGAAAATATTCTTTGGCTGAAATCTTCAAAGAATTGAGAACAAATAGGGTGAAATCTTCAAAGCACTGGAACAAATAAAATTTTACATGGACAAAATATTTAAACAAATAAGGGAAATTTAAATTGAAAAGATTAAAAAATTAAACAAATATGGTAACAAAATTGAACCAATAGGGGAAAAAAATTGAACAGATAGGCAAAATTTTGAACAGATAGGAAATTTTTTTGAACAGATAGTCAATGAAAGTCAACTGATAAAAAAAAGTCAACAGATAAATTAAAGGGTAAAATTGAAAGCAAAATGTCCTTCAAAACAAACAAAAAAACTTCTCACCAAACTATTTCGCAAATGGTGGATCTCTCACTAACAAAAAATATCCACTGGACCTAATATATTAAATCTCTTTAGATTGGATTTATCACCAATTTACTCTTATATCTAAAGAGATTTAGATCATAACTAAAATTAAGACATAACCAAAATAATAATTATAGGACATAATTAAGTCATAATCAACCCCACAAGTTATAACTAGTTATAATTCAAACCATAATAAATTGTAACTACACATCATAAAAGTTATAAACATAAATGAGACATATGATACACCTTTATAAAGTGTGCATTATAAAAAAGTTCCTATTAATATTGAGTAAAAACCAATATGAAAGGTAAAATGATTTTTTTCAAAAAACAAATTCCGTAGTTTCCTTTACTACTAAAATTGATGTTAGCAGTTAGAACATTCACGGTAGATTAGCAGCTGCTTGTTTTTTTTTTTTTTTTTGATATAGCATAAAAGAGTAATGTTATGGATCTCAATCATTTTACCAAACTAGTAGAGTAACATGTGCATTCCATGCAGTAAATTTTCTTATCATTTTTTTTTTAGTTATTAGTTTTTATAATAATTTTAGCTTTTTGTGTTTTACCTTTTTATAATAACTAGCATATCACCCGTGCTATGCACGGAATAATTATAGATATTTATATGGGGAAATTATTGGTAAATCCCATTTGGGAGAGTTTTACTCCAATAAGTCCTACTTTTAAAATAATACACGTTGGAGTCCTATCTTTGTAGATTTGTGTTTCGTAAGATCCCATGTTGCTTTTGTGTGTTTGGTGTTAATGACATTTGTGCCCTTTGTATTTGGTGATCAAACATTTTTGGGAGGGTTCGATAAGAATCCCGTTTATTACGTTGGTTTCGTTGCGGACGATATGTAATATCATATATTGCCATATACATACATATTTATAAACACAATAAACTCCTCCATAAGGTGGCCACAAATGAGAATGGCGATGAAGAATGATATCGAGAGGGATCAAGGGGGGTGGATCCCAGTAGTGAATCACAGGAAAAGGAGAGAAGTGTGGAGATCGGAGGCAAGTAGAGGTTTATTCTCTGTCTTCGTGGATAATATACCATACAAGATGGACCCTAAAGCTTTGTATCAACTATTCACAAAGTTTGGAGTAGTGAGGGATGTTTTTATCCCACTGAAGAGAAAGAAGGCCACAAACACTAGATTTGGGTTTGTTCGATTCGATTGCTCAGTGGCAGCGAATATTGCTGTTCAGAAAGCTCACGGATTGTGGGTAGAGGATAGAGAGCTCAAAGTCAAAATGGCAGAGTATGGTAGATTCGAAGTTAGATCAGGTAAAAGAAACCAGTCTGGAGGGAATATTGGTGGAAATGAAGGTAGGGGAAGGTTTGATCGAGCTCATCATGGTTTTCAGAGATCCTTTGTGGATGTGGTCAAAGACGGAATAACTACATCGCTGGGAAAAGCTGCTTCTACCATTGAGGTAAAGGAAGAAGGGCATGGTTGGTTGTGTGCTAGTGTGATTTTGAAATTCAAGTCAGAATACTCTGTCCAAGGTATCCAGATGGTGCTTAAAGAGAATGGAATGAGCCATGTTCTGGCTAGAAATGGGGGTGGTAGGACTGTTGTATTGACTTTCTTGTCAAAAGATGATATGTTGGCTAACCTAGGTTCGATTAAAGAATGGTTCAAGGACTGGTGTGAGTCTATTAAAATCTGGGATTCAGAAGCTAATGCAGAGCAAGAGAGGTGCCTGTGGCTCAGGTGTTATGGTGTCCCCCTGAGCATGTGGAATAGAAGCACCTTTAGCAAGATCGGCAGCAGGTGGGGCAGTGTTATAAGTTTGGAAGGGAATATCAGTCAACCACAGTCTTTCAGCCATGGCAGAGTCCGAATTGCAACGGGTTGTATGGAGTTTATCAATCAGACTATTATTCTGGAATGTAAAGGAAGAATCCACCCAGTTTTGGTTTGTGAAGAACAACCACATGATTCTTTTGACGGTGGAAGCATATTATCCAGCGAGTTGGTGGAAGACCACAACTCTAATGAGGTTAATAAGCATGTTTCAGTCGGAGGGGGTCATGGCGATAAGTCTGCTGATAATCTGGTTGTGGAGGATGAAGTTGATGAAGCTGAGGTGGCAACCAATCTGGTTGACACCATAGTTGAAGAGACTGCAAGCGGCGTGGGGAACAACTTGGTGGTTGAGGAGCGTATGGAGTTGGAGGTGGCAGAGAGTAGCCTTGAGGCTAATGATGACAACCTAAGGACTGAGGAGCAGCTATTTACACCTGGCTTTCTTAAGTGTTTAAATGGATCTGATGTTCATGGGCCTGGTATTAGCCTAGAAGTAAATTTGGGCCATCTCTATGGTCCAGTGGAGTATAATAAATCTGATATTGTAGGGAGGGGTCCAAATACACAACCTTATGTTAAAACAAATTCTATTTGGGCTTCTAAAAGACCTAGCATGCCTACGGTGCAAATAAGCCCACCTGGAGTTATAAACAGCAGAAATAATGATCAAAAGTCAAAAAGGAAAGGTAAAAGAGAGGTAGGATTTGCTGGAGCATCAAAATCAGAAAATGAGGTCAGTGGGTATGCATATTTTGCTCAAATGTATGGTCATAAAGGTGCATCATCAAGCAAGTATCCCCCTAAATGTGCTGTATTTAGGGCTGCTGCTGCAGCTGTGTCATTATCTGCTTCTAATGAGAGTCACTCTGGCATTAGAAGTCACATCCTTAGTGAGGCACAAGCAAACATACAGTTGGGGAAAATTCTGGGCATTAATTATAAAGGCAAAGAGTCTGAAGTTCTGGAAAAAATGGTCGATCTAGAAGTTGTTGACAGAGCTAGGAGGAAGGCGAAGAGGAAAGAATAGGAGCATTGAGTCTCTTTATGGGGTCTGTTTGGTGTTATAATTGTTTTATAATGAAGTTGATGTCTTGGAATGTTAGAGGTTTGGGGAAGCTAGAAAAGAGGGGAAGGATTAGGAAGCTCACCTTTGAAAGAAAGGTTGATATTGTACTTCTTCAGGAGACAAAGCAAGCTTCTATTACTGAGAATGTTGTAAGAGCATTGTGGGGAAAGAGAAACATGGAGTTTATGGCTGTGGGTTCTGAAGGGACTGCAGGGGGGTCTTCTTTGTATATGGGACCCAGATTTCTTTCAGATGGTGGATTGTTGTAGTAATAGAAGATTTGTTCTCTTATCAGGTACTTTGTTAAATACTTTTGAGTGCACTATAGTGAATGTGTATGCCCCCAATGAGGTGGGCAGTAGATGTAAATTTTGGGACTCTCTACTCAAGTTAAAATCTGAGTTCCCAAAACCATGGTGCTTGGGGGGAGATCTTAATGAGATTAGGAATATTGGGGAAAGGGTTGGCTGCTCCAGAAGAGATAAGGGAATGAGGGATTTAAATGTTTTCATTGAGAGTTGTGAGTTGCATGATCTACCTTTGCTAGGCAGGAAGTTCACATGGTGCAATGCTCAAGATGGGGAGAAATGGAGTAGGATCGACAGAATTCTACTTAATCCAGAGTGGCTGCTGAAGTATAATTTCAAAGTTTGGGGTCTTCCTAGGCTTTTTTCTGATCATTGCCCTGTTTTGTTAATGGATGATGTGAGGGACTGGGGGCCTAAGCCTTTTAGGTTCATTAATGCTTGGACTAGTCATCCAAGTTTTCCCTCTTTAGTGGCTAAGGTTTGGAATGAAGCTATCATTATTGGGAGGGCTGGGTATGTTTTATTTCAGAAACTGAAATCTCTAAAGGTGGAACTGAAAAAATGGAATTTTGAAGTTTTTGGTAATCTTGTGACAAAACTTAAGAAGGCAGAGGAGGAGTTGGTAGAGCTGGACATTGTGGCTGAAGATAGATCTCTGGTTGAGGCTGAGAGGATCAGAAGAAGAGAAGTGAGAGGTGAAGTTTGGAAGCTTAATCGAATGGTGGAATGGCTATGGCAACAAAAATCTAGAGTTAACTGGACCATTAATGGGGACAAAAATACTAAGTATTTTCATCTTATGGCTAGTAGCAGGAGGAGTAGAAATTCAATTACTTCTATCACAGTTGAAGGAGAAGTGGTTGAGGAGCCAGAGAAGGTAAGGTACGAGGTTGTACAACATTTCAAGAGGCAGTACACTGAAAGTTGGGAAAGAAGACCAGAGTTGGGAGGTTCCTTTAAATCTGTTTCAGATAGTGCTGCGTACCATGCCTTGGAAGCTGTTTTTTCGGTAGATGAAGTTAAGGCAGCTGTTATGGAGTGTAGTGGTAATAAGGCTCCAGGCCCTGATGGGTTTAATTTGCTATTCTTTCAGAAATTCTGGACGTTAGTTCACCCTGAGGTAATGCATGTTTTGCAGGATTTTCATGTTTATAGCAAGCTCGCCTTTGGTTTTAATAGCTCCTTTATCACTCTAGTACCTAAGTCTGAAAATCCCATTGGGTTGTCAGATTATCGGCCTATTAGTTTGGTGGGTAGTATGTACAAGATCCTCTCCAAAGTTTTGGCTAATAGACTTAAGAAAGTTCTTCCTGCTGTTATTGGTGAAACACAATATGCTTTCTTGGGAGGGCGAAGTATATTGGATGGTGTTTTTATTGCTAATGAAATTGTTGATGGATGGAAAAAATCCAAAAGAAGAGGGGTTATTATCAAACTAGACTTTGAGAAAGCTTATGATTCAGTTAATTGGGCATTCTTATTCTCAATGTTATCTAATTTTGGTTTTGGATCAAAGTGGGTATCATGGATGAAGGAGTGTATATCAACAGTAAGGTTGTCTGTTTTAGTGAATGGCTCTCCAACTGAGGAATTTTCACCACAGAGAGGTCTCAGACAAGGTGATTCTTTGTCTCCTTTCTTATTCAACATAGTGGCTGAGGGTCTAAATATTTTAATGAACAGAGCTATTGAAAGAGGCATTCTCAAAGGGGTAATAGTTGGTGTAAATGAGGTAGTGTTATCTCATCTTCAATTTGCTGATGATTCCATATTATTTTGTGAAGCAGATATGGATCAAATTGTACTCATAAAGAGGATCTTAAAGATGTTTTGAAATCCTGTCCGGCATGAGAATTAATTTTCACAAGAGTGTTGTGTGTGGAGTTGGAGTGGAGGAGGATACTTTGGCATCTTTCGCAGATATTCTGAATTGTACGGTCCATGGCCTGCCACTTAAATTTTTGGGGCTGCCTTTAGGTGCTAATCCAGGTAGGAAGTCTACTTGGAAGCCAGTCTTGGATAAAGTAAGATCTAGGCTGTCTGGGTGGAAGCGAAGGCTCCTTTCCTTTGCAGGTAGATTAACGTTGATTAAGTCCGTTTTATCTAGCCTTCCTATTTATATCTTTGTTTAAAATGCCTCTTGGTGTGGGTAGAGAGATTGAAAGGTTGGAAGCTTCTTTCCTCTGGGGAGGAAATGGTTTAAAGAGGAAGGTACATTTGGTGAAGTGGGCTGAAGTTTCAAAAAATAGGAATCAAGGTGGGTTGGGGATTAGGAGAATTAAGGATGTCAATGATAGTTTAATTCTTAAATGGTGGTGGAAATTTGGAAGTGAAGTTAATGCCCTTTGGAGAAGATTGTTATGCAGCAAGTATATGATTGAGGGGACTAATTGGTTACCACCTGTGCACTCATCATCTATTCACTCTAGAATCTGGAGTGATGTCCTTGCAACTGCTGGTCGTAATCCACCTTTAGTGGAGTTCTTTTTGGGGAAGTATCAGATAATGGTTGGTAATGGGTGCAGAATCAAATTTTGGCTTGATAAGTGGGTCGGTGATAGGTGTTTTAAAGATAAGTTCCCTAGACTTTTTAGCCTGTCAAATGACAAGGAAGGTACACTATCTTACTATTCAGCAAGAAAATCCAGTGTGGAGGAGTGGAATTTATCTTTCCGAAGGGATTTATATGATTGGGAGAAGGCGGAGGTTGCTAGTATGGCTACAATTTTAAGGGAGGCTCCTTCTCTGAGGGTTGATGTAGAAGACTATCCTATTTGGAATGGTTCTCTTGGTGGTAGTTTCAAGGTTTCTGATATTTATCGATTCAGTGATGCTAGTATGGGCCCTCAACTCCAAATATGTAAGTTTGTGTGGAATAATGGGATTCCCCCCAAAGTTCAATTTTTCGGGTGGTTGGCTTGGAGGAATAGAGTTAAAACTGGGGACTTTTTACTATATATTGGTGTTCTTAATAGTAATGCATCTGTCTTATGTGCCTTTTGCAAAACTGCTAATGAATCTGCTGTTCATGTTCTATTACACTGTCCATTTTCTTGGCAAGTTTGGTCTGACCTAATGTTATGGTGGGGGTGTGTTTGGGTGGTGCCAAGGACTATTGATTGCCTATTTCATTGGTGGATGGGTTGGGATTCTAAGAAATTGGTTAGGAGATTGTGGAGAGCCTTGCCTTCTATTGCGCTTTGGTCCATCTGGAAGTTAAGAAATGATTGTTTGTTTAATGGAGCGCAGCCATGTGGGTCTGAGTTATGTGAGACCATTAAGATCAGATTTGCTTTGTGGGTTAAAGATGCCTTTAAGGGATTCATGTACTCTACCATGGAATTAATTAACAATCTGGATCAGATTAAGCAATGCAGCTGAAGTGCGATGTTGAATTTTGATCCAGTTTTGGTTGCAGGTTCTGGTCTGTGTTCTGTTATGCACTGCTGATGTATGTTTTTGATGAAGCTTTAGTCCTTAGTCTTATCAGGTTTGGGTTGAGGGGTAAGCATTGGGATTGGATGCTGGATTCTGGCCTGTAGTTATGCAGATGGTGGAGCTGTTTGGTCTCTGGTGCTGCTATAATTTTGAATTATTCTGTTGTGATCTGTCAGAATGGCTGCTGGCTGTGATCTGTCTGAAGGTGTTATGCTGAGGATGGGTTCTAGTCTGAGATGGAATCTGGTGAGGGTTGTGTCTGCTCAGCTGGCTTAGTTTGCTCAGCCAACAGCAGTAATGCTTTAGCTGGAAGTCTGAGGATGGGTTTATGGTGATATGCTGAGGAGGTGATATGCTCAGCCATTAGCAGAATTGATGCAGATGGAATTTTGAGACTGGAGTCAAAAGTTCTGAAGTAGGTCTCAAAGTTCATGAATTTTGTGGCAGCAGTAGTTTTTAGTGCATTGTTTATGCCCAGGAGCTCTGCTTGGGTCTGCTATTTGGTTGCTATGCTTTGGTTGATTCTGTGAAGGTATGTTGGTCCTATTTGGTTGTTAGGCTTTGGTTGTTATTTGGCTGCAGGGAAGGTCTGTTTTGGTTGCTATAGGCTGATCATTCTCCCAAGGTCACTGGTGATCACTCTCCCAAGGTCTGTGATGAAATCCTATAATTTGGTGTTTGTTCAATCTCAACATCCTGATGGATCTGTTCCTGCTACTGATAGAGGTTCTGTTATGCTTTTTTGGGTTGTTCTGTTCTTGCTGGTGGTTTTCTTTTGCTGTTCTCTTCTCTGTTTTTCTTTTTCTTTCCTTGGATTTGGTTCCTCACCAAATTCCTGGGGTGAGCTTTTGCTACTCTTCCCCTCCTTTTTGATGTAATCTCGTTTCTTGTTTGGTTTTTACATCAATAAAGGTTCTTTGTTTGCTGATCAAAAAAAATATATATATATTGCCATATTTATAAGGATGGCAAGGTTCATCAATACTTGAATTCTGCATGGGAGAAAGGGGGGCAAGGTGTTGAAAGACGTGGTTAACTTTTGTAGGTGAGACGTTTGTTGTGTTATGTTTTTCGTGGTGCATCATTCTTTATGTTTGTCCACGATAATGTATTTGTTGTTTATTTGTTTTGTTTTTGATTGTGGTGAGGGAGTCAAAGGCTTATGTGGAGGCTGTTATTGTCATGTTGCGACGTCCACATCATCCTCATCACCGTTTCGTTCATTACGTTTCGAAATAATGTGTAATAATAGTACACATATATTGTAGACTTGATGAACATAAGTTTCATATGCATTTTACATATTTTCTAGTTTCCGTGTAGGAATAGGTGACAGTATAAGTTGTTGTGTTCGTACGAGAATAAGAACGTTGCTGTTATGGTTAGTTCTGATTTTACGTTTAGCAAATTGACCACTCATGTGCGTGACCGCTTCATCGAATTGATGCCTGATTCGGTTTCCATGTCATTCAAAAATTCCAGGATATGATAATTTCAAAATGGAAAACGAATCAGACTTTGAAAACATGTTATGTCTTGCTAGGTCATTTCGGCTGGAGCATATTCATGTTGATGTAGTAAACTATGGTCAAGCACGGGGTGTCAAATGTAATGGGAGTCTGGCTCATGGGTACGATGGCGCAGTTTATGACGGCTTGGAAATGGTCACAAATATGTACGAGGATGCTAATTTGTTGCCCAATTTTTGCCAACACACTAGCAAGGTGTTGTTGTCGGTGGATTGGACAGATGACATAACTAATATCGGGCAATGTTTCGAGGGAAGGGCAACGGAATTTCGCAAGGTTCTCAGCAAATACGCAATTGAATATGGGTTTCAGTTTAGGTTCAGAAAGAATGACTCCGTTCGTATTACGACTGAATGCATGTTTAGCAAGTCAAGGGGGTGTTTATGGTCCATCCATGCTAGGGTGTTGAATGCTCATGGGTATTTTTATCTGAAGAAGTGGAACCATGACCACACGTGTGGAGTCGTTGTGCGTACTGACAGAAACCCGAGGATAGGGTCCGAGCTTGTTACAGATGTTATTGCAGAACTTGTGTATGACAAACCATTGACTCGCCCTACCGATGTCAAGTATGATTTCAAAAAAACATACGGTCTGCATATTAGTTATCGAGTAGCTTGGTTGGGTGTTGAAGAGGCCAGAGGAGAACTGCATGGTGATCATTCCGTGTCATTCGACCAATTGTGTTGGTACAACAACGCAGTTATGGACTATAACCCTAAAAGTTATATTAATCTTGACTTCGATGAACACAACACACGCCGTTTTAATAGGCTGTTCATATCATTCAAAGCATGCATAAATGGGACTGTTGCCCGCTATTGTTTCTCGATGGTACGTTTCTCAAAGGCAGGTTTAAAGGTAACCTGTTTGCAGCAACCGCAAAAGACGGCAACCAAGGTAATGTTTTTTGTAATTGTTGTGCTTGTCATGATTCTGGGGGATCGCCAAAATATGTGATTGATTTCACTCACAATGGAATGTTAATTCCAACATGGTATACACTCTAATTTCAGCACTTTTGTGTTATTTTTTTTTTATTTTTCCAAGTCTGTTCTCGGTGGCTTTTACAATTGTTGATTCTGAAAATGTAGCGAATTGGGCATGGTTCTTACAAAATTTGGCTAACGTAGTCGTTGGGGACCGAAATCTGACATTTGTTTCGGATCGTCATGTTGGTATTATCAAATCGTTGACTATCGTTTTCCCGTCTGCCCACCACACTTTTTGTATGCAACATTTATAGAGGAATTTAAAGGACAAGATGAAATATGTCAACAAATTATACCGTATTGGACTAGTAAGTAAATTGCGGGAATGTACCTACACATCTACCGTAGTTGACTTCAACGAAAAAATCCAGGCGTTCATACAGTCCAGAAGGCATATCGCCGTCAATTTCTTATAAGATCTACAGCCGCACCACTGGGCCAATGTGTATTTTAGATAACGGAACACATAAAAAATTACATTAAACTTATTCTTACACCATGTTCATGACTTATTTTTCCCGATTTTACCTCACACATTACATATCAAAATCACACATTTTTCAGAGGCAACCATTACAGTGAGATGTGTTCCAACGCTGCCGAATCATTTAACAATTGGATAAAGGAAGCACGCCATTTACCAATTACCCGAATGGTTGATGCAATTAGGACACAGATTATGAATCAGATGTCCGAAGATGGAGTAAAAACTGGAAATGACATACAAGAAGGGAAGATCATGGACTGTCAGTCAGTCTAACAATGACGTATACGAGGTCCACTCATACCCATCTGTTTTAGTGGACATTCGTAGGCGTACATGCTCTTGTTTCCAGTGGCAAATCAACGGGATCCCGTGCGAACATGCAATGGTCGCCATCCGCAATAGTGGGAGGGATTTGAATGTGTTGGTTGAACCTTATTTCCACGTAACCAACTACCAATCAGCATACTCCCAAGCCATATATCCAATACCAACAGTTGATAAACCACAGGACACTCTCAAACATTATGGTATTCTACCTCCGGTTGTGCGGCGTCCTCCTGGCAGACCAAAGAAAAAGATGATACCATCGAAAGGTGAAGAAGTGCAACAAATTCGGTGTGGCCGTTGCGGATGGTTGGGGAACCATAATAGGAAAACATGCAACGAACCAATATAGTGTCACAAGCAGTGCGCGAAGATGTTCAATTCAACCAATTACACATGGCTTTCATGTTTTCTTTCATTTTTAAATATTTCCAATCATGTCTTAGTTAGTTTTCAATTTGACGTTACAAATAAATTTGCCTAGTACGATTCACCATCGGTGTTAATGTGTTAATGTTGAATTACTTTTTCCAATTATGCATACTTTTTTGCATTTACTTATTTCTAACTAATTTAAATTCAAGTAACAACCAATTTTTGGTAATACGTTCACATTTTCGGCAACTATTACTTTCCCCGCTTGTTAATCACTTTTATTTACAAAACATTAGACGTTACAAATAAATTTGCCTATTATGATTCACGGTTGGTATTAATGTGTTAATGTTAGAATTCTTTTTCCATTTGTGCATACTTATTCGCATTGACTTATTTCTAACTAATTTTAATTCAAGTAACAACAAAATTTTGGGAATATGTTCGCATTTTCGGCAACTCTTTTTTTCCCCGCTTGTTAATGACTTTTATTTACGAAACATTAGTGATTTCGCAGACCACCAATATTGGAACAACCCTATCCACTGCGTGTCACCCAAACTGCAGCACCCACACAATGGCAAGTGGTAATGGATCAGTACAGTCTCGTACAATGTTCGTGTGAAAACTTTATTTACAACTACTTAGCAATACCCAACCTTTAGGAATACATTCACATTTTTTGTGTATCGCTATTGGCCGTTACATAAATGTTTGTATCTCTCATTTCAGCAAATGTTAGACGGGGTTAAAATGTTACATTCTGGAATTTGATTCTAATGTAACCCACAAACGCTTAACCAACATACATGTTATTTTCGGTTATGCCACATGCATGCCCAGCGTCAACGACTACTTAACAAAAATGCACACACAATCCCGCAACACCTGCATTCCAACCGCATCCCTTCACAACAAACAAAGTCGTAACCATGTTCCCAATGCATTCCCAGGCATGAACTCCACTACGACACTACGTAGACATTGCAAGCGGATTACCAACAATTAATGGACGCAGCACCAGATACCAATATCCATTCACATACATACACAACGTACATTATGGTCAGCTCACACAAAAAAACACACACACATAACATTATATAATCGCACAAAAATATCCCCCGTCTTGAAGGACCACCATAACAGTTAGAGGTACTGCAGAAACATTTGTTTGCAAACCCCACATCACAAACACGACTTTAACTAATTATTTACACATCAAACATAACCACACAAGCAAGGTTGTTTCATAAACAAATAAATTTATAAATAAAAAAATAAAAAATAAAAACATCACACGCATAAACATTACACCACAATAACTACATTCTAACGGAAAACAATTGACCTTAAACCTTGATGTATCAGCCCGATTACTCAAAAAAATACCACTAGATCATTTTCAAAAACAAGCTAACGTATCATCAAAACATAATCTTACTAAACTAAGTGGGCAATTCCCATGTCAAACGAAAACATCAGACACAAAACAAAACATAATGCTTCCACGCCACACATATTACCCTCTTTCTACATCTTCCAGCTCCTTGCATGGGTCATTCACAAAAGCTTCCACTATAGTAGCACGTGCACTGACGCAAGTAGGACCTTCCATTGTCCTCCGGATCACCATGTGGTCTACATATTGCCGCATTAAGTAACAAACGATGATTGCACAATCGGGCCTGCCGTTTATGGACATAACACATACACACACAAAACACAAAAACAAATCAGCAACAAACAACAACCAATGTACCCAAATACGTCTTAACTACCAAAAAACTTACGTATTCGGTCGTTGCTGCGAACATTCACTAACTGACTCTAGCACCATGTCCTGATCTTCCGTGCAAATAATTTCATCCTCTGTGGCCGCTTGCCGTACTCGCCCAATGTATTCCAATACATTATGTTTCTGACACATCAACAAACAGTCAAATAGTATAAAACAAAATGCGCAATATCATTCAAACAGTTTCCGGAGAAACATACCAAAACAGACGCTACGTTGTAATGTACGTCTTCCGAACCAGTGCGGGCCTTTAGCGAATTGTAATGTTTCCACGGCCCATCTTCTGTATCGTACACCACTAATGTCCAGTGCCCTTTGTGGCATACAGGGAAATGCAAGTACCTACAACCAACGCATATACGGACATTGACTTCCAGATATCTATCCCTCAACGTTTCACTTACGTTAACCACCATATCCTGCGTTCCATGATGCACCCACCATATTCAAACAACAACAACACACCCCAAACCAATTATTACAGCCACAAAGCCCCTAAAAAAACATAACACACATACAACCACAAAGTCACAAAGAAACCATACAAGACATATGGCACTAAAAAAATATGACTTCTCTGGGGAAACCTTTCCCGCTGCGAGCACATTCTGTTTATTCACCAAAAGTTCTGCACACGCATCAATCACCTGTCACCAACCAAATACATATTCATCACAACAACTCATTACCCTAACAGTATTGCGTAACATATGCAACACCACAAATGTGGGAAACAACATGTTCAAGTACAAAAATCAAATACATGGACATAGAATTAATGCAACTGTCAGAAGCATACATTTCCCCTAGTTACCGAACGTTGGACTAAATTTTTAATATCTGAAAAGTAAACAGACACATCTCCACTACCTCCCGTCCATATCTTAGCCCTACAAAAATATCACGCATTACACAAATATATTTAAAAAACAAAATACAAAAAAAAAAACTATTGTCACATGCAACTTACTTGTCTCCATCACGCTCATACACTGTGCTAAGTTTATGTTTTACAGCCTCATTCACTAATTTCCAAATAGTAAGACGATTATTCAGTCCAAACCCCAGCTCTTCTTATTATGCCCACCAATCTCCTTCACAACTACAACTTCATCGCACAAATCAATATCAAAAGTATTCCCACCGTCGCTAACTAGACGTTGCCCCTCACTTCCATCCGCACGACGAAGTCGCCCACGAACCATAGGATACTCATATTCCGGTAACTTCCTTTCCCGCCTCACCTTATCTTTGATTTTTTTAACCAATGAGTTTTGTAAAGTAATGCCTACCGAGAACTCATCAGGCTTGCCCCCTTCCATTTCCAAACCGTTTCCATTCCCAAGGCCATCATCGAACATTTCTTTTAGCACCACTTTCTCACTTGCCGATGTTGTTTCCATCTTTTTTTCAGTGCCACCTATGTCCCCACCCACAGCCCTTTGCGTAACATCATGAATCATCTCCTCTGCATTTTCCTCATCCCTGAAGGCAAACAAGTCTGTCTCATCCCCACCAGCATCTATGCTTGTACCTTCTCCCAAGTGTTTCGCAACAGGAACAAGTTTTGCCTCAAGACCAGTTATGGTACTTTTCAGATTGCTAATAACACCTGTTATCTGTGCAATTTCATCATCTTTCACCTTCAAACAACCATTGAACCCAACAAACAAATTCGATGCTTGATGCTCAAGTGCATTCGTTAGCTTCAATACTTGGGCCTCCAACTTAGCAATCACATAATCCTTGCTTTTGTTCTCTGATTGCAGAGTTCTAATTGTTCTTTGTGCATCCTCAAGTGTGAATGGAATCGATGGCCCCTCACAATTTGGCAGAACACATACTTTGCCCTCTGCAGTCTCGGCTACGCTTTTCATTCTATCATTTGGCGTCTCATCTGCCAACTGTGCATTAACTTCGCTTCCAACTAGAACTCCTTCAGCAACCATATTCATAACAGTTTTCCTTCCATCTACTGTACTCTCAGTGGCGTTACGTTCCCTATGGCTATCCTCATATATGTCAAGCCTATCCACAAAGTCATCATCACTCCAGTCCACCACATCATTTCCCCTCAATAGTTGCACTCTTTCATAAGCCGACAGTTGCAGTCTACCAGGTAACACCTGTTTACACAATACATAATCACAACAATTACACATATGCGTCCACGTTCCAAAATAACATTACACATGACAGCAAATATTAGACCATAACAGTGGGAGATTACCTCAAAAAATTCACCATCATCTAGAGTCACATCGCACATCCTCGCCAACAAACTGCTCACGTTCCACTTCAAGAATCTAGGAAACACACCGAGATTGTTGGCCTCCACCAACGTTGTGTGTTCACATAGAAAATACTACATACAAAAAAAAAAACAAAACAAAACAAAACAAAATAATACATCAACACCACGCGCAGGAAACAGTCCACTCGCAAATAACACCAAACCCCAAAAAACACCTACATTACAACTTACCAGCAGTACGACAACACATCCAGTAACTTTTTTAGGGGTATGATGGAACTCTTTCACTAACCCCAGCAGCGCACTCCGTATCGCACCAGTCCAATTATATAACTTCATCGATTCCAATTTATCTATAATGCGAATGAACATCTTGCTCATAGATTCACCAGATGTCGAGAAGAATAATTTAACAACTACATACAACGTTAGCAACTTAATAGCATCATCTACATCTTTCGCAGACGTGCCACGTACTGTGTCAAGGAATAGGGTCTTCACAAGCTTCGAACTAATACGGGTAACGGACCCACACCTTTGCTATATAAAGTCAGATGGTGGCCGAGGCCCGGCAGTCATGACCAACGGCTGATCACCACATTGCAGCCCAAATATCAATCTGATGTCGCTGTCCCTCAGCCTCAGCATGTTATTCCCAACCCGAAAACAATCAGTCTCCGCCATGTACGTCTGAATCAACTTGAACACTAACTCATCACATTTTCTGAACTAGTGTTGTTTCAAATCATTCTCCAAAATTGCTTCGAACAGCAGCCAGAATGGGGTTCTCCTCAGGTGGACGCGGTGGGCCTTTGTCAAACCTGATGTAGATACAATATTCACGATCCCAGCAATGTTAGACTGATAATTAAATCGTATTTTCTTAGGTTTAGTAGTTGTAGGCACACTTGTAATTGGTTTCACTTGTTTGAACAATATACGTCATTGGATCCTTGGACCAATCTTTTTCGACGATGACCCGGCAACAACAATGAGACGAGTCCTGTCCCTTAAACATGTGCACGGGCTCAATGTCCTTATACCTCCTGCAATACAAAACCCATTAATAACTTCATATTTTAGGCACACTTATTTTCAATGAAACCACAATTACGTATATGTCAAGCCTATCAACAATAACTTCATATATCATGCAAATAATTCCTACATTCATCATAAACAAATTCATCGCCACACATGTTACACAGCACATCCACACACAAACACACTATTCAACCCCACATTAATACTCCATTCTACCTACAGTACACAACACACACCACATATCCCCCATAACTAAAAAAAACCAGAAGACACACCTACGCCCCTTGCACATGGATACATTACAATATACAACTACCACCATTAAATGACACCTTAACTTGTTTGTCCATGCAAACAAAGCTAACATACCACATTCCCACAATTACCCACATCTCACAGTTCTGTCGTGTCCCCCCACAAACGTCACCCAACCAAACCTCCACCCAAACAAACACACGAAACCTCTACCCCCTCAACCACATTCCACACCAACACACCCCTAACGTATTCATACCCCCCCCCCCATCAAACACTCATTTTGCCCAACACCCACCAACAACAAACCCACACTTCTACCACCCACACTAGCCCAAAAACCCCAAATATTATGAACACACGCAACATTGTCCTCCTGTTACATAACAGTCTGTCAACATTTCAAACACCAAATGCGGCAAACACAACCAAGTTATGCATACCATACAATAAACATGTAAAACAAAAAATAACAACACATTCATAGCTAGTATCGTTTCTCATATTCTAAACGTGAAAAGTGGGCACTTACTGCGATGAGGCGTCGTCATCGTATTTGGATTTGCAAACTTTGAACGGAATACCTAGCACACGTATCAAAATCACCAACAACAACAACTCTCGCTACTGCGTTACAACGTTACGTTTGAAAATTGAAATCCAATGGGATTTGGGTCTTTTTTGATGTTTTACAACATTCACAATTGCAGGATTTGATTCCACATTTACATCGTCAAATCTACTATGCAATCCCGCTTACCACGCGATTCAAAAACAAACCTAACCTAATCCCCACACTTACGCCACAAATCTCGGAATTATTTTCCCCACAGAAGGTAATCCAACACTTGGTCCGTAAAGTCGACAACCAAACTCGTTGCTCAATCCCCACACAGCAACCACAACAACTTCAGCCTGACGTCTGCAAACCACCGCCGTTACGTTAATGGTTGCTGATTTCTTGCAAACGTTACTGACACAAAATTTCACGCCAACGGCCACAGATCACAACCACAAACCCTAGCAACCTTCAAACCCACAAAAAATTTTGTTCGTTCCATAATTAAAATCGACAACTGGAGAGTTGCTCATGTTAACCAAAATGTCAAAATATGATACTACCAACGTGGGTACCATAACTAAATGCGGGTCATATATGAAATGTGGGTTACCCACAAAACACCACCAATCCCAAAAACCCTATAGTGCGCTTTTTCAAAACGTGCCATTTACCCAAATAATGGAAACAAATTAGTGCAAACCTAATACCCAGCTAGGGATGGGAATTTGAAACCGACCCGACGAGGACCTAATCCCCCAACCTCGATTTAAACGGTTTTTCCCTGAAAAATACCCCCGATGGGCCGAGGATGGTATTCAAAAATCAATTCTCAATCAATTTCGGGCAGGGGACGGTGATAAGTGTACAATCCCCGGCCCCTGGCCCCGGTTGTCCCCGAAGTAATATATATATTATATATACTTTCTATACTGTTTCTCTCTCTCTCTCTCTTTCTCTCTTTCATTTTATTTTTTTTCATTTCATATCTAATCTCTCTATCTCTTCCCTCTCATCTCTGTCTCCCTCGCACTCACTCACTCACTGTCTCTGATCTCTCTCTCTCTCTCTCTCGTCTTCACCGTCTCTTATCTCTCTCTCCCTCTCACTCACTCACCGTCTCTCATTTCTCTCTCCTTCTCACTCAAAGTTCCTCCGTTACAACTTACAAGCCATTGAAGAAGCATCTGAAGCAAGCAAATCTATGATGATTGAAGCAAATCTATGATGATTAAAGCACATCCTTGCATCTGAAACAAGCCATTGAAGAAGCAAGCACATCCTTTCGTCTATATATATATAATGATTTTTTTAACAGATCTATGATTTTTTTTGAAAAATCTTGAACTTTATATATATATGGATTCAGATCTGGTTTTTTTTTTTTGGATCTGTGTTTTGGATTTGTTGAATATTGTGTTTTGGATCTGTGTGTTGGATTTGGATATTCATTCACTGTTTTTTTTTTTTTTTTTGGCCGGGGAATTTTCGGGGGCTGAGACGGCGATAGGTTCCCCGTCGAGGATCAGAGACGGGGGAATTTGTATCATCGAGGATTGGGGACAGGGGGTTTGATCCCCGGCCCCGCCCCGCCCCACCTCGTTGCCATTCCTATACCCAGCCCATAAGGGCAACAACATAAACCACCACATAATGGGACCACTGTGTGTACAAAAAAAAAATGGGACTAATCAGTTTCTAATTCTAACTTATGGAATTTATGGGTCAATTCCCCTATTTATATTTGTTTTAAATTTTTTTTAATATATAAATTATGTTTTTTAAGATTTTTTATAAAAATAATTTAACAATCTTATCACTAATCATAGTATATAGGAAAAGTTGAAAAGGGTACTACAGTAACGATGCACGGGTTGTATCTATAATTATTTGTATGAGGGGATTTTAAATGCTGATCAAGGGATTTTGACCAAATCAATAAATGCAGGCATATGGAAAGATATGTGGATTGGAAAAAGTTAATAAATGCTGAGGTTTTTTTTTTAAATAAAAAATTTAGAAAATTAAGATTGAGATATTAGAGTTTCTACAGGGCTTGGGGGTTAGAAACCCCTTTTTCCTTAATATATATATATATTGTATTGGTCAGACTGCATGAGTAGATATTAAAATGTATGAGAAAAGAATAAAAATTAGCATAAACATTTCACATATTATCCTATGTTTTTATATTAATGTTGAAGCATTAGAAATTTTGAAAGTAGATCGAAACCAATCACATAAAATAATTATTGTCCATATCACATTATTAGACTTATTACTATTAAATATATAATTCACAAGATTTTTTCACTTTTGTTATATGTATGTATGCAGAAATCACTTGATAATTAAACGGTGAAGAAATAAAACATCCAATTAACATAGTAATATTATTATTATTAAAGGTGAAGAAATAAAACATCCAACTAATATTGCAATACTATTATTTTGAAATAAAATAAGTAAATGAAATTGAAAACTAAAGTATTTTTATAAAGTTCATTTATTCTCTAGTTTGATCCTCTTTGCAGTTATACTTTGGGAATTTGTTATATTGCTATTTTTTATTCTATATTGATCTTCTTCATTTTGTACTTCTTCTGCTACAATCTTCCCAGATGTGCGATCCTTGTCATTCATCTTTTCTAACCTTATAAAAAAATATGCATGTATGTTTAGAAACAAGTTTTAGTGCTTTAGAGTGGGTAATACTGATTGTAGAATCTATTTTAGATTGCGAAATAGAGTTATTTCGAATCCTTCAGAGTAGAGTCGATTATTATTTATGAAAGTGTTGCAATGAATTGTGATCGGCGGTTATTCCGAGTCCTCCGAAACAAAGTCTATTATTAATACACAAAACCCAATTGGAAAAAAACAATCCAAGGACTATCAGTTTATCAGCAAGATCACTTTGAATCATCACCACTCATTCAAAGTAGATCAATTTCAAAAATATTTATTTTCTTTATATATTTTCATGATTTTTCTTGATTTGAATCTCACAAAATTTCTCACTCACTGTTGATCATGAGAAGGTAATAGAGAAAATAAATATTAAACATGCCACAATAGAGGAATTATTAAAAAAAATTAATCATATTATGATATTTGATGGTGTTGATATTTGAATGCTCACCGTTCATGAGAAGATAGTGGAGGAAACAAATATTGACTAGGACACAATAGTAAAATTATTAAAAAAATAATCATATTATGATGTTTGAAGGTGTATATTTGAAGGTATTTGAAGTCCAGAAGGTGTTTGGTTGTTCGGTAGATATAGGTTGATGTTTAATATTTAATAAGTTTGGGAGGATATTTTCGAGATAGGGAAAAAGTAGAAAACATGGCAATTCTTCACACTTCTATAATAGCAGTAGGTAGTAGATATTCTACCAAATATCTCACATGGATGTAGGGCCCATATGAGACCCTCATGGTGTGGGTTTCACACTCATGTGAGACATTTGGTAGAACATTTGGGATTCCTAACATTTTTGCATGCGAAAATGACAAATCCTTAAATACAAAATTGACTCATTTTTACAATTTTGTACTAATTAACACAAACTAAGATCTCCAATGTTATTAGGCATTTTATTTATCTAAAAGTTATCATAATATATATATAGGGACAGACCATAGTGTAGACTATAGGGGGTTGTGGCTCCCCTATCTTTGAGACTACCCTGCTACTTGCAATGGTGTAAAGCAGAGCACTGAAAGATTTTTTGTTTGCATGGCTGTAGACACCCCATTTTTGACCGCCCTCAAGACTTGGGCACTACTGATGGTTTACTTGGTGGAGAAAGATGTGCAGGGCGCAGGTCCGGTTTCTTCAGCAAGGAGAGAGGCAAGTCTTTCAAAACACTTTGTTTAGAGGTTTGGAATTGAAGAAAAGAGGAGAAGAGGGGAGAAACCAAGTTAGAGAAGAGGTTCGGCATGAACCCGGGTAGAAGAGAGTCGAGCAGTCCTCGCTAAATCAAGCTCGTCTATCTATACACTTGGAGTTAAGCTATGAGGCCATGACCATTGGAAAGAAGACTTCCGGGGCTTCATATTGCACTCAAGAATCTCTCAAAACCAAGTCCGGGTGGGGGAGATATGGTTGGTTGAAGCAGGGGATCAGTCCGGTTGGATCGAATCTGCGCGGCTTCACCAAAAAGGGCATAACTTTTTCCACAAAAGGAATTTTAATGCAAGGTTTACGCCATTGGAAAGCTAACTTCCGGGGCTTTAATCTGGACATCCACCGACACTTTTTGACCTCATCAGCCACCCATCGGCACTCTATTTAGCCGACCGGCCAGTGCAAATTGTAGGTCGGCAATATATTGTGCCGACCGGCAATTTATTTGGCCGATGACCCTTTTTCTTGGCCGGTTTGACCCTTTTGACTCTTGCAGGCATGGTGCATGCCAGCTGTGCCAGCTGGAGTGCACAGACCCGACCCCCCATGCGTATATGTGGCTATTTTGCACCCTTTTGAGCCTTTGACCCCCCCTTCCCTTCTAGAAGCTTGAACCCTTTGGCCAAGCTTTTTGGGAAAGCTTGGCCAGCTGTTTTAGCTTCTCCTAGAAGCCTTGAGCCATTTGCACCCTTTGCCCCTTTCATTTGGCTTCTTGGAGAAGCCTAGAACCTTTGGTTTTGCCTATTTAAAGAGCCCTTCTCTCCCATTGCAAGAGGTTGATGATTTTGGAGCAAAAAACCAGAGATATATAGATATATATCTGATATACATACATACATCCTCCATATCTCCCTCCTCCAAGCCTCCAAACACCTTGGTTCTTGCACCATTTGCCCTACAACACCTAGCACAACACCTCCAGCCTCTATTCCAGCACTTGGGAGGTCATTTGCAGAGGTTAGAAGCTCAGAAACTTGGACCAAGGGCTTCTGGTTTGCTTCTCTTCAAGGGTAAGCACCCATTTCCCTTAAACTTGCATTTTTTAGCTTCATTGGTTAGCCTTATTTACAAGTATTTTTGAGCTTCGATGTAAACTGTAAAGATGCTTATTTTGAGCCCTTCTTCAACATTGAAGAAGGGATCAACACTGTTGGGGACCTCCATGTGTCACTTGCCATTGAACCCCTCTTTGGTCCCCATTTTTGCATGACTTGTTAGCACATTGAGCTTCTATTTTTCGACCCTGATCAGAACTGAAAAGGGTCTTATTTTGACCCCCTCTCCATGTCCCATGAAGGGTCTTTTGCTGTTTGATGCATTTTTTGTATACTTCATGTTATAGCCCTCTTGTGGCCTTAATCTTGCATTGCATTTTGAGCATGTTTGTATGTTGATTTGGGGCTTGTCATCTACTATAAGTAGTCATATTTTTGGTCCCTCTTCAATGTTGTAGAAGGCCCTTTCTCTGTTTGGGGCCAGCATTTGTGGGTTGTCTCATACCCCTCTCTTGGCCCCCATTTTTTGCATGCTACTTTAGCCTTGCTTGTGCTTGCTGTTTGGCCATGCTTTGAACTGTAAAAATGCTTGTTTTAGGGCTGTCTTTCTTCTGTATTCATACTCCATGTTCAAATTATGCATGCTTTGTATGGATGTACGTCATTTCATGTGCCTAATCTTGGGTTTCGGGGCCTATAGCATGCATCGGGTGACATATTTCCATGTTTTGGGACCATTTGGCATCATGTTCCAGCGCTGAAATTCACATGCTTGTATGCCATCTTGCATCCCTTGCCATGCTTTGGTAGAGTTGCATTTTTGTGCCTTAGGTTTGGTTAATGCATTGTGCATGCATTCCATGTATTGTGTTGCCTCACTTGCCTCATTATGGCCACTGGTTTTGGCTTGCTTGCGAGCTATCCATGTTAGTTTAAGTCCATCGTTGCATGTTGTTGCATGCCATGTTTGTTTACATGTTTAGGTTGCGCGCCTAGCATACATTGTTCATTTGCATGTCCATGGTGCATACTAGATCACATGCCTAGGTTGCATTGCATTGGCATGCATGCCTTGCCTCTTGATCAAGTGATAGAGGTTGGGCTTTATGTGTTTGTTTGGTTTGCATGACATTTGAAATCAAAGTGCATATTTGGTTCCTTGGACCATCACGCATCGAGATGCGCAATTGGTGGTCCGAGGATCAAGGAACATACCCCTTTGAGTCAAAATCATGATAAGGGATGTGTTGGTGCACACATTTGCTTGAAATTTCATGCCATACACTGTCTGTCCTTTGTTGCTGTCAAAACTGTCTTCTGCAGGAAGTTTTAGCCGACCGGCACCATTCAGTGCCGACCGGCCATTGGTGAATGGCCGATAGCTTCATCAGCAGCCGATGGACATTCCTCATGGCCGGTGGGCATTTCCACCAGCCGATGGTATTCTACAGTATGCAAGGAACATGTCCCGGGACTTTGGCAGTCTTTGGAGAGGCAGGGCAGTGTAAACAGAGGCAGCAGTGGCATGGTACGAGTTTTCCGGGCAAGACAGACTCGAGCATGCATCATTCACACATCCCGAGACGGGGGCTGCAGCCATCTCTTCTTTGCATTCATTTTAATTAGATTAGAAGTTTTGTAATAATTAATTTAGTATTATTTATTTGGACTGTATTATTCTTTTGGTCCCTGCGAGCGAGGGCGAATTTGTAATAAGTGTGCGTGAGTGTGTGTATGTCTTCCAACCCCACGTCTTTTTTCCCTTTTATTTACCTGCTTATGATGGTAGATTAGGGCATATTTAAATTAGCATACCTTATGCAATGCATGCGTGCATCCATACACTTGTCTCACATGCATCGGGCTCGGCACATCATACAAACTGCATCGTACTTCAATTTCAAATTGAATACATGTTACTTGTAACATTCCACATGCCATGTTTAGGATAGCCGAGCCTGTCTAGATTGCATCCTTGCTTATGTTGCATTAGCCACTTAACATGAACTAGGATCATGCACATGATTACTAACTGGTTTCTGTTTTGGCTTGGAGTACTAGGTGAGTTTTTATGCTTTAGCATATCGCATGCGTGTGAATGTTGCCATGATAGCATGATTACCATGAGGCTAGCTGCTTATGTGATATAACTGCTTGAATGCCTGTGGGTGGAGGTTGGATTGCTTGAGTTGGAAAAACTCGTTGAAATCCGTGTTTTAGCCTACTTGCGAGTAGTAAATTCCAAAGCGCTTTTCAAAACAAACGGATATGCAACGCTTGTTTCCAAATTAGGCAATCTAGTTTATACTTGTTTGCTGTGCGCATAACGTAGTAAATCTAGGCTAATAACCGGAATAAGAACACATAACGTTTTCAAAATCGGATATCATGGTTAGTAGAGGCCGGTCTTCGGACCGGGCGAAAGGGGGTGCTCATAGCTGACCTTCCCCGATCGTACCCAAGCTCCCGAGCCAAGACAACTTTGGTGATGACGGACACGTGGCCTTCGGCACCGAGTCAGGGTTTCCTAAATTTCCCATTTTAAAAAATATTTAGGTGGCGACTCTGTATCTGGCAAAGCAGTCCATGTTTGGCACTTCTTTTCAAAAATCTGTTTTTCTCAAAACGATTTGCCAGAGTTGGACTCTTTGGTTCAGATTAAGAACCGTGACATTTGAGTCCGAGCTGTAGTGACCCAAAACGAACAGAACGGGACTTAACCCTCCCGGGGCGTTCGGGGACGTCTACAATGGCCCCCTTCCCATTCAATGGTTCCTAGTTCATGTCTTCAAGAGCAAATGTTAAACCCAATATGGCACGTGTTTGAAGGAAATTGAAATTGAATATAATATATGTTAGAGTAATACTATAAGTATAACTTACTTTAACAATTGAATCTATTTTGTGCAATATTTGAAATGTGATTGTTTGTTGTGTGATTCTTATTAACTAATTAAGGGACATGTCTGTATGATTAATTTATTTTTTGTAGTTGTTGTTTTTAACTTTTTTAGATTGTGAAATTATGAATGAGTTTTTTTGGTTTATAAACAAGTTATAATCAACCCAAAAAATAGATTCTAGTTTTCTAGCACAAAAAAAAAAAGTCTAAAAAATTAAGTTCAATTGCACAACTCAATCTTTTGCAAACAACACGTGCCTAACACAAGTTAAATTTATTGAGTTTGAATAGCACTTGGATTAAATACCTTAGGTTGGCAAGTGGAGTTTGGACAGGCAAGGGCAATTTCGAGCATTACTAGAACTGGATCGGGGCAAGTTTTGAACCCAATCCAGCCCACCTTGCTTGCACCCTACCTATGGCCCCTCCGGCATTAGAATCTTAGTTTCGTCTCTATGTGTATATATATATTATTGTTCATGTCTATTTTTTTTATGTTTTCTCTTCAACTCTCCTTTTTATTTTAGTTATTCATCAAAATATTGTTGGGTTACAGGGATTCCGCCCAAGATGTCCAGAGTATACATTCATGCATCAAACAACTCACATAGACAAAGGAGACAAACAAATTTAACGTGATTCAGTCCAATGTCTACATCCATGGGAGAGTAACCAAATTTCACTTTAAATTGAGAGAATACAAAGAGATTACAATATAAGAGAAAAGAACACTCATCCTCACTCAACTCACACTCAGCTCCTCCTCTCACATCAAGGGAGCACCCTCTTTCACACAGAGGGTCAATCTCTCTTACTCTCTCATTTTGCTCTCTTGGTTTCCCCGCTCATTCTCTATTATCTCTTCCTCTATTTATACACAAATTGCAGAGTCTAAAGTCAAGCTTGCTTACCGACAAGCCACCAACGAGCCACCAACAACATTGATGGAAGCCACTCTACACAACCACCCTACAAAGGATAGCTTGCCTGAAAATCTCCAGCCTAAATCTGTAGTTGCATTTCTTTTCTTCAATTTGTAGCTTTCTTTGACTTCCATGGCTTCCACATGTGCATAGCTCCTCACATAGAGCAAAAGCCCAATAAATATTACTTTATGAAATGTCACGTCAATAATAAAGATGGAGGAAAAAATTTGTAAGGGTCAAATAGATTTTGTCTACCCTTTAAAGGCTAGCTATATTTATCTAGTGAATGTGAATTAAGGAAAAATACCTAATTATATACCTAGTACATTGGAGTTGAAAAAATAAATTATATTAGATATTTTAACTAACAACCATTAGAGCATCTCTGGTGGGTTTGCTAACCCACTGGTTAGTGTTAGAAAGTTAGTGTTTTTTCTGAATTGGCTAACTAACAAAATTGTTTTTGCCTCCAATGGATTTGCTAAAGTCGTTATTAGTTAATGCAAAAGTTAATATTTGTTACAATGTTTGCTAACTATAACCATCCGCTTAGCAAAGCACGGAGAGATAAAGAGACATGGGGAAAATGGGCTAATGTTAGGGTTGTATTTTTTATTTTTTTTTCTAATGGCTTTCATATATTTAAAAAATATATTATAATTATTTTATTATATATTTATATACATTTGAGTGGATCCCACATCTAGATAACATACACTTCAACAAGAACTTTCAATACACCATTGGAATACACATCTCTTCTCTAAACTAACAAATACTTGACACATACAAATGGATTCCACTTTCTACACTTTTTATTATATAACACACTACAAGAAAAGTGGGTTTAAAAAATGGAAGCATTTGCGACGGCACACTTGCCGTCTCAAAAAGTGACTTTTTGAGACGGCACAACTTGCCGTCGCAAAAAAAGTGAGTTTTTGCGACAGCACAACTTACCATTGCGAAAAAGGTGCGTTTTTGCAACGACACTATTTACTGTCGTAGAAAAATGGAGTATTTGAGACAGCAAAAAATGATGTCACGAATAATAAGAGTATTTGCGACTGCAGAAATTACTATCGCAAAAAAAAAAAGTATTTGCGAAGGCAGAGATTGCTGTCGCAAAAAAAATAGAGGGTATGTTTGGTTTGTATTTGGGAGATGAGTTTTAGAAAAAAATTTCTAAAAAATTGTTTGGTTTGAGTTTTTCTCAAAAAATTTCCAAAATCACTTTCTCTCTCTTACACATCAATCAATCACTTTTTCTCTCTCCTCTCTCCTTCTCAATCACTTTTTCTCTCACACACATCTACTCAAATTCTCCCAAAATATCAAATCATCCCAAAATCCCAAAAAAATAACTCTCCCAAAATATACAACCAAACAAACCAAAAAAATTTCTAAACTCTCTCCTCAAAATTTTTTTCAAAAACAAACCAAACAAGCTCAGAGTTTTTGTGATGGCACCAACTGCTATCACGACCCGCTCCCCGTACCCAAAGGTTAAGCATCATGATGGCCAGTAACTAAGGTTACCTCCAGCCAATTTATAAACAAATTAATAAACGCGAGCGGAAGAAATATTTAAAAGAGGGTGCCAAAATAATCATTGGAGCTTCTATTTAATTAAATTCTCAGAGCTGAACTAAGTCTACAAGTGCTTTGTGCCTACCCCACACGCTGGCCCTGACATGTCACCTGAAAGTGGTAAACAACTATAAGCACATGGCAGAGTGAGAAATATTATACTAAGAGCGTAAGGGCATAAAATTCACCATGGATAATTATTGGCTAAAAATAGCTTGATATTAAAATACATAACATATAATACGGAAATCATTTGACATATAATACAGAAATTACGTAATCAACTTGTTGGCTTTTTGGCTTTCGAAGGGTATTTTTGTAAATGCGAGCGTGCCAGCAAGGATCAATCAGTCCTTACAGAAATTATAATTGCCAACCAATTATCAGACGATTGTGTTTTAGTTCTTTCAGCCTCAATGAAGAGGACTTTTACTGGTGGCTTGACTTAGGAGAAAGTAAGAGAAATAACAGTTAATATGAAGAACAATGAAAGTATTTCATTAAAAATGAACACTTACAATGGTCCAAACTCAGCCTCGGAGAGGTTTACAACAGCAATCTACTTGAATCTACTTGAAACTACTCCTATGAATGAAGTACAGTGCAGGTATTTAAAGTGCAGGAATGTAAAGAACAGGTATTTAAAGTACAGGAAAGGTAAAGACGGGAAATGTAAAAACTGGAAAAGAAAATATGTAAAGACTGGTTTGTATGATCTGAGTCTGGGGGTTTTTTCTGGGGGCTTCCCTGCTATTTATACTCGTCAAGGATGAGCTTCGAACCATCGAACTACTCCTCCATGATCGCTGATCATGCTGCCTTAGAAGTAGTTCCACTACGCCATCACTTGCAGTTGAGCTTCCCTCCTGTATTTGAATTTGAATATGGGTAACCGTTGAAGCCACGTCACCTTGCATCTCTTTACTGATCTAGTGCTACTCAGATCACGTGAGAACCAATATTCATCGCCACGTGTACGATTAGGATTGAAGACTTAAATCATCTTCCTATAATACTCTTATTCTGCCACGTGTCGAATTGTAACTGGCTTTTACAAAATATGTAGCCAACATTACCTCCCGCACTAATATACCCAATACTTGGTGATATTAGTGGATCAAAGCCTTTCCCGCTCTTTTTGGAACATGCATGGAGTCTAAACTCTGGAAACACAACCGTCACCTATTCGGTGATCATTTGCATTAACTCTCCTTCAATTTGTCGAACATCCCAATGCCTTAACATTCGAACAGACTATGGCTAAATCAACTTCCCTTTCTATTGATCAAGCATACGAAGAGCCATTGAGTAATGCTGCTTCCTCCTGAAAGAACCTCCACGCATTCATTAGCCACTTCTACCCGCCTTTCTATATTCAGGTCATGGGAGCCTTTGCAAATTACCAACCTTTGGACTACGAACACATTGTCCTTAATCCTTCGATTCATCAAGTTGCAGGTACAGATACAAGAAGTTCTTCCTCTAACTTCCCCTTGTACCTCGAACAAACTGCTCTCAAACCCTTGATTTGGCAAACTGCAAACATGGACTTGGGAAACTCTTCTTCACAAACCTCTGCATGGGATGAAGCCATAACTTCTTCATCTTCTGGGACTTCTGGCTGGACAAACTGGTCAACCCCTGAGACTTATGATTTGAGGGAACGAATCAACCATCATTTTGTTGAGTTCACTGACCCTTTGGAGTTTCCTTCCTATGCTCGAAGTTCAGTGGTCTACCCTTACGTGCCCATTGACCTTCAACGTAGTTTGGAAGAGAATCTGCTTGTGGCCTGGTACACATCTTCCATGCCTACAAAGATAATGCACGCTACCCAGCGCCCAGAAGAAGCACAAGGGTACAGCCCTTCATTCTTAGCCAAGAAGGCGAAGATTTGTTCTTCTGACTGGCTTGATTACATTAATGCCTTTGTTCCTTCCGTTCCCGTGCTATCTCCCATAATAGAAGCATTCGCACCTTCTTCTTCATCTTCTGAAGTAGAACCATCTACCCCTTCTCCTTCACCAACTCTTTCCTGGACAGAGAAACTGAGGTTTGCCCTCTCTATGGAAAAAGTCTTCCCACCTTACAAACCTCCACCTTCCCCCACTCCAATTGAGCGGAAAGAAGCTCAACTTCTACTTGCGGCTTTCTCTCACTTGCCCTTCAATGTTCTTGAGGACGACGTCCCTCTCAAGAACTTTCGATGGGCTTGTGATATTCTGACTAGGGGCCATGTCCTTAACCTCCTTGCCCAAGCAGAACTTCATATGTTCCTGGACCAACTTCCAGTGCTCCTCTACTGGCATCGAAATTCCATGGTTACTACACAATCTTTGGATCAACTTTCATCTCTGCGAATTCATGCCCAATATGAAGTAGAGAATTTCATCGAAGAATTCGATGATTTTAAGAATAAAGATTCTGCGTATTGGGATGATTTGGTCATAAACGAAGTGGAACAAAGATTGAGAGAGGAAGCTTTTGAAATAAAGGCTGAAGAGCTCTACTATGAAGTCAGAGCACATCAACTTATGCAGCCAACGTTAGAAGAAATAGAAGATATAATAAAGAAAGAACAAAAATTTATTGATCACTGTTGGACCAAATTTCATGATCTTGTTATTTATTCTATTCCTTATTTTTATGAGCTTGAGTTCATACCCAGATAGGGTCATTTGATGTAATTGCTTTGGCTTTAATATAAACAGAATACTTCACTTGGCATTGTTTGATTCTGTTTCTATTTGCCTTTTAAAGCCAACTCAGAACTTCGAACTGAACAATCTCATCCTTCGAATCTGGACTCAATCATCTTTAATGAAACACTAAAAGAAACCAACATGTCTTTTCCTATTTATGGAGTAAAACTGACAATTCTGGTTGATGTCACTTGAAACTAGTGCTTCGAATTTAACAACCTTACCCTTCAAGACTAACTATAACCAATATATGGTCATGGTTAACATAGCCAATCAATTTTAAATTGACCACTTTTGCTTCGAAGAGCAGTCTATGCTGTTTTAATTCAATAGGCGATCTCCTTTTATAAAAACCAATGATTGGTTTTGATGTTTCGAATAATAAGTCTCATTCTTAAAGAATCTGTAACAACCCTCGTACTGATTATCGAAAATTACTGAATTAAGTACTGATTACTGCTAACTGAGACTGATAATGACTGATAAGGGAACTGGATGAACTACTGAACAGACTGATTGAAATCAAAACTGAAATTGAATGAGTTTATTTGTTATATTGTATGTCTATCTGTTTGATCGATTGATTACCTGTTTGAGTTTATATGTTTAAACTGCTAATTGAAGGCCTTATCGGCGGCCGATTTAGAAACCGTTTAGAGTTTTGGAATCAGTAGAATATTTGTGATTTAATGATATATTTATCTGAAAATTGATTAGGAATGATTAAATTAGATTTAAACGAGTTAATTGTCAAGTTTAGTTTAATTACCAAATTGCCATGTGAGTGGCCCATTTGTTTATTACTTTTTGAGAGCCTTATTACACTTAGGGAAAACATTGATCAGCCCCTATTCTTGCATTCCAACCGACCAAACATGAGAATAGAGAGAGAGGAAGTTCATCTTGTGGGATTAACTTGAAGAATTTGTAGAAATTGCTAGAGGATTGCATTATTGAGCTTGTCATCATATAATTCAAGATCTAAGGTAGAACTCCATCTTCTTATTTTAGTGTTTGAGCTTAATTTTGCATGGTTCATGCCCAATTAGAGAGCTAGGCCATGTTTTAGTACAAATAGGTTGGATTATACTTGAATTGTTGCATGCATGCTTGAATTGGTGCATTTTGAAGTTGAATTCATGATGGATTGTACATGCATGCTCATGTTTTTATCAAAGACTATGTTTTCATTTTGTTTTCCATCTTTTGAGCTCAATTGAGCAAGGATTGAAGATTGAATTTGGTTTAAAACCCATGCATTGCATGTTTTGAAAGTGTTCTTGAAAATGGGTTTGAATTTGTATTTAATTGACTCACCTTTGGGGCTTGAATTCATAAATTGGCTTTTGAAACTTGTTATACATTGTTTTGGGATGTATTCTCCAGAATTTGGGCCCAAGAGGTCGAGTATTGAGTTGGGAATGCTTGGTTTGAGCTTGGAAGGCAAATCTGGAAATTCCAGATTTGGCTTCTTCGCTCGAGCGAAGGATTCCTCGCTCGAGCGACCAAGGTTTCCTCTGAGCCACGCTCGAGCGAATGATTGGTGGCTCGAGCGTAAAAATCGAGCATCCAGTACTTTTACTGTTCCAGCAGCTCACTCGAGCGAAGTATTTCTCGCTCGAGCGAAGCCTTTGATTTTGGAAGCTCGCTCGAGCGAAGGAAGGCTCGCTCGAGCGAGGCTCCTATTTTCAGCAACTTTTGAAAAATGCCTTCCAAGTGTATTTTTGCATCCTCATCCCATCTTAGGCATTCTTAGGCCTAGTTTAAGGCATCTTAATGAGGATTTAGACATAGAACCACACGGAGGCATAATAGGAAGTTAATTATCATCCTTCCCGACTGTGGAACTTAGTGCGTGTTCTATTTGTTAACTGTTTAGGGTTGGCTCTCGGGGACGCGCTCTAGCTGCTATTAGCCCAATCTCTGTGAGTAACGTTTGTGTAAAGATATGTTTAAAATGGTTATATTTTGAATACTGAACTGAACTGTTTATTGAACTGATATTGTTTATTGAATGAATGTATGTCATGTATTCCGAACTGTACTGTGGCATCCTTAGCACTTACTGTTTACCGTTACCGTTACAGAGCTCTGTCGGTTCCTTTGTGGAACCATATTATTTATTGATTGATGGCCATCATTATTGTTGGGTCTGTTAAGACCCGGTCCTTTTGGACCTATTGTTTATAGGCTAATGGGTGTACCACATATTACTGATTGACTGAATTACTGAAAGACTGAAATACTGTTTAATGAACTGTTTTCATTACTGTAAAGGCATTCATTCATAACCTCTTTACGCTTTATGTTATTCACTGGGCTTTAGCTCACTGTTTATATATATATATATGTAGGTTCTCAGCAGCCAGACCGGAGCTAGGAGCGTGGGTTGGTCCCCAGTTTTGTCAAGCCAGCCTATGTGCCTCACTGCGAGGTTCCGAGTTGCCATGCCATGGCTTGGGGTCTTTTTGTTTCCCCACCTGTCTCCCTACTGTTTTGTACTACTGTATAGACCATCTACTGTTTACTGTACTGTTATCGAGGGATTAGGTCCCTGTACTGAATGTTTGTAAATGATTGTATAGACTGTACTGTTTTGAACTGTTTGAATGCATGAAAAATGTTTTTGGCATACAGATTGTCACAGCTCAATGGACACTAGTTATTTACTGTATTGGCTTCCGCCAGGCCCTGTACTCTGTTTTACTGTATTACTGTTCAGCAGGCCTTCGGTAATCTCGGATTACTGGCCAGTTACGGTGCTAAACCCATAGGGCCGGGTTTGGGTCGTGACAGAATCCTAAGTTTTGCTTCGAAGGTCGTTACTTTCATTAACATTCCTCAAATAGGTCTTTAAACCCTTTGAAGTAGACCAATATTCGAACATTTTAGCATCTTTAAGCATGTAGTGTGCTTCGAAGCCGGCTTCTGTATTTCGAAGCCATTGTTGTTTAATTTTTGGCGCCAAAATGTGGATTCGAAGCCAAATATCTCACTTCGAAGCTGACGTCAACATCCGGAATGTACTCTTCCCTCCAAAACTATCAATATTGGAAAAGACTCCTCGTATTCATATTTTTTTTAGTACTTAACTACTTACGCAATATATTTTTCAGACACGAAACCTTTAAAAAGCCCCTTTGTTTTGTGCTCTGAAATCACTTGCTCTTAACATACAAACCCTCATCAATCTTCCACTTCTCTCTACTCCCTTCTTCACTTTCCGAAAAAGCGTACTATCAATGGCTTCTTTTTCACCAAAAGTTCCCACCATAGAGCGTGTGAGCTCATCTGTGGCCTTAAAAAGGCTTATTGATGCAGAATGTGAGAAGTACAAGGCCGGAGAAAAAAGCGCTATCGATGGGCGTATCTTTGTCCCTCGTCGCCATGTGCAACAGGACTACGTGCTCGGGCCCATATAAAGGGAGATCCTTACTGAGCTTCCCGCCCTGTATCCTCGTCTAGAGGACCAATGTCTCCTTTATGAGGGTGGTCTTGACTGGAAGGGCTGGAGGATCAATCGCCCTCACCGATGTTGGCCTACGATGAGGCCAGAATGGCAAGAATGGTACGACCGGGTTATCCCTTCTAGGACATTGGACCTTCAAGAGCTCTGTCTTCTCGATGCTCTTCGACTTTCTAGGGTAACTATCTCAGAAGACCCCTTTCTAGTTTCCGCTGCTTTATGTTTTTGGAACTCCATCTTTAATTTCTTTCAATTTAAGTGTGGGATGATGGCCCCTACTGTCCTTGACATTTGCCATCTTCTAGGAGTATCCCCTATTGGTGCTCCCATTACACCAGATTTCCCTGATTTAGCAGTCCCTTTCTCCCTCCCCTCTCTTAGCTCATCTTACAGTGATTTCGCTAAAGCTGAGAACAAAAAGGAGGGCCTGGTAACTGATAGGGAATTCTTTTCCTTTTTGTTATATTGGCTTTGCAAATTTCTCTTCTGCACTTCTTCCCAAAGAATCATGCCAGAATTTGCTCCTCTTGCCAAAGCCTTTGTCTTGCAGAAAAGGGTAGCCTTGGCCCCATATATCTTAGGCCATGTATATAGAGTCTGCTCTCTCTTTTGTGAAAAACCCTTAGATGCTAACCAAAGGGGGCCATTCTGGATCCTTCAGCTTTGGCTTTTCGCCTATTTCACTGAATTGCAATCCAAATGCCTTAAATTCCCTGGGCTACACTCTCTTACCCATGGCATAAGACTGGCCAATGCCTCACTTTCTCCCTCTACTTTTGCCTTTTATTTCTCTTTCTTCCATCAGCTACCAGCTGCCCTTCCTGTTCATCGTTTCCGTCCATTCGAAGCCAGCATAGGTCCAGCTTGGTTGAGTCACTTCCTAAGTGACAGGCTCTGTGCTTCGCCTATTCACAAGGATATATGGGCTTCCCTTCTGATTCCTAGAGAGCTGTTTATCGGTACCACGAACCCCAGAGCTCATAAATGTATAGCTGAGCCTTATTGTCCTGCTTAATTTGCTAGACAATTTGGCCTCACACAAGGGGTCCCCATCCCTCTCTGTAGCAACACCAATTTGAGCCTTACTAGGAGGGATTTGAAGGTTCGGAGGTCAAGGCTGGAAGAGGCAACCTTCAAGTTTATGGATGACTTAGCCAGTTTTGAGTTCACCCCTTTCACTCCTCATTGTACTGTATTGAAAAGATACCAAGATTGGTGGGTGAGTAATATGGAAGTTTACTTGGCCATCTCATCTCAAAACTTATTAAAGGTGCTGGATCAGTCCACTTCTGCTGCTTCAACTCCTTCTATCGTCACTCGAGCTGCTTCGAAGAAAGGTATATACCTTTGTTTTCTTTCCATCGACCTTCTATATAATGCTTGTTATCTTATCTTTAATTCTTCTTCTATGAAGATGGTCAACAGCAAAAAAAGAGGAGACTCCTTGAGCTAGAAAAGGAAAAATCTGAGCTTCCAATAGAAGAAGAAAAAGAAAAAGATCAAGAGTAGGAGTCTCCCTTGAGAAGAAGAAAAAGAGTGACTGATTTAGCTCAAGAGGAAACGGCTGCTAGGAAAGTAGAGGATGAGCTTATTTTTGAGGAATCCGGACTTCAGACTGAAGAAGTTAAGAAGACAATGGAGGAACAGATAATACCAATTCAAAGAAAAAAGAGAAGAAAGATTACTGTCTCTCCTTCTGATTTTGCTGAAGATTCTGATTCCGAAACAATTGCCCAAGCAATAGAAAAGAGAAGGAAAGTGACCGCTTCAGCTACAGGCTTAGTTGAAGATCCCATCCATGAAGCAGCTGCTAAAGCCATGGAACAAGAGCATTTCAAGGCCATAGTTGTCTTTGAAAGGGCTGAGAGGAGACGGCAGCAACAATTTCTAAGAGAAGAGGGTGCTGCTGCTGATGCATTACCAAGGGGAATGACAAGAGAGCAACAGACTGCCGAATCTTACTCCCCTTGCAGCTCTCCTATAAGTGCTAGCGCCGCAGCAACAACCACTGAGCCTATCCCTCAATTTACTTCTCCTCCAAGCCTTGCTCCTCCTTCTTCTTCAGAGGAAATTCCAACTGCTACTCTATTCCCAATGGCAGTCGATTCTCCTACAGAGGGTGCTGGTAGTTCCCCAACTCATGGTTCATCACCTTTACCTACTTCCAGCCCCTCTTCACTTGATTCATTGGTGGCTAAGACCATAGAGGCTGCCAAAGATGCTCCATCCATTTCTCCTATCCCCATGCAGCCCTCTGTGTCTTTTACCACAACACTTTCCATGCCCTTCATGTCTAGGGATGAGGTAGACATTTTCGAAGGAAGACTGGCTAGTCTCTTCGACGTACCCTCTACCTCTCCAACATTCAATGCTGAAGCTGAGCCATTAGTCTTGGCTGACTCCTTGCTAGAAATTTTCGAGAGTCCTACTTCCAACAGCAAACCTTCCGCACCTTCAATGGACCTGGACACATGCTTAGAACTGCTGACTTCTTTTTCGAGAATCCCCTTCGAGGCTCTACAAAGGCCTATCATCAGAAATGGGTTTCTTCAATGCTATAAAATTGTTGAGCAGTCTGGCATGAATGTTTCAAGTCACCTATCTCAGGCAGCAGCTACTATCGATTTTTACATCAACATTTGTCAAGCTGCTAAGGCTGAGGATGAGAAATTGGCTGGAGATTAGAGTTTTGTTTCTCAAGTGCATACCGAAGTAGCAGATCTCAAGGAACAACACTCTTCTGCCTCCCAGTTTCGAGTCCAGTTGTTGGAGAGGAAAGCTCAACTAGAAGAGGAGCTAGCTGCAGTAAATCAGGCCTTGGTTCGAACTGATACCAAATTGCAAATCACCAATCAAGAACTGACTGATCGGAAAGAAGACATGGCTGCAGCTATTCACCTATTTCCAGCATTTCCCAATAGAAAATCTGTTGTACAAAAACAGTTGAAACATTGTAATTATTTTTGGGCCAATTTGTGGCACAATGTACTTGATTCTTTATGAAAAATCAAATTTTGTCTATTATCTGAGTAATCTTGTGTTTTTGTACTTAATATTTATTTTAGTCCTTGTGTTTCCCAAATGGTGGGAAAATAAGGCTTCAAATACCTGCCATTAATCTTTTTGGGATGTACATAACCATTCAAATTTCTTAATTGGTATGCTCCAAAAGGCAGAACTCTATGAATTTGATATGGTCCTTCCCAGTTAGGTGACCATTTGCCAAACTTGTGGCTTTTAATTCCTATTGGGAGTATTGTTTTCCATACCAAATCACCTTCATCAAAGCCAATGTGCTTGACCTTCTTATTGTAATTCTTGGCTGCTTTCTTCTTTTGGAAAAGAATGCTATTTAATGCCAAAATTCTGGCTTCATCTATGCCCTCTAATTCCAAGCACATACTTTGATGGTATTGCTCAGGATTTAACTGATCTTGGCATCTTACCCTCAAAGATTTAACATTAATTTCCACAGGTAAAACTACATCATGCCCATATACTAAGGCATAAGGAGTAACTCCTGTGCTTGACCTTGGGGAGGTTCTGTAAGCCCACAAAACATCCAACAATATGTTATGTCAATCCCTAGGATTATCCTCCACAACCTTTTGTATTCCTTTTTTCAAAGACTTGTTGGATGACTCAGCTTGACCATTGGCTTGTGCATAATATGGGGTGGAATTAACAAGACTAATTCCAAATTCTGCCACAAAAGACTTCACCATTTTTCCATCGAACACAGTCCCATTATCCACTGTTATGGTTTGTGGGATGCCAAATCTATGGATCAAATCTTTAATGAACCCAATGACTTCTGTTTGGTCTACAGCCTTGTATGGCTTAGCTTCGACCCACTTAGTGAAGTAGTCAGTGGCCACAAGAATGAAACAATGATGCTTCGAAGAAGGTGGGTGTATTTTCCTCATCATAGCCATGGCCCATCCTCTGAATGTCCAATGCTTCACTACGGCATGTAGGTCAGTTATAGGCACATGTCTTATTGTGCCATGCTTTTGACATGCCTGGCAACCCTTTGCATATTCTATGCAGTCTTTAAGGATAGTTGGCCAATAGTAGGAATGCCTTCGAAGCAACCATCTCATCTTTACACCGGGTTGATGAGCACCACAGATGCCTTCATGAACCTCAGCCATGGCTGTTAATGCTTCTTTTGGGCCTAAACATTCCAGCAATAAGCCATCTCCTCCCCTCCTGTAGAGAGCATTACCATATATCATGTATTGCATAGACTGCAATTTAACTTTTCTGCTGGCCTTCGAAGATGGACCAGCCAAGTACTGCATTATTGGATGCCTCCAATCTTGTTCTTGTAAGTCATTATGATTGACTTCCAAGACTATATTCCTTTTATTCAAAGGTTGTATTAATCTCTGATATGTTGTTTGGCTTATGTCCCTTTGGGTATTATCCCTTCTCTTGAAGTTCGAAGCTTTCTGAGCCACATCATTAGCTCTATTGTTCAAGAATCTTGGAACATGGGTTACATTTGCTATTTGAAACTGAGAAAGCAGATGTAATGCAACAACATAATATGGCAAAATACTTATGCTTTGACACTTGAAAATCCCTTTCACTTGGTTAACCACCAATTGAGAGTCTCCAAATATGTCAACTGCATGTACTTGTAATCCAATAAGGATCTCTAGTCCTACTATTAAGGCTTCATATTCAGCCTGGTTATTGGAACAGCTAGCTTCATCCACTCTGAAACCATGCGTGGTCTCTACCCCTTGTGGAGATTTAATCACAATACCAATTCCAATTAAGCCATTGGCTTTCGATCCATCGAACCACATCTGCCATGGCTCAACACTGGCCATGCCAAGTTCCATCATCTCTTGGCTCTCTGTTTGAGATGGATGGTCTGCCAAAAAATTGGCCAGAACTTGCCCTTTTACTACCCTTTGAGGGACATATTCTAAATGAAATTCTGATAAGGCTAGTATCCACTTGCCAATTATTCCCCTCAACATAGGTCTAGATAACATGTACTTAACCAAATCTGTGGTTGCAATTACCAGGACAGTTGTAGGTAAAAGATAATATCTTAATTTCATTGCAGCAAAATACAAAGCAAGACACAGCTTTTCAACAGCTGAATATTTACATTCACAAGAATTTAAAAACCTAATAAGGTAATAAACAGCTTGCTCCTTGCCTTCCTCATTATCTTGGGCCAAGAAAACTCCCAATGAATCTTCTGCTGCAGCTATGTACAACTTCAAGGGCTTATTCCCCTTTGGTGGCATCAGCACTGGAGGGTTGGCCAAGTAGGCTTTGATACCTTCGAAAGCAATTTGATGCTCTACTGTCCACACAAACTCCTCTTCATCTTTCAGCCTTAACAAGGAAGAAAATACTTTAGTTTTCCCTGCAGTGTTAGAAATAAACCTTCGAAGAAAGTTAACCTGCCCAAGGAACCTTTGTAATTCTTTCTTACTTGATGGAGGCCTAGCTTCAATGATGGTTTTGGCTTTATTCTGATCAATCTGTATTCCTTTCTTGTGCACTACATAACCCAAGAAATTTCCAGATGATACACCAAAAGCACATTTAAGAGGATTGAGTTTCAGCTTGAACTTCCTCATTCTTTCAAAAGCTGCTTCTAACTGAAACAGATGCTCCTCCATGGACTGGGATTTCACTACAATGTCATCAATATAACACTCTAGATACCCTCCAATGAGATCATGAAAGATAGTGTTCATAGCCCTCTGATATGTAGCCCCAGCATTCTTCAGACCAAATGGCGTTTTAACCCATTCGAAGGTGCCAATATTCCCAGGACATCTGAATGCTGTCTTGTGGATATCCTCCTTTGCAATGCAGATTTGGTTGTAACCAGAATGCCCATCCATCATTGATAAAACTTGATGCCCTACTGAACTGTCAACCAACAGATCCACTATAGGCATAGGGTACTCATCTTTTGGAGTTACTAGATTTAAATTTCTGAAATCAATGCATACCCTCATTTTACCATTCTTCTTGACTACAGGCACAATATTAGATAACCATTCAACATACCTGGCTGTCCTAATAAAGCCTGCCTTGAGTAGTCTAAGAATTTCTTCTTTGACTTTCTGGATTACTTCTGGACTCATCCTTCTTAGTTTCTGCTTGTATGGCTTGAAGTTAGGCTTCATAAGGAGCCTATGTTCCACTAATGACCTATCCAATCCTGGTAGTTCATTATAAGACCATGCAAAGCAATCTTTGTATTTCTTTAGAACAACTAACAACTGGTCTCTGTCCAGAACATTCAAACGAGCACTTATATAGGTGGGCTGTTGTACAGAACCTTCCCCTAAATTTACTTCCTCTAAAGGGTTTTGTGTCTGAGAACTTATTGAAGCTTCTTCTTTGGTTTCTGCTACCTTCGAAGCAACTTTCTTGTTTTGTTCTGTTCCCAAGTTCTTTAGTTCAACATCTTTGCCCTCCTCCTCATAGACAAAATATGTCCATAAGGCATCATCTTCCTGTATTTCCTGGACTTTTGTTTCAATGTCCAATGCACAGTATTTACCAAGGGTCAAAACTCTGACCTGTGGCTGCTGTTGTTTGCAGCCAATTATCATGGCTTCTCTATCTTGCTCCTGTACTTTCTGGACTATTGCTTTTACATCCAATGTTGAGAATTTAATCAGAGCCAAGGACTTGGCCTTTTGTTCTTCATCTCTTTGCCTACAACCAGGCATCATTGTCATCCTTAACGACAATCTCTTCATCAGCACTCTCTTGGACCAAGTGCTTCAGGTGTGTCACTTCCTCATCAGCCGTCACTTCGGCTGAGCCATCAGCTTTTCTCAGTATACTGAGTGGTGTCACCCCCTCAATATACAACTTGGCCTCTGCAAAGTCTGCACAGGCTATGAAGGGCTGAGGATCTGTATCAATTTCCTCCGTCTCTCCATTGCCCAAAGCCATCATGATTTTCTGATGCAAAGAGGAAGGCACACATTTGTTAGTGTGGATCCAATCTCTCCCAAGTAAAGCATTGTATTTAGCATTACTGTCGATTACGAAGAATGCTGTCATGCAGTCCCTGGTTCCTACACTCAAGTTAATGGGTAGAATCCCCTGAGCCATCTGTTTGTCTCCAGCAAAGCCAGCGATGGTTGTGCTGGTTGGGATCAACCTGGGATTCTTTTTCCCTAGTTTCTTCAAAGAAGACTTCGGTAACAAGTTCACTGCTACCCCATTGTCTATCAGGACTCGGTTCAGTTGTATCCCATCGAAGAAAGCCTTGATGTACAAAGGCTTGACATGTTGTGTCATAGAATTCGAGGGATATTCAAAAGGATATGAGAGGTTGATGCTCACCTCTTCCTCGCTTTCGCATTCAGTTTCCATCGGAGTAGCCATTCCAGGGTCATCCTGTACCATGCTCACTTGTGACTCTTCACTAGAGACAGGAATAGGATCCATGTCTTGGTCATTTTGGTCCTCATCTTCAGCCTGGAACTCATGAGGCAGTATGTGTACCATATTGACTGATACTGGAGGGAATGAGCCAAATTGGATGGCTGGCTGCACCTTCTCTCCCCCTTGGCTACCTTGCCCAGTAACTTCAGTAGCATCCTCCATGCTGCACTCTGGCACTTCATTGCTAACTGATCCCTTCGAAGGATCTTTTTCAACTGGTTCTTCAGTCAAAAATGTTTGCTCAGCCATGAAGGCTTCGAACATTTCTTCTTCTACCATTTCTTTCTTTTGGCTTATGCCAATCTCTTCTTCTGTCTCGCTACCACTCTCCATCAGAGCCTTCTCCAACCCTGCTAAGCTAGCCTTCTCTCTGGCTTTTAGTTCAGAATGAACCCTAGCTAACTGTTCTCTGCTACACACCACTTTGCTTTGCAGAGTCGGCTTTGGAGTATGGTCTGACTTCGGAGTCTTCTTTCCTTCTGTCTGGACCAGTGAAGAACTCTCTCCACTTTCTTTCAGATCTTGCTGGTACTGGGTGCACCTGCGCTGAATCTTCCCCCTTTGTGATCTGGAAATAACTGGGACCATATCTGGTTCCTTTGTCTTTGGGTGTTTAAGTAATACCCAATTGTTCGGAGCCACTAAAGGAGGCTTGACCATCCTGCCTTGGTTTCCAACATCCCTTCGGGTAGGCGCTTTCCTAGGCTTGTTCTGCATTACAAACCAATCTGGGACCCCAGGTACCCACGAACTTACTGACCCAGATGTTGAACTGTTTCCTTCTACCTTCGAAGCCATCTTCGAAACTGGCTGTGAAGGTAAGTGCTTAGCTCTGACCTCATGTTTCGAGCCTGATTCAGGCCTTTGATGAAGGTGACCACTTTCAGTTCTGCGTGAGGTTGGTCTAGGGGGCCAATCTCTGGCTTTAATCCCATAACCTGAACTCCTCTCCAGTCTTCTTTCCGAACGACTGCTCTCTATTCTGTAGTAGTTAGGTGGCCTAGACTCATACAAGGGCCTTTTGCCTTTAACATGCATTCTGTCCACTGCAGGCTCAACCATTAATGGCTGCTGCCTATCACTAGCCGGATACGGCCTTTTGTTGTAAGCATTGGTTGATTTAGGACGTCTCTAAACATCCCTGTAGTATTGCTTCCCATCAATTGGAAGCCCCTTCAACCATTTATAACTCAGTCTGCACCTGGGACACATCCTCTGCATTACAGCTGCTTCTAAGGAGTCATCATCCAGTGCCTCTTCATCAGAGTGTTCCCTCTGGTGTGAGAAACCTTGTCCAATAGCTGGTGGGTTTCTAGTGTCCTTCTTGGTAGTTGTCTGATTGGCAATATGCATTTGCACATTGACCTCTTCCAACTCCTGCAGAGATAGATTCTGGAAGTTTGGTACAACCACATTAGCTGCGCTTTCTCCAACTTCTGGAAACGGATTGCTGTCAATCCCCATGGCCTTCTCTGTTTTGGCTGGGAATTTCAAACTTCCTTTCCGAATTTGCTCTTGGATCCTGTCTCGAAAAACAATGCAGTTTTTAGTCGAGTGAGACCAAGAGTTATGCCATTTACAATATACTTTTCCTTTAAGTTCATCTGGAGATGGCAATTTTACTCCTTTTGGCAACTTAAGGAAATTGGCTGCAAGCAGATGGTCAAAAATGTCATCTGCTTTTGTCAGATCGAAAGAATATTTTCTGTGAAAGTCTTTCTTTTTAAACTGCTGGTCGATGGTTGTATCCTTATGAATTAATGCTTCACAGATTACAGGTTCTTTACCCACAATCTCTGCTGCATCGATCTCATAATTTGGATCTCTATAATATGTCTTGTACGAGGCATTATTTCAATATTGTTCCTCCTCTAGTAATGCTTCATATCGAGACACTTTATAGGTTAGTTCGACCAAATCTCTGAATTCAGTTGAGTCAAACTTCTTTCGAAGCCTGAACTCTAAACCGTTTTGAGCCAATCTTACAAACTCTGGCTCTGGAAGGATGACTCTACATTTATTTCGAGCCCTTTTAAATCTAGCAATAAACTGAGTAGCCTTTTCTTCAGGCCTTTGACTCAATCTTGCCAGGTCTGCCATAGAAACCTCTGGCTCCGATTGGAAGAATTGGGCATGAAATGCCTCTTCCATTTGTTGCCAATTTTGAATGGAACCAGGTGTAAGGTTGATGTATCATACAAATGCTCCTCCAGTTAGAGAATTTGGAAATAATCTCAGGTTCATATAGTCATGGTTAGTAAATTCACCGCATCGAGCAGCAAATCTAGCAATATGCTCCACTGTTGATTGATTTCCAATTCCATAGAAAAGGGTAAAATCTGGTATTCTGAATCCCCTTGGGTATTCATGTACCCTATCTACCCATTCTGGGTATGGTTTTCTGTATACAGAAGTCTGGACCCCCCGAGCCATCGGTCCACACATCTCCCTAACAATATCAACAATTTGGTTCCTAGGGACCATATTTTGCGTCTGCTGAACCACTACTGGAGGAACAAACATAGGGTTTGGTGGACAAACTTGTGCTTGTGGTCCTCTTGGTCCATAAGGTGGTACATTTGGGACTGGTTGTCCTTGTGGTGCAGGTTGCTGTTGGGGGTATGGGTAACCCCTTTGAGCCTGACCTGCGAAGGGACCTGCGAAAGGTGCTGGAACAGGTGCTGTGTCCCTTCCATTTGTGGGAAAACCTTCCAACCCCCCGGGTATAAATTCGAATAAAGGATTATTATACCCCCTAGTGCCAGGTATGGCCTCGAACATGAGATTTGTAACCATTCTTACGCCAGTTTCTTGTACTTGACCAGATCCACCAATTTGTGTGGCTTCATTGTTAAGTACTGAGGCATTTTGGCCTGCTATAGGCCTTGAAATGGGTTCATACCAAGACTGAGATGATGGTCTTTCATAATTTTGATTACTAGTCTGACCAGTAGAATGCCCATTGACTTGCATAGGCTGTTCATCTCTAGCCAATCTTTGCTGAGGGACATTTAAAACTTCCTCTGTGTGTCTTGTGTTAGTTGGTTGGTGGTTATTCATTCGATCCAAAAAGGATGTTGCCCACCTTTCCATTGTGTTCATTAATTGTTGTCCCATGGCTTCTACTAGGCCATCCCATGGATTTGTTGGCTGAGTAGATGGAACAGTGGATGGTCCAATTCCTTGGTTTCGTCCAATATTATGAACATATGGTTCTTGTCCAGAAGTACTGGTCTGTTCGACCATAGGTTCCGATAACATGGGAGTTTCCACAGGATGTGTTACCACATTATCCTCTGGATTAGGTATTTCTACCTCTCCTTCTACGCCTTCTTCGAAGCGTTCATTTTCTCCTTGTCGTCTTCGTCTAGCCATTTTAAATTAGTCCCATTGGGCGTGCCAAAAATATATGCTGGCATTTTGGCTTTCGAAGGGTATTTTTGTAAATGCGAGCGTGCCAGCAAGGATCAATCAGTCCTTACAGAAATTATAATTGCCAACCAATTATCAGACGATTGTGTTTTAGTTCTTTCAGCCTCAATGAAGAGGACTTTTACTGGTGGCTTGACTTAGGAGAAAGTAAGAGAAATAACAGTTAATATGAAGAACAATGGAAGTATTTCATTAAAAATGAACACTTACAATGGTCCAAACTCAGCCTCGGAGAGGTTTACAACAGCAATCTACTTGAATCTACTTGAAACTACTCCTATGAATGAAGTACAGTGCAGGTATTTAAAGTGCAGGAATGTAAAGAACAGGTATTTAAAGTACAGGAAAGGTAAAGACGGGAAATGTAAAAACTGGAAAAGAAAATATGTAAAGACTGGTTTGTATGATCTGAGTCTGGGGGTTTTTTCTGGGGGCTTCCTTGCTATTTATACTCGTCAAGGATGACCTTCGAACTGCACTTCGAACCGTCGAACTGCTCCTCCATGATCACTGATCATGCTGCCTTAGAAGTAGTTCCACTACGCCATCACTTGCAGTTGAGCTTGCCTCCTGTATTTGAATTTGAATATGGGTAACCGTTGAAGCCACGTCACATTGCATCTCTTTACTGATCTAGTGCTACTCAGATCACGTGAGAACCAATATTCATCGCCACGTGTACGATTAGGATTGAA
>CM069910.1:50928377-50985589 GCA_036172215.1 Camellia granthamiana
GGGAACAAGGTGACTCTTTTACCAAGAATCTCTTTTTCAGAATTGGATGAATTCCTAGCAAGTGGAAAAGGCCGCATAAACTGGCAACTGTCACAATGTGTGCTATAGTACACAAAAGGCCTAAGAGGCATGCAGTCAACTTTTTTAAAAGAACTTCTGTTCTTTTTTCTAGAGGAAGGACAGTACTCTCCAAGCAACCCAATTGATGACAAAAAGAGAGAGGCACGTTCAGACATAAAAGAAGCTTCGAACTTAACACACTCCACTTTGGCTAACTGCAGATATTGCAGATTAATTTGCCAATCTCCTGGAACCAAATAATCACAAGATTAGAGATAAACAAATAAATTTATAAAACAAATTAACATAAATACATTAATAATTGATCAGAAAAGGAAGTTGGACACCATTTAATCCATCAACAATTTCGATGCAATGGGGGTGACAGTGGAGAGAATAAAAGACCAACTCAAAAGTCTAAGCAAGGCTAAGCACCAACAAAAGAGGGAAAGGGAGGGCAAGAACATGGTCAATCACATTCCAAGTAGCCAACAGAAGTGCCCAAAAGTGAGTTTTGTAATTCAGTCTTACACTCAGCAAGTTGACATAAATGACTTAACCATACAAACTCATCAACCAAGTTAATCATCACAGAATTACAAGCCGGATATTGTAAACCCATTATTATATGGGCTAAGAATAAATCAACATTTAAGGCCAACTACTAGTTGGGAGAAATACAAAGCTATCCAGTAGAATACAGTAGCATACACCTCAACAAGATTATTTTCCCCATCTGTTAATCATTCATTCATGCCATTACAACACAAACAAGAGATTTTCAGGATGAACCTAAATTCTAACCAAATAATTGCAAGGTGTGACTAAGATGACTAAATTCTAACCAAATAATTGAAAGCAATGAAAAGAAAACCATGCAAGCATATTAAACGTGAGCCACTGCCTATATCTCCTAACTATGTCTACTAATAGGAGGAAGATATATAAACATATATGTAAATTATTATGAACATGATAAAAATTTATAATGTTAAGAGAGTCAAATCCAAATAGAAAATAAAAATACAAACCACAAATAGCTATATATTTTTGCAAACAACTTTTAGAGGTATTAAATCATGTAGAAATCATATGAAATAACAGGAATGACAACTCCAACTACTAAAATAAACACAATTCAGTTGTCCAATCTGGCATACAGCTGACAAAAGGATCTAAATCATCTGTATTCACTATCAATGATTTTTCAATTTAATAAAGATGTCAATTTTCAGAGCCAAATCAATTACCAATAATTCAATCTTTTGTTCCTACATCCCCAAAATTAAAAACTAAGCTCAATTCAAGACAAATCAAAATTACTAGATCAGTAGATCTGAACTACCAATCAATCAAACTCATCAAATCTCAATATTGATTAAACCAAAACAAAATCAGATCTCTAATACAATATAAAACATATCAAAATTCACATCCAAACAAAAGAAAAACCAATATTATATTATCAAAAGAATAAAGACAAGAACTCAACAGATCTACGACAAACCAAAGCAATATAGCTATTCGATTCAAAATCAGATTTTTACAGATGGAACAAAAGCGATTGAAAATCAAACCGATACAAAAGATTCGATGAATCGATAGATGAAAACTTGAAGACATGAATCTATACCTTAGGTGATGAAGAGAGAGATAGGGTTAGAGAGAGCCGGTGATGAGCGCTTGCTTCGACGATGCGTGGTTGTGAGAGGAAGATATGGATGACCTTGTCTCTATACGAATGTATATATAGGAAGAGAGAGAAGAGGAAACCCTAGCGTGAAGTGTTGTATTATGATTAGGGCAAACGCATTATTACTAATTTTTAAAACGTTAATAAGTAATAATAATTAACAACAACAACTAATTACACTTGAAATTACGGCCAAAAGCTAACAAGTGCTTTCACTTATTAGGCTATGTTTGGTGAAGGTTACAAGTGTCGTATTCTTTTTGAATTTTTCTGGCTTTAGTAAATTTAAAATATATATATATTAAAATATTTTCAAATTTTTAAGGTCCTTCTAATTAAGAAGGACAAATTATGATGATAATTCCTGTAATTTGATCATTGTGTTATTTTAGTTCTTATAATTTTAATTGACTCGATTTTGATAATGAATTTATGATTTTATGCAGTCCAATTACTGACTACTCTTAGTATTTTTTATGAAAAATAAGAACATAAGTGTCATGTGTCTATTTTTAAAGAAAAATTTATGAACTTACTCAATTAAGGGTTGGTTTGGGAAGTGGGTTGACTTTTTGGTTTTTTGGCTTTTTTGGCTATTTTAGCCTGGACTAAAAAGCTTGGTTTGGGAAGGACTTTGGCCCCGTTTGTCAAGTGGGTTGGGGCTAAAATAGCCACAAAAGACAAAACAGGCTATTTTAGCCCCAAAAAAAACAAAACATCACATCCAATCCATAATCATTACACTCTTCTCTCACAAAAAAACTCAAAAAAGCCAAAAAGCCAAAAAGCCCTTCCCAAACCAAGCTTTTAAGCCCAGGCTAAAATAGCCAAAAAAGCCAAAAAGCCAACCCACTTCCCAAACCCACCCTTTTTGACTTTTTGGCTTTTTTGATTTTTTTTGTGAGAGAAGAGTGTAATGATTATGGGTTGGATGTGATGTTTTGTTTGTTATGACTAAAATAGCCTATTTTGTTTTTTGTGGCTATTTTAGCCAAAAAAGTCCAAAAAATCTCTTCCCAAACAGAGGCTAAGTGAGTTAACAATGACTAATTTAGTGATAATTTTCTTTAAAAAAATACTGATGATATTATTAATTTGATCAAATTCACACAAAATTTAAAATTAATTGAGTCAATTAAAAATATAAAGATCAAAATGACATAAGAATAAAATATAATGAGTACCGGTACAATTTTCCCAATTAAAAAAAATGAAACAAATAGTGTCTTTAGTCTTTATAGTAGATATTTATAAAAAAAAAAAAAAAATTCTTTTAAAAAAATTAGGATATTCTCACCTGTAAGCAAAGATATTCCCAAAGGCAAAAGTGGCTGTAGTTTAACAAAAAAATTAATTAATTAATCCTTCAGTTATTGATAAGAGTATGACTCTTTTTCTCTGAATAAAAATGCTAAATTATTAAGGAAAAAAAAATAGTGAATTTTTTAAAAATATTCCTTTGTTTGATTGGGTGCCAGATATGAAACGTGGAGCAAAAATATAGGTTGACTTTGGTTTAGTTTTAGAATTGTAATTCTCTTTTTGAAATTGTGATTTTTTTTTTTTGATTGTGAGTTGAGTTTTGAAAAAAAAAATTTGTTTGATTATGAGTATTAAAAGGAGTTTTAAAAAAAAAAATTTGAATTTTGAATTTTGAAACAATTTTGAGTTTTGAAAAAAGTTTTAAGTTGTATTTTGAATTTTTTGTATTAAAAAATATTAAAGAAAAATTCATTTTTTTATTTTAAATATATAGTTTTTACTTAAATTTTTAAAATTTTTGTTTTAAACATTTTATTTCATTTTGTAAATATTTTAATTTTTAATATTAATATTTTAAATTCAAAACACCACTCCACACTCAAATCGTAACTAAACATATAACTCAAAACTCAATTCAAAAATTATTTTGAAAACTCATAACCAAACACATAACTCGAAACTCTACACTACTTTCAAAACCCTATACTCAAATCATAACCAACCCTTAACAAAAAAAATTAAAATATTTAAAACTATAGTTATAAAATAATTAAAAAAAATTAAAATTTTCTAATATTAAAAAAAAAATACAACACATAAATGTATAAAATATAGTGTACATTAAAATAAATAAATAAATATTTAAAATATAAAATATTTACCCTAAAAAAATAAAATTAAGAAATTTTTAAATATTTTAAAAAAATAAATCCAAAAAATTTCAAAATACAACTCAAAACTCAAAATACAACTCAAAACTATTTTCAAAACGCATAACTAAACAAATTTTCTTTTTCAAAATTCAATTCAAAACTCATAACTCAAAATACGATTCTACACTCAAATCATGATTCTAAAAATAATTTTAAAAAATAAAATAAAAAATATTTTTTTTGAATTTTTTCTTTTAAAATAGAATTTTAAAAAGAGTTTGGTTTTGAAAAAAAGTTTTGAATTAAGTTTTAAGTTGTGTGTTTGTTTATGAATTTTAAAATAAATTTTTTAAATGAGTTTTAATTTTCAGTTGTGTGTTTCGTTATGAATTTTGAAAAATAATTTAAAAATTTTGACTTCGACATCATGACTCTAACAGGAGGCAGTAAGGTTTCTTTAGTTTTAGTTTAGGCTGCTAAAGACTGACTTGCCCCAACAGCCGTAGCTAAAGGCTTATCTTCACCGGAATTGGATGGCTAGACCTCTTTTTCTTGGTTGTTAGCTACCTCTTTGGTTTAGCTCTTTGTTTAGTAAGGAATCCGTCCTGTTCTTTAGAGGACAGTCAGAATCCGATGCTGAGAGCTAATGCAATGGTTTAAGGGTTGACGCCGTATCGATCTAAGGTTCTAATTCGTAAAGGAAAACCAAGCACAGCAGTAAGTTTCATTAGACAACTTTACTTTTGACTAAAATATTTAAAAGTTAAATATAATATTAAGTTAAAAATTTATTAAAAAATAAATATTTTAATAATTTATGATTTCCAATACAAGTAAAAAAAATTATTTTCAAATATATTAATTTTTTTTAACTTTATAAAATAAGTTATTAAAAAGTCAATTTGTTAGCACCATAAATCTGCAATTTTATTATTATTTATTATTTATATAAATGCAGGACATGTGGCATCATCCTACACATTTGGAGGTTATAAGAAGTTATGAGATATTAAACGGTGATGGAGAACAAAGTAGAGAATATGGAGCATGAAGTGGAGGTTGAAGGAAGTTATGGAAAATCATTGAGTATGAAATGGAGGAGATGGAAGAGTGGGTAGTTTTAGGTGGTTACGGGTAGTTATTGTTTGAAATTTTTTCTTATAAATATTTGCCTATAAATAGTCATTCATGGCTACATTGTAAAAGAACCAGAATTCAAACCAAAGACAATTGATTTCAATATTTTTTGTCATTTTCCTTATCTTAGGAGTAGTTTAACATAGATTTATACTTCGAAGCATTTATTTTCAGCATTTCATTTTCGAAGCATTTAATGCACTTCCTTTTCGAAGCATAGGAGTAGAGGTAAGTAATTATTACCTTGATTGTTCACTCAATCGTCTTTCTCCGTCTCCCTCATTCTTTTTTTAATTTTTCTTTTCTCTACACTTTGGCAATTTTGAAATCCTCTTTCTTGAGGCGAAAGAACTGTCAACACAATCGCTTGATAATTGGCTTGAATTTAATCTGTAAAGATTTTTCAATCCTTGCTGGTAGGGATGTAATCGGTTCGGTACGATCGGTATTTAGGTAAAAAATTACACCAAACTGATAATGTCGGTTTTATTATTTTGAACACCGATACAGACCGTTTCTCCCATCAAACCGCACCAAACTAAACCGATTGAAACGGTTCGGTTTGGTGCGGTTTAATCGGTTTAAAATTTTTCAAACTTGAGCCACTTTTAAATATAATCATTAATCTATATAAAAATATTAAATTAGTTATTTGTCGACCATTTCAAACATATCTAATCTATCCATTTAATACACACTTTTTAATTCCTAAATTAACCAAAAACAAAAAAACAAAAAAAGTTTAAAAATACTAAGATTTTAAGAATAATGAGTTAGAGTTAAGATTATTTATAATAAGAGTTTACAAACTTAGATTATAAAGATGATAAGGTTAATTAATTTAGGTTAATAATTTATTATACTTATTAATATCATTATATTATTAGATTATATATATATTATAAATACAATATATGTTGAAGCGGTCGGTTTCGGTTTAGATCGGTGCATAAAGTGTTTAAACCGATACCGAACCGAAAATCGAAAAAAATCAAATTTAAAAACCGCACAGACCGATTCTTGTTAAAAAACAGACCAAATATAGCCGGTTTGGTCCGGTTCAATCGGTTGGGTCGGTTTTTTCGATTTTTCTTACATTCGTACTTGCTGGCACGCTCGCATTTATAATATTTTCCTTCGTAGGAAAAATAAGCCAACACAATTATCAAACAAGATTACATATAATTGTAAAGTTTTGAAAATATATTTGCACTCTTTTGTAGGGTTGATTTTTTTGTTCCTAATCTGATCAATCGACATTAAACTCTATCTGTGAAATTAATTTAATACTTCTCAAAAAAAAAAAATTTGACTTGTCAACAATGGAATCAAATTTCATGGCCCAATCAAATTTCCAAAGATATATTAAAAAGGTCCAAATCAATTGGGTTCAATCTCTAAGAATGCTCAGACTTCCTAGCATTTTTGGATCAAAGTGGCTTGTTTTTTTATTTTAATTCACACCTATTTTAATACTTAAATCATTTGAGCTTAAATTTTGTAATATTGTAAGAAGGTTAACTATTGAAAATAAATTGATAATTTTAAACTAAAATGATTGAATAGAGATAGAAAAAAGATGCATTTTGTTAAAATTATTATATAAAACTCTCAAATCGATTCTTGAAATTAAATCTAAAATACCACATTAAGACTCCATTTGTTTAATTGCAAAATATTTTTGCATAAAATATTTGATGAATTTTTGGTGTTTTAGTTGCCCAAATTTGACATAAAATATTTTTTAATAAGTTGAGGGAAATTGACTTACAAATGATTTCGCAAGTTAATTTACGACATGTTATCACCACCTAGGTGGAAATGCTACATACAAACAACCCTAAAACGAGATATGTGTAGCCTAAGCAAGGAAACTTGTCTTTGGCAGCCCGAGTTTGTTTGTGTAGGAATAAATTTCAGCAAAAATCAATTTAAGTAAATAAAATAAATAACAAAATTTAATTTTATAGAATTTTTGTAGATTGATTAAAAGATTGTGATTGAGACCAATATTTAAATATTTTGTTTTTAAGACATAATTTCATCCTTTCCAATAGTGATTGAGAAATTCAAACATTCTGTCTCCAGGATATAACAATCACCACAAGCAAATATAGCACTCTCTTTGATTGTCTAACTAACCAGAATTATGCTTTTCACTCACAAGAACTTAGACATGAATGAGGATTGAATGTATGGAAGAATGGATGGAATTTTCGAAATTTCTGAATTTAAAAAAAAAAAATTAAATAGAGGCAGCCTTTATATGGGCTTTGTTGGCACTTTGTTCAGTTTGAACATAAAATTTATGAAGAAGGGACAAGATCGGAGGGAGGCAAAAAATCGATGACTGCTCACCGGTAGTGGATATGTTCGAAGAAGACAAGTTTTCAAATTCATAACCAAATATATAATTCAAAATTTTACACTACTTTCAAAACTTTACACTCAAATCATAACCAACACTTAACAAAAAAATTAAAATATTTAAAAAATATAGTTATAAAATAAAATAAAATATTTAAAATAAAAAAAATAATTTTTAAAAATTTTCTAATATTAAAAAAATACAACACATAAATGTATGAAATATAGTGCACCTTAAAATAAATAAATAAATATTTAAAATATAAAATATGTACCCTAAAAAAATAAAATTAAGAAAATTTTAATTATTTAAAAAAAATAAATCTAAAAAATTTCAAAATACAACTCAAAACTATTTTCAAAACTCATAACTAAACAAATTTCTTTTTTCAAAACTCGTAACTCAAAATACGACTCCACACTCAAATCATGATTCTAAAAATAATTTTAAAAAATAAAATAAAATAAAAATCTTGATTTTTTTCTTTTAAAATAAAGCTTTAAAAAAAGTTTTGAATTAAGCTTTAAGTTGTGTGTTTAGTTATGAGTTTTGAAATTAATTTTTGAATTGAATTTTGAGTAATTTTGAGTTGTGTGTTTGTTATGATTCTTGAAAAGTGATTTGAAAATTTTGACTTTGACATAATGATTCCAAAGGCAAACCAAACACAACTGTGTTTCATTAGACAAATTAACTTTTGACTAAAATATTTAAAGGTCAAATATAATAATAAGTTAAAAATTGGGGAATTGACCAGTAAATCCCATTTTATTATCTTGTAGATCATGTGGTCCTAATTGTTTTCTTTTAAACCGTTTAGTCCTTTGGGTTGTTTGTTTACTATTTTGCCATTAAAGTGTTAATTTGAGTTTGTAAACCTGCATGTATTTATGGGAAGGGGTGTGTGAGGTTCACGTTCCAAAAAAAGGTAATAGTACTCTTTTTCTGTGACGTGGGTTATGACGTGAATTCGACGTGAACCTCACCGATTCCACCGATTATCGTTCTCAATCTCACCGATTCACAGTTCTGGTTCTCAATATCAATCTCAGATCTGGTTCCACAGTTCCGATTCCACACTTTTTTTTTTTGTCCCCGAGCATTCCTTCCGAGTCCTTGTTCGTCAAATGGCTCCCCAAAGCTTCCATCACAGCCAGGCACACAAAATTCTCTGAAGCTATCAATTCGATCCCTTTGAATTGCCTCTGCTTTTCCTTCTCCATAATCCAAAAAACATTCGAGTCTGCAACGCAGAGCGACTGATTCCCCCAAGCCAGCACTGCACTCCGTCGCGATTTGAGACCGTGAAGCTCGAACCGCTGGATCAAAACCCGTTTCGAAGACGAAGAACACGATGCCACCGATTCTCCATCCCTCATCCTCTTCAGAAACATTGAATGCCCTAGAATTCGAAACTCCTCATCATCCCCACTCTCTCCCTCCTCAATCTCGTTCTCATGCTTTTGATGCTGATCCATCAACTGCAGCGGAATCGACGGCACATGATGAGAGGGGTCGCAAACATGAACCTTACCATTTGTTGGGTTCACGCAGAATCCGATCGCCTGTTCCGGCGGATTCACACAGTCCGCCATTGTTGTGACAGTCCGCCATTGTTGCTTCTAGCGTGAACATCGTCAAGCCGGTGTACCACGTCGACAAAGTCGATCTGCCGTATTCCTGCCCACCTACCAACAACACAATCGTAATCGTCACCTACGTCACCCAAATAAAAAACACCAAATCTCACAGATTCACACAGTCTGCCATTGTTGTGACAGTCGGCCATTGTTGCGACAGTCGGCCATTGTTGCTTCTAGCGTGAACATCGTCAAGTCGGTGTACCACGTCGGCGAAGTCGATCTGCAGGATTCCTTCCAAACATTGTTCACATCAATCTGTAAAATTGATTATGGTTTGTGTGTGGGTATGGTTATTGGGTTGTGTCCTGATGAATGTGCATTGTTATGTGGTTCTTATGTGTGTTGTGTGACTGTGTGTGAACACAACAGTGTGTGTGTGAGTGTAACGGGATGGGGTAAGGATGTGATCCGTGAAATTGTATGACCTATATAAAGGAAAGGGTACAAACGTCCACAACAGTATAATTCAAATCAAACCAGGACCTAGCGGTTATCACGTTATCACTGATGGGATCTACCAGTGCAAATGTAAATTGGTGGGACTAAATGGTGTTGCTGATTCAGTTATGGGATTTTTCGATAATTTCCCCTTAAAAAGTTATTAAAAAATAAATATTTTAATAATTTACAATTTTCAATACAAGTAAAAAAATTATTTTCAAATATATTAATTTTTTTTTTTTACTTTATAAAATAAATTATTAAAAACTCAATTTTCAAACGAGATTACATATAATTGTAAATTTTTGAAAATATATTTGCACTCGTTTGTAGGGTTGACTTTTTTGTTCCAATCGGCATTAAACTCTATTTATGAAATTAATTTAATACTTTTCAAAAAAAAAAAAATGACTTGTCAACAATGGAATCAAATTTCATGGCCAATCAAATTTCCAAAGATATATTAAAGGTCCAAATCAATTGGGTTCAATCTCTAAGAATGCTCAGACTTCCTAGCATTTTTGGATCAAAGTGGCTTGTTTTTTTTTATTTTAATTCATACCTATCTTAATACTTAACTCATTTGAGCTTAAATTTTGTAATATTGTAAGAAGGTTAACTATTGAAGATAAATTGATAATTTTAAACTAAAATGATTGAATAGAGATAGAAAAAAGATGCATTTTGTTAAAATTATAAAAAACTCTCAAATCGATTCTTGAAATTAAATCTAAAATACCACATTAAGACTCCGTTTGTTTAATTGCAAAATATTTTTGCATAAAATATTTTATGAATTTTTGGTGTTTTAATTGCCCAAATTTGCCGTAAAATATTTTTTAAATAAAATATTTTTTAATAAGTTGAGGGAAATTGACTTACAAATGATTTCCCAAGTTAATCTACGACATGTTATCACCACCTACGAGGAAATGCTACATACAAACAACCCTAAAACAAGATATGTGCAGCCTAAGCAAGGAAAGTGTCTTTGGCAGCCCGAGTTTGTTTGTGTAGGAATAAATTTCAGCAAAAATTAATTTAAGTAAATAAAATAAATAACAAAATTTAATTTTATAGAATTTTTGTAGATTGATTAAAAGATTGTGATTGAGGCCATCATGAAAAATTCTTCATGAAAATGATCATGAACGAATCTCTATCTTTGTATTACACTTTGTAACTTATTGTATATCTAATCTAAAGGTCAAAAATCTTTCATGATCATTTTCATAAAATATTTTTCATGATACCTAACATTTCATCCTCTTCAATGGTGATTGAGAAATTCGAACGTCCTGTCTCCAGGATACAACAATCATCACAAGCAAATATAGCACTCTTTTTTATTGTATAACTAACCAGAATTATGTTTTTCACTCACAAAAACTTAGACACGAATGAGGATTGAATGTATGGAAGAATGGATGGAATTTTTGGAATTTTTGAATTTAAAAAAAAAAAAATTGAAATAGAGGCAGCCTTTAAATGGGCTTTGTTGGCACTTGTTCGGCTTGAACATAAAATTTATGAAGAAAGGACATGATTGGAGGGAGACAAAAAATAGATAACTGTTCGCTGGTACTGCACATGTTCGAAGAATACAAGTTTTGAAATTCAAAATTTGAATTTCGAAATTTGGCACAAAACTTGAATTCGGAAATCAAATCTTTAGTGCAAAAATCTGGATTCGAATTCTAAAAGTTTTTGTCTCAAAAAGCTGAACAATGGGCTGACCCAACCCAACCTCACATCATGCACGTGTGCCAAGCCCGGGGCGGTGGTGTGTGTTGTTTTTTGGGTTCAACCCAACATGGTCCATAACTCCCCTCCTTACAAAACTTGCAGTGCCCTTAGGGTCCAAACCCAAAAATCCAACTAGAGACTTATATACACTTCAACCTTCTATATTTTTAATGTGGGACAAGAAAATTGCTCCTTATTCAAACATGTAACATGTTCAATGAGGCACACTTCGACATCAATTTCCATTCACACGAAAATTGATTTCAGCCAACGAAATACATATTGTTATTCTCCACACGATCACGATTACGTTACCGCTAAACAGATGTGTGACTCCCACTTAATAATTAATACAAAGTTTTTGAAAAATAATAATCGAAAACATATTTTCAACAGTTTGTCCTTTAAATGGTTTCATAGAGTTGCTAATGGGGCGGTACATTGGACGGCTCGAGCATGCTTGGATGGGATTTTGCCTTTGAATTGGGTTTCATGTTCCCTATTGTCTCTTGTTAATGTTCCTTCTTACAATTATGAGTAATTGGAGTTGTTTTGATTAAAATAAAAAGGTCATGCAACGATTTTTTTTTTTTTTTTTTTTCAATTTGAATGGAATTTTTTTGTAAGATTTGTTGCCAAACTTGAAAAATAAGATCAATAAAATTATTTTACATCGAAACAAACAGAACCCAAATTAAAAATATACAACTTGAATGAGTATTGTCAATTTTAGTCATTTGCAATCTCTAATATTAAATGCAAACTTTTTAGTTGTATTGAAAATTAAGAATAATGCTAGAGACTCCAAAAGTTTTACCAAATGCCTCACATGGATGTGGAACCCACACAGTGTGGGTCCCACGTGGGTCTCACACCCATGTGAGACATTTGGTAGAATTTTTGGAACCTCTAGCATTTTTAGAAAATTAAATATAACCCTAACATTATGATGAAAGGAAAATTAAAGTATAAGAAAATCAACTTTTTATATATATATTTTTTAACTATCCAGATAGGATAAATTTTCACTCAAAATTTGGCAACTTGTTTTTCTAACCTAAAATTGCTTAAAAAATCAAACATCTTAGTAATTTACAAATTTTCATACAACTAAAAATAATTAGTGTATTTGGTTTCAATTTTTTGAAAATTGAGTTTTTTGTTTTTTTTTTATTTTTAGCGAATATTTTTAAAATTTTAAGCAATTTTTTTTATTTTTTTATATGCACCATACTTAGATGTATTTAAAAGTAAAATATTTATAAAAAATCAATAAATACATAAGTATACAAAAAATATACTGAATTTTCAAAATTTTTTTTTTTTGTTTGAGTTTTTGGTATTTAGTAAATTTTTTAAATATTTTTTTTACAAATATTATACTTTTAAAGTGTATTTATGTTAGGTGTATCTAAAAATTAAAAAAAATTTAGGGAGCTTTTTCCATAAATCCATCTTTAATTACTTATATTCCATCCAATCCATATTCTATTTTACTATTCCATTAGGTCCTATTTGAGATAAGAAGACCAAAATACCCTTTTCATCTACTTATATTCTATTTAGTTCATATTATTTTCTTATGTTTCAATAAGTCCTATGGGTGACATAATTACCAAAATACCCCTAATGTGAATGTTCAATCCGTCAATGTGAATGTTCATATCGTCAATGTGTAGGGGCCCGGCCCATGTACAATGTGAATATTCACATTGACATGTTAGCATTCACATTGATAGGAGTATTAAATTAGCCCGCGGCCTGTGGGTGGCCCGGGGCGAGCCTGGTCCGGCCCGTGACAATGTGAATATTCACATTGACATATTAACATTCACATTGATAGGACTGTAAAATTGGCTCGCGGCCTGTGGGCGGCCCGAAGCCCGCCCGTTGATAATGTGAATATTCACATTGACATGTTAACATTCACATTGATAAGAGTGTAAAATTGACTCGCGTCCCATGGGCGGCCCGGGGAGAGCCGGGCCCCGCCCGTGACAATGTGAATATTCACATTGACATATTAATATTTACATTGATAGGAGTGTAAAATTGGCCCGCGGCCCGTGGGCGGCCCGAAGCCCGCCCGTTGCCCGGGGCGGGCTCGGGCCGGCCCGTGACAATGTGAATATTCACATTGACATATTAACATTCACATTGATAGGACGGTAAAATTGGCCCGTGGCCTGTGGGCGACCAGAAGCCCGCCCGTTGCCAGGGCGGGCCCGGCCCGTTGATAATGTGAATATTCACATTGACATGTTAACATTCACATTGATAAGAGTGTAAAATTGACTCGCATCCCATGGGCGGCCCGGGGAGAGCCCGGCCCTGCCCGTGACAATGTGAATATTCACATTGATAGGAGTGTAAAATTGGCTCGCGGCCCGTGGGTGGCCTGAAGCCCGTCCTTTGCCCGGGGGGGCCCGGCCCGGCCCGTGACAATATGAATATTCACATTGACATATTAACATTCACATTGATAGGACGGTAAAATTGGCCCGCGGCCTATGGGCGGCCAAAAGCCCGCCCGTTGATAATGTGAATATTCACATTGACATGTTAACATTCACATTGATAAGAGTGTAAAATTGACTCGCGTCCCATGGGCGGCCCGGGGAGAGCCCGGCCCCGCCCGTGACAATGTGAATATTCACATTGACATATTAACATTCACATTGATAGGAGTGTAAAATTGGTCTGCGGCCCGTGGGCGGCCCGAAGCCCGCCCGCTGCCCGGGGCAGACCCGGCCCGACCCGTGACAATGTGAATATTCACATTGACATAATAACATTCACATTGATAGGAGTGTAAAATTGGCCCGCGGCCCGAAGACGACAGCCTCGGGTCGGGCCGGTGGACCTAGGCCTAGGCTCGATCTTAGACCGGGCTTGGGCGGGCCTGGCCATTTTTTTAAAATTTTTTTAAATTTTTTCTACCAAAATTTTATTATTTTCCACAAAAAAAGGCATTGTGCTTCAGGCGGGCTGGGCCTCGGACCGAGCATTGAATGGGCCTTAAGCGGGCCGATGGGCCGGGCCGGGCTTCAAAGTGATGGCCTAGGCCCTAGCCTAGGGTCTCGGACATGCTCGGGCATGGACCCAAACGAGCCTGCCCCAGGCCATGGGCGAGCTTCGAGCAGCCCACGGGCGGCGGGCCAATTCTACATTCCTATCAATGTGCATATTAACATGTCAATGTGAATATTCACATTGTCAACGGGCCGGGCCGGGCCGGGCCTACCCCGGGCGAGCTTCGGGCAACGTGCAAATTTTACACTCCTATCAATGTTATTGTTAACATGTCAATGTGAATATTCACATTGTCACGGGTCGGGACAAGCCCGCCTCGGGCTGCGGTCGGGCTTCGGGCCGCCCACGGGCTGCGGACCAATTTTACACTCATATCAATGTGAATGTTAACATGTCAATGTGACTATTCACATTGTCAATGGGCCGGGCCGGGCCCGCCCCGGGCTGCGGGCAGGCTTTTGGCCGCCCATGGGCCGCGGGTTAATTTTATACTCTTATCAATGTGAATGTTAATATGTCCATGTGAATATTCACATTGTCAACAGGCCGGGCTGGGCCGGCCCCGGGCCGCCCACGGGCTGTGGGCGAGTTTCGAGCAGCCACGGGGCACGGGCCAATTTTATACTCTTATCAATGTAAATTTTAACATGTCAATGTGAATATTCACATTATCAACAGGCCGGGCCGGACCCGCCTCGGGCTCCCTACGGGCCGTGGGCAGGTTTTGGGCAGCCACGGAGCGCGGGCCAATTTTATACTCTTATCAATGTGAATATTAACATGTCAATGTGAATATTCACATTGTCAACGGGTCGGGCCCACCCCAGGCCGCCCACGGGCCATGGGCGGGTTTCGGGCAGTCATGGGGCGCGGGCTAATCTTACACTCCTATCAATGTGAATGTTAACATGTCAATGTGAATGTTCACATTGTCAACGGGCCGGGCCGGGCCCGCCCCGGGCCTCGGGCGGGCTTTTGGCCGCCCACGGGACGCTGACCAATTTTATACTTTTATCAATGTGAATGTTAACATGTCAATGTGAATATTCACATTGTTAACGGGTCGGGCCGGGCCCGCCCCGGGCCGCGGGCGGGCTTTTGGCTGCCCATGGGGCCGCAGACCAATTTTATACTCTTATCAATGTGAATGTTAACATGTCAACGTGAATATTCACATTGTCAACGGGCCGAGCCCGCCCCGGCTTGCAGACGGGTTTCAAGTCGCCCACGGGCCAATTTTACATTCCTACCAATGTGAATTTTAAAATATGAATGTTCACATCATAAAATTGCTAACCGTTCAAAAAATATTTATAAGGGTATCAAAATTAAATATAAGGACATAAGTGTCCAAGAAAATAGTGTAAATCAAGAAAAAAAATGACTTTATGGAATAAAACTATACATACATGGGACTAAATGGGTTAAAAAATTCCTTCATGGACTTCTTGAGTTAAAACACTTCTAAATGTGATTTATCAATAATTTTTCCAAAAATTTAATTAGAATATTGAAAAAAATTAGTAAAACCAGAAAAATATAAAGAATAAAAATTTCAATTTTCTAAAAAATAAGCTGAATAATTTTCAAACGCAATCTGCATAGTGCATAGCTTGATAGTACTATATTATTGTACGTTTGGAATGAAAAAAAATAGTTAAAATTAATGTTTTTAACTTTTGCTGTGGAGCACGTGGTGTTTTGAGAAGTTAGTAAAAAATTATTTTTTTTTACTTTTTATATATTTTTTTTGGTGTTTTTTTTGTTAAAAAAAATTGATTTTTTAAAGATTTTTTTGTATAAAAAAATTAAAAAACTAAAAAATTGACTTTTTTAGAATGTTCACAAAACGCTCGTATAACTGGTAAGAAGTGGGGATGGGTATCGGTCAATGGGCCTGGTTAGTTTGTCCGGTCTAATCTTATTTTTTTTTTTTACGATTTAGGGAAATTGTTTTAGTCCGTAGGGTCGGATTAGACCAATATTTTTAACCCGATATATTAATTGATTGAATTTAGGATTTACACTTTCAATCCAGTCTGACCCACTATTAAATTAATTAATTAATTAATTATATATATTGAAAATAAATTTTTTTTGAGATCTAAATTTTATCTTTGTTGATTTTACTAAAATTCACATTTATGGTGATGTGTGATTGAATTTATTTAAGAAAATTTTCAATTTATATACAAAATATTTTAATTTATAATGAAGTCAGTATATTTATTTAATAAATATAATATGTGATTGAATTTAATTATGAAATTAGCTCGATTTGTGGGTTTAGGGTTTATAATTATTTTTTTGACCAGGCTTGGGCAAATGTAAATGCCCGATGTTAAGGTCAAACTAGATTTGAACAGACATAAAATCTCTTATTATGTAGTATCGGCCTAACCCGAATCTAGCCCAACTCGCGAAATGTCCACCCCCAATAAGAACTTCGACCAAATAAATTCAATAAAACACATTTATAATCATGTCATTTTGATTTCTAAGATTTTCAATTTTATCACTTGATCCTAAATGCTGGTGAAGAACACGAAGCATGTCCTAAAAGTGTTCAACAATTAAATTGATAAAATTAAAATTCTTTGAATAATAATCATTGTTATTATTATTTGAATGTATATATCATTTTCTTCTCATAATTTACTTTCTTTATTGAGACAAAGGGTAGCTCAAGTGTCAAAAATTCCCTTTATCAGACCAAATTTTTTTTTAATCTCGTTGCCTCCTTCCCTACGTTGAAAAATTCCTTTGTATTGTAAATAATATAACATTTCTCAATAAAAGAAAAAGAAACAAAATTACTTTTTTTTTTTTTTTTTTGGTTACAAATAATTTACTTTGATTCCCCTTGCAGGCCGATCAATTTGAAAGGTGGCGCCAAGACACCGAATCCAATGTTGGGCCAGACTTGATTTATTCCAGCCTCTAGGTTTAATGCTAATTTTACTTTTTATTTATGTTATTTTTTCTATTTCATTATTAAATTATCAATTTTATTAGAGGTTGTTTGGGATGTTCTAAATAAGTACACTTTTTAACTTTTTATAAAATATGAGTTGAATTTAAAGCGATGTGGTAGAGAGATGATTTGACTTAAATAAGATGATATAACTTAAATAGAATAATGACTTTTTAATTTTTTAAGACATTCCAAAGGAGGCCTAATGTTTTTGTTGCAATCTTAGAATTTGTGTGGTAGTAATTATATTAGTTGTGATGTTGGTGTGATGATCTATTAGTGGTAGTGGTGATGGGAATAGTAAAGGAGGAGGAGGTGGTAACAGAGATGGTGGCAAATAAAGTAAGAATTTAGGATTGTTTTGATAAATAATAAAGCGGAAAGTTAATTTTTTTTATAGTAACTCTTTACCTTTTTGATACTTCAATGACTTGTCCAATAGGCTTTTTGATACTTTAATGACTTGTCAAAGAGGGCATTTGGTGTGGATTATTAGAGCATCCGCATCAGTCTTAGTAAATTTTGAGTTAAATTATTATTGAAAAAGTTATTTTCATATTTTAGTTAGTCATCTACTGCATCAAACTCTCTATTTTAATTCAATCCTATTAAAATATTTATTATTCTTTTTTTTATATAATTAAATTGATGACCTATCAATCAAACAATTCTTATGTTTTACAAAAGATAAAACTGGAGGAAATGAAAAAAAAAAAAAAAATTTGTCGTTGATCGGTTGACCGGCGGGTTGACCGGCAAGACTTCCGGGCAGACGTCCAGTTACACCCAAATCGCGTGTTGTAGCGATGAACAGTTCCTTGCTTCATCAGACGATTTACCGTAGCAAATTTAACAAAAAGCTAATTTAACAAAAATTTGCTGAGACTGATGGAGGAAGGATTTGGTAATTTGTTATTTATATTTTAACTTTTTGTTAATTTAAAGATACTGATGCTGATGTTCTTATAAGTTAAAAGTTAATAATCAGAAAGCTGTAAGTAGAAGCATACCTTCCACAACTTCTAAATAATCAGTTTTTCCTAACTTATTTAAGTTATTTTTGTCTAAAAAACTGTAAGTAAAAATTGCACTAAACAATCTGGCACAAATTTTCAAATTAAAATAAACTATAATCACCCCTATAATTTACACCAAACACCCCAAAACAAGCTTTTGAAATTTATTTTTTTACCTTTCAAAAGTATGAATATGATTTCATTCCAAATAAACTTGTTTTCTATTAATTATGGAAAACGTTTATTTTTATCATACCAAGCACTAAAAAATGTTTAAAGTATTTTTTATAAAAATATTTTTTATCTAAATAAATGAAATGTTAGTCTCTAAAATTTATGATTTTATTCATTTAATCTAATTAAAGATGTATTACAACTTACAAGCAATGAATGGTGGTAAGAGCATCTCCAATGTTTCTATAATATCATTGTTATTGCTATAATTTGGTGAATTTTTCTATGATACATGAAGGTGGTTTTTCATGCGGCAGTGATTGGTAGCTCGAATATCACGGCACGAATGGCTCGAAAATATTCTCTTACCGGTAAGAGAATATTTTCATAGGCTAAAAAATATTCTCTTACCGGTAAGAGAATATTTTCGAGCCATTCGTGCCACACTTTTTCGAGCTACGAGGAATTTCCCTTTTTCATGTACCATACATAAATAAATTTGGACCATTATATCTAAAAGTAAAATAAATCTAACCATTGATTGGTAATAATTAAAACTAGGTTAAGAAATCGAGGTGGTTTTGTAAAAAAACAATGTAGTTTTTAATGGTTTTGAAACTAAAAAGTGGTTTTTTACTTACCACAATAACTAACTACACTTACTATTACTAACCCACGGGTGGATGGCATTGTAGTTAAGGCTTGGGGTTTAAGCCCCAAGGTCACAGGTTCAATTCCCCTCTTCCCTGAGCCAATCTCCTGAGCGAAGCACAATTGGTTAGGAGGTTGGACCTGAAGTTGTCTAATCAGCACTTAGTGTGGGTTCAATGCTCCCCTGCTATACGAGTCCTGACTTAAGCGAAGTTTATCTTGGGCAGTCAGGGCAAGTTCCCAGGTTATAGTCTCCTCGCTAGGAACGGCTAACAAAACACCCTGGTGATCTTTGCAAGGGGCGCTGCCTTGGACCAGCAGAAGGGTAGGGAGGATTTTCCTGTAACAAAAAAGAAAAAAGAAAAAGTACACTTACTATTTGATAGTGAAAATCCTAAGTGATTCGTGATTAGATTAAGATTAAAATATTCCAAATCCCAATTATCCAAAACACTCAATCTAAAATCAACAAGCACTTACGAGAGTGACTTTAGTTTGTTTGTTTTTAGGAATAAACAATAAATCGACACAAACGATTTTTACGTGGAAAAATCACAATTGAAGAACCTTCAATTGTAATAAAAAACCACGGGCGAACCGCCACTAATCAATCCACTACTGAAGAAAGAAAGATTACAAAGATAATACACAAATTACCCAACCCAGTCAATTTGTCCTCGAATCTTCTGTAACTCTTTCACCACGCCTTCGTCACGGGACTGATCAATCCTGAAGTTGATTCCACAACTTCACTTGTCGAATTAACAACTGCGTATAGAATCAAACGCCTTTTGAAACTCTGCGTTTTTAATCTTCGGAAGCCACCAAAGAGAACTCTCTTGAATATAAAGTATCAACCTCCTTGATGTATGAATGTCAATTCATAAGTTTAGAACTCTCTCAAGAACATCAAGGAAAACTCATAAAAAACTCAGAAACAAACTTCAAACAAAACCCTAGGACTCTTGAATAGGATCTAGAAAAAGTAATCCTAAAAATAACCTAAACAGGTATAAATAGACAATCTGAGTCCGCGATCTCCGCTCGAGCGCTCCACAGCTCGCTCGAGTTGCTTCAATAAAATATGCGTGTGATTAAACAGAGGTACGCTCGAGTGCTTGAGATTCCGCTCGAGCGTAAAATCACACACCCCAGTACTTTTACAGTCCTGTGAAAATGCTGAGATACTTTAATCTCCGCTCGAGCGCCAATGGCCCCGCTCGAGTGGGAAAGCCAAAAATACAGGAAAATTACAACTTTAACAACTCAAAGTTTTGTACCCGGATTTGACAAAAACGAGACCTAACAATCTCCCCCTTTGTCAATTCCCGGACAAAACCTTTCTAAACATTTTCCTTAAACACACGCACTAGGCAAGATTAAAAACAAAGAAAAATTCTAAACAACTCTAAAATCAAGCACTCTTGCCATGAACACAACCATCCAACTTCATCCAATAGGCACCTGTGTAATAACAACCAACATACCAAAATAAAACTGTGGAATGGCATAAGACGAGATTAATATTAAACGATATCCACAATACTAACAAAGCTATCATGCTATCCAAATATTAACAAAATACCCAAAATCTCCAACCATCAACAAAATAGTTAAAACATCAAAATGATAAAAAGATATGTACCACCAATGTAATAGCCACCAAATGTCCAAAACTGTCCAAAGTTTTTGTAACAAAAAACTCTCCCCCTTTTTGTCCGGGAAGCAAAAACAAATCATGCATCAGGAGGCTGTGGCTATTGAGACTGAATGATACGGGCTAGCTGAGTGAGAGTCTGCTCCATCTGACCAAGATGACCATCAAACGCATCAAAACGTGCATCCAGAAAATCCAAGCGCCGGGTCATAGCCTCCTCGAACTGCTGAAGCTGATCATGAAGAGCGCGAGGCGGAACAGTAGCCTCCTCACCACCTACAGCAGCAGCATCAAACTCGGCCTCCTCAGCAAGTCCAGCAGCTACACCTGCAGAAGCACCGGCTCGAGAAGACTCCCCCTTCACATGAGCCCGACTTTGAGAAACAGTTTTTTTAGTGAACGGTCGGGTAGGAAGCAAACTCATCATCCTCTAGGACTTGAACCCCAAGTTCAGACAAAAGTCGGTTGATCATGCAACCATAAGGAAGGCCTAGCTGTTTATTCCCGTGAACACCGATCATCTTTTTGATAATAAGGGTGGCTAGGTCAAAAGACATGTGACGGGCAATATAGTATAAAATGAACCCTTGGTCTTGTTTAATCTCGGATGAGTGAGTGGTCACAATGATGTTGGCACAGACAATAAGATTAAGCAGTCTGAACTCCGGAAGAAGTTCAAACTGTTTAATCAAATCGCCTTTAGGCCAATGGCGAGAAACACCACATAACTCCTTAGCCACAGTATCAAAATTACAGGTAAGTCGTTCGGTGGGAAAAGGATAGTGCTCAGGAAACCCTTGTGTAATCTTAAGAAGGCCACGAATAAGATCAGGTGTAACCGAAATGGAATGAGATTGAACCCACGTAGTGAATGAAGGCTCAATATCACTAACTTTCTCAATATTACAGTAAAATTCTCGAACCCAATTGAGATTTTGTCGACCCGAAAAAGACAACACCAAATCACCACCTAGTAGGTCAAACAAAGGACGGATGTGTAAGGACTCAAAAGTATCAGGTTGAACATTCCGTTCTAAGTTAACTGTACGAGGCTCAAAAGATTTATGGAAGGACTTGGATTGTTTAGCTGATTGAATCCTAACAGAATTATAGGCAGGGCGAGACACTGCAGCCTTTCGGCGCTTAGGGGCAGACATGACTAGGGATGACACAACGACAACCCAACAACCCAATCAATCCAGAAAACAAACCAAACAAGGACCAGAGCAAACCATTAGTAACAAGTATAAATGATTAAAGAATGAAATCCAAAATCACAAAGCATAAGACAGGATGCAGGGCAAGAAATGGCAAAGCAGGGCATAGCATTATGATGAAATTCATAACCATGATACACAACATGATAAACACAGTGTAAGGCATGAGTGTTAAAACACTATGAAGCACTAATGAGAAACCAAAACATGGCAAACCAGACCCAAAAAACAAACCCACTATCGAGAAAGACCATAGAGAAAACAAAGAGAAACCCTAGTCCTACTGACACAAAAACAAAAAAACAAGAAGACCATCATGAAAAAGACAGTATGACTCAGTGCAAGTGTATGAGAAAAGGAAAAAAAAAACTAGACACAAAATACCAACAAAAACACGAAATCCAACTCCCATTGTAGTCGAAATTACAGAAAAAATAGCGAAGAAGAGAGGGAAAAACTTACCAAGGATCAAATCGACGAGGAAGACAAAAGAGGAGGGTGGAATCGAGCCCAACACTAGCACAACACAAACCCTAGGGCTAAGAGATATGAAAAGAGGGAAAAAAAAATGACTGAAGAGTCGAGGGAGGGACTTACATACAAAATTTGGCCGCTCGAGCGTATGTAATACCGCTCGAGCGTAAGGCAATGCAAGCTGAATCCAGCTCGAGCGCGAATAAGGCCGGTCGAGCGTAAAAACCCCTCTCTCAGAACTGTAAAGCCAAGAACAAAGTGCTACAAGGGTGAAAAATACGCTCGAGCGTAAAACAGAGTCCGCTCGAGCGGAAAACCTTTTTTTTTTTTTTTTTTTTTCATTAAAACAAAAACACCTCGGATGTCCTGTAACAAGCAAGGTGCCCAAGTGAAAGACTATACCACAAGGATAAAAGAATCCATCAATCATAAGTCCTGAAAATTTGAAAAAAGATTTGAAGCACCAGATCATGAATAAAACAGATAGTATTAAATCAAAGCCATAAGCATCATAAGAATGCATAACTCAAAAAAAACACACATGAGAGCTCACAAAAAATGTGTGTGTGTGCAATCCTTGAGAGCCACAAAGCTAGAGTTAATCCTCATAGTGATCGGATGGCTGGACCTCCAACTAGAGTAACTGACCATCACAGAGAAAAGTCAAACCACTAGGAATCACGGGGTTTTTGTTGAGTAAAAGCGGAGGCTCCCCCTCAAGCAATGATCCTATTTTTTCTTTTTAACTTTTCTTTCTTGTGGGCACTCACTGGTGGCATACACGCTTAAGAGTATGGAGACGAAACCAAAGAAGAATGAAATCAAAAGGATGGCCTGGTTGGTGCCTCTGAAGTAGCCTTTTCCTAATGCCTGGATATCATGTACTGAGGGTGAAACCATGGAAGTGAAAAAAGATGGTAGATGGTTAAGAGACTCAACATCACCCATGATGTACTAGTATAGGTCAATTCCTTTGAAATAGTACAAGAAACACTGTCAGTGGTCCATAGAGGACTTTGATCACTTGTGCGGAAACCCCTGCAACAGTTTATCTCAAGGATGTGTACAGAATGAGATCATGAAGTAAATGAGTATGGGCATTCAGAATGAGCTATGAACAAAGAGTAATGAGATCTTGTAAGAAACATGAGTAGTGTTCATAAAAAATTGTGATGCAAAAAATATCAGGACTCAATAACAATGAGATTAATACATCCAAGAACAGTAAGCCAACCACTCACACTCACCTCACATGAAAAAAACAGGAAACAACCTAGTTACTGAGCATTACACCCAAGGTCTTTCTAAGAAACTCAAATCGAAGAAGATCAAGGGGTTTTGTAAAAATATCAGCTTTTTGATGCTCAATAGGTACATGTTCCAAAACAACAAGCCCTTCATCCACTAACTCTCGAATAAAATGATGACGGATGTCAATATGTTTGGTGCGAGAGTGTTGGACAGGATTTTTTGAAATGTTTATGGCACTTGTGTTATCACAAAAAAGAGTGAGAGTGTTCTGTTTTATGCCATAATCATGAAGCATTTGCTTCATCCACAGCATTTGAGCACAACAACTCCCTGTAGCAATGTACTCAGCCTTAGCAGTTGAAAGAGAGATGGCATTTTGCTTTTTACTATGCCAAGAAACCAGATTATTCCCAAGGTAAAAACACCCCCTGGATGTACTTTTCCTATCATCAGCACACCCTGCCCAATCGGCATCAGAAAAACCAGTAATTTCAGCTGTAGTATTAGTGGAAAACCAAACCTTATACCCCAAGGTCCCATTAACATATTTGATGATGCGTTTTACCGCAATAAGGTGAGACTCTTTAGGACTGGCTTGTTAACGGGCACAAACACCGGCACTGAAGGAAATATCAGGATGACTGGCTCTGAGATCCAAAAGACTCCCTATCATACTCCTATAAAGGGTAGGATCAACATCAATACCAGAGGAATCTTTGGAAATGTGAAGACTGGTGCTCATGGGAGTACATGCATGTTTGGCAGACTCAAGACCAAACTTTGACACAAGATTTTTTGCATACTTAGACTGGGAAACAAATATACCCGAAGGAGACTATTTAATTTGAAGACCCAAAAAATAAGACAGCTCTCCCATCATGCTCATCTCAAACTCATGTGTCATGCAATCCGAAAAATATTTCACAAGATGATCAGCAGTGGAACCAAACACAATATCATCAACATATATTTGAGCAACAAGAATATGAGACTTAGTATGTTTCACAAATAAAGTCTTATCCACACTACCCCTTTGAAAATCATTATCAAGAAGAAAGGTAGTAAGCCTATCATACCAAGCCCGAGGAGCTTGTTTCAATCCATACAAAGCCTTGTCTAACTTGTAGACATGATTAGGACATTTAGGGTCCTCAAACCGTTTTGGTTGCTCAACATATGCCTCTTCTTTTAAGTACCCATTCAGAAAGGCACTTTTCACATCCATTTGAAATAGTTTAAAGCCAAGAAAACATGCAACACCAAGCAAAATACGAATAGATTCGAGACGTGCAACTGGGGCAAACGTCTCATCATAGTCAATACCTTCTACTTGTGTGTAGCCTTAAGCAACCAACCTAGCTTTATTCCTTACAACAGTACCATTCTCTTCAGATTTATTTTTAAAGATCCACTTGGTACCTATCACATTCATGTCTCTAGGTCTGGGAACAAGAGTCCAAACTTTGTTACGCTCAAATTGACCTAATTCTTCATGCATAGCATTGACCCAATTATCATCTAGCAAGGCCTCTTTAAAATTCTTAGGTTCAATTAAAGAAACATAACATATATGTGATACCTCATCCCGAATCTGTCTTCGGGTTTTCATTCGATCCGAAACACTTCCAATCACCTGTTGAGCTGGATGATTCAGTTTTACCCTTGCTGATGGTTTAAGTTCAGGACTTGCGGTAACAGAAGCAACAGGAGTGATGTCCCTTTGAGCACTCTTTGGACTTGAGCTTACCTGTGAGGATAGTGCTGTAACAATTTCTTGTGATTGAACCGCAGCTTCTCCTTGATTTTGTGGTTCAGTATCCAAGATTGGAGACTCACCATTGTCATCCTCATTTGTTGCTGGAGTAGGTGAACCTGTGTCATCTATAACCACATTGATAGATTCCATTAATGATGAAGTTCGCAGGTTATAGACACGAAAAGCCCTACTGTTGGTTGAATACCCTAGAAAAATACCTTCATCACTTCGGGAGTCAAATTTGCCCAAGGGCTCCCTATCTTTGAAGATGTAACATTTACTCCCAAAAGTTTTGAAGTATTTTACGTTAGGTTTCAATCCCTTCCACAATTCATATGGAGTTTGTAAAGTGCCGGGCCTTAAATACACGTGATTTATAACATAAACCGCAGTATTTAGGGCTTCAGCCCAAAACTTAGGAGGAAGTTTCTTACTAAGGAGCATGACCCTAGCCATTTCTTGAACAACTCTATTCTTTCTCTCAACCACTCCATTTTGTTGTGGAGTAACAGGTGCAGAAAATTCATGCTTAATTCCATGCATATCACAAAAATCCGAAAACGAACTATTTTCAAATTCACGACCATGATCAGTTCGGATTCTTATGATACGCCCAATGGAAACACCCTGTTCATTTTGGATTTTAAGGACTAAAGCCTGGAAAGCATCAAACGTATCAGATTTTTCTCTTAAAAAAGTTACCCAAGAAAACCGAGTAAAATCATCAACAGTTAGAAAAATGTATCTTTTACCTCCAATGCTTTTAGTGCGAGTAGGACCCATTAAATACATGTGAACCAATTCAAGAGGACGTTTGGTTGTAAAGCTGTTCACCTTTTTATGAGGGGCACGGGTTTGCTTTCCAAGTTGACATGGTCCACACACATGGCTCCAATTCTTACCCAGTTTAGGTACTCCTCTCACAAGCTCTTTGTTGGCTATCTTAGTTAGGTCTTTGAAATTCATGTGACCTAATCTTTGATGCCACAAATCTATGTTACTTATGATGGCAGAGTGACAAGTGAGATCATCAGTAGTAACAATCCCATAGCAATTATCAAATGTGCGAACCCCATGTAAGACAATATTTCCCTTTTTATCCAAAATTTCACATTTATTTTTTGAAAACAATACTTCATGATGGGAATCACACATTTGACTAATGCTTAAAAGATTTTCTTTAAGACCATCAACAAGTAGAGCATTATCCAGTTTGGGAAGACCAGCAACACTTATAAAGCCCTTACCAATGACTCTAGAAGTGCCGGCATCTCCAAAGGTAACAATTGCTCCTTCATATTTTTCAAGAGAGGTGAAGTAGGATTTGTTACCGGATATGGGACGAGAGCAGCCACTATCAAGATACCACATGTGTGAGTCATGTGCTTTTAAGGCAGTGTGAACAACTAAACAAGTCAAATCATCTTTCCTAACCCAAATCCTTTTGGTCTTGGTCAATGTCTTGGCGTTGTGAACACCCTCATGAATCTTGGTATTCCGCCTAGACATGTAAGGTTGTCTCTTAACCCAAAGAGTATTCGAATTTCTACCCTTTTGAGACACCTTACCAAACAGTTCATAGCAATAAGGACGAATGTGGCCATACCTACCACAATGATGACAAATAAAAACAGGTTTTACCTCCTTTTTGTTGATCTTACCCACTTTCGATAGATGAAGAGAGGAATCATCCTGGTCTACCTTCAGCTTTCCTTTTGCTTGAGTCTTCAGGTTATGTGAGGTAGAGGCCTGTCCCTTGTGAGCTGTCACATCATAGCCTAGGCCACTTTTGTCAGAACCCATTTGTTGAGACCCGAGTATGTCTTCTAGAGATCTGGAACCTTTGTTCCACATAGCAATTGTTGCCCTAGTGATACGAAGTTCTTCATCTTTCTGACTGACTATCTCTTCCAATGCAGCTTGTGACAACTCAAGACTTTCAAGCTTTTCTTCATATGTGGAATACACCTTCAGAAGTTCATTCCTTTCAGTTTCACAGGATAGAAGTTTTCCACATAAGTCTTGCCTGTCACTTGAGATCTTGAAGACATTCTATTTTGCTGTTACAAGTTCTCCTTTTAGCCGGACATTCTCGCTCTCACATGTTTTGAGCTTGAGAGAGAGTTTGTCGTTGGTTTTGGACAAATTCAGAGATTCCTCGTACAGCTTTTCGTAAGCTTGTTGTAGTTCATCGCCATTGATCTCATCATTGTCTTCAGATGTTTCATCATCCTCTTTTTGCTCTTCACTCTCCTTGACTTCATTCAATCTAGCAACCAAGGCAGAAACGTTGCTGGATGGAGGTGGAGGTGAATATCTTCTTTCATGGAATTGGCTCAGAATTTCCCATGCATCTTTAGCCTTTGTGCAGTGAACAACCCATTGCTGTTCTTTATTAGAAATTGCTCCACGAATAGTGATCAGGGCTCTCTGATTGCCCGGATTATCTGCACTTTCTGTATCTTCTACAATGGCTTGCCAACCTTCTGGTTCAAAAGCTCTCAGAAAAGCCCTCATTCTGATTTTCCAATACAGGTAGTTAGTCCCATCAAAGGTGGGAGCATGATGCAAGTTCTGACCACGAGCTACTTCCGAAGGCTTTGGAAGAGGTTGAGTAAAAGTGGTCCAAAATGCCATGAAAGCACTATCCCCGTCTTCACCGGATTCAGGTTCTTCGGGTTCTTGCTCCGACCCGCTTTCATCATCCCAAGTCACAGTGTAGACTTTCTTTCGATTCTTTTTCGAAGGGCATTCAAGGGACATATGACCAAACCCTTGACATTCATAGCACTTGACCCCTTAGAATCTTCTTTTCAGTTTTTTGAGCAAATTTTGGTGGAAACGTTTTGGGTTTATCATTACTCTTGTCTTTTGAAATATGATATCTGAAATTAGGCTTCTTTTTCAAAAAAATTTTAAACTGTTTTGTGAGCATAGCCGTTATCTTAGATTCTAAATCAAATTCAGTCTCCGGAGGTTTTGCAGTCTCATGAGCACTAGTGAAAGCCACACTTTCTTTTTGTTTTTTCTTTGAAATTTGGTGGGCTTCATAAGTCTGCAAATTTCCAACCAATTGATCAAGCTTGAGGGTATCAACATTCTGAGCCACCTCAATGGCTGTCACCTTTGATTGGAACCTCTCGGGAAGGGACCTCAAACTTTTTCCAACAACTTTAGCTTCCGGGATTTTTTCCCCGAGAGTAAAACAGGAATTCACGATATCACTGAGTTTTTCATAGAAATCATCAAACGTCTCATCGTCGCGCATAAAAAGGGTTTCAAAGGCGGAGGTGAGACGTTAAAGTTTTGACCTTTTTACAGAGGTAATACCTTCGTGAATTGTTTCAAGAATATCCCAAGCCTCTTTTGCTACCTCACACGTGCAAATTTGACGAAATTCTTCAGGTGTGACGGAGCAAAAGAGGGAGTTGAGAGCCTTGTTGTTCCAACTCGAGTTTTGGTTATCAATTGTGTCCCATTTATCAAGGGGTTTAGGAATATCAATGCCATCAATGGTGACAATAGGTTCACTCCACCCATAGACTACGCAGTGCCAAACTTTCTCATCGATGGATTTTAAAAATGCTCTCATACGAGCTTTTCAATAAGAATAGTTTGTACCGTCAAGTCAAGGGGGTCAATGAGTCGAGTTACCTTCACGAATAGAATCCATAATACTAGTCACACAAAATCACACTCCTATAGTTTTTTTAAAAAAACAAAGAGTGACCTGCTCTGATACCAATTGAAAATCCTAAGTGATTCGTGATTAGATTAAGATTAAAATATTCCAAATCTCAATTATCCAAAACACTCAATCTAAAATCAACAAGCACTTACGAGAGTGACTTTAGTTTGTTTGTTTTTAGGAATAAACAATAAATCGACACAAACGATTTTTACGTGGAAAAACCACAATTGAAGAACCTTCAATTGTAATAAAAAACCAACGGCGAACCGCCACTAATCAATCCACTACTGAAAAAAGAAATATTACAAAGATAATACACAAATTACCCAACCCAGTCAATTTGTCCTCGAATCTTCTGTAACTCTTTCACCACGCCTTCGTCACGGGACTGATCAATCCTGAAGTTGATTCCACAACTTCACTTGTCGAATTAACGACTGCGTATAGAATCAAACGCCTTTTGAAACTCTACGTTTTTAATCTTCAGAAGCCACCGAAAAGAACTCTCTTGAATATAAAGTATCAACCTCCTTGATGTATGAATGTCAATTCATAAGTTTAGAACTCTCTCAAAAACATCAAGGAAAACTCATAAAAAACTCAGAAGCAAACTTCAAACAAAACCCTAGGACTCTTGAGTAGGATCTAGAAAAAGTAATCCTAAAAATAACTTAAACAGGTATAAATAGACAATCTGAGTTCGCGATCTCCGCTCGAGCGCTCCACAGCCCGCTCGAGCGGTTTCAACAAAATATGCGTGTGATTAAACAGAGGTACGCTCGAGCGCTTGAGATTCCGCTCGAGCGTAAAATCACACACCCCAGTACTTTTACAGTCTTGTGAAAATGCTGAGATACTTCAATCTCCGCTCGAGCGCCAATGGCCCCGCTCGAGCGGGAAAGTCAAAAAATACAGGAAAATTACAACTTTAACAACTCAAAGTTTTGTACCTGGATTTGACAAAAACGGAACCTAACAGATAGGATTATACTTACTATTTTTAATAACTATACTTACCATTCAATTATTAATAAAATACACTCAACCTGCTATTCAGGTAACAGGTAAACTTAAAAAATTAAGTTATAATAAATTTTCAAAACTTCTAAAATAAATATAAAATTTATAAAATAGAATTTAAGAAAAAAAATACAAAATAAATGTGAATTTTATACATTTTATTATAATTTATTACATTTTATGAAATATGATTTATTTATTTATTTATCTACTTAATGGCAAGAAATGAAACCTAATTTCCTTTTCATTTACCACACTTGAAAATAATAAATGCAATTAATGAAGAAATATAATTAATAAAATATAGGAAAATTTAAAATTTATTTGGGGATTCCATGAGCAAAATTTTATGTTTATTTTTAAAAATTTTGAATATTTAAAGATTTGAAGATAAGATTGTTGAGTAAATAAGTAGAGTCTCATTGAATACTAAGTGTGGTTTAAGTGAGTGGTAAGTAAGTTTGATAAAATAGTAAGTATGGCTTAAATGAGTGATTTCCAACTTACTACAGCAACTAAACACACTTACTACTTGATATGGTTGTACTTACTATTCCACGTAACTACACTTACCATTCAAACATTAATAAAATGCACCTAATCTCTAAAATAAATATAAAATTTATAAAATAGAATGTAAACAAAAAAAAAATGTACAAAATAAATATGAAATTTATAAATTTTATTATAATTTTTTACATTTTATGGAATATGATTTTTTTATTTATTTATCTACTTAATGGCAATGAATGGCAATAAATGAAACCTAGTATTTTTTTTCATCTACCACAATAAATACAATTAATGAGAAATATGATTAACAAAATATAGGAAAATTTCAAATTCATTTGAGGATTCCATAAACAAAATTTGATGTTCATTTCTATAACTTTTGAAGAATTTAAGATAGAATTGTTATTGATTTGGAACTCCTTAGGTAAATCTCTCTCTTTTTACTTTCACTTCCATGATATTTTAAATTTATAAATTTTTATGTTTTGTTGGAACAACATTTCACCTAGTTAAAAGAAAAATTATGAGATTCAAGTGGTAAGAAAAAAAATCAAGTTTGATGAAATATTAAATGTAGTCTTAAGTTTAGTTTAAATGATTGATAAGTCAAGTCTAATAAAATAGTAAGTAGAGTCTCATTAAATAGTAAGTATTGTTTAAATGAGTGATAAGTCAAGTTTGATAAAGTAGTAAGTACAGTCTCATTGAGTAGTGGGTATGGTTTAAATGAGTGGTAAGTCAAGTTTGATAAAATAGTAAGAAGAGTCTCATTGAGTAGCAAATGTGATTCAAATAAGTGGTAAGTCAAGTTTGATGAAATAGCAAGTACAGTCTCGTTAACTAGTAAATGCAGTTTAAATGGCTAATAAGTCAAGTTTGATAAAGTAGTAAGTAGAGTCTCATTGAGTAGTAAGTGTGATTCTGATAAAGTAGTAAGTATAGTCTCATTGAGTAGTAAGTGTGATTCAAATGGGTGATAAGTCAAGTCTGATAAAATAGTAAGTACAGTCTTATTGAGTAGTAAGTGTGGTTTAAATGAGTTTAATTACCATTCAAAAACACAACACTTACCATTCCTTCTCATTCTACTTGCAACTCTTTGTGACTCAACTTACCACTTACCATCTAGTAAGTAGAGTCTCATTAAGTAGTAAGTGTGATTCAAATAAGTGGTAAGTCAAGTCTGATAAAGTAGTAAGTACAGTCTTATTGAGTAGTAAGTGTGGTTTAAATGAGTTTAATAACCATTCAAAAACACAACACTTATCATTCCTTCTCATTCTACTTGTAACTCTTTGTGACTCAACTTACCACTTACCATCCATTTTACCACCTAGTATTGTACTTATCTCTTATTTATCAACATTCATTATTGGCAATAAATGCATACATTTACAAAAAAAATAATTTCCTTTACTTACCACAACATGAACAACATTTATTAATGACAATAATTAAATACATCTAAATTAGTTAATTAAAAAAATATATAGGAGACCTCACAATTCATTTGCACACACTCCAAACAATAATGATTTTCTCTATAATTTTTTAACAAAAGATAAGTGAAAGAAGGTGACATAATTTTTAAAAATTTAAGAAAGTCTCCATGTAAGAATCTATCTATGTCTCTATCTATGTTTTATTTTAACTTATGTGATATTTTTAATTTATAGATTTTAAGGTTTTGTTGGAACAACATTTCACCTAATTAAAGAAAAAAATCATTGAATGGTAAGTGGAGTTTTATTAAGTAGTAAATCGAGTTTAATTGAGTAATAAGTGAAATCTAATTAATTAGTAAGTTAAGTTTGATGGAGTAGTAAGTAGAGTATCAATGAGTGGTACGTAGAATCTCATTAAGTAGTAAGTGGTGTTTACTTTAGTAGTAAGCGAAATCTAACGAAATAGTAAGTAAAGTTCCATTAAGTAGTAAGTGCGGTTTAATTGAGTAGTAAGTTACCCAATCGTTATATTGTAAATGAGATTTAATTGAGTAGTAAATCAAGTCAAATTAAATGGTGTCTTACTGAATACTAATCAAGTCTAATAAATTTTTACATTACATTTTGTTTAAAATTCATATTTCTTGTGTTGATAATTTGAAATTCATATTTCTATTTATTATTGACCAATCATTGAGTTGATGATATACTAAGTTATTCTTATAACATTTTGCGACTCAATTTACCACTTACCTGTTTACCACTTAGTAAATAAAGTATCAACAAGTAGTAAGTAGAGTCTTATTAAGTAGTAAGTGGAAACTCATTGAAATGACATTAGATTCAATAGAAAATGAAATTTTTTTCTATAATATGTATGCAAAGGTAAAAGGTTTTAGTATTTGAAGAGATTAGCTGTAACAACCCCAACCTGTAATTAGTCTATAATCCTTAATTATGAATGCTTAAAAAGGAATTAAGATGAAATTACGAATTACTTGTGCATTCTATGTGTTATTTGAGTCTATATCTGTTCATGGTAGAAATATCTATTTGTGTTTCTGTTTCGGTGTGCAAATTGAATGCCTTATCGGCATCCGATCACGAAATTGGCTCAGTTTTTGTGTTATTTAGAATTTTTAGGATTTTATCTCTGCAAACTACTTATGACTTCTGGTTAAGTATATGAGTTTGAATCTGTATCTGACATGAACTCTGATTTCTAACACTGTTTGGACATCATTCATAAACCGTTTACTCTGTTGTTATTCACTGGGCTCTAACTCACCGTATTTATTTATGTATATAGGTGACCAAGCGCGTGACCAGGCATAGAGTTGATTACCTGGAGTTCCATTCTGTCAACCAGCCACTGTGCCTTCTGAGGAGGTTCCTAGAAGTGGTCATGTTTTTGTGATCAATGTCTAAGACTTATCTTTTGTTACTGGTTGAACATGTCTTTTGTATATCTTTATATGGTGACGCAAGGATGAAGTCTTAACTATGTAAATTAAGTTTTTAATTTTTCTGTCCCGTGTATGTCTACACGGCTCTATAGACATCTGTATAATTGCTTCTGCTAGCCCCTGTATTTTGTTTAATTTGTTCAGAGGCTTTTGGTAATCCCCAGATTACTGGCCGGTTATGACGCTAAACCTATAGGGATGGGTTTGGGTCGTGACATTAGTTGTATAAGGACAAGAGTAATATGGCTATATCGAGGAGATAGGTTTGCTCAAAAGAAGGGCATCAACAATCCGAATACCTTAAGGTGGAAGATCGTAGAAGAGAATCAAAATGATTAACTAGAGTTGTCATGCATCCTTTAATATCAAACACAATCCAAATATTCGCAAATATGAAGTGATTAAGTTTGTTAAAGGGCAAAACCATTCCATGAGTAGTAAGTGGAGTCTTATTAAGTAGTAAGTGGGGTTTAATTTTGTAATAAGTAGAGTCTCATTGAGTAGTAAGTGAACTGTAATGAAATAGTAAGTGGAAACTCATTGAATAGTAAGTGAGATCAAAATTGAGTAGATAATGGAGTCTATTAAAGTAGTATGTGAAAGCTAATTAAGTAGTAAGTGGAACCAAAATTGAATAGTAAGTGAAGTATAATGAAATAATAAGTAGAAACTCATTGAATGGCAAGTAAAGTCTAGTGAAATAATAAATGGAAGCTCGTTGAGTAGTAAGTGGAGTATAGTGAAATAGCAAGTGAAAGCTCATTGAGAAGTAAGCGAAACCAAAACTGAATAGTAAGTGGAGTCTAGTGAATTAGTAAGTAAAAACTTATTAAGCACTAAGTGGAAGTTTAGTGAATATTTTTTAACTTTTTTGGGACAATGATAAATCTAATGAAATAGTAAATAGAATCTAATTGAGAGTTCGTTTGGGAAGAACTTTTTTAGCCTGACTTTTTGACTTTTTGACTAATTTAGCCTAACTTAAATTAGCTCTATTTGGGAATAACTTTTTGGCTTTTTGACTTTTTTGTGAAAGAAAAAGTGAAATGATTATGATTTGAATGTGACATTTTGTCTTATTAACTTATTTAGTCTATTTTGTCTTTTTGTGTTTTTTTAGTCCTAACCCAAACCCAACCCACTTACCAAACGGTAGCTGAGTAGTAAATGATATTTAATTAAGTAGCAAGTCAAGTCCAATTAAGTGGTGTCTTATTGAGTAGTAAGTCATATTTGATTGAATAATAAATGGAGTTTGATTGAGTAGAAGTGGTGATATGGTGGTGGTGGTGGTGGTGGTGGTGGTAATGACATGGTAGTGGCAGTAGTGGCAGTAGTGGCATGGTAGCATTGATGGTGGTGGTGTTGGCGATGATGGTAGTAGAGGTAGTGATAGTAGTGGTAGTAAAATTTTAGTGATGTTTATGGAAATAATGACAATGTTAATAAAGGTGATGGTAGTAATAGTAGCATGGTGGTGATGGTGGTGGTAGTAGTAACGATGGTAGTAGTGGTGGTGGTAGTAGTAGTGGTGGTTGAGTAGTAAGTCAGTTAAATTATTTTTATTTATAAAATGATGTCACATTGCTTAATGTTTGAGTAAGTTATGAGTAATATTATTTTGTGATTATGTTATAAATTTACTTCTTTAGTTTGATTTGGTTTTAAAATTTTTATAGTTTCATTCTAAATTTTATAACAATACCTACAACTAATTAAGGGGTCTCATTGAATAGTATGGTTTGATTTAATAGTAAGTGGGTTCTCATTAAGTATTAAGTCAAGTATGATGAAGTAGTAAGTAGAGTCTCATTGAGGAATATGGGGTTTGACTATATGATAAGTGAAATTTGATAGAGTAGTAAGTGGAGTCTCATTGAGTAGTAAGCCAAATTTGATGATATAGTAAGTAAACTTAATTTCAATTAATTGTGAGAATACTTACTACTTATTATAACAATACTTACAACTAATTGAGAAGTCTCATTGAGTTGTAAGTGGGGTTTGATTTAATAGTAAGTGGGGTCTCATTGAATAGTAAGTAAAGTATGATGGAACAGAAAGTAGAGTCTCATTGAGAAATGTGGGATTTGATTGTATAGTAAGTGAAGTTTGATGGAGTAATAAGTAGAGTCTCAATGAATAGTAAGTCAGATTATATGAAGTAGTAAATCAACATGTAAACATAGTTACAACTAATTTTGACAATAGCTAATTGAGGGGTGTTATTGAGTAATAAGTGGGGTTTGATTTAACAGTAAGTGAGGTCTCATTGAGTAGTAAGTGAAGTATGATGGAGTAGTAAGTAGAGTCTCAATGAGGAATGTGGCGTCTGACTGTGTAGTAAGTGAAATTTGATAGAATAGTAAGTCAAATTTGATAAAATAGTAAGTGAACATGCAAACTTAGTTATAACTAATTGTGACAATACCAGTACTTATTATAAGAATATTTTCAACTAATTGAGGGATCTCATTGAATAGTAAGTAGGGTTTGATTTAATAGTAAGTGGAGTTTCATTAAGTAGTAAGTGTAATTTAAATGAGTAACAAGTCTAATAAAATAGTAAGTGTAATTTAAATAAGTAATAAGTTAAACATTATGGAATAGTAAGTGCAGTTTCAGTGAGTAGTAAGTAAAATATTGTTAAGTACTTACCATTAATGAGCATAATACTTACCATTCATTGTACTTATACTTATCACTTAATGTGACTCTACTTACCACCACCACCCCTTCCAACCACCACTTACCACCACCACCACCACCACCACCACCACCACCTCCTCCTCCTCTTTTACCAACACCTCAAATCTAATGATAAGATGGACTTTACTTTCTTTAAAAAAAAATTATTTATCGGCAAAGAGAAAAAAGAGCTTATTGATGTAGAAGCCAAACAGGCACTTCACCAAAAGAAAGAACAACAAAATTGCCGCAATGCTGGACAAGAATAACAATTCCAACACCGTCAAGCAAAACCAGGCCACAAAAGAAAAATGGAAAAAGGATCTTCAAGTTGGAAAAAAAGAGATTTAACCACCTCTTTCTTTTTCTTTTTCTTTTTTTCCTTCAAAAATCTAAACAAAAACAACTACAACAGGAAAAGACAAAACAAATTCAAGTGAAACAAAGCCAGAAATTACAATGACAATCAACTTAAAGAGATAAAATAAAGAAAAAATATAACAAGGCGATTTCTTCATTCCTTTTCTCTTACATTCATCATCAACCAAATTAAGAAAATAAAAAATTAAATTACACGTGAAAAACATAGTCGGAACTACAATGATGAATGAAGCAAATCTTTTGCTACTGGCGAGACTGATTTGGAAAATCCTTTCCGAAAACTTCAGATTTACCTGAAATAAGGCCTGAATTGGTGTAAAAAGAAGGGAAAAAAATAATTTAAAAAATCACTCAAGTGAAAAAAGCACCAAACCAAGAGAGAAAAACACAAATCTGAGAAGACTATAACCCTGTCACTTTCCCCATCTCTTACCACATGTAAATCCATACGTGTACTCATCTATGTTTACAAATGTATATAAATATAATATATATATATGATTTTAGTGGTGAATAGGCATTAAGCCCCAAATCAAAGCTTCAGTATATATATTATATGTATGATTTTAGTGGTGATTAGGTTCTCAGATTTATTCACCTTCTCTTCATTATTCGTCTTCTCTCTTGCCGATTGCGATAAACTCCCGTCCAACGAGGTGTTCTCTATCTCTTGGTTCGGTGCTCTTGCGGTCATCTCTCTGTTCGCTTCGTCCTCTCTTTCTCCCTCTCCCTCTCTTGTTTCAGCGCTTTGATTTAGGCTTGTGACCGGTTGGATCTTTGTGATTTTGGATGGTCAAGATTTAAGATTATGATCTAAAGGCTGAAAATCATTTTCATGTATGGTACTCAAATACCACTTTTGGGTACCATAGTTGGACCCTAATTTGGTAATAAATAGTGTTATTTTGTCAAATTATAGCAATGGTGCTCTAATAGTCATTTGCTATTTTGGCAATTCTCAACCAACTTTCCCTCCAAGTTTGTAGGTGTTATTTGGATATAGATTTTTTATGATTTTATTTTTTTTTATTTTTTGTCTTTTGTGACCTTTTTTTAACTGTTTATAGAAAAAATATATATATTTATATTGTTCCTGACTAGAGAAATATAAAAAACGAAAAAAAAATTAAAAATTTGGGAAAAAAATTAATTATAATTCACCCCACCAAAAAACATATCACTACAAATATAATTCGCTACATATCACCCCACCAAAAAACATATCACTAAAAATTAAATATAATTCACCCCATCAAAAAACATATCACTAGACAAATTTAATTCATCCCACCAAAAAACAAAACATTGCTGTTGTTTGTACATTTTTTTTTTTTTAAGCAAACAGAGCACAACGACTCTTTTCAATTCCAACACAGACACACACTGTCCACCTACCCTCAACCAAGGGTTGAGATTATATCTCTAGAATCATCTTTGTCTTCACCGTCCATAACCATTATATTATCTTCACTTTCCATCTCACTCTAACTCGCACTCTCCTCTTCCCTCACCCTCCTCCATACACGAAGCTTCTCTCTCTCTCTCTCTCTCTCTCTCTCTCTCTCCACTCTCCCTCTCACTCTGACTTTCACTCTCCTCTTCTTTTTTCCTCCTCCCTCATAGAAATCTCTCTCTCTCTCTCTCTCTCTCTCTCTCTCTCTCTATATATATGTCTTTGTGTTTGAGCTCAAAAGCAATCAGCACTGCCGATCTGTCTACAGTCGCCGATCTATCTCTTTCTCTCTGTCCTCAAACCTTTTCGGTCTGTCTGTCTCTCTCTCTCTCTTTCTCTCTAGTCTCAAACTCTCTCTCTCTCTGTGTCTCTGTCTCCGATTTGTCTCTGTCCTCAAACGTCTCCGATTTGTTTCTCTTTTTCTGTCTTGAAACCAATCATCGATCTACGATCTCCAAAACTAGTCTAGTCGGCTGAAGAAGATGATCAATTTTGGTCAAGTCCTCAAACCCATTCCAGGTATTTTTCGGTTAAATTTGTTTATGAAATTTAAATCAATTTGTGAAATTGATTCTGAAATTTGCTATGGGATTCTGAAATTGATTTCCAAATTGAAATTTATGTGATTCTGAAATTGATTTTTAGATTTGTGTGATTCTGAAATTCTCAAATTTATTCTGAAATCTGTTCATATTTATTCTGAAATCCTGAAATTTATTCAGAAATTGATTATGAAATTGTGAGATTTATTGTGAAACTATGAAATTTACTGTGAAATTTGTGAATTTGGCTGTATATTTCAAATTTCAGTTTGATTTTGAAAATTAGGAATTGATTCTAAAATTTGGAAGGCTTTCTACTGTTTCAATTCTGTTTTTTCAACTGAATTTGGAGCCACAAATCTGTTCATATTTGCTGATGTGGCATGTTTGGCAGCTGCTATTCAACCTGTCAAATTTAACAACAAAAATGGCATCCGCTATCGTTGAGAAGTATAATAGCAGGTTATCGGAGACTCACTTTTTGTCACTCTTGCCAAATTATAGTTTTGACAAGTAATTTGACGGTTCCATTGAAGATGCTCACCACACTCTCTACTTTTCACTAACTAAAATACGAAAAAAGTACACTTTTTTTTTTACCTAATTACTTTAACTATTGTGCTTTCAAACCACACTTTTTGTTTTAGCTAATCATTCAAACTAACTTAATTAATTTCTAAAACAAAAAATACTAATTGCTGATATTTTACTAATGTAAATTTGCAATAATAATAAATTTGCCCATACAAGCATACAAAACCTGTACAATGTGAAGAAAAAAAATACAAAATATAAAATAAGTTATTTCGTAATTCATCAAACAGAATTGAAAGAACATATAAAATTGCTACATACATATATACATATATAAAATCCCAAGTCCAAGATATAAATATACAAAAATTCAAGACATATACATACATATTTGTTTGGAGAGCCTATGAAGTTCTTTAATTATAGCTAGCAAAAAGATAGGATGGTAAAGTAACTAACCCAATAACTAACTCATTAGAATTTAAAATTAGAATTACATTGGCTAAAATATCTAACTAGTTTTTTTTAAGCTACCCTCTTAGAAATACTCAAAGGGAGAGCGGTGATGGTTCAACTTTACTGCTGGTAATATTATTTTATACATTTTAAATTGTTTAATTTTAAAATCAACAATGATTCAGAACATTAATTTTGGTACTTTAATGGAGCACTAATGACATAGCAATGAGAGAGAAAAAAAATTAAAACTAAAATATCACATCACAGTGGGTGGAGCCCACTGCCAACTTATTAGAGTTGGTTTTAGAGCTAAAAAATTAGAGCTCCAAAGCATTTTTCTTTTAAAATATATATATTTTTTTGATATCAAACTAGCCCGCTAAAATCAAAACTTTAAACGCAATATAAAATTAATAATTGAAGAATAAAATAATAATTTAATTATTAATAATAATTAAATGGTAAAAAATGAAATTAAAATTATGCTTATGTGATTATTTGGTGGTTTAAAAACAATCTTTCACACACCAATTACTTCACATGTGTCAAGTTCTCTCCCAAAAACTTCACAAAAATACTACAATTTCACCAATATCAAATTGGGTGGCAAATGAATTTACCCTAGTAGCACCAAATAATATTCCCAACAAGTCCCAATAAAACAGCTTACCATTCTTCCTCTTGTTCCCTGTTCTGTCATGTCTCTGTAGTTGCAGAGCTCCTTTCTCTCTCCTCTTCCTCTGTATATATACCTATATACACATCCCATGTATACATTTCCATCAAACCCTTTTCTTTTCTCTCTCTAAAAGAGAAGCAATGAAGAACAGAAACAGTGGGAAAGTCTCTGTAAAGTGGATTCCTGTTCTCTCCCTCTTTTCCTTTTTCATCGGTATGCTCATCACAAACAGGTCTCTCTCTCTCTCTCTCTCTCTCTCTCTCTCTCTCAACTTCTTCTCTAAATTTTGAAGCAATAGGGTTTTGAATTTCGATGATTACATGTTAAATGTAGATGAAGAAAAAAAAAAAAAAAAACTGAAGAAGCTATAAAGATTTGAAATTTGAAATAAAAAAGTGAAACAGTTGTAGGGGAATTTGAAATGTAAAGGCTGTGACAAATTGTTGTAGGCATTTATGTAATAGAATAGTTAGAACAGATGTAGTGTACGTATGTTATGCATTTCATGGTTGTTTTGGTGAGATTGAGATTAGTTAGTAGTAGTAGTATTTGGTAGCTGATGTGAATGTGATTTGGGTTTTTCACAGATTGTGGGCTCCATTGGAACCTAATGGTCCAGTGATATTGACGCGTCGACATGATCAAGAAGAGTTGCAGATCATATCTGAAGACTGCAAGACTGAGAAGGTCTCTGTGTGTGTGTGTGTGTGTGTTAGACACTGAATTTTTATGTATGCATTGAATTTATTTGAGTTGTTTGGTCTATGCTATGTTGAATCATTTCCCAAAAGCACATAAAAACACAAATGTATGTATTGAATTATTAATAATTTTCTAAATTCAATCTGACAGAAGCCTGGACTAGATGGGAATGTAATGGAGGAGGTTTACAAAACCCAGAAAGCAATTCAGTGAGTTTCGACTCCTTATTTTCAAAATTCACAGTTTATATGTATGTTATTAATTGAAGTTGGTGTTGATAATTTGCGTTGTTATGGCAATTTAATTTTTTGGGTGGTCTGATAGAGCACTAGACAAGTCAATTTCAGTGCTTGAAATGGAATTGGCTGCTGCGCGAAGTTCTCAGGAGATGGGTAAGTCTAATGGGTCCGATGCCATCTCTACCCCATCTCATGAGGGCTCGCCAAGAAAGAAGGCATTCGTAGTTATTGGGATAAATACTGCTTTTAGCAGTAGAAAGAGGCGTGATTCTGTTAGGCGGACTTGGATGCCTCGAGGTAATAATGTCCTGCCTTAGATGTTAATGTTATGGCTTTGTTTGGTCTTGAATTTTCCTGACTGGATTTTTGGGTTTGAGTAGGGGAGAAGCTTCTTCAATTGGAACAAGAGAAGGGAATTATCATCCGGTTCATGATTGGCCATAGGTAAATCACAAGTCTTCATCTTTTCGCAAATAGTATTGTTTGAAAACAATAGAAATTCTTGGGCAAAATAATATGTTTTTTGAAGTTGGATCGTTTGCTTTTGCCTGTGTGGATTTATGAAAAGTCAACTACTTGAGGGACCACATAAAACTAATATGGTGGAAAGATGATGGTGAGAGAATTGATGGTAGGCCGGTATAGTTGGAGATCACTGAAGGTAGCCTTAGACAGAGAGAGGGAGTACTTGAGCTTGCCAAAGCGATGAGGCTTGCTTGTGTCCATGCAAGGGTATAATCACCTTTATTGGAGGCTTGAACCATGGAGGACAGTTCACCCTACACAAGTTGTTCTCCTTGTTTTGACAATCTGTAGGTTCCAACCACCCACTGCCATGCTCAGATATTGGAGGATGCATCAGGGGATGACAGTGGGTACGTATGATAAACACGAGAGATCATATCCTAAGATCTTCTGGGGTAGGTATGATATGTTGTCCAACATATCACATATCTCTGTCAAAACCTATCTCTCTATAAGTTTAGTCAATGTGATTTGAGGGACGAGCTAAGTAGCCATGATGATCCATTGACTCTATCATTCAAACCACAATCCTCTAGTGTTCCTGAGTGAACATCCTAGGTCTTGCTTCTAGCCTAGGTGACAAAGTAAGTAACCTCTATAAATTTGATCAAAGTGAACTACTTTGGGGGACGAGCTAAGTAACCGTGATGATCCATTAGCTTACAAACCACAATCCTCTAGTGTTCCCAAGTGAACATCCTAGGCCGTGCTCCTAGCCTAGGTGACAAAGTAACAAAACAATTGACCTCTTCTCGGTAAGTTGTTCGTTGCTGGCGATAGGGAAGGATGAGCAGACCTCTTGTGGCTGCTCATCAAGGCGATAGAGGTGGGTGAGCTCCCCTTGGTGGCTAGGCCTCATACTTTGGTCTTTGTGGCATGATGTGATTGGGTCACACGCCACATTTTGAGATCAACTTGTGGTTTTTGAAATGTAGACGTGGGGATGATGTGGCCTTGCCACGTGACGGAGGTGGAATAGAATCTTAAGAAATATCTATATTTTATATTATTTTGGTCCTGTTGCGTGAGAAATGTTGTGTGGTCCATATGCCACATTTTGAAGTTCAAGAAATATTGTGTGAGCTCTATTCATTTTACTGCTGAATCGACAATATCTATAATATTGTTTTGAGAAATGGAAGTTTTTAAAATTTTGTTGGGTAATTTTAGAAAAAGCAGATCCTTACTCAAAATATATTTGCATTATATAAGGACCTGTGTGCATATGAATGACAAGTATGCTGAATGATGATTGTTTTGATTGGTTCAGTGCAACACTTAACAGCATATTAGATCGAGCTATTGATTCAGAAGATGATCAGCATAAGGACTTCCTCAGGCTGGTAAGGATGCACATATGAAATTGCTGCTTATATATGCTACAGTGCTTTCGACATTTCACTGTGATTTTTTCTCGACCTTTGTTCTCATGTTATCTTGCAGGAACATGTCGAAGGGTACCATGAATTGCCTGCAAAAACCAAAATTTTCTTCTCCACAGCAGTTGCGAAATGGGATGCTGATTTCTATGTCAAAGTGGATGATGATGTCCATGTCAATTTGGGTATACACTGCCTCTTTGCATTTTCTTTTCTATATGTTTTCCCTTCCTTATTTCACTTTTCCATCCATTAGTGAAAATTTGGGGCATTTAACCATTGTTCGATTTTGTTTTTTGGGTTCAAAGTTGACAAATAGTGTACAAACACAATTCATCATGTTTTTATATATAAAAGTATGATTGCTGATTTCTATGTCAAAGTGGGGGATGACGATGTCCATGTCAATTTGGGTATACACTGCCTCTTTGCATTTTCTTTTCTATATGTTTTCCCTTTCTTAGTTCACTTCCATCCATTAGTGAAAATTTGGGGCCTTAAACCATTGTTCGATTTTGTTTTTTGGGTTCAAAGTTGACAAATAGTGTACAAACACAATTCATCATGTTTTTTACATATAGAAGTATGATTGTTAACCACATTTTTTACTTAAGACATAACACTATCTGAACTACTGTTTTTCCTTGAGTGTTTACATTCAACTTTCAAGTAGCAATAACACATTTCAAGAAAAAACGTGATTGTCAACCACGTTTTACCTTAGTTTAGGAATAAGTTTGTCCATACACTATTTGCTTAAGTTTGAGTTTTTTTTTTTTTAAAAAAAAAAAAACATAAATGGGTTAAAGAGCAGAAAATTTGGCAATCACTGTCCAAGTCAATTTTGTCACATGTTTGACTTCTGTAGGCATGCTGGCTGCAACTCTTGCTCGTCACCGATCAAAATCCAGAGTATACATTGGGTGTATGAAATCTGGACCTGTTCTTTCTCAAAAGTAATCCTACAACTTTAATATTGATTAGTCGTGTTTTCTATTTTTCCCTTCCAGCAGTAGTGTTTTTATATGTATATATATTTATAAATTTTTACCCCTTCTGTACTGTTCTCTAGGACCGTTAAGTACCATGAACCAGAGTACTGGAAATTTGGAGAGGTAGGCAACAAATACTTCAGACACGCGACTGGGCAGATTTATGCTATCTCAAAGGATTTGGCAACTTACATCTCAATTAATCAGTAAGGATCCATTTGGTAATGTTTATTCAGTTTGTTTTCTGTCAAATCTCATTTACTTTATCCTGAAAGTGTTATGAGCTCGTGGGCGTTTTCTTATATGGTGAGACAAATATTGCGTCTTGTGTGCCTCATCAACAACAATTCTTTAACTTTCAGATTGTGATATTAGTGAAAATGGATATGAATTTATTAAAATAAAAAAATAAATAAATGCATAAAGTTAGTCAGAATTTTGACATTTTAGCACTACCAAAATTAACTGATTGCTGATGTGGCTAAGAATATTTGGTAAATTAAATTGGACAATCTTCTCACACCACACAATCTTCTTGGTTCTTAGACACGGCTAAAACTCTTGTTGATTGTTTGCAGGCCCATATTGCACAAGTATGCCAATGAAGATGTGTCGCTTGGTTCATGGTTTATTGGTCTTGATGTTGAGCACATTGACGAGCGCAGTATGTGCTGTGGGACTCCACCAGGTACTGCTGTCTTTTTATAGTATATTCAACTCGATGGTGTCTTGAAAGGTCTAGTCCCCAAAAACAAAACAAAAGGAAGAACAACCACCCTTGGTCGGGTATAACTGATCTGGCGCTTGTTCAGTCTCAAAGTTCATTGAGAGATTGCTGTTATCAAAAACCAAAATGATTTGTTTCTATGTGAATGTAAACAAATTACGGGTATATGAAATACCTTGAGCATAAACCATAACCCACAAGCCCAAATCACTGATTGGATTATGAGCCTCCAATGAATATATAACAGTACATTCAAATCAACGGGTTGGCTACCAGAGTTATCGCATGACTTATACAAGTCATTGGTGATGATGGCAGTCTTTGGGAGATTGAATCACAAAGAGAGGATTACCCTTCTACATATACAGGATATGGGTTGTAGTATAGTTGTCTACAACCATTTTATCTCATACAAAATATATCCCATCATTTTAAATACATAGGTCTATCAAATAACTCATGTGGATGCTCCATGGGTTATAGTTCGGATCAGCTCTGATACAAATTTCAACAAAAATAGTGTTATGAACTTCTCAAGTAAGTTATTCAAAAAACTTTCTGACATCAATAGAACTGCAGATATCAGGCGATCCAGTATCATTATCCAATTTTAAGCTTATGGAATTTCATATACTATGTTGAATGTTTTTAGTTTAGAATCACTTTCTTTCTTCTTTTTTTTGTTGGTATATTGCTTATTTTAAGTGCAGTTTCTCTCGTTAACTTCTATTCATATTACTGCCACATTGCAGATTGTGAGTGGAAGGCACAGGCGGGTAATGTATGCATTGCGTCGTTTGATTGGAGCTGTAGCGGAATATGCAAATCGGTGGAGAAAATGAAATTCGTTCATGAAAGGTGTGGTGAAGGGGAGGCCGCTGTCTGGAGTCCTCTGTTCTAAAGTAATCCCGACAGGAGGGTGATTTTTTGGCAAACTGGGAGGACTGAAACCATATTTTCATTCAGCTACCTGGAATCTGAGAGACAGTTGAGATAGTTCAAGTTCATACATATTTGCCATGACAATGCCTTTCTATGCATAACCATTGAGTTTCAAAGCAAATTTTGGTCCATGAGACACAGAATTGTTTCACAAAAACAATCAATGTGAGAGAAAAGAAGTTGGGCGGCCCTTCTTTCTTTCTTTCTTTTTTCTTTGGTTGGTATCTCCCTTATACACAGTAATTCTTTCAAATTGGCTGGGAATTGTGAAAATGTAATTATTCCAAATCTGCACAGTGATTGTTTTGAAGTCCTACAGAAGTTGCCTGAAACGTTTTAGGTTGTGTTTGGTTTAATTTTTAAATTAACTTTTGGATTGAAAAATTAAAAAATATGTTTGATTTACCACGTTTGAAAATTATTTTCAAAATTGTTTTCTCTCTCATCTCTCCTCTCCCCTCTCTCCTTTCACATTTACACATCAATCAATTAATTCTTCTCTCACACTCATTTAACTATAAAAATAAAATAAAATATTACAAATTATTCCAAAATTATTTTTAAATCTCATAATCAAACAAGTTTTTAATTTTCAAAACTCTTTAAATACTTATCTTTCAAAATACAATTTAAAACTCAAATTTTTTTAAAAAAACTAGACCAATAATGTTTTATTTTTCATATTAATTTTGTTGAAAAATATCTCCAGTCTTGTGCTTCAAATTTGATTGATCGATACATATTGAACTTATTCTAGGTCTCATGTGGCATTACACAAGCCAATCTAAGTTTATGTAAAACCCACACAAATGAATGACTCAGATTGATTTATAACATTGCCATGTCAATGCCTTTGGGGTAATGAATAATTACTACATAACCACAATTTGGAAAATAACTCTAAATGATGCACCTTTCTTCTGATTTTCATTGGTTTATGAAAAGTAAGAGTTAAAGAGTACGTTTGATATGATGGAACAAGTTGAAATGGAATGTCTATTCTAATTTCGTATTCTTTTTCCCTTATTTAGTATTGTGGGAGCCGAATGTCAGGGGATGCAGATAGGCTAAGTACACACTTCGGAAATCAGGATATATATATTATATTCGGCCTTGTCTTGTTCGTTCCAGATGCCGAATATTGTAATCGGCCATAGAACCAGTTGAGCGAGGAGTCGAGTAGAAGTTGGCATGCGACAAAAGGGGGGCTGAGTGAACAATTACACGATGGATTAAGAGTGGGCCCAACCCTGAGGCCCAAAAGCGAATATAAATAGAGGAACAACAGTCAAAGAAAGGTATGTGAAAGATAATCCCAAGAAACTTAAGACATAAGCAAACGTGAGACATATACTGACTTGTCCGTCGAAGTGCTAATTTCGACACCCCCGATCAGAGTATTAAATCCTTTTTCAGGCGGCAATCAGAGGATCAGGAACGTCCTTCAGGATCCAAGAGTATTTCCAAACCACATCACCACAATTGGCGTCATCTGTGGGAATACTCAAATACATCCATGGCGGCGTAACGGAAGATCCTCCGATAGTTGCTGACGAAACTACGCCAAGAGACGACCTCACTCCAAGAAACATACTGGAATCGAAGAATATCGCTGTGCGACGTGCCTTGAACTTTGACTCAGTAGCTCAGGCATCACCCTCAACTTCAATGCATGAGACAATGCAGACGATTATGGATCAGGCAAAGCAAAGTGAACAGCGACTGGAGAACATGCTAGCTGAGAATGAGCGCCTGCGCCAGGATTTGGCCTTGGAGGTGGCGAAATCCCAACAAGCTGCATGCCAAGACCGGGGTCGACCCTCGGGAAAGAAGGATGGTCGCCGATGTCGAGTTTAGAAACGTAATAGTGATAGTAATTCAAACTCACCATCCCTGGAGCCCAGAAAAAAAGGGCGCTTTGATGTATCCAGCTCGTCTGAGGGAAGTCCATATGTACGGCATAGACGAAGGAAAAGCGATGATTCAGATGAGGAAGATAAACACGACCCATTCGTTCGACGAATTGCTAGGGCTGTGCTACCGAAGAAGTTCAAGGCACCGTCGTTCACCCTTTACGACGGAAAATCAGACCCCACTGATCACATTCGTCATTACAAGCAAGCGATGACGTTCCATGCTGACGACGAAGCCCTCATGTGTCGGATATTTCCAAGCAGTCTGGGACCACTAGCCGTGAGGTGGTACTATAAATTGGAGCCAACATCAATTAAGAGCTTCCACCAACTCCAAAAGTCATTCAGGGCAAGATTCATCACCAATGAGGTACAGCCAAAGCAAGCCGACTTTCTCTAGGCCATGCAAATTAAACTGGAAGAAACTCTTTGTGAATACTCGGCCCGCTATTGGGAATGCTTTAATCTAGTTGATGATGCTTGCAATGGTTCCATGGCCATCACTGCCTTTAAGATGGGATTGCATCCTAATAGCCCCCTTCATAGGTCATTGACCAGGTGTCTCCCAAAACCGTCTGGGCATTAATGAAAAAGGTTGAAGAATACTGCAAAGTGGAGGACGATGCCTTGCGAGTCAAAGCCGGACGTAAAGCCGTTGAGACGGCCACATCAGGAGTTGTTCAGCCGATTAGCTCCATCCCTCCAAGAAGCCCCAAGCGGCGGAATTGACCCAAACGAGACAAAATGCATGATTCGCGCCGATCAACCGACCAATGTTCACAACGAGTTAATGAACAATACCAAGTGGATAACAGGTGCACAAGGCGTTCGAGCAAGAAATGCACGGAGCTGACAGAGCCAATCAATAAGATTCTGTCGAAAATACAACACCTTCTGTTCTTTAAGTGGCCGCCCAAGATGACGGGACCCCCCGATGCGAGAAGACAAGATAAACGATGTGAGTATCATAAAAACCATGGTCACGACACCAATAGTTGTTTTTCTTTAAAAGATCACCTGGAAGAATTGGTGCAAGATGGCCGTCTTGTGCAATACGTTCGAAAGAACAATTCAACAAATACAGTAGCTCTACGGCCGGAGTCACCCCCTCTTGGTGTAATCCATATGATATACAGCTTGCCGGCACCACCTGAGGTGCACATAATCCAGTTGTCGTCTAGCACACATAGCTCAATGACGCCAGCGAAACGGCCACACGACACTGGAAGGATTAGTTTTGATGACAGTGATTTAATTGGAGCGACCCACCCTCACACTGATCCCCTTGTCATCGAGCTACATGTAAATAGATTCACCATCGAGGGTGTTCTCATTGACCAGGGTAGCACTTCGGAGATAATGTATTACAAAACTTTTGTCAAACTTGGTTTTACTAATTCGGACCTATCTCCGGCTGATTATCCGTTATTCGGCTTTAATGCTAACCCGGAGTACCATTTGGGCAATATCACACTACCTGTACGGGCCGGAACCAGATTAGTAGACGTAAAGTTTCTGGTTGTTAAGTTCCCTTCGCCCTATAACCTGATCATGGGCAGAACTTGGTTACATACGATGCAAGCCGTGCCAAGCACCTACCACCAACTGCTCCATTTTCCGACTGAATACGGTATTGAACAAATTCACGGTTCTTAGAAGTCGGCGTAGACATGCTATCTTCTAGCTACAAAGAGACCGAGGGAACTAGAAGTGCATTCAATTGAGGTGCTGGATAGGGAGAGTCTCGAAGATATTGGGAGGATCCCAAGTGAAAAAGCAACCGAAGCCCTGTATCGGGTCGAAATTGACGGAAATCCTGACAAGTTCTTTATGATCGGCGCTTCCTTGAATAATGTCGAAAGGCAGGAATTGGTAGCCTTCTTACTTGGCAATATTGATGTGTTTGCATGGTCCCCATACAAGATGCTAGGAGTAGATCCATCAGTGGCCTAACACCGCTTGAACATTAATCCGAAATGTAAGCCAATTGTTTAAAGAAGCTGGCGGTCCGCCGCGGAGCATACTTCAGCCGTCGTTGAAGAGGTGGATAGGTTACTTGACACCGGGGCGGTTCGCGAAGTAACTTATCCTACATGGTTGTCCAATATTGTGGTCGTAAAGAAGAAGAATGGCTCTTGGCGCGTCTGTGTGGATTTTATGGATTTGAACAAAACTTGTCCTAAGGACTGTTTTCCCCTGCCCAGAATAGACCAACTCGTAGACGCAACGGCACATCATCAACGTATGAGCTTCTTGGATGCTTACAGAGGCTATCATCAAATTGCCATGCATTCGGAGGATCAAGAAAAAACTGCATTCCTCACCCCAAGAGGAACCTATTGCTACAAGCTCATGCCTTTTGGGCTGAAGAGTGCGGGGGCAACTTATCAAAGACTAGTGACTTCCATGTTCAAGGAACGGTTCGGCCATACCATGGAAGTATACATCGACGATATGGTGGTCAAATCCAAGGAAAAGCAATCCCATCTAGCCGATTTGTCAGAAACATTCAGCATTCTTCGAAAGTACAAAATGAAATTGAATGCTTCTAAGTGTGCATTCGGCATCGGCTCTGGCAAATTCCTTGGCTACATCGTTAACCATCACGGAATCGAAGCCAATCCAAGGAAGATCACGGCAATTCTAGAGCTTGGATCCCCTCAGTCAATCAAAAAGGTTAAGAAGCTAATGGGGATGGCCGCCGCGCTCAATAGATTTATCAGCCGTTCCACAGATCACTGCCGACAATTCTTCCACACACTTCGGCAATGTAGAGCATTTGATCGGACTCCCGAGTGCTAGGCCGCTTTGGATGGCCTGAAATCTTACCTCCGATCAGTTCCACTCTTGGCAACACCAGCAGCCGGCGATCCACTTATTTTGTATCTAGCAGTATCCGACCGAGCGGTCAGCGCCGTATTGTCAAAGTAAGAACTAGAGGAGCAGCGATCAGTTTACTATGTGAGCAAAGCTATGGCCAATGCCAAGACATGTTGCCTTCCATTAGAAAAGTTTATCCTTGCTCTCATCATGGCTGCAAGAAAACTGATACACTACTTTCAAGGGCATACCATTAGGGTGCCGACAGAATATCCCCTCTGGTCAGCGCTCCGTAGCGCGGAGGCATCTGGGCGCGTCTCGAAATGGGCTCTTGAACTCGGCTAGTATGATATCCAGTTTCTACCCAAAACTTCCATCAAAGGGCAAGTGCTCGCCGACTTTGTTGCCGAGTTCACAGGATCCCTGGCCGACTTTAAGTCTGATCAAGTGCAAACTAAGCCCGACTGGAGAATGTATGTTGGCGACGTTTGGCAGATGTATTGCAATGGGTCATCCAACCAGCGTGGTAGTGGGGCTAGCGTAGTAATCATGACCCCTGAAGGGGCAATAATCGAATAGGCCGTCAAATTGGGATTCAACGCATCAAACAATGAGGCCGAACATGAAGCATTGTTAACCGACCTACGAAATGCACTTCACCTCGGTGCATGGCGTCTGCTTGTTTTCTGTGGCTCAAAGCTAGTAATCAACCGTTGAAAGGGGAATATGCAGCCAAAAATAACCGCATGGCAGCCTATATGAAAACAACGAATTCTTTGCTTGCGGAATTTGATCACCACGAACTGAATCAAATAACCTAGGATCAGAACACGCATGCAGACGCCTTGGCTTGCCTAGCCTCTACTATCAACTCAGAAATTAAGCGGACAATTGAAGTAGGGTTTGTCCCCGAGCCAAGCATTGCCTTTTCAAAACCAATTCAGGTCAACGTTATCGAACCAGGTCCGAGTTAGATGGACCCTATCGCCGGATTCCTATCTTCAGAATAGCTCCCGACGGATAAGAAAGAAGCGCACAAACTCTGAAATAAAGCCCTCCGATACTATTTGGATCCGCAAGGGAAGCTCTACAAAAAATCTCTCTCCGGGCCGTACTTAGAGTGTGTTCACCCTGATAAAGTCGAGGAACTTTTATCTGAAATACATGAAGATAGTTGTGGAGCCCATTCGGGCGGACGATCTCTGGCTCACCACGCCGTATCGCAGGGGTACTATTGGCCGACCATGCGAACCGACGCCGAGTGTTATGTTAAGAAATGTGGTCAATACCAGAAGTTTTCCCCTTTAACTCACCTGCCAGCCGAGAAGTTAAATTTTATCACTAGCCTTTGGCCGTTCGCTCAGTGGGGCCTTGATATCGTAGGACCGTTACCACGGGCCTCAGGCAACAGGCGGTTTCTAATTGTTGCAACGGATTATTTCACAAAATGGGTCAAAGCGGAGGCACTAACACATATTTGAGACTCTGACGTTAAGCGTTTTGTATGGAAAAACATCATAACAAGATTCGGCATACCACGAGCACTTATTTCTGACAATGGTACCCAGTTTGATTGTGGCGTATATCGAGAATTGCGCGACACTTATGGTATCCGGCCCTACTTTTCCTCGCCGACTTACCCCCAGAGCAATGGTCAAGCGGAGGCCAACAACAAGGTTATTTTGGACGGCATTAAGAAAAGGCTGGAGAAAGCTAAAGGCAGATGGGTCAAAGAGTTGCCCAGTGTGTTGTGGGCTCATCGCACTACTCCGAGGCGATCCACTAGGGAAACGCCATTTGCTCTATGCTTCGGAACCCAGGAAATCATCCCCCTGGAAATCGGCCTCCCAACCTTGAAATCGAAAGTTTTTGTTATGGACCGAAATGACATGATGTTGGCCTTGGACTTGACTCTAATTGAAGAATGCCGAGACTGTGCCCTTGCATCTATGGCACGGTATCAGCAACAGCTCGCTAAGTCGTATAATCAATGTATTCAGCTGTGCCGTTATACACTAGGAGAATTGGTCCTCAAGAAAGTGCTTCTCGCTGCTAGGCATCCGGCTGACAGAAAATTGGATCCTAACTGGGACGATCCCTATCAGATTGACTCAATCGTAGGGACAGGGGCATATTGGCTCAAAGACATGGACAGAAGAAGCTTGCTACAACTGTGAAATTCCACACACTTGCTCAAATTTTATCATTAAGTCAGCTTGTACGGCACGACAGCTTGTTTTGATTTTACTCTGTGTATATTTTTCCTTTTTCAATGCAATGTTCTTTTGCCCAGTGAGTTATGGTTGTTGATTTAAGGTGGTTTCAAAAGCCTCCGAATTCAGAGCGCCCTTCGTGAATGGCACGTTTGGGCCGAATAAGCCTCCGATTTTGGAGCGCCATTCGTGAATGACGTTTAGGCCAACACAAAGAAGCCTCCGAATTCGGAGCGCCCTTTGCGAATGACATTTGGGCCAACACAAAAAAGCCTCCGAATTCAGAGTGCCCTTCGTGAATGATACGTTTGGGCAGAATAAGCCTTCGAATTCGGAGCGCCCTTCGCGAATAACGTTTGGGCCAATACAAAGAAGCCTCCGAATTCGAAGCGCCCTACGTGAATGACACGTTTGGGCCGAATGAGCCTTCGAATTCAGAGCGCCCTACGTGAATGACAAATTTGGGCCAAATAAGCCTCCGAATTCGGAGCGCCCTTCGCGAATGACGTTTGGGCCAACACAAAGAAGCCTCCGAATTCGGAGCGCCCTTCGCGAAAGACGTTTGGGCCAACACAAAGAAGCCTCCGAATTCGGAGCGCCCTACGTGAATGACACGTTTCGGCCGAATAAGCCTCCGAATTCGGAGCGCCCTTCGCGAATGACGTTTGGGTTAATACAAAAAAGCCTCCGAATTCGAAGCGCCCTACGTGAATGACACGTTTGGGCCGAATAAGCCTCCGAATTCGAAGCACCCTTCGCGAATGACATTTGGGCCAACACAAAGAAGCCACCGAATTTGAAGCGCCCTTCGCAAATGACATTTGGGCCAACACAAAGAAGCCTCCGAATTCGGAGCACCTTACGTGAATGACACGTTTGGGCCGAATAAGCCTCTGAATTCGGAGCGCCCTTCCCGAATGATGTTTAGGCCAACACAAAGAAGCCTCCGAATTCGGAGCGCCCTACGTGAATGACACATTTGGGCCGAATAAGTCTCCGAATTCGGAGCGTTCTTCGTGGATGTGATCAATATGTAGTAGACAACTTAATCTGCAAGCATTGATCGAAATAACATATCGACATCCAGAATAATGCGTTTTATTCAATAGATCAGAAGTACATGGTTTACATTAAAAAAAAAAACTAAAAACTAATATATGTATAATAATACATCAAAATTATTCGGTGCTGCCCTCGTTGTCGGTCTTCTCGGCTTCGAAAGTCTCGAACGAAAAAGTGTAACTCTGATATAAGGGTGACACTGGATCAACGCCCGTAGCCTGGAGTGCCTTGGTCCATCCATGCTTAAATCCGCGATTTTCACATCGGCAGACCTCCTTAGCTAGTTTTTCCTTGGTTTTGTCTACTCCGATTTTCCAACTGTCGTGAAAACCTTTTTCGTAGGACCTAGCCTTCGCCGATTCAATTGCGAACATGCTGGCCGTATCTTGGTCAACGATCGCGTGATCCAAGATTCGGAGATTTACTCGCTCCGCGACAATCGGATTCACTTGACTCGCCGAATGAGTCTCAAAGGTGCTAGTTCTCTTCAACTCATTTTCGACCTTCTCCATGCCGGCTTGCAAGCTCTGAATGCGAGCATCCCTTTGCTCTATCTCTCTTTGTGCGGTACATACACACATGCCGATTTCATAGAAGGTGTACAGACTGTTTACTGCTCCATGAACGCCCTCCCGGAAGACTTCGTAATCAGCCCGGCCGACCATAGACTGCTAAACTTCTGGCGGAAAAATTTGTCGTGCAAACTCGACTGCTACATTTGGGTCGCGAATGATGGAATCCGTCTCCGTCATCGGTTTGTTCCCAACGAACACCAAAAAGCTCAACGGGCGCAGTGTCACACTGGTTTCACCTCTTGAACGAAGGGAGTTACCTCGTTGCTGTTTTTCTCTTCTGGGCGACCTATTTCGGTGACGTGGGGATTGGCGTTTCTCATGCTCCCTCGACGTCCTACTCACGGTACGCATAGGCTCGCCACCCCGGTTCATCTCTGCATCCAGCTCTACGAGTGTCCTACTTTCCCTTCTGCTGTTGAAGAACAGCCTTCTTGTCATCCGCAGTCGTCCACACTTCTTTTTTTTTCTCCCAATTTGTTGGATTTGAACGCAACAATGGCACCCTCGTGCACATAACCCCCGCTCCATTTATTGATTACGGGGGCCGCACTCCCGAAGCGATCTCATCAATGCTCGAATTCCATGAGCCACTGATATTCGGTGTTCCAGCTCACTAACTGGGGCAAGAGCGGATTTATTAATCTTAACGGCTAAGGATTCGCTAACCTAATCAGCCAAATGTCAAGGCCTTGCGCCGATAGGTTAATGTGCCCCAGCCATTCCATGAGCCACCGATATTGTTTCAGTTCATTCCTTAACTGGGGCAAGGGCAAATTCGTTAATCTTAGCAGCTAAGGATTTGCTAATCTAATCGGCCAAATGTCAAGGCCTTGCGCCGATAGGTTCATGTGCCCCAGCCATTTCATGAGCCACCGATATTCGGCATTCCAGTTCATTCCTTAACTGGGGCAAGGGCAAATTCGTTAATTTTAGCGGCTAAGGATTCGCTTATCTAAGTGGCCAAATGTCAAGGCCTTGCGTTGATAGGTTCATTTGCCCCAGCCATTCCATGTGCCACTGATATTCGGCATTCCAATTCAGTAATTTGGGCAATGGCAGATTCGTTCATCTTAGTGGCTAAGGATTCGCTAATCTAATCGGCCAAATGTCAAGGCCTTGCACCGATAGGTTCACATGCCCCAGCCATTGCATGAGCCACTGATATTCGGCGTTCCAGTTCATTAACGGGCAAGGACATATTCATGAATTCATTCAGCTAAAATTGAAAGACGGCTAAATTGATAAGACACGCAGTTATCTAATCGGCAGCTATTTAGTGGGATGTTTAATTTACTTATCTCATGATCCTATATCCTATTGAATCAATAGTTAGCACGCGCAACAGACAATAGTCATTTTACCCAAAGTAGTGAAAAGCAAAATCTTTATTAATAACAAAAATTGAGTACAGATAATAATAAAAATCAAAGGAAATTTTTATTAATAAATTGAGTACAGATAGTAGTCATTTTATACATGAAAATTACTGAAAATTAACAGAAATCTACTAATAAAAATTTACAAGAACTATGCATGGAAGATGCCTAATAAAAATCAAAGTCACCTTAGTTAATCTTCGAGGTCAGACTCCAGCGACTCAACGTCCACCTGCTCATATGGAATCGATTGGGCCAATGTCACATTAGCGGCAGTAAGGGCTTTGAGCCAGTCGTGTTTGAAGCCCCGATTCTTGAATTTGGGGACTTCCTCTACATAGTTCTCCAAAGCGGCGTCCTTCCCAGCTTGGAATACTTTGGAAATCGGAGTCGGCTATTTCCTTCGCCTTCTTCGATTCTTCTAAGTCGGCTTCCAGTTTGGCAATCACTTCCTTGGCTAACTTGAGCGCGTCTTCGATCGCGTTTGCCCTCTCCTTGATGGCCAATCTGAGCTGGTCAGAACTCTTTGCCTTTTCTGCATCGGCGTTGGCTCTTGCGCGCTCATCTGCCGCCCTCGCCGCCTTGGACTCGGCTCTTTGAGAGGCCTCCATAGCCTTGCTCTTCTCGTTTTCAATTTTGACTTTCATAAAACCGATCTGCTCAATAGCATCATGTTGGCGATGGCCGATCCCAGTTATCCTGCCCACCGTCTGCAAAACAAGGAGTTATAATTTTTTAATTAATAATATATGTTTATATGCGTATAGGCAGAAGACTGAAAATAAGGTTAAGTCACGTACCAATATGGCCGATTGAGCGGCTAATGCTATTGACAGCAGATCTAGCTCCGCACGAAAAGTGGCCCTGTCAACCGGCAGGGAAATTGAGAAAGCCATACTCAAGGCCACAGCCAGATCTTTCAGAGCCGACACGTCGGACGCAATCGGCACGTTCTTTATCCTTGGTTAGATGATGAACGGCACGACTGAGTCCGACTCCTCCAAACACGGCCGTTTATTGGTAGGTGTTTCCTTAGGGTCAGCTTCGCGCTCGGCGGGACATTTTTTCCTCATTTGCTCGGCCTCCTGATTCAATTGTTTAATTTGCTCTGTCTGAGCCGTTTCAACCTGAGCTGTTTTAACCAGCTCTGTTTCGATATCCGATGGAGAAGACTCAGCCACGGTAACAGGAGGAGGTTCGGATCGGTTAGTCTCAGCCCTCTTCTGGGCGGCTATGCGTTCAGCATTTTTTCTCCTGGCCAGCTGCGTTAGAGACTCCCTAGCCATGTTCTCAGTATACGCGCCGAGAAAGTCCCTTAAGTCAGTAAAAATGTCTTCGAATGAGGCGTCCCCACGGCCTAAAGTAAATGGAGGGTCGGATTGATTAAGGCTGGCTTCCTCAAAAGCCAAGTTCAAAGCCTCGTCAACTTCGGCTTCCAAAGTGGACTAAT
>CM069910.1:50985789-51080590 GCA_036172215.1 Camellia granthamiana
AAAGCCGATCTGCTCAATAACATCATGTTGGCGATGGCCGATCCCAGTTATCCTGCCCACCGTCTGCAAAACAAGGAGTTATAATTTTTTAATTAATAATATATGTTTATATGCGTATAGGCAGAAGACTGAAAATAAGGTTAAGTCACGTACCAATATGGCCGATTGAGCGGCTAATGCTATTGACAGCAGATCTAGCTCCGCACGAAAAGTGGCCCTGTCAACCGGCAAGGAAATTGAGGAAGCCATACTCAAGGCCACAGCTAGATCTTTCAAAGCCGACGCGTCAGACGCAATCGGCACGTTCTTTATCCTTGGTTAGATGATGAACGGCACAACTGAGTCCGACTCCTCCAAACGCGGCCGTTTATTGGTAGGTGTTTCCTCAGGGTCAGCTTCGCGCTCGGCGGGACATTTTTTCCTCATTTGCTCGGCCTCCTGATTCAATTGTTTAATTTAATCTGTCTGAGCCGTTTCAACCTGAGTTGTTTTAACCAGCTCTGTTTCGATATCCGATGGAGAAGATTCAGCCACGGTAACAGGAGGAGGTTCGGATCGGTTAGTCTCAGCCCTCTTCTGGGCGGCTATGCGTTCAGCATTTTTTCTCCTGGCCAGCTGCGTTAGAGACTCCCTAGCCATGTTCTCGGCATACGCGCCGAGAAGGTCCCCTAAGTCAGTAAAAATGTCTTCGAATGAGGCGTCCCCACGACCTGAAATAAATGGAGGGTCGGATTGATTAAGGCTGGCTTCCTCAAAAGCCAAGTTCAAAGCCTCGTCAACTTCGACTTCCAAAGTGGACTAATTAGGTTGTTGGGCGACTTCCTCGGCTACTTGTTCTTCCGCCTGCTCCGAGTCAAAAGCTTTTAAACCAATCTGCCTAAGGTTTTTGAAGTTGAGGAAAATGAGAGCCGTGAGCTGCTGTTCGCCCCTTGGAATCAGAATGTTGTCCGCAGCCGAAAAGGTTGCGTAAGTCTGCTCGTATCTAAGAAGGATATAAGTTGCCCTCCCTTGCTTCTAGAGGTTTGGACGGCCGAAGAACTGGAGTGCGATTTTGATTTCCGCAAGCACGGCGTCGTCAGCCGAAACAAAAACTTTCTTCAAATCGTTTCCTGCATACATAAAGCGGTAAGTTCATGAAAGGAGAGCTTAGTAAATATATAGCAAATGCATGTATGAAACTGTAAGGCCACCCAGTTTGCCTTTTCGTCTAGGTACGGGATCTAGGCAATCTTCGCCCTCGCCGAATTCCCAGTTGTCTCGGACAATGCCCATGACATCATCAACTCGCTTGCCAGAGCTAGCAAGCATAGTCACTAAATGATGGTCGGTGTCCTTAGCCCTGAGAAAGTAGCGCCCCTGACGGCCAGAAGATTTGGCCAAGGCATAGCAATGCTGAATAGCAGGGATACCGAGATTGATCCTAAGACATCGGTTCAACTCTACAATTCCCATTATGATTCGGTAAAAATTTACATTAGGCTAGGAAGGGATTAGACCCCAATAGCGAAGGACGATCCTAAGAAATGGGTGAAGGAAGAAGTGGACTCCGCCCTCAGCAATTGATAGGAGAGGAAAGATGATTGTACTCTCATCAGTCCTCTCCATATCAAGTGTGCTCTCTGCCACGAGTGACAAGTGGACGCCATCGGGAATGGCAAAATGGCGTCGAAAACCAGTGACTCGATCTGTAGAAAGGAGGGCTTTCAAGTGTTTGGCCATCCTAGCCAGTTTAGGAAGTATGCTAAACTAAAAACAAACAAGGAAATGGGATTCAAAATGGGGGAAAAGAGAACTTACAAGAAGCGGAGAAGACAATGAAAAACGGGAGGAAGTTGTAGAGGTCGCGAAATGAAAGTGTTATGCTAGAAGGTGAAACAGAAACTTTGAGTATTCAAAAACATGCATTCGAAGGGACAAAGTTTTAAATCACATTAAATGAAGGAATCGTACGAAGGGGCGGGAAATTGTAATGATGACCAAAAAGCGTGTGCGTTCTGACACTAGCGTTGGAATGAGGTTAACCGCCAAATTTTTGTTGACTTTTCAAGTTCGAAACCAAACATGCCGACTAACTGGTGTTAGTGGGGTGTTTGGAGGGCAATTGTGGGAGCCAAATGTCAGGGGATGCAGATAGGCCGAGTACACACTTCGGAAATCAAGATATATATATTATATTCAGCCCTGTCCTGTATGTTCCAGATGCCGAATATTCTAATCGGCCATAGAACCAGTTGAGCGAGGAGCCGAGTGGGAGTTGGCATGCAACAAAAGGGGGCCGAGTGAACAATTACACGATGGATTAAGAGTGGGCCCGGCCTTGAGGCCTAAAAGCGAATATAAAAGAGGAACAACAGTCAAAGAAAGGTATGTGAGAGATAACCCCAAGAAACTTAAGACATAAGCAAACGTGAGACATATACTGACTTGTCCGTCGGAGTACTAATTCGGGCACCCCCGACTGGAGTGTTAAATCATTTTCAGGTGGCAATCAGAGGATCAGGGACGTCCTTCAGGATCCAAGAGTATTTCCAAACCACATCACCACAAGTATATCTTATCTAAGTAGGAATAGTCATTCTATTAGAATGACTATTCTTTCCTCCAACCTAAGGGATGACCATTCCATTCCATCATAGAATTACTATAGATTTTTTTTTTTTTTAATTGTCACTTAAAAAAAAACATTATTATTTAATTACTGCCACCATTCGATTCAACTACTACCTACTCCCCCACACCACCATTCGATTCAACTACCATCTACTCCCCCACCACCACCGTCACAGTTGCCTCCACAAACACCACACCACCGTACTACTGATGTCACCACTACTATCACCACTATTACCGCCACAACCACTACCACTACATCCATAACCATAAAACCACCACTATTACCGTCATTAGAACCACTACTCTACTACCACCGCTCCCACTACCACCACAGCCTCTGTCGCCACAACCACTACCTTACCACCACCACCACTATTACTTTCATAAACATCACACCACCACCATCACCATTGCAAAAACCATCACTCTAGTTGGCCGTTGTCATTACCACCACCACTACCACCCTCACAACCACACCATCATCTTACCACCACCACTAAGACTACAACAACCTATTATCTCCATCCTATTATCATTGCTATCACCACCACCAATGCAGGCGCCGCCACCGCCACTACTATTACAATTCACACCATCACTTCTACAACTATCAACATTATCATGATCTATATAAAATTTTAATTTATTTGTTACTAACTTGTTAAAAAAAATTAATAAAAATTTATTTCATTCTATGAGTTTAATAAATATAACCAAACATGAGAATAAGAATTATCATTCTATTCCTTTGTCATTCCATGTTGACAACCAAACAATAGAATGGGAGTGAACATTTCATTTTATTCAACTTTATATTACGTTCTCATTCTTGTTCTATTCTCACTTTATTTCGTTCTATCGTAAAATAATTTAAAATTCATGAAAGTACAAGTAGTTCATACACTAATTTATGCAAATAAGTGTTGTATTTTTATGAATTTGAAATTATATTTCTCACTTATCATTTTTTTTATATTTCCCCTTTCATGAAATACTCCCCCCCCCCCCCCCCCCCAAAAAAAAAAAAAAAAAAAAAAAAACTCCCAAATAAAACGAAAACAATAACAAACAAACCCATAATACATATTCCACACTGTTATGTAAATACTGGCTCTAGGAAGGAGAGTTAAGTTCAATACAAACAGGTTAAACACAAAAGTTACAAAGAATTTAAGTATATGCACACTAGCAACAGGAAAAAAAATAAACAAAACCCCAAAAAAAGTTAACTTATCAAATGTAGGAGCACCAAAATTCAAGAACCGGATATAGAATGTATAATATGTATATAGACAGAATTTTTTCAAAATGAACCCACAAACAAATCATGTACTATATTATCTATGTGTTTATATCTGATTCTGTGATTGATTTCTATTTTTATATGAAAATTACTGAAACAAAATAGCAAAATGGCTAACTATTAGGACAATTTTTATAACAATATCAATAATGGTGGGAAATGGCAAATCACAAGACTTGGCTCTTTCCACAACTTACTATACTTCACTCAAAAAAAAAACAACTTACTATACTAAAAATATCTATATTTATAATAATAAAAAATCAGTATTCAGATATATAAAATAAAAAATAAAACTCCAATTAATACATCGGTGTAATAAATCTACATATCAGCAACTGTCACTACATGTATAGCTTAAAAACAGAGCACCAGCGAGCCAATAACTTTCATCTAGTTTATACAACGGTTAAGTCACAGCAGGTCAACCTAGAAGCTGAATACATAAAAATACAAAGGTTTTAGACCATCAACTCTGCTCTTTATAGGGAGTCCATATCAATTTGCAGACATCTACCTCAAGTCCACCACGGCCTGCGGCTTTCAAATGACGATCCAAGACCTTCGGATCCGCACAAATTACATGCTGCCCTTTTCGATACTGGATCAATTCCAAGCCCTGAAGGGTGTTCAAGATATCCTCCGCCTTAATGGCTGTCATGTCACTAAGCTCCTGCAGGGAGAGCAAGTATTTGTAGAGGCCATGTTAGAGACAATATAGAACAGATGTGTTGGGAAAGGAGTGGGAGAGAGATGATAATATAAATAGAAGCAATCAATCGCACAATTAGAATTTTTCTAAAATGCCCATATAGCCATCCGAAAGACAAGCATACCTCTCGAGTAATAAGATACAGAGAACTTAATGGAGCAATTGAACTATTAAACTTTGGACAATTTCAGCACACATTCCAACATATACCTTGATAGATATGTTGCCCTTGTGCTTTTTCAAAATGTCTAGAAGAACCCGTGTCCAGTACCCTCTGTAGCTTAGCAGCCCCAGGTCCGAAAGGGGTCTTTCAGGTGTTCCAACTTTACCTTCTTTCTTGGAAAGCTCATAAGCTGCATCATGTTTGAAATGACATTAGCAATTATTGTTCACTTAATAACAAAGACAGATCAGTAGTAGCACTGAGTTATGCCCCAGCCTCTCCTGACTGATATCAGTTGGTGGTTACTCCAAATTAGACTTTTTTTCCAAAAAATTTCAAGAAACTTTTCACTTTTAGACAGACTTGAAAAGTTTAAAAAAAAAAAAAATTTTGAAAATTGAAAAAAAATTCACTAAAGACAAAAGAAAAAAACTAAAACAGTTAAATTTTTTTGGTATGTTTTTTGGATTTTTTTTCAAAACTTCTTAGATTCTTCTAGACTAGACAAACCTAAAAAGTAAATAGTTGACACATTTACAAAATTCATTAAAGACAAAAAAGTTTGAAAAAATGCAACTTTTTTAACTAATGCCAAACAGGTTGAGCAGTGAGCACCCCAATAACCAGGCATTAACATTGCACTAGTGGTGTCAGTAGACCCAAATCCTTCTACCTATATGGATACAACCTTTGGTCATGTCAGCCTAGTAAGTTAAGGAAGATAATGAGGAAAGATGTGAAAACAAATTGGCCCTAACTAAAAATCCTGTCAATTTCTTGCTGAGGGCTTTCTCAAGTCTAGGGTAAGTTCTATAAACTACATCTTGTGGAGTACAATTGACTCCATCCAACATTTCTATTTTACTCTCATAATTTAGAAAGGGAAAATGCATAAGACCCCTAAAATGTTACCACTAAATTTACCATCAATGACGTGGACTGTTCTATGTCAGTTGTTGATTTGTTTATGAATCAACCAACCAGGACCTAACCCCGCCACGTCAGTGTAGGCAAATTTAGGGGTCTCTAGCATTACTTTAGCAAGAGACACCAGTGAGCTGTATGTACTAACTCAAATAATCTTGAATTAGCTTGCCATTTTCGATTTTGAAAACATTGACCAAAAGCTTCGAACTCATACATTCCCAATTAAGATTGAATAAGAAAAATCACAAAGTTGGAGGGGATGGCGTCTATTAATATTCTGCACTATTTATATTGAACACAAAGAAAGAGGAATTGTTACGCTCAGTTCAGTCCCCATTCGATGAGGTGTGGGAGGGGTAGATTGGGCACAGACCTAACCTGTGGCATAATTTGCACAAAATAGCTGCCCTCTAGTTCAAGAGCCACAACCTCACAGTTCTATAAATTAAAAAAACTAAAGAATTAAAAAATAAAAGATAAGAGAAATTAAACAGAAGAGAGCTTACAAAATGCAATTAGGAACTTTCCATAGCCTTTCCTCTGATAGGGAGGAAGAGTCAGAATGCAGGCCAAGTTATAGGACTCCTCTGAATGCTTTTCCTGCACCATTGGATGACAAAGCATCGTAAGAGACATTAAATTTCAACATAATTTAAACATTAATCTTCAGGCATTTAAACATTTATCACAAACTGCCTTCAGCTTTCCAAATGTCAAAAACTTTATTGTGGCTGTAAGTTGACAGATACAGCCTACCTGCCCAAAGTTTATTTCACATACAAATACAACAATAGAATACTCCGGAACATAAATTTTAAATCTGTCTGTCATCTCAATTGGAGGCTACCCAGTGGAATGCACCCTTCTGAAGGACATTAGTTAAAAAATTATGTGTCCTTGTGTATATGTGTAGGAAATTAATGTATTGATATTATTGATTGATTGTATTCAATATCTTGATTTTACAAGACCAAATGACACTCCTTATATAGGAGATATTACAAACATCATCATAACCCATTAAACCCATTATATACCACTTACATTTTATATATTTCCACTATCTACCACTATATATTTCCACTATCTATATGGTGCACTAACTATAGCACTAACCTACTCACCTAACACACTCACATCTACTTACCACACTTGGTGGAGTTTTTACATTTACATTCAACACATTCAACAGCCCCCCTCAAACTCAAGGGGGATAGGAACTAACCAACTTGAGTTTGGAGAGAAAGTAACAAAACAGGAAAATAAGCTGACAAATAAAATAAAAGTGGATAGGAGACACTGTATGGTCGTGTCAGACCGTTGTAGAAGACTGTATGGTGATGGTAGACCGATATAGAAGACAGTTTATGGGGTCATGTTGGACCGTTGTAGAAAACAGTTTACTGGGTCATGTCGGACTGTTGGAGAAAACAGTTTACTGGGTCATGTCGGACCGTTGTAGAAAACAGTTTACTGGGTCATGTCGGACCGTTGTAGAAAACAGTTTACTGGGTCATGTCGGACCGTTGTAGAAAACAGTTTACTGGGTCATGTCGGACCGTTGTAGAAGAGAACCGAAATCAATGTCGGAACAGTTTACCGAGTCTTGTCGGACCCATATAGGAGCTAACCGGAATCAATGTCGGGACAGTTTACAGAGTCTTGTCGGACCCTTATAGAAGCTAACCGGAATCAAAGTCGGGACAGTTTACAGTCTTGTCGGACCCATAAAAGTTGCACCCTCAAAAGGCGTGCCCAATCTTATCAAAAGGCGTGCCATCAAAAGGTGTGCCCGACAGCCATCAAAAGTCGAGCCATCAAAAGGCGCGCCATCAAAAGGTGTGCCCGACAGCCATCAAAAGTCGAGCCATCAAAAGGCGCGCCGATTTGTCGTCTGGCGTTGAGAGGCGCGTGATACGCGTGTCTGCCTTGCCTATTTATACCAAGGCGAGGCTGCCGCTTATGCAGAACAAAACATCTGCTGAAAAAAACCTCTGAAAACCTCTTCATTTTGCTGAGAGAGATACTCTGTAACACTTCTGCAACCAACCCTGAATATGGCCTCTTCGTCCCGTTCAGCTACCCAGAACATAGCCTCTTCGTCCCGTGGTCTGACTCTCTTTCCCGACCTCAACGAGGCCACAACCCAGAATATAGCCATTGAACCTCAACCAAGCCCCCCTGGTTTTGCGCCTTTGAACTTTCCAATGTTCTCAGTGGAGCAGATAATGGCTACTCAATCTGATATTGAGGCCAATCATTATACTCTGAAGTCATGTGTTGAGACCATGACGGCGGTCAACAACCTGTCGCACCGGCTTCAGAGTAGAACAAATGAGGTGCAGCAGGTAAAAGCCCAACTGGCTCTGCTCCAGAGCATGTATACGGATGCCCGAGCAGAGATATGTGTGCTGAAGGCAGAGAACAAGGAACTGAAGCGGAAGGCCACCGTGATGCTCAGATTTGGAGGGCCGCCATATATGATGGTTGAGGAGCAACGGGAAGTTAACGTGCTCGGCAGTGTGGGAAACACGGAGGCAACACCGGCAAGAGATGCCCAAGACAAAGGCAAAAAGAAGAGAACAGCTGAAGAGGCGAAAAAATAAGGCTGGTTGATGTGGTGGTTGTAGGTTGTGGTTGTTTTGTTGTTGTTGGTTTTTTTTTTTTTTTTTTTTTTTTTTTGGTGTAAAGTGGTGATCGGGTTTGATCCCCGGCATGAATAAAATAAGGTTTGTGTGCAAATCTGAATGGTATGAATTTGATTTGAAAAAGATTAAAAATAAGGTGAAAGAAAAAAATAAAGAATGAAATTGGACGGATGAGCATTGCCGACTCATGATGTAGATGATCCATTTGTCTAAGGGTTAGTTTTTCCATTCATCTTCACTCAGAAAAAATGTCACCTGGATTATGCTTGCTTATCTTTTCATGGTTGCCATTGCTGGTTATACAGCAGGTCAACGTGCCAAACACGTTCCTAAGGGGAAGTATGTTGCAGGAGTCTCCATTCTCGCTGGAACTGCAGTGACCATGTGGTTGCTAGTTGTGCTGAACGTTTTTCCCTTTCACTCCAAGGTACATCATCCCAGCTGCAGGGATGATTGTTGGCAATTCAATGACAGTCACTGGGGTTACCATGAAAAGACTCCGGGATGATATTAAGGTCCAAATGAACTTGGTGGAGACAGCATTAGCTCTTGGGGCTACTCCTCGTCAAGCAACAATTCAACAAGTGAAAAGAGCTCTAGTTATTGCCCTCTCTCCGGTCTTGGACAATGCCAAAACCGTGGGCCTCATATCGCTTCCCGGAGCAATGACCGGCCTTATAATGGGAGGAGCGTCTCCTCTAGAAGCCATTCAACTACAGATTGTCGTGATGAACATGCTTGTTGCTAATGCCTATTGAATTTAAGCCAAAGTGGTTTTTTTCTCAGCGAGATAACTTTGGAAGACTTTTTGGTAAAAGCAGGGCTTTTTGCTGAAGTTTCATCAGGACCTTTTATACGAGCAGATAATGCAGTGAATAATGTTTGGAATGAGTGGGTGCAGAATGGTGGCACGGCAGTGATCAATCACTGCTGCTGTTAATGATGCCGGAAGAGGCGGCAGAGCTCCGGCGTTAGATTGATGTTGCGATGGTGACGCGCAGTTGCAGCGGTCGTGGAGTTGCAGCGGTGGTGGCTCGGCAGGGTAATGTCTATGTTCAGTTTAGAGAGGAAGAACATGATCACCCCACCTCTGCAACACCCTTGCATAATCAGATCCCTTCAAATGTGTTGCAGCTAATGTTGCAGCATCTGTCCAGCATCCAGCATCTTGCAGCTGAGAACAAGCTTCTTGATACCTCCCAACAGCACAGAGAAGATGCGTGCCTGACAATGACCTGTCTGTCCTAACCATATTGGCTGCAACAACCTTAACTGCCAGTTCAAGCAGAGACCTTGACACAGCAGATGAAAGAGCCACTGCACGCAGAGCATTTGCATAGAAATAAGTGCTCTCTGGATGAGTGGAAAGCAGTAAACTAACAGCAGCTTCTAGGTTCCCGACTGACACAGGCTCGTGTACACGGTTCTGAATAGCTTCTTCATTGTCCAACTTCTCATGCCAAGTAATACGCTCATTTGCAGTTCCCCACAACTCTCCTTGCTCAAAAGCCATCAACTTAAGTAGACCATTACTCAATACAAATTATAATGAGACTGTGATGGGACAAGGGGACTATAGACAATGTTTGGATCCAGAAAAGGCAGAGGAGCTCTGTTTTGTGGTGGGAGAGAGAAGTGGGCTGCTTGTTCGAAAACGAGCAACTGTGGCCCATGCACCATAGATGATGATGATGGAGTTGTAACGCTGCTGCTGCTGTTTGCTTTGCGATCTACAGAGGCTGAAATGAGGGGTAAGAGCTCAGCTATGGAAGAAAGTATGTGTAGAAACACAAGCGGAATAGGTTGAGGTCCGGCGGGCGGCCAAGGAAAGGTTGCCGCCCGCCAGAAGGCGAAGAACACTAGGAGCTTAACCTATTGCTCTGATACCATTTAGGAAATTAATGTATTGATATTATTGATTGATTGTATTCAATATCTTGATTTTACAAGACCAAATGACACTCCTTATATAGGAGATATTACAAACATCATCATAACCCATTAAACCCATTATATACCACTTACATATTATATATTTCCACTATCTACCACTATATATTTCCACTATCTATATGGTGCACTAACTATAGCACTAACCTACTCACCTAACACACTCACATCTACTTACCACACTTGGTGGAGTTTTTACATTTACATTCAACACATTCAACAATATGTCTACCTCTATGTCTGTGACTCATAACATGCACCAGCAAACATGTAGTAAGAAACTTAAGTGCGACATTAATAGGAAGGGGCAGGCAACCAACACAAACAAAGAAACAAACAAGTTGAACCACTTTAGGCACTATCTGCTTGATGATATGGTGTTAACATACACACAAAAGAAAATGGAAAAAAAGAAAAAAGGGATCTAAATGTAATGACATTGACGATTAGCACCAAACAAAAGGGTTTATACTTCTCTTACAGGAGCCATTATCAAAATTTACATTTCCCATGCAGCGCTCTCCTGTCCAAACCACCAGATATGATCCAAAATGCTGAATCTACATTATTTTACCACTACACTTGCCTTTGTTTGATAGAAGTTCTTCACAATAGACTATACTATATAATTATAATATGAAAAATCATGCCAAGTCGTTAGACTTGCGCCAGAATTATGCTCTTGTGTGTGCTTATTAAACCCAGAGTGGCATTTGCAAGTATATATACATATCAATAATATGCAGTTGTGTGATTCAATAAGAGGACAGATGACTCCCATTTCACGTCCACTTTAATACAAACCATTAATACAAACCATAGGCCTTGACTTCACTAATCCCCAAACCAAAAATCAAATGGGTGAACTACAACGCAATTTAGCAAAGAAGACAGATTAATTTTCAATTTTGATTCATTTTTACTAACATAACCCATGTTAAAGAAACTACCAATAGCACAGATTCACCAAAAGATTATTAATCCAGTAAACAGTGTGAGACCTACACGACATGCTAAATTAAACATTATTTTAGAAACTTTCAGTTCCCAAAAAATAAATTCAAATAAATATAGCAAGACAGCATTATGGGAAGGGGGATTTCAAAGAAACTCTCAAACAAAAACAATTACCTTAGAAAAGTAGCCAACCATGTGGCATCCCCGATCGTCACATTCACAAAGCACGTAAAACAGAAACAGGTCAACGTCATAATACAGTGTCTTGTGATCCAGGAACAATTTCGCCAAATAGCAAAGATTTTGTCCATAAACCTTGTTCTTTTTGCCATCAATCTGTTTAATTTCAAGACATTATAACTCAGAAAGCTAAATGAACTGTAGAGACCACGTCCATGCAATTGTAATAAATTTCCATTTAATGTGTGAAATACAACATGAAAAGAAGATATTGAAAACTGTGAAGCAAACTCTCACGTTGCCTGGGTACAAAGGGCCTGTGCAGGGTGTAAAGGGGATGTGAAGGGTGTAAGTGTAGCGAAGTCTACCCAAGACCGTGTCATGTGGTATCAGAGCTAGATGTACCGTAGGGATGGGTAGCCTGTGTGTCGCAGGCCCTGCATGCTATGCGTGAGAGAGGATGTTAAGCAAAGTCTCACATCACCTACGTACAAAGGAGATGTGCAATGTATAAGCGTGGGCGTAACTCATTTCACAAGCTAACTTTTGGAGTTGAGTTCTTCCCAAGACAATGTTACAAAGCATAAATCTACATTTGGAAACCAAGCTAAAAGTACATACTACAATTTTGAAGTTTCATCAAATTAAAAAATGATAGGGTGTGCAAACCTTGACCATGATGAGATTAAATAAGAAATAGGAAGCTAAGCCCAAAAAATAACGAAAAAAATAATAATTGGAGGGCATGAGAGCGCACCTCAAACATTGACAGGGTACCGCTTCGATATATCTCATCACCAGGGGGATGCTTGAGATCGCATTTCCTCTTCAGACACAAGGCAAAAATTAGAAAATAAATATAGCTCCCATTAGATATTTCTTTCTTGACAGGAAACGCCATAAAAGCTTAAGATGACCTTATAGGGTGGGCAAAAAAGAATCTAAAAATTAACAAAGAAGAGGTGATTGTCTAAGAATAAAATCTGAGGATTGGAAAGCAAAAACTTTGACCTCTAATTCAACATCATACATAATATTTTCAGACCTCTATACAATAGCAGAACATTAAAAAAAAAAAACTTCAACCATTATTTTACCCCAAAAAAAAAAAAAAACATGTACATGTAAAACATATATACAAGTTTGCCTAAAAGAATATTTAATACCCAAATACAATCAAACAGCAATTATCAAAATAATTGAAATTCTTCCCACAATTAAATCCCCTTTAGCCAAAGCAAGAACAACAATCCCAATGATTTGTGTTTGACTCAAACTGCCTGGAAAACTGTAACTTCTTTTTTTTTCTTCTTTTTTTTTTGATAAATAATCAAAGTTTATTAGAAAAGGATCAAGAGGATGCAAAGAATACAAAGAATATAAAACCCACTTAGGGCCCAAACAAAACTAACTAATCAAGTCTTCCACAAAATCTATAAAAGCCAGAACATTTGGGTCAACTGAAACCGTAACCCAACTATGCAACACCATAAGAAGCCGGCTCTCTAACCATGGAATTGAATGAGACACACCCTGGAAAACTGTAATTCTTAACATATTGTTATAGATAGAACAAAGCCTTTGAGACCCTCGAAGCAAGCAGATAACTCCGCTATTGACAACTTCATTTTACTACTTCTTGGTATATTAAGCATGTGACGAATTTGAAGTAGATGATGTTTAAATCCCCACATATATGAACCTGTCCGATACATGTTGGACACAGACCTCATCCATATCTATGTCATATTGACAGTAAGAATCCATGCAGCACAAAATACTACCCAACGTAAGAGGTTATGTTAAGGATATAAGCATCACACAGGATGAGAGGGTGTCTCCTATAAGGAAGAAGCAAGGTACATGAAATCAAAGGGAAGCATTTACATTTTGCAGGCACATAGGTAACTTTATGCATGCAAATACTTGACTACAACATCCTGCAAAAATTAATTACTAGTCTATAGGTTCAACACTGCTTTTCTTTCTCATTACAAATATTCTATGCCACAATCTGAATTGGAGAAAGCAATGCCAGAAAGAAAAAAATTGAGGCAAAGCTCACCATATGCCTCTGAAGCTGTTCTTTGCGCTTCATGAAAGTGAGGCAAAACTCACAAAAGTACAGCTGCAAAGAGTCATTGTATTCTGGTGGAAAGGGAGAGAAGTACCATGTCTCAATCTCATATCTTCCAAGCTCTATAGTCGCTATATTCTTAACTTTGGTGAATTAAGCTGGCAGCATCAAGCTCCTCATGGCCCTGCACAGTTGAAAATAACACCTTCAGATTATCATTTATTGAAACCTCAAGACAACAACAAAATAAAACTGAAAAAGGAAGCAAAAGCATGTGACTTAAGTCAATTCTCTATTAACATAAAATTATCAGATATTACTTGGTTCAAATCCAATTAATTTATATAGTCAATCCTTTATGTGTGTGTGTGTGTGTGTGTGTGTGTGTGTGTGTGTGTGTGTGAGAGAGAGAGAGAGAGAGAGAGATTACATGGATAATGATCACCAAGATCCAAATTCAAATCAACAAATCTGATGCATACAATAAGTATTAGGTGCTACAAGTTCTTTTAAAAATGTCTACAAAAACGAGCTTCCTTTCTAGAATCTTAGGGTGTGTTTGGTAACATTTTACGTTTTCAGTTTATATTTACAAAAATTTTATAAACTGGTTTTTTGTTTATTTTTAGAAAAAAACATAAACTACAAACGCGTTTGGTAATTGACAAAATGTTTAAAAAAATTTAAAAATATAAAAAAGAGTGAGAAATGACAAGTGGTGACAAGTGGCAGCGGAAGACGGTGGTGGAAAGTGGTGACGGTGGGTGGTGGGTAGCTGGTGGTGGTGGTGGTGGGTGGGTGGGTGGGTGGGTGACGGTGGCGGGTGGTGGGTGGTAGCAAGTGGGTGGTGGTGGCGACGGGTGGTGGGTCGTGGTGGCAGGTGGGTGGTGGATAGCGAGTGGTGGTGGGTGGTGGCGGATGGGTGGTAGTGGCGGGTAGTGATGGTGGATGGGTGGGTGATGGTGGCGGGTGGTGGGTGGTAGCGAGTGGGTGGTGGTAGTGGTGGTGGTGGGGTGGGTGGTGGGTGGTGATGGTGGGTGAGTGGTGGGTGGTGGTGGTGGTGGGACGGGGTGGGTGGCGGTGGCGGGTGGCGGTGGCGGGTGATGGGTGGTAGTGAGTGGGTGGTGGTGGCGGGTAGTGGTGGCATGTGGGCGGGTGGTGGGTGGTGGCAGGTGGTGGTGGCAGGTGGTGGGTGGGTGACGGTGGTGGGTGGTAGGTAAGTAGCGACGTGGGTGGCGGCAGGTGGGTAGCGGGTGGCTGGTGGCTGGTGGTGGCGGGTGGATGGCAGATGGCTGGTGGTAATGGATGGCTGGTGGTGGCTGGTGGGTGGTGAGTGGTGGTGGCAAGTAGGTGGCGGATGGTGGTGGCGGGTGGTGCATGGTTGTGGCGGGTGGTGGGTGAGTGACAGGTGGATGGCAGGTGAGTGGGTGGGTGGTGGGTAGTGGTAGTGGTGGTGGCGGCGGGGGTTGGGTGGTTGTGGCGAGTGGGTGGCTGGTGGTTGGTGGTGGCAGGTGGTGGTGGTAGGTGGATGGTGAGTGGTGGTGGTAGGTGGTGGTGGGGGTGGGTGGTGGATGGTGGTGGCGGAAGACGGTGGTGGAAAATGGTGGGAGGTGGTGGCTAGTGTTGGGTGGTAAAACAAAAAAACTCAAAATTCAAAATGGAAACACATTTTTTGTGTTTTCATTTTTTGGCCAAATTTATAAACTGAGACCACTGATTTATAAATCAAAAATTTTACCAAATAAGTTTTTATTTGAGTTTTTTAAATTTTTGTAAATATAAACAGAAAACTGAAAACGTAAGTGTTACCAAATGGTACCTTAGCTCTTCTCTTTCTTACTTATTCTTACTACTATCACTTTCTAAACCTGGCCAGCATAATGAAACTAGCAGACCGTGGACATTGCGAAATACTCACTTCAAGAAAAAGAAGATACAAGTAAGGGTATATGGTGAACACAGTGCGATAATCAAATAAAGACCCCCCAAAATATTTCCAACAATGGTAACAGGCATCTAAGGAAGGCAACAGAGTGATGTGGAGCATGCTGACATGAAAATGAGCAGATTTGGAATGTCACGTAGGTCACCTTGGACTTCGTAGAATCAGAAGATTATTGATGATACTAACCTAATGTTTTTTTTTCTTCCTCATAAGTTAATTTGGGAAGCATGTGTAAACTTCAAGGTTAAAATCTTTGGATCGTCTTTTAACTTTAACTCATAAGAAACTCCATGTTAATGACAGGTTTCAAAACAAGAGACCAAATTTTTTTCTTCCATAATGGTGCATTATGTGCAGGAGGCAGTTGGACAGCATTGATCTTTTATTTCTATATTGTCTTGTGGCTATGGCATTATGGTATCATCTAATTCAGTTCGCAGAGGTTGATTGGGTAGTTCCATATTTGTGTACCAGTACGTTCATTGTTGATTATAGAAATTTTGGTTGTGCTAAGACTAAGAGGGCCCAATTCCTATGGAATAATTTGATTTATGTTGTGGTTTGGATTATCTGGACAAAAATAAATGTAAGAACTTTTTATGGACAAGCTTGAACATGATGAGCTACGGGACAACATTTGTTATTGGTCATCTTTTGGGTTTCAATATCATCTCCCTTTAATGGGGTGCCTCTATTATTGATTTCTATAGATTAGAAGGTTGTTAGCCATGTTTAATTTTACTTCTTTTCTTTTATTTGGTGGACTTCTTGTCCTTCTTAATGTATTTTACCTCTGTTTCTTTTTTACAAAGTTTTTTTTATTGTTGTTGATCAAAATACAAAAAAACAAAAAAGTAAAGGATGCCTACGGAATGGTAATAGGAGGGTTTGGAATGTGGCTCTTTTATGCATTATATAGTGCACTCAGATACAGAGGAATTGTAGAGAAGGAATACTTGATCTATGCCTTGAAAGGAAAGTTGTTGGCATCGTTGCTCTTTTGGCTTAGAGAAGGTTTTACTTTTTTGTTGTATTCTTTTGTAATTTTCTAAGGGAATTGTATACTCGTGTAGAAATATAAGCGGGCTTTCGGTATAATTATTGTTGTTTCCTTTTTTATACTTTGTGTACAAGTTCCTGCCCCAATTGGCACTTTCTTTTATACATTTGTTTATAAAAAAAACAAGAATGTTAATGACCACACAATGGGGGCCATTAGTCTTGTTGTACATGTAATGTAAAAAAGTATGGGAATACGTGAAAAGCGCATTGGAATTCTAACTATTTCCATCTTAATGACAGCCCATAGGGTTGTTGTTAGCATGACCTAAAAAAAAACCTTTGACTAATCAACAAGTAATTACAATAAATTTTCTTCTTCTTTTCTTGATTCTCCGATAACCAATAATGACAATTAATTAAAAGGCATAAAACCATTCTATAAAAGTTTTCACCATATATTCGTCAATAAAACAATAACAAAAACAACAACTTATGCAGCAATCAGGAGGGAAAAAAGTAAGAGTGGTGATGAGTGCATACCTCCTCCACGTGTGTCTCGTCAATTTTACGTTTCTGATGGCGCGTCATTTTCAAGCTTGTTACCTAAAAATATCAAGGGTGAAGAAATCATTTCAATCAGCATTAATAAAAATATTGTTTTCCACAACATGTTTGTTACATGGACTCAAGTGTGGGTATGTGTATGTGTGTGTTAGATTATCTAATTCTCATGTTCAAGGACACCATGACACAGCTAGAATTTTTATTTCTTCAATACTATTTTTTTCAATAAAATGACATAGAACAATTTATGCATAAAATGGGACTAATACGCATAGTTACAAAGTAAATGTGACAATTTAAGCATACTTGATGCGGTGCATGTCAAACTGAGCACGTCAAACATATATCTCATACCCTTAAGTATCAAGTGTCCAACATGGGTACTTCACAAATTTGGAAGAGTTTGTATAACATAAGGCTTACAAAGAACCCTAAAACCTTACTCCCACCCACCCCCAAACCCCCAATAAGAAAGAAGAAAAGAAAAGAAAAAAAAATCATAAACAAGGAAATGAAAAACAATAACAAACATATCCATGATCAAGTTGGCAACACAATCCATAACATTGGAATAGATCAAAGATAGACTGTCCTTTGGTGCATAATACATAACATTGTCCATGATCAAGATGGCAAAGCAATAATAGGACATGTTCTATATTGCTTGCAGTTTGCACACTAATGGAAGTATAAACTGCAAGCAATATTACTAGAAGGACCTCTATCTCTGAATCTTAACATATTGGACAAACGAATTCAGTATTACTCAAAGTTTCAAATGAAGAACACGAACATAAATATTACCTTATCCTCCACCTTTTCATCTACAACAGTCTCCACTGAATCAAGATCAAGTTGTTCAAGTTTAACCCATTCATCAAGCCTCCTATTGACTGAAAGAAACCAAATAGCATGAAATAAAATAAAACACAATAATTAAAAACAAAAAATAATATTTCTTGCAGTTTACTTCCTTAGTGAATAAGTTTTATAACACATAACATGCCATGAAATCAATCATTGGCAGTGCAAAAAATTTGACAGTATAACAAATTTCTGCCGAAGCTAATTCCTCACAATGGCAGACTCGCAGTACAAATAATAGCACTAGAATATCAAAATTGATAACCAAGGCCCCGCACACAGTAGATAACTACTTAATCCCCTGGCATTGGTGGACAAAAACACACCTCTAATTTTCATTAACATCATTTGTAAATTGACCTTAATACCTTTATCTTCTTCCTCTTTTCTGAACTAAACCCTTCACTTCACCCATTGTGGTATAGATTATGAGCACGTAACTCCTTATCATAGGAAACATAGGTGATTGTAATGCATTTTCTGTTAATTTGGATAGAAAAAGTGACATTGCATTTTAGTTCACAAACCACACAAGTTAAGGTGGTCATTTTCAAATGACAGTAGTTATGTGCACATAGTCTATACCACACAAAGGACAAAGTGAAATTCGCCCTAAATTACTCAACTCTTGCAAACCCTGACCATTTAAAGCAAAACGTTCCAAATTTTCCTCTCTCTCGTTTCTTCTCTTCTTTTCTGAGTAGCCAAAGGAGAACGAATCAAATGCACCTCATGTAGAACCTGATGCAAACATTAATGGAGTGTTGAGCAGGCCAGTTATGCGCCCGGAAGCATAACAACCAATGAGCTTTGAGTGATTAAATAAGTAGTTAAAACAGTTGGGCAGTTAGTCGTCAAGTAAGCAGTTAGCAAGTCAAAAGTTGATTAATTTTTAGATAGTTAATCTTGAACTACGAACTAGTATATTGTGTAATCAAGGCTCCGTTTGTTTTGACATAAAATGTTTTTGTTAAAAATATTTTACTCATGTTTCGTTGTTTAGTTGAACAAAAAGCAAGTAAAACATTTTTTAAGGAAAATATTTTTGTATCATTTTTTCAAAAATGACTTACCTTTCAAATTTGCAAAAGTCAATTTTTACAAAGTCGACTCTCACTGACTACCTTTTCAACACTTTTAGTCTTTTCAAATAAATATCATAACTCACTAAAAAGTAATAAATAACACTTTATTGAATCCAAATTTCTGGTTTGGGCAATCAAAAATATTTTTGTTTCAAGTGTCAATCAAACACCGAAAAGGAAAAACATTTTTTCTGTGTAAAATCAATTTACAATAAATATATATATATATATATTGTTTTTTGTAACACTGCAAAACAAATGGAGCTTGAATCAAATTTCTCTTTTCAGCAATAAAATATTTTTGTTTTAAGTGTCGACCAGAAAAAGAAAAAGACCAATCCTATGTGCACTAATTAGTGTACCAATTGATGATGTGGCATAATTTAAGATGTTTTTTATATTTGTAATTTGTATAACGAGCGGTATGAATAATAATGCCATAACTAGGTACACTAATTAGTATGTAGCACCACTCAAAGAAAAGCAAAAACATTTTTCCTTTACAAGAAAAATATTTTTTTGTGTAAAATATTTTAAGTCAAAACAACCGGAGCCCAAATTGTTCTAGTCAGTTAAGCATTCAACACTTTTTCCTCTGAAATTCTACCCTTTGCAATTACAGTCCTTTTCTGTTTACTTCTCAAGCTCGTATCGAATACACATAATACATCTATAGGCATAAACATAAACCCTAACCCTAACCCTAACCCTAACCCTAACTATCAAAATTGAGAAGAGAGACATAGAAGAAAGTGATATAGATCCTTACATTCAGTGTAGTGAACGTAGTACTCGTAATCGCTGTTCCCGCCGTTGTGCATCTTGCGGCGTTCGATGACCTTGACGGGGTGATACTTCCCGTCCCTCCAACGGCACATGACGCGAGTACCGACCTCCAATGGCAGCATACTCGCTTTCCTCTTCCTAGATGCGTCGTTCTCCGCCGGATAATTTCCGCCGGAATCTGACGCCGCCGGAAGTGGCCCATCGCCGGCGGACTGGTTTGGGGCGCCAGCGACGGAGGGGGTTGAGCCGTTTTCCGTACCAGTCGGTGACTCTATCGAACCCATCGTTTCTTACTTGAAAATTGGAAGGAGAAAAGAAGAGTACAAATTTGGACATCGCGTTCTTAACATCCTATGGGTCCGTTTGGGATGATGATCTGCGGTTAAAATAGTCAAAACATCAAATAAATTGTTTTAGTCACGATAAATAAAATATTATATTTAATTTATAATTATTATACTTTTTTTCTTATAAAAAAATTAAAAAGTGAAAAAGTACTTTCAAAATTAAGTTTTTTAACCTAGGTTAAAGTAGCTAAAAAAAATTAAAAAATCAAAAAATCAATCCACTTCTAAAACCAATTCTAAATCTTAGGGTGTTTTGAAAAGTTGGTAAAAAATTAGTTTTTTTGCTTTTTAAGTTTATTTTGTCTTTCTGTGAGTAAGTTATATGAGAGGTGATGTGATAAAAAATTGATAAAAAACTGAAAGTTAACTTTTTACCAGCTTTCCAAAAGAAACGCTTAATAAATATAAAATAAGGTAAATTACACTAACATCCTATATCTTTTACTAAAATTTTTATTGGTAAATTTCAATGACACTCTAAAATTTTTATTTAATACAAATCTCTCGCTCACATTTCAAAATTGGCTCTGTATGGTATAGCTTTGAACTAACGTTTCAAAGCTTATTTTACATATGATATTTGTTTAGGTATTTCAAATCATAATTCTATACTCACTTTTGAAAATAGGGTCGAAAGCGGAAAAATTTTGGCTAACCGGTCGTCCTACCAGTTGTGTGGCCGGTTGATCGGAACAGTGATTTTTTTTTTTTGGCAATTGACATATGTTAATTTTTATATATTCGAAAAAAATATTTTTATATTTTTTTTATGTGCTTTAATAGAATTTTGAGTTGTATGTTTGATTATGAGTTGTAAGTTTTTATATATATGTCACATCAAAAATTTCCTACTTAATTCAAAACTCTTTCACCAAACAAATTTTTCACACTCAAATCATAATTCAAAAACTCACAAACTCAAAATGCAACTCTTACTCTCAAATCATATTTAAAAAGCTCTACCAAACGCAGCTTATATTTTTCTTTTTGAGATTTGTAATTTTATTACAAATTATTCATGGATTGCTAATATCATATCCTAAAATTTTTTAAATGACCATCTTGTCATTTTTCTAACCATTTCTTATTTATATCATCATGATTACATTATATAATTTTTAATCATTAAATTTTATCTGAATATATTCTTATTGAGTGATTATATACAAACATAAATTTGATATAAAATTTTCAAGCACAATAATATAGTTTAATGGTGATATTTCACTTTAAAACAAAACACTCATAAACATGATTTATATTTAAAACAATATCACTATCACAACATTTTTATAATATTTTTTTAATAAATTTTTATATATGAATATAATTTTTTATTTTTATTTCCACCATTATACCTATATTAGATCAATTTAATCTACGTATATTAATAATAAGTAGACAATTTGTGCAAACATTTTTAAAAAAATGCATTGAATACAACCAAAATAAAGATAATGTATCAACTTTTTTTATTTTTTATTTTTGTATTTGTTGAATTTAAAAAAATTCGCAAAATATCATACTTAGGGTTGGTTTGGGATGTTCTAAAAAAGTACACTTTTTGACTTATTGGCTTATATGGGTTGGGTTTGATGTGATGTGTTAGAGAGGTGATGTGATTTAAATAAGATGATGTGACTTAAATAGGATAGTGACTTTTTGACTTTTTGTATTATTTAGTAGATGCCAAACTTGGCCTTAGTCTTCGTTTGGGAAGCCAAGTTTGGAGTTTTTTTTTTATTATTTTAGCCACAAAAAATAAAATAAAATTTTTAGCCCAATAAGACAAAAATCATATCAAACCCATAATCATTACATTGTTCATCTCACAAAAAAACCAAAAAAACTAAAAGCCCTTCCCAAACGAGACATTTTAACAACAGGCTAAAACAGTCAAAAAAATCAAAAAACTAAAAAACTAACTCACTTTCCAAATGAACCCTAAGAATATCTAGATTAGGTGTATCTAAAAAAAAAATTTGCTTAAAATATTTAAAAAATCCAATGAAAAAATGAAAAATTAAAAAATTAAAAAAACTCAATTTTTTTTGTGAGTAGACAAAAAAAAAAACATTTGTTATTTATATATATAAAGGTGAGGAGGTAAATATGTTATTTTAATCTTGCAGGGTAAATATAATTTTTCAAATATTATGAGATAATTTATATTAAACAGAAACCTCATAAGATATCAATGTAATTTACCCAATTTTGATTTATTTATTTATTTATTTTCTATCACTTTTAAATTGGCATTCTCCTCACACTTTTAAATTATAATATTATCATTTCATTTATCTACTGTTAGAACTTGTTATCTCAATAAGAATAATGCTTGGGACCCCCTTGTGGGGGTCACTCCCTCACCCCCCTTTGCCACGTGGCGGGTGGTGCTTGGAGGAGCAGGAAAAAAAAGAAAAAGAAAAAGAAAATGTGACCAATGAGAGAGAGAGGGGGTCAAAGGGGGTGGGGGAAAAGGGGGGATGAATCATTACTCATCTGAATAAATATGATATGTTTTTCATCTCATCAGTATACTTACACTTTTATAAAAATATCATTTTAATTATTGCACTTTTACTAAAATCGTACATTAATCCATTTATTATTAATTTTTGCCAACTTTATTAGCAATAAATAAACATAAATGTGACATTACAATTTGACTTAAACATAAAGTATTACCATTGCAAGCAGGGACGGAATCGGAATTTCATTACTGAAGGGATCAAAAGAAAAATAAATTTTTTTCACCATATACACAAAATACACATATATGTATATATGATATACAAAAAAAATTAAATATTATATAAGCAATTTCTAATAGAATGACTAAGTTTTTTTTTTTTTTTTTATGTAAAATAGAAAGAGAATTTAAGATTAAAAAAAATGACATATATATTTTTTATACTAAGAACCATTTTATATATATAATAATATAAATATATTTAAAGTTCCATGATAAACAATAATATTCATAGAAACCAAGGGGCCATACCTCCCCATCTTCTCATAATTTCGTCCTTGATTGCAGGTGAATAAATTGAAATAAATTTATTACGAAATTATAGATGTGCTATATGTAATTAACATCATAAAATATGAGGATGATAAATAAAATTTAAGAACACAATATAAACATACAAATTACATAAACTAGGTTAGAGATAACATTATCACGATAAGAATCATCTTTTAGGAAGGTAGGTTTAAGTTATAAACATACAAATTATATAAGGAAAATGAGTGAGAGTACTAATTAGTACTACTACTAATGATGTGGCAGTGGGCCCCACCATGAATGATTTGATGTTTTGGCATTGGTATTGTATTTTTTTTCTTTTTTTATTCAGTATCATGTCATTAGCGATATTTTCAGAATTACAAAATTAATGGTCTATATCATTGTTGATTACATAAACTAGGTTAGAGATAACATTATCACGATAAGAATCATCTTTTAGGAAGGTAGGTGTAAGTTAACGAGAAAGAAGCGCACAATATAAAATTGACACAACGAACATATTTTAATGAACCATTAGCCCCTGTCTAAAAAAATTAAATAAATAAAAAATTAATCGTCATATATTTTAATATTATTTCTTTAGAGAGGTATTATATATTCAGGTCATGTTTGATTCACAAGATTAATAGTGACGTATTAATAATCTTATTAAATTAGTGTGGTATTCATTATCCAATTGGATTAATATCCATTGGATTAATAATCTCACCCTTACCCCATTACTAATAATCCTACAAATTTGTTGGATTAATTATCTATTGGATTAATAATCCTAAACCAAAATGTTAAAACAAATATATGATAATTGGGCCCACGGATTAATAATCCCAATCCTATAATTTTAGTGCCTCTAATAGAACACTAATAACATAACAAAAAAAAAATAAAAATAAAAATAAAACTAAAATATCACATCACATTGAAACTGGTTTTAGAGCTCAATAATTAAAACCTCAAAACATTTTTCTTATATTTCAATATTGGCTTGCTCTGGCAAGTTAGCAAAAAGTTAGTTTTTAGTTTTTTTAGCCAAAGAAGCTAGTTTTTTTTTACCCAAGTCACTATCCAAAAAGCTAATTTTTTAGCTAAAAAAGTCAAAAGTTAAATTTTTACCAACTTCCTAAAACACTACATTATTTCATTGGCTGGTCCCCAGGCTTGTGGGAAATACAAACAAAGCAACAGTGTAAGTGGCAGGTGTCATTTGTTTTAAAGTAAATTACTTGACTTAAAAATATAATTTCATGTAAAATAATCTTAACAAATAAATTTCATTTTATATTTTTTTGTGTGTTAACAATCTTCTGCTAATCACAATATCTCAGAGAACGATTTATAATGTTTATCTTTAGAATGGTACAAATGAGAGACATGTACAAATGAGAGACATTTCTAAATAAGATGGTTGTTAGCTCACTACAAAAAAACGACTTACAAAAATTAGAAACATATATTTTTAGTCTTTTTATTAAAAGGTTTTCAATAAATAAATAATTGGCTCACTATTTATTTAATCAAATAAAAAAATGATACACAAAAAATTCATGTACGGGGAGCAAATATTCAGGCAAGCCCGTACTCCTTTCTTCCAAGCTCCGTTTCTGTCCGACCACCTGAAAGCACAACGGTGGTGAGCTACCCGGCGGTGTGTGGCCGGAAAACCCCTCCGACGCTCAAGTTAGAACCACACACCTGGAAAAATGACTAGAGAGAAGGGAGAGTGTTTGAGTGTAAGTCTTACTTACAAAAATTGTCCATCCCCGTAAGGGGTGGCGCCGAATTGTTTATATACCTCTCTGCGCCTCATATCTACTCCCAATGATCTCTCAACACGTGGCTCTGCTATCCCATCTGTGCAGCACATAAACCATGCCTCTGTCAGGTCACACCATGCTGGACCTTACCTAATCCCAAATGCCAGCCTTCTCTGCTGGAGCCCGGCAGCCGAGCTGCCCAATCCATAGCCGGGCTGTGCTTCATGCCCAAGCACGCCGCTCAACAATCTTGAGGGAACCGCAGCATCCCGGCTGGGCCGTGTCCGAGATATCTCGCATTCACCTTTGTTGGCCTTCCTGCCGAACAAACTCATAGCTCGGTCGACTACGCCCTTCCTGGCGCCGGTCATCTGCTTGGCTGGTCGGCCTTCCTGCAAGCATGCAGCTCGGTTCACACAAATCGGTGCCTTAACCGAGCACCTCCTCAACCCAGTACCTGCTCGGCCAAAATATTGCCCGGCGTAACTCTATCCGGCCAAATCTGTCCGGCTCGGTACCAGACCATTATTTTCCCACTCAATTGCCCCTTAATTCCGTCCGCTCTAGCGCGACAGGGATTACCTACTCCAGCCGAGATAAAATTTCATTTCCTCGGTCCTCGGTCCCCGGTTGGTGCTACATCAGACCTTGGTGTCATCTCGTTTTTCCCGGCTGACGCATCAACTGCCCGTCTCTTCAACTCTGACGAAGTCATTAAATGGGGGCACGTGGCAGCTTCTTATTCGTCCTCGAGCAGCCAACCGGCTGCCGAAATTCAAAAATTTTGGCGGTTAAACACCCTATATACAGGCCACCCTCTCCTTCTTCCCTTTCTTACTGCCATTCCATCGTTCCAGCAGCTCCAGAGCTCGTGCCCCTTCCCTTTCCTGCCGTTGCTGCGTTAGTGCCTCGAAGAAGTCCTCCTCGCCTTCTCCTGGTAAGTTCTTGTATTTTCTTGCCATTTTCTTTCACATTTCACACATTAGGGTTTGAAAATACAGTTTTTAGAACTTAGGCACCTAAAACATCCCAAACCTTCCATAGTTCATGGTGTTCTTCATTTCTCCTGAAGAACAGCGAAGAACTGGGGCGGACCGGGCTCATGGTCTCCATTTGATCCAAAAGAACCACAAAACCGAGAAAATAACATGTTTGTAGTGAATACAGTAAAAACCGAGATAGTGGGAGTACTTGATCGTCCAGCCGGGCTAGTATCTGATCCGTTTGGGCGATTGAGCTCTCTAGCAGCCTTAGGAACCGGGGTGGTTTGGCACGCCTTCGGACCGAGCTAAAGTCAAGCTTGGTTTTGCGAGACCGCGCTCACACTTACCCTCCTTTTCCTGCAGAGTCCAAGGGGACCATTAACCATTCTGAAGCTCCCAAGACCGAGCAATCATCCAGTGCCAAACCACAACCGAGCTACCTTAGGACCGCCTCAAATGGGGAAGTACCGCTTTATGGTAGACACCCCGGCTGCCTTAGACGCGTTCAGGGAGGAGTACGGCATCCCGGCCGATGTCCACCTCGAACTTGCAGCCGAGCAAACAACTCCTTGGGGGAGAGCCGAGCAATGCCCCTTCACCGTGCTCTCAATAGTTGAGGGAGGCCTTCGCTTTCCACTCAATCCCCTGATCACAGAATTCTTACGCCGCACCGGGCTGGCACCAACCCAAGTGTCAACAAATACATACCGGATTATCAATGGCGTTCACGAATTAAACAACCGGCTTGGCACTCAACTAGGCTTAGCCAAGATCTTAAGGCAGTACACCATGGGCCACACCGGGGACGGTCTTGCCTACTACCTGAAAATAAGACCGGGCAAGGAGAAAATAGTGACCGGCACCCCAGATAAAGACTTGCACGATGACGACTTTTTTTGGGTGTCTGGCAACTATGAAACGGCCGACGTACCGGGCTGGTTTATTAGCAAGAACTTTGGTTCTTCATGTAAGCCGCGCTTTCTTGCTCGGTCAACCCTCTTAACTGATTATTCTTTACTTAGCCATTTTTTGTTTCCTTTGCAGCAATCCAGGATCTACAGGCAAACTACCAGTTCCCAAACTCCGAGTCAATCCGAACCGTGCTCCGATACAAGCACCGAGATTGTAACGAACTGCTCGATTATCAACCTACTTACAGATACTCTGCTCCCCGCCGGGGTAGAGTCACTGACTTCCTGCGCAAGCCAACTCCACCTTCGGATCCAACTTTACCTGACATCCCCTTAATCCGGCTGACCGAGGAACAGGAAATGGCCAAGCAGAGTCGAATCCGAAATTTGCTAACTGCCACCTCAGCCGAGCTACCGGGCGTCGGCACTCCCTCATCCGCAGCCGGTCAATCCAGCGGCGCAGTGATCGGCCTCGCCACACCTGCAACCGGCCAACCCCGCCAAGAACCTGCGCAGCGCCGGGGTGGAAAAAGGGCTCGGCCAGATCCCTCAGCCGAGCTGGTGGCTGAGCTAGAAACCGAGCAACCTGCTGTACAAGCCAGCACCGTACCGGCCTGGCGCCCGCTGTTGAAACACCGGGGTGCTGACATCCCGGCCAACGCCTCGGTCAAAGGCGACAAGGAACATCTGTTGGCCTTCGACCTCTCAAAGGCACTCCTGCTGCCGTCTGACGTGGTTGGAAGTGACCACGTTCCAGACACCCGGCTGGTCAAATCGGCCGTGAAGTCAATGACCAGGGTAAGCACCCCAACCTGCTCCCAGAATTTTCCAAGTGTTTGCCCGGTTTCTTTGCTGATCAAGTTTTTTTTTTTTTTTTCTTTTTTTTTTCTTTTTTTTTTTTTTTCTTTTTCTTGCAGGCCATCCAGAAACAGCACCTCGTGATGGAGCGCATCCACCGACTTAGGCAGAGGGCAACTGATACAGCCAGCCAAGTTGAGAGCCTTCAGACCGAGCTGGGACGGGCAAAGGCATCTTTCGACCGGGCTAGCACCGAAAACAACAGACTGCTCGGCCAGCTGAATGAGGCCGAGAAGAAACGAGATGAACTCCAAGCCGAGCTTAACGCGCTGAAAGAGTCCAGGGAAAAAGACTGCGAAGATGCCAACAATGCAGGCTTCAAAGAAGCAGAAGACAACTACAAAAAGCAGGTCTTTGCAACCCAGGACATATACTTCAAGGCCGGCTGGAAGGAAGCTTGCTCTCAGCTCGGTCAGGGCCCTGAAACCGATGTGTTTGCCTCCACACCAAAAGCCTTTCTGCCGGTCTACCTTGTGCCCTATGCCAACGACGTCTTCACTGCGTTGCAGGCAGAGGCCGAGGAAGAGCTTGCTAGAGAGACGGCTGCAGACGCCGGTGAAGGAAGCAGCCCCAAGCAGAATGTCCAGAATGAGCCCGGTGATCAAGAGAGGAATGCACCGGTCAACATTGAAGATGAATTTGACAACCTCTCCCCCCTTGCGTAGTTTCTCCTTGAACTTGCTTTTGTTTGTTTTTCATGTATCCGGGCTAAGTCTCACATTTTGTAACCGGGCTAAGTACCCCACCTTTGTACTCATTTCGAATTAATGAAAAAGCTGAACCTTTATGTAGTGTTTGCATGGTTTGTTTGAGCTTCATCAACTCACTGAACCGGGATACATCACCACGGTTGAGATACCAGATCATACCATCTCCAACCGAGGTAATTCATCTCGGCAAGAAATATCTAACTTGCACAAACATTAATCCATCCAACCGGACAAAACATCTTGGTTGGGAATTCAAAATTGGATAAAACACCAACGATTCCAACCGGAGCAAAGCATCTCGGTTGGGAATTCCAAAGTTGGGCAAAACCCCAACTCTTCCAACCGGATTAATCCATCTCGGTTGGGCAAAACACCAACTCTTCCAACCGGAGCAAAACATCTCGGTTGGGAATCCAAAGTTGGGCAAAACACCAACTCTTCCAACCGGTGCAAAACATCTCGGTTGGGAATCCAAAGTTGGGCAAAATACCAACTCTTCCAACCGGAGCAAAACATCTCGGTTGGGAATTCCAAAGTTGGGCAAAACACCAACTCTTCCAACCGGAGCAAAACATCTCGGTTGGGAATCCAAAGTTGGGCAAAACACCAACTCTTCCAACCGGAGCAAAACATCTCGATTGGGAATCCAAAGTTGGGCAAAACACCAACTCTTCCAACCGGAGCAAAACATCTCGGTTGGGAATATAAAGTTGGGCAAAACACCAACTCTTCCAACCGGAACAAAACATCTCGGTTGGGAATTCCAAAGTTGGGCAAAACACCAACTCTTCCAACCGGAACAAAACATCTCGGTTGGGAATTCCAAAGTTGGGCAAAACACCAACTCTTCCAACCGGAACAAAACATCTCGGTTGGGAATCCAAAGTTGGGCAAATCACCAACTCTTCCAACCGGAGCAAAACATCTCGGTTGGGAATCCAAAGTTTGAACAAAACATCAAATTTCGAAGGCAAAGAACACTTGTATATATTGACAAAAAGAATTACATTCTGAAGTGTAATGCAAAAAGCTCCTTCTTTGCAAACAAAACAATAGCTAGAAATAGTACACTTTGAGATTGGCCGCGTTCCATGGCCGAGGTATTGCTCTACCATCCATGTCCTCCAGGTGGTATGCCCCCTTGCTCGCCAGACCGGTTATCTTGTGTGGTCCTTCCCAATTTGCCCCTAGCTTGCCTTCTCCTGGCACCAGGGTATTTCCCATAACTTTCCTCAGGACCCAATCACCCACCTTGAACGGTCTGGGGTGCACCAGCTTGTTGTACTTCCTGGAGAGTTCTTGCTAGTAGGCTGCCACATGGATGAGAGCCTTTTCCCGGCGCTCTTCAGCCAGGTCTAATTCCAGAGATATAGCCTCGGTGTTCAGAGCAGGCTCAAAGCTTTCACTTCTGAGGGTGGGCATGCCGACTTCCAAAGGAATGACTGCCTCCATTCCATAAGCCAAAGCGAATGGAGTTTCCCCGGTAGAACGCCGCGGGGTAGTCCGGTATGCCCAAAGGACGCTGGGAAGTTCCTCGGCCCACTTTCCCTTTGCCTTTTCCAACCTTTTCTTTAACCCATCCAATATGATCTTGTTCGACGCCTCAGCTTGACCGCTGGACTGTGGGTAAGCCGGAGTAGAGTTGTAGAATTCAATCTTTAAATCTTCACAAAAGCCTCTGAATAGGCGACCGTCAAACTGGGTGCCGTTGTCGGAAATCAAGATCTTGGGGACGCCAAACCGCGTTACCACATTCTGCCAGACAAACCTCTTCACGTCTTTTTCCTTGATAGTTGTCAAAGGTTCGGCTTCAACCCATTTGGTGAAGTAGTCCGTCGCCGCGATAAAGAACTTGCGGTTGCCCGGTGCAGTTGGGAGGGGTCCCACTATATCTAGCCCCCACATCGCAAAAGGCCAAGGGCTGGTGAGGGGAAGAAGTTCTCTGGCCGGCTGGTGGATCTGGTGTGCAAATTTCTGGCACTTCTCACATTTCCGGACATATTTTTGGGCGTCAGCTTGCATGTACGGCCACCAATAGCCTTGTGAAATAGCTCGGTAGGCCAAGGATCTGCCCCCGGTGTGGCTGCCGCAAATGCCTTCGTGAATTTCGTACAGGAATGCATCCACACTGCTCGGGTGCACACACTTTAAGTACGGACCAGAAAATGACTTCTTATACAACGCGCCAGATGGAGAGAGCCAAAACCGCTCTGACTTTACCCGACATTTGTGTGCTTCCTTCTTCTCGGTTGGTAGAATCCGGTCTCGGAGGAACAAAATGATTGGATCCATCCACGACGGACCCAGCTCGGCGCAGAGTACTTCCGTCTGCCCGGTATCTTCAATGCTTGGTCGTGGAAGAAAGTCAATTAACAAGGGATTTGGAGACGTACTATCTACCATCGATGCCAGGCCGGCCAGCTCATCAGCTCGGCTGTTTTCTTCTCGGCCGATCTGTTGGACCCTGATTGCCTGAAACTGCTTGATGCGTTCTCTGACCAGAGCTTGGTACTTCGCCATGCGGTCATCCTTTGCCTCGTAAATCCCAGAAACTTGGTTAACCACAAGTTGGGAGTCACTGTACACCATTAGCTCGGCAGCCTTCATCTGGATTGCGCTCTTGAGCCCGGCCAGAAGGGCCTCATACTCAGCTTCGTTGTTAGATGCTGGGAAGCCAAGGATGATAGAATGTTCAATGGTTAGGCCATCTGGGGAGATAAGAACAATACCCAGCCCAGCACCGTGACGATTGGACGCCCCGTCAACAAAAAGCTTCCACATTTCCCCCAAAAAAAGCTTCCAGCAAACTGATGGATCCTGCGAGTGGTGAGGGGTGCTACAATCAAGGTTGCTCGGCCGTCCGGTTTCAAGTTCTGCGCTCCCTGGCCCCACTCCAGCCCCCCTTGGTGATTCGGCACCGGACTCAGCAAGTCGGTCTGCCACGCCTAAGTCCGTAGAAGAATCACCAGGTTGCGGTATTATGCCGGCCGCAGGCTCTGTGCTGAGTAGTTCCATGACTTCCTCCCTTGGTGATGCAGTACCGGGCAGAGTTGGTGGAGTAATAACACCCAACTCTGTCGTCGCGTCACCGGTTGTTGGCATTGTAGAAGTGTAGGCCACTGCGGTGGTGCGCGCTAAGTCCGCGCCGCGAACCCCACCAGGTGGTAGTATCTTTGATGAACTGGTGCGCACCTCATCATCTGCCGCGGTAATATCGACCGGGCATACCGGATGAGTTCCAGGTGAGAATTCTACAACGAAGTCAGCCAAAGTTTGGGCTTTGATAGCAGTGCGCGGCTGATACTTCACATCAAACTGTCCCAACTCGACCGCCCACTTAAGAACTCGCCCAGAAAAATCCGCCCGTTCAAATAAAGCTTTGAGGGGGAACTCGGTCAAGACGACGATAGTATGTGCATGAAAGTAGTGCGCCAACTTTCTTGAAGCCATCATTAATGCCAAAGCGAGCTTTTCAAGAGGCAGGTACCTAGTCTCTGCCGGTAGTAAAGTCTTGCTGACATAAAAGATGGGGAGGTGCTTGATTCCTTCAGCCCGAACAAGCATCGCACTGACTGCATGCTGCGATACGGCCAGATAAAGATAAGGTTCTTCTCCGGGCACCGGCGTGACCAACAATGGCGCTGAAGACAGATATTCCTTGAGCTCGGCCAACGCTCGGTCGCATTCTTCATCCCACGAGAACTTGGACTTCAAGGACTGAAAGAAAGGACGGCAGCGATCTGATGACCGGCTTATAAATCGATTAAGCGCGGCGGCCATTCCGGCCAGATGTTGCACGTCTTTCACCGAGCTAGGCTGCTTTAACTCTTGTACGGCTCTGATTTGTGTAGGGTCCGCCTCAATACCTCGGTTTGTGACTAAGAATCCTAAAAATTTCCCGGATCCCACGCCGAAGGCACACTTAGACGCATTCAGGCGTAACTTATGCTTCTTGAGGATGGCAAACATCTCGGCCAGGTCGGACAAATGATTTGCTTGTTGCCTGCTCTTGACCACCATGTCATCAATGTAAGCCTCCATTGTCCGGCCCAGCAAATGAGCAAACATCTTGGTCACCATCCTCTGGAAAGTTGCCCCGGCGTTCTTTAAACCAAAAGGCATAACTCGATAGCAGAAGAGTCCCCTTGGTGTAGTAAATGAAGTGATTTCTCGGTCGGGGCCGTGCATGGCAATCTGATGATAGCCCCGGTAAGCGTCCAAGAAACTTAGCCTGTCATGGCCAGCTGTCAAATCCACAAGCTGGTCAATTCTAGGCAAAGGAAAGCTGTCTTTCGGACAGGCACGGTTGACGGTCTTGTAATCAACGCAAACCCGCCACTTCCCATTCTTCTTTGGTACAACGACTGTATTTGAAATCCACCGAGGATAGTGAACTTCCTGAATTGCTCGCGCCTCAAGCAGGTTCTTGACTTCCTCCGCCACTACCTCGGCGTGATGCAATGCTGACCTCCTTGTTCGCTGAATGACCGCTTGGCTCCGGGGAAGACATTGAAATGATGGCAGATAAAGTTTGGATCGAGGCCGGGCATGTCATAAGGCGACCATGCGAAAACTTCAATGTTGGCCATAAGGAATTCCACCATCTCGGTCCTTTCTTGTGCTGTGAGGGTGGAGCCGAGCAAGAAGAACTTGTCCGGCTGCTCGGTATCAATTCGCACTTCCACCAATCCTTCCACGGCTTTGTCTTCTGCCTTAGTGCCCACATCATCTAGCACTACCCCCGTCCTCCGGTCCCTCAATCATCTGGACAAATCCCTTGGCAGCCCGGCTTCCATTGACCGCCACAAAACACTGTTTTGACATAACCTGATCGCCCCCAATCTCCTCAACTGCCCCCATAGCTGAGGGGAATCTCATCACTTGGTGAAATGTTGATGCCACGGCTTGCATAGCATGAAGCCAGCCCCTGCCAAGGATCAGATTGTAAGTAGATGGCACCTGTAATACCCAGAACTCAACCTGTTTGACCACTGATCCCGCTTTAACCGGCAGGATAATTTTTCCCAAAGGCCACTCTGGTTGTGAGTTGAAACCGACCAATGGCGAAGTTGCTGGGGCCAAATCCGTGTCTCGAAGCTTGAGCTGTTTGAAAGCGTCGTAATACATGATCTCGACCGAACTTCCCTGATCGATCAAGATCCTTTTAACTTCAAAATTATTGACGCGGAGAGTCACTACCAAAGCGTCATTGTGCGGTGTCTGTATGCGCTCCAAATCTTTGAGGAAAAGCTGATTACATCCTTTACTTCTGTCTTCCCCCTCTTGAGCGCAGGCTGAACTGACAAAACTTCCCTCATGTGTTCTGCCTTCTTAATCATACCACGAAGCTCGCAAACCACGCACCAGTTCCACTATGCCGTGGATGACATTCACAACCCCTTGTGGAGGTGCCTCCCGGTCATCCGGTCCGCGGGGATCAACTGGAACCTGTTTTGCCTTAACACCTCCATCAATGTAGAGGTCAAGATGCCCAGCTGCCACTAGCTCTTCTAAGTGTTGCCTCAAAGGCAGGACAATCCTCTGTTCGGTGGCCACGTTCCCGGTGAAAGGTACAACGGTACTTGGAATTGAAGCCTCTCTGCTCGTCGCCTAACTTAGCAGGAAACCGGACGTACTCCTCGTCACGGATTTCACTAAGTATGCGATAGATTGGAATTTTGAAGACCGTGGTGATGCCTGTTCTTGCTTTCAACCTTCTGCCTGCCTCGGCCAAATCATCTTGGGGGTAGTCATCCCGGCGGTAATCATTCCTGTCATTACGCCGCTCCCTACCCCGGTTCTTGCGGTTTGAACCTCGGTCTGACTCTTCAGCTCGGTCACTAGATCGGGCCGGACTCTTGCCCGACTGCATGCACTTTTCCTGCCAACCTCTTGGGCGTTACGACCGGGGCTGCCTTCTCGGTTGAGGCCGAGGCATCATCCTCTACCCGGATATGCTCATTGATGCGCTGCATAAGCTGTCCCATGGTCGTAGGTTGTTGCATGGTAAGTGAGTCTCGCAGTCTATGTCCGACCGGGAGCCCACGCTTATACTGTACGATAGCAAGGTTGACCGGGCAGTCCAGTATCTCATTGAAAGTTTCCCAATACTTGGAGTTGTACGCCTTGAGTGTGTCGCTCGGTTCCATCTTGATACCCAGGAGGTGATCAACTTCCTTAGGAGTTTTGGTGTTAGTCGTGAAACGCGTTACGAAGGCTTCTGCCAGCTGTTGCCACCTTTCAATACTTCCCTCCGGTAGCCTTCCGAACCACTTCAATCCCAATTCACCCAAACTCGACGGAAAGATAAGGCACATAAGAGCATCATTCCGCCGGTGTCCGGCCATAACCTGTCGGAAATGACTTACATGCATGTACGGGTCGGTCTTTCCATCGTAAAGGGTAAACTTTGGCTGGTGGAATCCCGCCGGAAGCGGCGCTGCTTCTATCTCCAGTGAAAAAGGAATGGCGCTCAACCTGGCCAAATCCGTATCTAGAAGGAGTGGCGCCGCTTGACGCGGTGGAGGCATTCCGACCTCCTCGCTGGCGTGGGCTCCGTAGGATAACCGCTGGAGCGCCGGCACCCTCTGAGCTTCCCGCCGGCGAGCCCGTTCCTTTAGAACTGTCCGCAAATCCTCTGTACAGGCGGAATAGGAATACCTCGACGTCGTCCCCGGACGTGAGGGTCTGTAAGTGCTATCTTGCGCGCTGGACTTCTCTGCGTGCAAGTCGGAATCACCATTTCTGTAGCTCCTGGTAATAGAGATTGCCGGAGTGTGCCTCTGACTCTGGCTGGCTGAACGGCGGGAGGGGGCTGAACGGCGGGATGGGGTGCGCTCACTGTGGTCACCCACTCCAGCTACACCCTTCCCTTTGTAACGCCGCTTGAGCTCCTCCATCTCTGCCGCCATTCGCCGGATGACGGCATCTTGGTCCCGCAACTTGTGTTCCAGGCGTTTGGAGTGTGACTCTTTCCGCCGTCGGTGACCGTCTGGACTACGGGAACGGCCATGACTTCTTCCGCGCTTATCCCGCGCGTCTCCCGCCTGTCCTCCGGTGGCTGTCTCCAGGTTCGCCATCGGAAGGATGGACGGGAGTCCTTCTCTCTGCCGGACAAACTCCGGGGTGGTTCCGTCGACGGCGGACAACGGAAATTCCTCGTTGTGCGCCATGAACGACGATCAGATGAACCCAGAAGACAAGGTTTTATCTGCACGCTTCCCACAGACGGCGCCAATTGTACGGGGAGCAAATATTCAGGCAAGCCCGTACTCCTTTCTTCCAAGCTCCGTTTCTGTCCGACCACCTGAAAGCACAACGGTGGTGAGCTACCCGGCGGTGTGTGGCCGGAAAACCCCTCCGACGCTCAAGTTAGAACCACACACCTGGAAAAATGACTAGAGAGAAGGGAGAGTGTTTGAGTGTAAGTCTTACTTACAAAAATTGTCCATCCCCGTAAGGGGTGGCGCCGAATTGTTTATATACCTCTCTGCGCCTCATATCTACTCCCAATGATCTCTCAACACGTGGCTCTGCTATCCCATCTGTCAGCACATAAACCATGCCTCTGTCAGGTCACACCATGCTGGACCTTACCTAATCCCAAATGCCAGCCTTCTCTGCTGGAGCCCGGCAGCCGAGCTGCCCAATCCATAGCCGGGCTGTGCTTCATGCCCAAGCACGCCGCTCAACAATCTTGAGGGAACCTGGCTACGCAGCATCCCGGCTGGGCCGTGTCCGAGATATCTCGCATTCACCTTTGTCGGCCTTCCTGCCGAACAAACTCATAGCTCGGTCGACTACGCCCTTCCTGGCGCCGGTCATCTGCTTGGCTGGTCGGCCTTCCTGCAAGCATGCAGCTCGGTTCACACAAATCGGTGCCTTAACCGAGCACCTCCTCAACCCAGTACCTGCTCGGCCAAAATATTGCCCGGCGTAACTCTATCCGGCCAAATCTGTCCGGCTCGGTACCAGACCATTATTTTCCCACTCAATTCACAACAAAACAAACAAAACCTAAATCTCACATCATTAATAGAAACTTGTTGAATGTGAATTATGATTGTGTTTAAGTCGGGATTTTAACCGAGATTTTAAGCAATTTAGCTATATTTAAAAAAAAATCACCTGACTTAATCCAAAAATAAATTTGGACATTATTTTCATAGACTCACGCGATCTTTGTAATTTTATTCAATTATCAAATAAAAAATAATAATATTTTTATTTGATTTGAGGTAACTGATGGTTTTTTATTTATTAAATAGAATTTTAAATTTTATAAATTTTAAAAAATAAAATAAATTTACAATGATTTTTTTTTTTGTTGTTGTTTACAAATAATTTCATAAAATATAAATCAGTTTCACAAAAAGAGAAAAAGAATCCCATCCCATTATATAAAATAAAAACGGACCTGCCTTGTCTGTCTGCAAAATATTGGGAATATCTCTATTATCCCTCATCTCCTCGAAAGCGAAATCCAACTGCGGAAAATAATTTCACTCGAGCAAAAACGGATCCAAAGGACAACCAACGACAATTACAGCAAACCCTAACCCTAGCTTCGACTCCCCTCCTCTCCCCCAATCTCCCGAACGATCTTTCTCTCTATACAGATTCTCTATCAGGTCCAAACAATAGGAGGTACCGCTAACGGTTAGGGTTAGGGTTAGGGTTAGGGTTAGGGTTAGGGTTAGGGTTTGATGGAATTCATGGGTGGTGGTGATGGTGGTGGATGGCGGAGGCAATGAACGGAGGCCGATGTCACCGGCGGAGGAAGATGATTGGTGGTGGTGTGGACGAAGGTTGCGATACAGAGGTGAATTTGTCCCCAATTTCTAGGGCTATGATCAAATTTCCCGCGAAAGAACCCGATTTCTATACACAGGCTCGGAAGGCGCTGTCTTGGCGCTCGCCGTTTGATACTGAGGATGTTCAGGCATCTAATATTCTCACTCTCCCCAGTGGGTTGGCGAATTTATTGTCCAAGCATTCGGATAGTCGGAAGCGGCACAAGAAGTCTCATTCGGGTGTGGAGGCGAAGTCGTCGCGGGCAGGCGGGGCAGAGAAGTCTCGTGGGTCGAACATTTGGGTTGAGACTGAGGAGTACTTCAGGGAATTGAGTGTGGATGACATTGACAAGTTACACCAATTGTCTTCTTTTAATTTGCTAGCTAGTCAGAAGTGTTTTTTAATTCCAGTTTTGGGAAATTTGAATGATGTGAATGCAAAGGGGGTTGGTTCTGATTGTGGAGTTGTGAAAGAGGAGGTTAAGTATCAGGGTGAGCATTTTGTTGAAGTAGATAGCTCAGGAGCTAATGTTTTGCTTCAAGAAGAAAAGGGTGGCTCTTCCTTGTTACAGTTGAAAAAATCATGTAGTGGTGTAGAGTGGCTTTTAGGTTCCAGGAGTAAGATATATCTCACCTCAGAGCGGCCTTCGAAGAAACGGAAACTTCTGGGCAGGGATGCAGGGTTAGGGAAGCTACTTGTTGCATCTCCGGTTGAAGGATTGTCCTCTTTATGTCACTATTGTAGCTTGGGTGACACGGGTGATCAGTTGAACCGTTTAATTGTTTGCAGTTCTTGTAATGTAGCAGTTCATCAGAGGTGCTATGGTGTGCAGGATGATTTAGCTGGTTCTTGGTTGTGTTCTTGGTGTAAGCAGAGGAATGCAGTCCATAGCACTGTCAGGCCTTGCCTGCTGTGCCCGAAGCAGGGTGGTGCTTTAAAGCCTGTTAGCAAGAGAGGTGTTCAAAGTGAAAATGGTGGGTCCATGGAATTTGCTCACTTGTTTTGTTGTCAATGGATTCCTGAGGTATACATACAGGATACAAGGACAATGGAGCCAATAATGAACATTGAGGGAATAAAGGAAACACGGAGAAAATTGGTTTGTTATTTATGCAAGGTGAAGTGTGGTGCCTGTGTTCGGTGCAGTAATGGTATGTTTGTTGCTTCCTTATTTACACCACTCTGCATTTCTTTGTTGGATGGTTAGCCAGGAGAGCATTTGTTTATTGGGATATATGGATATTGCAAATCTTTAGCTTGCAGACTCGATCATATTTGAGCTGATGATGTGGATTGTATGGTGTTGATGTTGTATTATGACATATTGATTACATGTTTGACTTATCTCTGAGCAGTTGAAGAATGTTGTATCAACCATGCCACTATAAATAGTGGCGGCTCCAGAAAATTTTCTCATGTTGATATTCAAAAATTTAAATTTTACAAATTAGATAAAAGAAATCACACTTAACAAATAATTTCATTTTCAGTAAGTTTATCCATAATGGCAGAACTAATAAATAATATACTCAATTTGACAGAGTAACACTGAAGATCAACAAGCATTTTAATAAAGAAACTCAGGTGAAAAGTATCCAAAAGATCAAGAAGCATTTTAAATACACTTCAGCTCATCGAAAACAATTAAGGAAACACACCTTAAATGAACGAAAGCATATCAGCATTTAAGACCAACAAAAAAGCATATAGCAATCATCTCATATATTTCAGCTCACAAAAACCAACAAAACAACTATTCTCTACTTTGAACCACCAAAGCAAAATGTCTAGACAACTGCTAGGAATCAACCTATTGCCCCCAACAACCAAAACTCCATGGTCAAAGAATGGAAACACGAAGAAATGCACACACCATTGCAATACACCATCTTTAACCTGCAACCCATGCCAAAAGACATTTGACTTTGCAACACAAAACCTTATCACCACACACCTCAAACTACAAAAAGATCAACAACCCCTCACGGGAGAGGAACAAATGAAGAATTATTCAATGGGTTAGATAACACTTTTTTGGAGTGGGATGGATTTGACATCGAGGGTGTTCAATTTATTTTTATTTTTTTGCTAGATGTCACAATTGAAATTCCAAGATATATATGATTGATATTATACATATATATATATGTATATTTTCAGGATTTTCAAGTGAACCCCTGGAAATTTATGTGGTGCCACCCTGGTTGTTAACTGTATTTGTTACTTTTATAAGAACTAAGAAGAAATAAGTGAAGTTAATTATTTTTTAAAAGTCAGCAACCAAATTAAGATGCCTATAGGTATTTGTTAGCATCGTATTTATGCTTTTTCGTTAATAAAATTGACTTTTATTTATCAAACAAAAAGATGCCTGTAGTCTGATGGCCTGTTGGGAGGTTCTTCTGTTGATTGGTATGTGCAGTTGGTAGTCTATCTATTCCTATATAAACATAGCCTTGGCCAAAATAAAAGAATCTTTTGAACTCCAATCCTCCACTTCATCTCATGGTTTGGGGTTGTGGAAAGGTATAACTTTAGGGAAGGGGGAGTTGGATAAGTGGGTTGGTTTTCGTGTGGGGAGTGGGGAGTGGGTGAGGTTTTGGAAGGATAGATGGTGTGGTGATCAATCGTTGGAAATTATGTTCCCACTAGTTTTTAGGCTATTTTTTTTTCTACAAGTGAAAATTTCCTCTCATCATTAAAATTTGTGGTTAAAATCTTGCAATTGTGTTGGCTTATCCTACTCTATTAGTTTTTTCTTATATTTGTTTATCAATATGCTTACCGGGCTGTTAGCTGTATTGCCTATTGTGATACTAATTTGCAGATTCCTCTCTCAAGCATGTTAGGTTTTTCCACAATCCTCTAACCCATTACATGCTTTGCATGTTGCTCCGGTAGTTGCAACCAGACATCTCGTTTAGCTGCGCCCGTCAAATCATTATAAACTTATAACATCAGTTATGCTTGCCCCTTTTCTTAAAGAAAGTGCTTTTTTCTTTCTTTCTTCTTGTTCTTGTTCTTGTTCTTTTTGTGTGTGTGTGTGTGTGTGTGTGTGTGTATGTGTACTATTCAGCTTTTCTTTTCATAGGCAATGATAGGATTTTCAGTGTGTGATAATGGTGCTCTGTTGGTAACATGCTATTTGTTTTTGTGTCTGCTTAGGAACTTGCAGAACTTCATTCCATCCTATATGTGCGAGGGAGGCAAGGCACAGAATGGAGATTTGGGGAAAATTTGGATGTGATGATGTAAGACTTGTTATTTGTTTCTTTGAATGGTTGGTCTTGTGTTGAATGTGGCTTGCTGATAAAACTTTTTTCTCTCCCTCCCCCACAAAAAACAAGGTTGAGTTACGGGCTTTTTGTTCAAAGCATTCTGAAGTTCAGAATGGTAGCAGCATTCCACAACCAGTAGACGTATCTATAGCAACTGGTTCCGATTCATGCATTACCAAGCATCAATCAGTGACACAAATAGTTAACAAATTGCCTAAGTTAAAAATTGGCAGGAAAAATGGAGATAAAATCTCTGTTCACATTGAAAAAGCCGATACTAATGTCAATAAGTTAGGCAATAGCATACTGCACGAAGAAGGATTGTCAGATGCCAGATCAAATTGTAAACTTCAGTCTGAATGTGGTGATGCTCAGCAACCTCTTAGTGCAGAGACATTAGAGAGGAGCACCAATGAAGACGCTAACACATCAGACTCCTTGGATTTTATTGTGATTCTCAAGAAGGTAGATTGCAGAACCAGATACTTCCATTATTATTTAATATTTTATATCTGGAAATTCATCTGTAGTAGAAATTATGTATAAGCTTTATCTTCTTTTAAGTTTTATGTTTGGCGTTTTTGCAGTTAATTGATCGAGGAAAAGTCAATGTGAAGGATATAGCCTCAGAGATTGGCGTTTCACCTGATTCATTGGCCTCAATGCTTGCTGTAATGCTCAATTTCAGCAAGTGTTCATATTTGTAATTAATGTCTGAATAGGATAGGTTATGTTATACATCTAAACACACGTATTATGTATTGAATAGTTTTAGTTGTATCTTATTCTCATCTTTGTTTTGATTTCACAGGATGATTGTGTAGTCCCTGACTTGCATTGCAAAATAGTGACATGGCTTAGAAATCATGCTTATGTTGGTACATTACAGAAAAATCTTAAAGTTAAAATTAAATCCTCAATTGCGTCCAAGGATGATACAGGGGCTTCTGAAGATTCGGATGCTATTAAGATATCAAAGTCGGATATCCCTGATGTTGTTCCTGTTAAGTCGGTTCCACCACGGAGAAAAACCAAAAGCAACATTAAGATTTTGAAGGATAACACAGTGATATGCTCATCTAAGGAAACAATTAGTGATGATGGAATGGTAATGGATGGGGCTAAAAGAGGTCAATTGGTCATTGAGAACACAGATTATTCAACTAAAAAATCTGTTTCTGATGCCACTGAGAAGGTAATTACTTTATTCAATTATTTACTGCTCTCTAGTTTTATATTGGTGGACTTTGTAGCTTGTTTTTGTGGACAGAATTTGGGAAATAAAATGAAGTTTTCAGTTGCTGCAGTCCATGTTTTTGTTTTGCTTGCACCGTTATCTTCTTTGCCATCACAACATATTGTGTGTTAACAACCACCACCATCACACTGTTAAGGCTTCTGCATCATTATGATTTTTCACATTGCTAGTGCCGACATCATCATCATTTTTTTAGGGACTAGGAGTATGTCTCAAACTATTTCATTGTTCTTGTTTAAAGTGACTAGAATTGACAATGTTTCTTGTTTTGGTTCTTGTTTGTGCAGAATTTGATGGAGCCTGATGGGGTTCATGATACCTTGGCAAGCGATTTACCTAAACATGAAGGTATGCTTTATAAATTATTGTTTTGGTATCTTGCTTGCTTCTTCTTGTAAAAATTAATTACGGTTCTTTTCAATTAAGGCTATATTGAATTTTCTTTTAAAGTTTCAAATCTCCACTGTTTGAGAATGTTGCTTGTTTGGCACGTTTCTTATTATTTATGCTTATTGTTCATGAAATCTGTTAATCTTGTTTCTCATAGTTGGGGGTTGGTGTGGAAATCTTGTTTCATTCAGGCTGTTCAATATTGGGAGTCATAGGCAGTGGTATTTTTTGGGGGCTAGTGTACACTGTACAGATCTTTGGGGATAGGGAGACAAGTTGAAGTTTATAAATAAGGGACACAAGTACATTGTCAAAAGTCCTAAACATTTTTTATTGTTCTATTGGTGGTGGAAGGATAAATCCTTTCTTCGGAAACAGTTTGGAACTTGGGGGTTCCCACTAGTCGATTTTTTGTTGCACGATGGTTTTGGATTTTGGAAAAAAAAAGCTACTTTTTTGTTCAATTGTTGTTGCTTGTGCAAGAGGGCTGAGGTACTAGTGGAGCATTCATGATTTATTGTGATGTTGCTGGAGATTAATGGAATTTGTTCTTTGTTTTTGGAGTGAGTTGGGTAATTCTGGCTTCTCTTCTAGAGTTATATATGGGGGTTGGGCTCATGGGTGTCATTTGAAGAGGTTGAAGAAGGCATGGATGGTGGGTCCTATGCGCGTGATGTGGTGTGTTTGGAAAGAGAATCAACATAACTTTGAATTGAGCACATAGAAACAATGATTCCTTTAATCAAGCTAAACTTCCTTTGTTGTATTCATTTTTGGCTGTAGGGGAAGTTTTATGATTCTTCTTTTTCTTTCTTTTTTTTTTTTTTTTTGGGAAGATATTGGAGAACTAAATTTTGGGGTTGGTTTGTAGTTTGTATTTTATATTTATTCTTGTTTATACCTCAGATTGTACAAGGGTGATGCCCCTTGGTTTCCTGACAAAATTTTAGTAATTTTACTTATTCAAAAAAAGAAAAATTTAGGTTGTGTTTGGTGAAGCTTTGCAATCCTCATTCCACCCTTCCATTTGCATGCATTGTTTGGATAGAGTTTTGGAAATGTGATTCCACCACACATTTCAAAACATATTTCTTTTTCACGTTTGGCTATTCTCTCTCTTTCGTCTTCTCCATTCTGAAAAGCAGAGGATTTTTGAATTTTGGGTCTACCTGGTCATCCTCCTGGACGTCTGGCCGATTGACTGAAACAATGTAAATTTTTTTTTTTTTTTTGCAATTGCTAATCGTCACTTGTTATTTGGGGAAAAAAAAAATTATATTTGTTTTTGATATTTTTTAAATATATTAATTATTTTTTTAGACCAAAATGACAATTTTTTTTTGAATTGAATGTTAAAAAGAGTTTTGTTATGAGTTTTGAATAGAATTTTCAATAGAGTTTTGAGTTGTGTGTTTGGTTATGAGTTATAAGTTTTTGAATTAAGTTTTGAAAACTCTTTTCAAAACTCATAACTAAACTACTTTTCTCATTTTATATGTCACATCAAAATTTCAAAACTCTTAACCAAACAAATTTTCTCTTTCCAAATCATAATTCCAAAACTCACAAACTCAAAATACAACTGTATTCTCAAATCATAATTCTAAAACTCTACCAAATGCTACCTTAGTTTTTGAGGATGATCTACAATTTCCACACAATCCTTTTCTTTCTTTCCGTCCATGGATTACTCTAGAATTTTGTAACTTCTAATGATTGTGCAGTTATTGTAGTTGGGAAGGAAAACTACAATGAGGTCATCCTCATGTAGCTGATTCACGAGCCCCCTATTTTTAGGTTTTATTGTGCTTTCAAATCAATGCAGATGCTGTATGGTCGAAGTTTCAATTAAAACTCTATGAAACTATATATTATACACAACACTCAAAGATCATGGCATGATCTTTTCTCTCTTGATTCATACTGACTATATTCAGGAACCCTGGGCAATTCCACCTTCTGCATAGGTTCAATGTTGATTGAAAATGGATCCCCTTAAATTAGTTGATTGAAAATGGATCCCCTTAAATTAGTTGATTAAAGCTAACTTTCATCACTGGATGCAGGAAGTCCAAAGCACTTATAGCCTAATTAAAGTTGTTTGATCGGCACGTATGATCTTCTCTTTGGTTATTTGCTTTTGATGTTTTACCAGTGGGATTGTCCTAGGGAAAGATTATAATATGCCACATTAAATTTTTTGCACCATAGAAATTGATATTGCGCCCTCACTGGCCTAAGATCTTTATTCTAATCGTGTTTACTTTGATGAAAGATATTTTTGGGGAGATGTGTCTTGAGTTGAATGAATCTTCGGTGTGGAGGGATATTTCTGTTTCTAATTTTTTCTAAAAGCTATAGTTGTCATAGCTTATTTGCAAATTACAAGGTAAAATTCAATAAGGAGAAATGTATCATTCTCCATTCTTTAAAAAAAATTAAATGATTGTTTTAAATATATTACAACTCAATTTAAAGAAATGGGACCTAATACCATTTACCTTGTTAAGTAAAATTGCCATCTTCTGTGTATATTTGTTTCTTATTTGTCAATTTTGGCTTTGTTTTTTGGACCTATTATATTTGTTCTTTATAGTATAATTTGTCTGTAAGTTGTACATAGATACAACGTAGAATAGCGGATTATATTTCTATGCAACTCTTGGTTGTTTTGATATTTAGGTAATTAAATAAGTGGGTTAAGATAATATCAACAAGGATCCTGCAATGGATTAAGTTAAATGCAATTTGGTGATTCTTGTTGATATGTCATCTTACTTTATACTATTATACCAGCAGCATACTAACCTAAGATTAACAAAAAAAAAATCTCCATTTAGTCCAAAACTGGACAGTACACAACTTGGTTTTGGAAGATTTGGCCCTTGATTCTTGAATGTGGCAGTCATTATATGAAAGTATTAATTTGCTCCCATTCTTGTTGTCATGCTTTGTTTCTGTAGTATTTATTATCTAGTAGCTTTAATAGATATGGTTTGAGTTACATAAGGTTGTGGAATCAGTGTTGTCAAATTTATTGATATATAAATTTTCAAGTGGAAGGATTATTGGTTAATACCTATGAATCACCGACACTTCAATACAAGAGCCGTATCCGTGTCAGACACACGAACACTTCGAGGACACGTGTGGGACACACTACATGGCATGTCCCCTTATTTAATTAATTTATATTTAGGGGACACGCTGGGGACACTTCGAGGACACACTAGAGATATGCCAAGTTGTCCTTTCTCCCATTTTATTTAGTACTTTTAATGAATGTTAGATGTTTATTATTTTTTCTTTAGATTTAAATACTTAATAGATCATCTATAAAAAAATATATAACTACAAGTGTTAATTTAAAAGTGCTTTATTTTTTTTTTACAAAAAAAGAAAAAGAAAAAAAGAATTAGAGTTAGTTTTTGTTAATATTAATTGTTTGTGAATGTAATATTAATCTAGATAGCAAATAAAAATATATGAAAACATATTTTATTGTTGTGTCCTCACCATGTCCGTATCCCAATTTTTTTGAAATCGCTGTGTCCCGTGTTCGTATCCGTATCCGTATCCGTATCCGTGCTTCTTAGGTTAATACATAATAATGCAAGTAGACATACGACCCACAAAAGCAGTGCTTGATTAGGCCAAGCCACTTGCCATATCGTGATACACTGAAGAAGGAGATTAGGGTAATAGAGGGTTGGGATTTTATATCTAGGTACATTCCATCACTTTATGGACTTCTTCTAAGAAGACAAGGTAGAGGATAGATAGGTCAGAGATAAGCAGCAGACACTAAGAAGAAAAATAAATTGAAAGAGGGGGGGGGGGGGTAAGACAAAGAGAGAGAGACAGAAAACGGGATCTAAAGTTCCAACCCACTATATAAGAAGGCAAGGAAGAAAACAAGACAGAGAGAATAGTTTGTTATTTATTTATTTTTTATAGTTTATTTAGGATTCCTTCACTCAAAAGGGAAAAATAAAAAGACAAGCATACTCTACTGCATAGTTGTCAAATTGGAATTTGAATCGTGGATCGAAATGGTCTTGTACCGAATCGTGAATCGTAAAGATTCAATCACTTTTTCTAAATTACTTAGAAAAATATATTTATACACTTAAATGTTAAATATGTCTTATGAATATGAAATATTTAGACTTAAATGAATGAAAATGTTGTTTTAAATTATGGTCACATAGTTTTTTTTTTTGGTCACATAGTTTAATAGGTAAGAATTTAACAAGTTTCTATGTAAGATCACAATCTTATATTTTTCCTTTTTTGAGATAATTATCAACCATTCTTAATAAAGGCAATAAACAAATACAAACTCAATTTTCAAAATAACAATAATTCAACAACAAATTGATATTCAGACAATAAACATACATATTTTTCCAAGTAACAATGACCAAATAATAAGAGAAAATTATTTAGGTTCTTTTATTTTAAAGCCTAAAACATTTTAAAAAGTATAACTGACCTCACTCGTATAATATTCAATTATATTTAATTTAATAAAATAGCAATAGATAATTCATGATGCAAGTTACTTTATCTTTAAACATCTTTAGAAGATATATTATAATTTTTTAAGGAAACAAATAAGAAGAAAAGTTCAAAACATGTTGGGTTAGATTGAATCTGATTGGATCCTATTAAAAACTCCATGATCACTAAATAACAAATAATTATGTATATATATTGGTTATTTTGGTACTAAACGTTATTAAAAGTTGTAATATGTTATTTTTACTAAAAAGATGGAGAAAAAAATAGTTGAAAATATGTCAAACACGATAGTTTCAAGAATTGCATGAATCGTCAAAAGTGAATCGAATTGTGAATCGTGCGATTCACTATAGATTCACTTCCAAAATAGATTCGCTCATAGATTCGTATCAATTTTGCAAAAATTGCGAATCGAATCGTGAATCAAATCGCAAATTGTAAGATTCTGATAATAGAGCTTTACTGTCTTGGGTTCATGGCATCTTTTAAGGGGCAAAATTAGTAAAAGTGAAGAAAAGGTTGTTGATCATTTGTTTAGTTGACAGTGCAACCATATCTTGTTGCAATCTATTTATTTATGCTGATTTCATTTGTCTCATGTATTTCACAAGCTACACACACACACGCACTTACAAAAAAATAATAATAATAAAAATAAAAACAAAAAAAAAAAAGAAAAAGAAGAAGAAGAAAAAAAGCCATATGGTATTGTGTTAGCATGGTTGTAAGTTGTGGCATTGTATGTTTTCTTACTACGTGTCAGTAATTGTCCATGTCGACATTTGGATAGCTGGTAGTGCACCCATATCTTCTAAGTTGTAGTAATCTGTTTATATATACTGCTTTCGTGTATGTCCTCTATAGTTATTCTATCTCTCCCTGTTGTATGATGATCTTTAATCATCTCTTCCATCCTGGGAGAAATGTTTGATTGACTATTAGAGTATACAAATTTTCATATTTACATAGGCTGAGTGAATTTAGATGTAAGTTGTCATTCTGTTCAGAGAAAAATGCCTTTGTTAACATGTACAATGCGCATTTTGATCATTTGATGTTGGACAACCTTCAAATCAGTACCTGGTTGAAATTTATCTGTTTGAAAGATTATAAAACAAAATTATTTTTTCCTGTATTTGTACTAATCACAACATTGGGTTGAACAAATGCACAAATTGTTGTTGATGGAATCTGCAATGTTTAGTGGTGTTTAACATGCATTGAAATAACCATGCAACAGTACAAAACCCTGAGAACAGAAGGTCCCCTAGTGCAAGCAAAAATGTTATAGAGTACTGGAGTACAAATTTCAAATTTGACTTGGTCACCTGACTTCTTAAAATGGATTCCCTAGCATCTGTCTTGCTTCATTGGCAGGAGCTGCAGTCGAACAGTGTGCTAAATCTGGTATAGATGGAAATATTGAAGATGTACTTTTAAGGTAATTCTCCTAGGTTTCTCTCCTGCCATCAATAAAGTGGAGGTGCAAGGTTTAAGTCTCTGTTCTGATATGGCGTGTATCTTTATTGCCCCCCACCCAAAAAAAAAAAAAAAACACGCACACACACACACACACATGTACTAAAAAAAAAAAGGAAGAAGAGAGAAAAAAGAACAGGAAAACACAAAACAGAATGAATGAAGAAGTAAAAATTAAAGGGATAAGAGAATTGTCTTGTGCAAGGAATACCAATTTGATCTTCTGCAGTTTGCCATGTGGAGAGGTGGCAAAGCTCCAATGTGGGTGAATTCCATTATTCTTGTCATGGTTGCTTCCATGCATAGAACTTCTTTGACAACAAAACAAAGGCACAAGTAAAAGATAGAAAAAAGATATTTGTCTTGTGGAGGAAGTGCCAATTTGGTTTTATGCAACCTGCCATGTGGAGAGGCAGCAAGGTTGCGATCTAGACGATATCCTTGAACTTGCCACAGTAGCCTTGGCAAGCAGTAGCCAAGTTTAGTTCTTGAAAAATCTTGCTATATATGTTTTTCAACCATTGTACAGTTTGTGTTCCATAGAATGGAGAAAAGACGAAGCATCTCTTGATAGTTGCTAATATTATGGTCTTTAATCTTTGCAGTTGGTATCACCAGTACAACAGTCTATCAGATTCCAATATCAAATGAATGAAAATGCTTGGCTATAGTTTGCAGTGTATTACACTTTCTAAGAGAGAAAATAATGTAAACTGGTTAGTCAAATGGGTGGCCCTTTTTTATTTTTCTATTTTAAAAAATCCCAGATAAAAAGGAAAAAAATGTTTTGATATTTATTGTGTGTGCATTTCATACTTTACTTTTGATGCTTGTACCATATTTTGGATTAGTGATTCTGTCAAACCTTTTAACTGCTATCTTTCTTAAGGTGGTCAAGGAGAGGGGGCTGCTATCTCTGAGTGGAATTTGACACCAAATTCAAACCTGGAAAGTCGTATTTGCTCAGTTATTAAGAATCATATCCCTGATCTCATGTAAGGTTTACTTGTTGAATTTTCTTGGTGAGGTGGTTTTGATGCTGCTGGGGGGCATATGTCTTGTACCTCATATTCCTGACATTATCAAATTCATATAAATTGTGGAATGCAGAAAAGCTGAAGCAGTGTCTAGTTCTTACATTCATCCACTTGTCCGCAACAAAATGAGTGAATTGCAGAATATGCTGCTTTCAAATAATGCAACTTCTGAGTATGATGGTAAAATCTTGTCTGATGCTCATGTGTCACATCTGTTGAGGTCATGTGGTCACCTACTTTGCTTGGCAGGTTCAAGGGACCGAGAAAATTTTCCTATGGAGGCATCTTCCAGTTCTGGCATTTGTTGTAATCAGCCAATTGAACATTTAAATTCCAGTGACATGATTTCTGAAATTGGTGGATCAAATTTAGAACAGTTGGTTAAGGCCAGGAATATGGGTGTTCTAGAAATGTCCCCAGAAGATGAGGTGGAAGGGGAACTTATTTTTTACCAGCATAGGCTACTCTGCAATGTGGTTGAAAGGAAGCGCTTTAGTGGTCTCTGCTTTGCCCCTTTTTTCACCTCTATCACCTGTCCTTTTACTTCATTTCTTTCTTTTACTAGTGCCGTGGAAGCACGTGATTTGAAGATTGTGTAGTTTCGAGAGTTACGTCTTTATGCTGTATCAAATAAACATCTGACTATATCATTTGCATATACATATATAAATATAATTGTGTTGTTCATGCAGATGATTTAATTTGCGAGGTTGTGAAGAGTCTACCATGTGAGATTGATGCCATTGGGAAGCAGAAATGGGATGCTGTACTAGTCAATCAGTATCTTTCTGAGCTTCGAGAAGCAAAAAAACAGGGCCGGAAAGAGAGAAGGCACATGGAAGCCCAGGCTCTGCTAGCTGCTGCAACTGCTGCAGCTTCATCTTCTTCACGGATCTCGTCATTTAGGAAAGATACACACAATGAATCTGCTCACCAAGAGGTCGTATTTCCTGTTCCTTCTAAACTTAGTGTGATTTCTGATTGTATTTCCTGTACCTTCTCAATTAAACACAATTTATAGGGTGAACTAATGAAATAATTAATAATAATTGTCATTATCTTAATTGTCATCATCATCATACCATTGCCAATTTTTTTTTTTCTGTGCAGAACCTTTTGAAAATGAACACTTCGACTGGAAGGGCTGGTCTTTACTCTCAGCACATGCCACGGGTGAAGGAGACACTTCCAAAGTTGGCTGTTCCACGGGTTTCATCAGAAATGAACTCTGATTTTGTCCATTCAGTGTCATCAGATTTTTCTAAAGAACATTCCAGAACTTGTGACATCTGCAGACGCTATGAGACAGTTTTGAACCCTATCTTAGTCTGTTCACGTTGCAAGGTTTTCTAACCTAGACTGAAAACTGTTGAACAATCCTAGATATCTTGTTAAGTTCTAACAAATTGTTTGCTTGAGAGCAGGTTGCAGTTCATTTGGATTGCTATTGTAGCGTTAAAGATTCTGCTGGTCCTTGGTATTGCGAATTATGTGAGGATTTATTGTTATCTAGGAGCTCCGAAGCTCAAGCTGTCAATTCATGGGAGAAGCCTTATTTTGCTGTTGAATGTGGTTTATGCGGTGGCACTGCTGGTGCTTTTAGAAAGTCAACTGATGGTCAATGGATCCATGCTTTCTGTGCGGAGGTAAAACTCTCTTATATATTGGTTACACATTTGTTGGAAGAAGTTATTTTGTCTCTTATTTTCGTTGATGCATTTAAACTTAGCTTTTTTTGAATTTTGTAGTGGGTGTTAGCATCTACTTTCAGAAGGGGACAGGGGAATCCTGCTGAAGGAATGGTATGTGGATGTACTTAGAGGACGATTTTGATAAAAGCATAATTTCTATTTTATTTTATGTAAATCCTTAGCTACCAACTAAAAATAGAAGCAGTTTGCTGCTGTTTTCCTGGGTGAATAAAATTTGGCATGATGCATGGAATTTGCAGATATTGTTTCTGCTAGCGTTTAGGGCAAACCTAAAAAATTTCATGTAAAACCTTTCACATTATATCTAATTTATATTGCCAGGAGTCACTTTTGAAGGGGAGTGATGTTTGTCATATTTGCCATTGCAAACAAGGTGTCTGCATAAAGGTGAAGATTGTCATTAGCCTATCTGTTCTCTCTCCCTTCTTCCTGTTCTTTCTGAACTGAGTATATATGAGTGAGGTAATTGTAGCATCAACTTCAAGTTTTACTGTCCGCAGTGCAATTTTGGCCACTGTCAGAGCATGTTTCATCCTGCTTGTGCTAGAAGTGCTGGCTGTTACATGAATGTTAAAACAGTTGGTGGCAAGCTGCAGCACAAGGCATATTGCGAAAAGCATAGCTTGGAGCAAAGAGCAAAGGTTGATTTGATGTGCTTGTGAAGTAAATTTCTCATGTTTTGGTGGGCGATTTGTTGCTTGTTGCGCCTCATCTTTGCTAAATGGATTTTATGCAGGTGGAGACTCAAAAACATGGAATTGAAGAATTGAAGAGTATTAAGCAAATTAGGGTGAGTGAGGATGCTCTCTGATCATTCTCGGTTCAAGCTGCTCTATATTTATTGGCATATTTTTACTGGTGTAACAGTTGTATACTATCCTATGTAATTCTTTTTTCTATTTGTCTTGATAGTTTTTAGTCATCTGAAGAAAAGATCATGTTTTTTACAAAAAACTATGGACATTATTTCCTTGGTACATGCTGTCATTTGATAAACACAACAGGTTTTTTTTTTTTTTTTTCTAAATACTATTTATGTTGGGGTACATATTTGTAGCAGGATTTATCTGGATTGATACGTGTTTTTGACTGGTTTTGCTTTTCTTATGTTTGATTTAGCTCTTGGAGCTTTAATTGTTGGTTAATGTTTGACATTTAAAAGCTGGTTCTAATTACTATGATTGTTTTTCAATTAGATTGGTAGAAACCTTTTTTTAACTGAACTCTTAAAAAGTGGGGTGTCCATTAGCTCTTGTTTTGGGTGAATAGTGTTCATTAGCTCTTGCCTCTTTCTCTCTCCATTATTCTAAACAGATATTGAACTTAGAATTCTGAGTAGCTGTTTAATTGGTGGCTTTTTTGCTCTATTTCATGCATGTGGTGATAATATATATCTTGACATGTGCTTTCCTATTTTGCCAGTTGTTTTGATTAGTATGATTTTATGGTAATCTATGTGATACTATGAATTAAGTATTTGTTTTTAATCAGAATTGCAAGCAGGTTTGGGGATTTGCTATCTGGTTAATAAATTCTATTTGAGCCCTAATTTGATGGTTGTGAGAGTCAAGGCCTGTTCGACACTCGTATTATAGAAACATTTATGTTCAGTTTTGTGATATAGAATTATGCATAGTCCTGAATTAAATATAAACTATAAAAGAATTATTTTTAACTGTGAAAATTGAAAAGAGAAACGAGATATGAAACCGGGGGAGTGATATATTCTTCAAATATGACACGTATAAATTGGTGTGCATATATTTGTTCTGGTTGCTTTTAGAGAAATATGTGGGTTTTCCGTTCATAAGAGATGTAATTTGTAACTCAGAACATTAGTGCTTGAGAGATTTAATTTGTATTTGCTTATTGGACTTGCTAGTTTTAAATAGTATGTAGACATAATGATGCCCATGGTCTACATATAGACAAGTTGATTTCTTTCCTCTTGCACAGAGTCACACAGAAAACTTAATTTGATACACATTACCTGGCGTTGTAACCTTGATGCTGTTATTTTTGCAAGTTCAGTTTGTGAAATTGGGCATTTTTCCTAATTTCTCCACGTCGATGTTCTGGTTGAAACTAGGAAAGGGGTTGGAGGACAATACTCGTTAACATTATGGTATGTGCTGTTTTGTCAATCACTCACTTAATGGGCCAAGCGTTAGTGTGACATAGTTTTGAGGACTGAGGTAGGCGGAGGGAAGTGTGACTATTATTGATGGAATAGGTTTAAATGAACTTTTTCACCAATAACTTGCCGGGTCTCCAGAAAATAGCTTGTTGCAACTTGTTGGACAACAATTGATTCAAGGGCAAGTGCTAAATCTTAATGTTTCTAATGGGTCTTCCATTAAGTGCATGTGACAATGCACAATCAGCTTGCATGAAAACTGAAAATATGTTAAAAGGGGTCTTGATTTGTGTTATGTAGACCCAACATATCACTGATTGCTGTACAAAAAGAACTTGCAAAGAATACTTTTGGAAGGACAGCATTAATTGACCAATTAATAATTTTTTTCAACTTCCCTTCATCTAATCTGAATTTGTTTTTTTTTTTTTTTTTTTCCTTACATCTTGTGGTTATGGCATTTTATCGTATCTCAGTTAGTTAGACTCATATTTTCATATCTGTGTCTGCAGTTACACTACATTGTTTCTTTTTAGAATTTGTGTTTTTATAGTTAAATTCGCAATTTTAATTATATCACTGGGCTGTATTGCAGTTCTTTCTGTGTTATTATATTAATTGCATATTCATGCCCTTGTGCAGGTTGAATTGGAGAGGTTACGTCTGCTTTGTGAGAGAATTGTCAAACGAGAGAAATTGAAGGTAAGCCCTTTTGAGAAGTGGATCATGATGTCTCTCTCTCTCTCTCTCTATATATATATATATATATATTTATATATGTGTGTGTGTGTGTAATTTCGTACTCGTAGTGGTTGTGGGATTAGTGTGTTCATTCAATTTACAGAAGAAAGGGTCGTTAAATGCAGTATTTGCATCTTAGATAATGCTAAAACCTTGGCCTAATAACCTTGAGGTTATGGGTTCAATTCTCGGGGCAACCACTTTGTACACTATGTCAAAGGTTGGGTGTGTACCCAATCTTTCCCCTCCCAAACACACATCAATGTGTACTAATTAGGCGTCGTTTTTATAATGTCTAATACAATGTTTATGTGTTGGATTTTGAGTTTTATTATCAATTTAAATTTGGATGCAAACGGGGTGGTTTGGAAGAAAAAATTGTTTTATTGTAAGGATTCTTGCAAAGAAATATGCAAGTTTGAAGTGTGCAAAAATGAAATGATCGAGAATTGAAATAAGCGTTGTAATTTTAGAAACCTTCAAGATTACCTACTTGCTTTTTCCTGGCTAGATTGTTTGCCTTTTGTTCTTCGAGATGCAATTAATTGCTGTATAATTGTCATCAACAGTAGACTTCCATATTTTGAGTTTTTGTGAAATTTCCATTTCCTCTCTTTTTTACTTCAGCTAGAAATGGTGGCATTTGCCTTATAGGAATAATACAATGAACACTGGGAAAAGGAGTTGTCTGTATTTAATAGCATATATTTTCCATCAACAATAATAATATGCGAGATCTTTGAACATGCTAGTCGTTCAGCACATGATGTATAAAGATGACGACTGCTGATATTGAAAACTCAATTGTACCAGCTATGGATTTACCATTGCTGGAGTCAGATGAATGGTTGATCTGGTCATATTATTCTGAATTATCTTAATTTTTTTTATTTATTTATAAAACCGTGGATTCCTCATGCTGGAGTGAGAAGAATGGTTGGGCTTTTGTTATTCTCATCCCTTGTTTTTACTAATATATATTAAATGGTCTCATTGTTCAATATACTGCACAGTAGACTATATCATGAGGTGGTCTATAGCCACATTGACGGATTGACCTGTTCAAGTTGACCCTTTTTTCACATGGTCTTCTATGTGGGTATATATGCAGGCCTTTTGACTGCACTCTTTTTTTATATAAATACTAAGAATGTTCTAGCAATACGAGTTGGCTGACGTGATCACCTGTTTTCTTTTTAGAAAATATAAAAGACAGCTCCAATAAATTATTCAAGTTTTCTGCAGTGGCCCCTTCAAAACCTGCATCCTCTCTCTATGTGTGTGTGTGATGTCATATGTTAAGAATTATGTTGAGCATTTTTTTCTTGTCAATTTTGCAGCGCGAGTTGGTTCTTTGCTTTCAAGACATACTTGTTTCGAATAGAGACTCTGCTGCTTTGTCTGCTCTTGTTCGTAGTCCTTTCTTCCCACCTAATGTTAGTTCAGAATCAGCTACAACCTCCCTCAAAAATACAGATGATTGCAGATCAGGCAGTGAAGCAATCCAAAGATCAGATGATATAACAGTTGACAGCACAGTTTCGGGTAAACGCCGTATTAAGTTTTCTTTTTCAATGGAGCATGACCGAAAAACAGATGACAGTTCTACATCCCAACACCTCTATATGGAAAAACCTAGGGAGAGGGTATCATTCTCGGGGAAACAGATCCCACTGAGACCATTTGTTGCATCTCAGAATCTTTCCGATGATGGGGAAAAGAGGTCAATGTCTAGAAAGGTATAATTGTGCGTTACGCCTCTTATGTTGTTGGTTCAATTGAAACTTCTGTTTAGTTGATCAAAAGATTGTATCTAAATGAAAATGTTGGCTGGTGCTTATAAATCACACAGCATAAGGAAACATTTGAAAAGGAGCTTGTAATGACATCAGATCAAGCATCTATGAACGAATCAAGCATCTATGAAGAATCAGCGATTACCTAAGGGATTTGTTTATGTTCCTATTCGATGTCTTTTGAAGGAGAAAGAGACCGTCGCAGATGCATATAATGGCAAATCATTGGAACATGATGACTAAACTTAAGGTATATCCTTTCTGGGTTTTGATTACCCTGTTCGAAGCCAACAACCATATATCCCCGTTATATGTTTTCTTCCTGGGTGGTGCCATATTTTTCTCATTATATAGTGGAAGAAAATGGAGGATATTTACACCGAGATACGAGTCCCAGCCAGAACATTCTTATTAAGGGGTCATTCTGGTTTGGGTAAGGAAGTTTTGGTGTCCTTGTTGTACATTGTGAGAGCAAATTGTACAGTGGGTTAGGGTTTGTTGCGTTGCATGTAATCAGGTGGCTCAAATTGCTGTCTTGATGCTTGTTTTCCATGTGGAAAGGCAGAGTAGAAACTCCGCTTCTTGTATACAATACATGAGAGTTAGAAGGTTGTTGCCTACTTTGCAGGCTCTTTAAAGTATAGTGTATATATTCTTACAGGGCAGCATCGGTTTGATAAAGGGTAATTTAAATTATTTGACAAAAAAGTTTGCATCTTGACTCGTCCTGTTCAGCTTTCATGTTGGTTGCTTTGGCAGAATCACTAGCGCTAATTTTTTACGAGGTTGGTCCTAGTTATAGTTCTCCTCAAGTTCAGATTCAGCTTGTGGGCACTGGATTTTCAGCTTCAGTTTCCTGCATTTTTTGATTGCATTTGATGTTTTCCCCCTCCTGTCTCAATATTTTGTTTTCGTAGAGAAGCAGAAATGTTTCTCATTTGTGTAATCTTATTGCTTTCTGTGCATGGGTGGAGCTATGCATAAAGTAGTGGGTTCAATTGAACTCATTGAACTTTGATTTATTTTTATTTTTTTAAGAATTATGTAGTATTATATAAAGCCCGGTTTGAAAATAGACTATTTTAGTTGGCTATTTAGCTTTTTAATTATTTTCTCTTGGTTAAAAAGTTGGTTAAAAGAGTTGTGTCTGACATGATAATTTTTTTTTTTTTTTTTGGTAATTGATTTGATGGTTATGAAAAAAATAAAATAAAATGATTATAGATTGGATGTGATTTGTCTTATGTTTTCATAAATTGACACCATTAAAATTGTTCCAAAAAATAGATTTATCAACCAAAAAAAAATTTTTGTTTAAAAAAATAATTAATTCTATAATTATTATATTTTTGTATCATTTCTTTTTTGGTTTAGGATGAATAACTATTAATGGTTGAATATGAATATGAATATGAATGAGACTTATATGGATATTATCAATAAGGGTAAATTACTAATAGGTCCTAATAGTTAGATTTGATTTTTATTAAGTCCTATTGAAAATAAGTTTTGGCAAAATTATCGTTAAAAATAATTTTTTTTGTGACAATTTTTTATACGTCGTTAAAAATTGACAACTAGTGATTTTTTTTTGTCATAATTTTTATAAATTGTTGTTAAAATTTACAATTAGTGATTTTTTTATGACAAATTTTTCTCATAGGATCCATTAGACAATAAGTCTACTTATTAGGATTTACACTTTAATACTTTTTTATTTTTAAAGTACAAAATTCTTAATTGCTTGCAAATATATATATATATATTATTTCTCAAGAACAATTATTTGTCTCCTCTCTATTACTATTATTATTATTATTTTATTTTATTTTTTTATTCCTTTTTTTGAACAGATGAAATTTTATAGATCATAAAACCTGACTCATTATATCACTAGACAAAATAGAAACAAGGGCCAAAGGTGGGTAATCAACCCGATTAGCTGGAAGCTTTTTGCTAGCATAGGAACTAGCGAGCCAATGCGCTGCCCTATTGTTTGCTCGGCTGGTCCATCCAAACTTCCATTGTCGCAGCTTTGAGAGGCTTCGAATGTCAAGCACCACTGCCATACACTCTCAAGGGGCACATCTTCAGACATACAAAGTTGGATAACTGATTGATTATCACTCTCAATTTATTTGATTGATTGAAAATCACAATCTTGTTATTTTTAATTTTATTGAAGAAATAGTATATTAGTGTACTTAAGTATTATTGTGTAATTTGAATATGAATTAAGACATTATTTATACTTAATGAAATAGCTTTTTTCTGTATTTGCATTGGAATGTATTTATATATAAAATTATTGCCAAGAAGGAAATCTCCATGCATATACGAAAAACATAAAATTTTTGGTATAATGAACTCACAATCATTTAACCAAATAGTTATATTTTTAGCCTTGAATTGTATAGAAGTATAGTTGCTATCAATTCCAGTAATTAAAATTGGATGCTTCATTAGTGTCCATTTTTCTTTTCGTATAACATTCCATTTACATGAGCTGACTGTAGCTCCTGTATCTATGAGAACACTGAGGCTATAGGGTTTATAACCCGCAAAATTAAATGTTCCCAATACATATATATATCTTCTTTTTCCTTGGCTAGAAGAAAAAATAATATCATCATTTTTTGTTTGAAAATGATACATATATGCAGACTTAATATGTTCAAGTTGTTTTCTTATTTCTGGAAAAATAGGAATCTGAACATTGTTTGAAGTAATAGATTCTTGATTAGAATTATTACTTGATTCTCCAATGCTTAATTTTGAAAATAATTTGTTAGGAAAATCTTTTTCAAATACAGAAGTTGATCTTTTAATTTTTGGAACTGTATTTTCAATATATAAATTTTTTCCTAATGCCTGCGTTTGTAATTGTGCAGGATTTTTTGTTTTAGAAAATTCTCTTTGTCCCACTAGGTCTTGGATTAACCATTGTTGAGGGACTTCTAAATCACTCCAATTCATTAGACGAGATTGTATTACCGTGTCAAATGGTCTTGGTTCAAAGATTTCAACGATTTTATTATCGATTGATCTTGTTTTTGTTTCAGGAAATTTAGTTAATTCGTGAATTGTTTTCCAATGAATAGCCAAATCATGAGAATTTGATTTCATTCCTAATCCTTATGTTTTAATTCTTATTCTGATTGTATCTTCAAGATTAGGATCATTTATGGAAATAAAGAAATTTGGTCTAACATTAAATCAAACTACTCCATTAGCCAAATTAGATTGAATTCCTCCAATGATTGCTTTTATTGGGTCGGAAAATCTTTTGTCAAAAATTACTGTCAAAATAGGAGTATCTATCCATTGGCGAAATAAGACTGTTATGGTTACTTGAATTAATTCAATATGAATATATTGAATTTCAGGATATTTCTTTTCCATCTTGCAACCTTTTTCTTATCAAAAAAAGGAATATCAATATTTCCATCTTCTGACCATTTTGCTTGAGTGTTACCATTGTATTATTCAAACACTCTTGCTGAAAAGAAATTAAATTTTGAAAGTTTATAAATTTCTAGAACAGCAACTTCTTGCATTTTTTCGAATTTTGCTAATTCTTCGTCGGTAAAAGTTTTTTTTTCTCCGATTACATCTCCAAGTCGAATTGCCTGTAATTCTTCTTAAGATATACTTTCTGCTTCTTGAGATATTTCTTGACTGTTATTAGTCATCATGAAGATTAGTTCTTTATTTGAACTTTTCTTCATCCCTAGAAATTTCGTGTAAGATTTCTTTTTCATCAGAAATTTCTTCGCTATATATTATTTCAAAATCTTGTTCTTCAAGAACTTTGATCATTTTCTTTGCACTTTTTTCCCTTTTTGGGCATTCGGGTGCATAGTGACCTTCTTCGTTACAAATATAACATTTACAAGTTTTCTTTTTTGAAACACTTGTTGGTTTCCTTTTTCGAATATACTTTTTCTTTTTTGAAAAAGTTTTGTTCTGTTTCCAAAATTTCCATTTATATTTTCTATATTTTTTGAAAAATCCTTTTCGTTTAAGAAATGTATTATAACCAATTTTCCAATTTTCTTTTAAAATTTTATCACAACATTTTTTATCGTATTATGAGTTGGAAATTTGATTTTTTATTTGTTTTTTTGTTTTTACTTCTAGACACCGATCTGCTATCAGTCTTAGAACATAATTAATGCAAAAACCAAGATTATCATATTCTTTCTTCCCCATATTTTTGAAAAAATCAGGATATGTTTTAATCCATAACTCTTCCCATGAATTAGGGAGTTTATGAAAAAATTGATCTAACCATGGCTGATTTGCTGATAGATCAATAAGATAATAATATTTTTTAAAAGTTTGAACATAGTCTTCAAAAAGACAAATATTACATAATTCTAATTTAGTCAAAATATAATTTGCATCTGCTTGCAAATTAGTATCTCCTGCAAAACTACATAAATTTTCTTTTATGATTTTGGCAAATTCAGCTAAAATTGTGTCAAGTGTGAGAAAATTTGTTAACAAAACTGTTTTTTAACCTTTTCCAATTTCAGATTTTTCCCACTGTCTTAACCATTGTAACACATCTCCCTAGAGAGTTGCTGCAATATAATCAATGAATTTTTCCTTTGACCAACTATTTTTATAATTAGTAATAATGATGGACAAGGATTGTGCCCAGTCATCAATTGCTTGTTCTTGATCCTTAAATGGAACATGAGACAAATCTAAATAAGTACCATTTTGAGTTATTGGATACTTATGATTATTATATTTTCTAGATATTACTGGCTCAGGTGTAGGATTGGAGGTACTTCCAATGTTAATATCATTTTTAACTTCATTTGTCTGAATAAAGTCAAAATTTTCTCCATCTCCCTATGTGTGAAATAATTCGGGATCAATTGGCTCTTCTGCGTTTCTTTTTCCTTTATTTATTTCTGGTGAAATATCTTGATTTAATGTTTCTTCAGATGAGGATGATTGACTATCATTATCATTAGTTGACATATTAATATCATAATTAAAATGCTGTAAAAGGGTTTCATGTTCTAGATAAGTTTCTCTTATCTGATCTAGTAGCCTATTTCTTTCATCAATATCTAAATCTGGGTCTTTATATAATTTTCTCCAATAATTCAATATTTCAACAATATTTTCATATTCAGTCCTATTATAGGTATTGGTTTGAAGTACCATAATATCTTTTGTACCATAAAATAGCCTAGGAATGTAACGATCTCCTGGACTATTCATTCTATCATTGTTTATGAAAGATATAGTTTCTAATTTTGTCACAAAATTGTTTATTTGGTTTTTTGCATCTTTATTTAAGTTAATATTTATTATAGAACCCAAATTGTCTATTTTAGATTCTATGGACTCAACTTTGGTTTCTAGATAATTCTGATTTATTTTTTGATTTTTATCTAATTTAGAAAATCAAGAACACATAATATCGGTAATATTATTTAAACTAGAACACACACTATTTATATTGGCAGACACTTTAATAATATGCAAACTATGATCATATTTATTATTAACATTATTTTTTGTATTTCCAAAGCATATTATATCTTCAGGGTTAATTGCCATTATAGATTATTGTTGGTACCTAAGACCCTCTTAGTGTATTTATCTGGTACCTAAAACCTTTTTTTATGATCTTAAAGACTTAATTATGGCCAATAGTCAAAAGATTTTAATGAGTATATGGGCTTTGACATACACTAAGTATATAGGTTTTACAATAACTATAAATGAAACAAATAATTATGAAGATGTAAAATATAAAGGATACACAACTTAAAAACTTAGACGATTTTTTTTTTTTTTTTTTTTTTTTTTTTTTTTATAACATAAAGCACACCATACACATTTATATATATCAAAATTTATACATAGATAGAAACACTTACATAGCTTGATCTTACTTTCAAAAGCTATTCACCAAGCTCTGATACCACTTAAAAATATAAAATAGGAAATGAGCTTTTTACTATTTTTATTATGGAATTATGATGGAGTTATGGAGTATGGAATTATGATGGAGAAGTTAGAGAAGTTGGAAGCACAAAGATGGAGAATTTACATGCTTCATTATGTTGGCGTAAAAGCCAATATATAGAATACAAGATGGTGGATACAAACAAAACCATAACTTAATGCATACCTAACTTGGGAAGACTTTATGGCCAAGATTTGTGCAAAATTCTAACACCCTAGTCAAGCCTAGTCATAGGCTTTATAAAAGGTCTTCATAAAATAAATACAAAGAGACAAAAATGGTTAAAGGAAATACTACAATTATTTGCTATGTGCTACAGTTTTTACAATTATATGATAGTAAGTTCATTATACCAAAAATTTTATATTTTTCATGTATACATGGAGATTTCTTTCTTGGCAAAAATTTTATTTATAAATACCTTCCAATATAAATACAGGAAAAAACTATTTCATTAAGCATAAATAATGTCTTAATTCATATTCCCTTATTAGAACAGCATAAATATATTTGTGATAAAGAGTTTGCTCCCGTGCCGCGTGATGATTTAACTCCCATCATCAAAACCATTGATGAATCACACTGGATTTATAAAATTTTGAAAGAAAATTTTAGTGAACATCTATTAAAACTATGGCAACGTAGTCCATGTTATTGTAGTTTAAAATTAAAAGACCCTAACGTTATCATTAGGGCAAGACCAATGATCTATACTAGACAAGATATAGATGAATTTGATATTCAACTCCAGTAACTTTTAGACAAAAAGTTAATTGAAGAAACTAGAAGCCCTCACTCTAGGCCAGCTTTTATGGTAAGAAACCATGCTGAAATTAAAAGAGGAAAAGCCCGAATGGTAGTCAACTATAAATGGCTAAATGAAAATTTAGAATTTGATGGATATTTTATTTCATGAAAAGATGTTTTGATTAACTTAACCAAAGGATAAAAAATCTTTAGCAAATTTGATTGTAAAAGTGGATTTTGGCAAATTCAATTGACTAAAGAGTCAAAAAAATTGACAGCTTTCAGTACACCTAGAGAACATTATCACTGGAATGTTATGCCTTTTGGATTAAATATTGCACTACAGGTATTTTAACGGTGAATGGATACAATTTTTAAAGATATTAAAGATTGTTGTATAGTTTATATTGATGATATACTTATCTTCTCTAAAACCAATGAGGAGCATAAGAAACATTTAAAATTACTTTGTGAAAAATTCCAAAAATATGGAATTATTTTGTCTCCAAAAAAGATTGAACTAGAAAAAGAATCAATTGAATTTTTAGAAATAATTTTAGATCAGAAAGGTTTAAAATTATAAGAACATATTTTGTGCAAAGTACGAGATTTTCCTGATACTCTTGAAAATATAACACTATTATAGAGTTTATTAGGCATTTTAAATTATGGACGAAATTTTATCAAAAATCTTTCAAAACTAGAAATTTTTTGGTTAACCAAATTAAGGAAAAATGTTATTTTTGAATGGACAGAAGAAGATGTTGCTTTAATTAAACAAATTAAAGAAAATGTTAAAACTTTACCAGATGTTTATCTTCCTAAAGCAAGTGATAAATTAATTCTAGAAACAGATGCCTCAAAAGCATGTTGGAGATGTGTTCTTAAAGCTATACCCAGTAATTTATGGCATGATAAAGAGATACCTTTATCAAAAAATAGGATTAGACCAAGAAAAAATCCAATACCCATAAAATTACAAAAAGAAGAATTAATTTGTGGATATAATTCTGGAACATTTAAACCAAATGAACAGAAATATATTATTTTCGAAAAACAATTACTTGCAATAAAATTGGCAATAAAGAGTTTTCATATTTATTTAACCCCATAAAATTTTATTGTGCGCACTGATAATAAGGCAGTAAAAGATTTCTTAATTGATAAAAAACCTATTGAACAAGGAAGAAGATTAGCCTGGTATAATAAAATTTCTGAATATACTTTTGAAGTAGAACATCTTAAAGGTACTAACAATTTTCTTATAGATTTTCTTAGTAGAAATTGTTTTAGAAAATTAAATTACTAAACAAGTAATTTTAATTTTTGCAAAAGACCTCTAGACTAAGAGAAAAACAATGGATAAGGATAAACAACCCATTCAAGGAGATTGGGTGACAATTGCTAAAAAAACAATCCCCAAAGAAGAAAAAGTTTATGTTGTGTTTGCAGGAAGACAACTTGGAATTTACACAGAATGGAATGATTGCAAAACACAAGTTTGGGGATATTCATGAGCAAGCTATAAAGCATATGATAGCATGACCAAAACTAAAAAAGCTTTTATAGTGCACCAGCTATGTCTGTTTATCAAAAGAATTAAACGAGAACTAATCCAATTCCAACTAATATTCAGACATCTAAACCAGATGAATCTGAGATAAAAGATTTTTTCGACCCTGGTATATACAGAGAAATTTATACAGAACTCAATAGAGTTTGGAAAACTCACATTGTAGACAACAAAGTGAAATTTCGAAAACACATGGGAGTTCTGGCCAACAAATTAGCTGAGCAAACAGCTAAATTAAAAGACTTGCAAAATCTTTGTTTTAATATTCTTAAACAAATGAATTGGAATGAAGATTTTAATTTTGAAAAAATAAACAATTTTCTTCAGCTATCAGACCTCATATCAGATGAGTTTTCTGATCCAGTTTTTGAACAAATAAAAAGAATTTGTCTTTTTGAAAAAGTAAGAACTTTGCTTCCAAAAGAAATTTTTATGTTAATTAAAAATCGAGTTGAAGATCATTGTAATAAGATTAGACAAATCTTAGAACGATCTTATGATAAATTAAATTTGAAAGATGGAATTCCCAAAATAACCATCATGGCAAATCATGACATGTGATTTTTTGAATATATAGATTGGGAAATAACTAATCAAGTTATTTTCCAAATTTTAGATCCAATCCAATGGATAGATTATCCAATAATCATCAAAGCAATGCTCTCATGGATAGTAAAAAGCTGCCGATGGAGCAAATATTTCACTTTCTGGATCTCCAGCACTGTTGGTTGGCGGGAACGAGAACATTTTTTCCAACCATACTATATTTGGTATCTTAAAGAAACTGAAGATTTTGAATTTGAAGATGATTATTTAGATGAAGATTGCCGGAGAGAGAGATTGGAAAATATCCAAAAAATTTCTTTGACAGAATATTGGATAGACAGTCTAATATCTGTTTCATAGGCAGCGTCTGACCTCCATGGCTCAGCAAAATTGCTATTCATGGTCACAGATGGAAGAATACTATTTGTAACCCATTTTCCCATAACATATCAAAGGTCTCCTATACAAATTAATGAGGCTCTTGACATGTTAATTAATCTCAAAAAGAGAAATAATTTGGATCTTCCGTTAGAGCTAGCTATGACCGCGGATAATGTAGAACATTTTCGGAATGAGCAATACAGCCAGGATCCGGATTTCCCTTCATCAGAGACTGATAAAGAATATCACAATCTCATCAACATGATGAAAGTATAGTGGACTCCACTATCAAATGCAGCTGTCTCCTGATCGACTTCAACCTTATCTAGGACACGTGGAGCAACCTACATTATTAGGCGGAAAGTGGTCAGCCAAATCCTTTCAGCCGACGCTACACGACAAATCAGCTCAGTTATAACAGTCTATCTCTTTGAAAACCAGGGAGGGTAGACAGTGAATATAATTGTAAAAATTGTAGCAAATAGCAAATAATTGTAGTCTTTCCTTCAACCATTTTTGTCTCTTTATATTTATTTTATGAAGGCCTTTTATAAAGCCTATGACTAGGCTTGACTAGGGTGTTAGAATTTTGCATAAATCTTGGTCGTAAAGTCTTGTCAAGTTAGGTATGCATTAAGTTATGGTTTTATTTGTATCCACCATCTTGTACTCTATATATTGGCTTTTACGCCAACATAATAAAGCATGTAAATTCTCCATCTTTGTGCTTTGTAATATTATTATATATGATACTTCATCATATTTATAGTAGATATGTGAAAATTTATTTCGATAAGCATTCTGGAATTAAAAATATGATTTAGTAACATCATTGATAACTAATTAAATAACCATCACTGAATAAATCTTCTGGCCATACCACTACCTACACAAAATCTCCATCAGAAGAGGGTTGGAACATTGAAAGTTAATAAAAGATTCCAGAAACTCCCAAAAAGTTTGAGAAAATGTAAGAATATTGTATACAATTCTAAAACTAGTATATAATATCCTAGAGTAGATTCTAAATAGTTCTCGAAAAGTTAGAAAGATTGTTGAAGGCTCCAAGAGAATTTCACATACCACATTAACTGTACATTCTAGATTATTCCTAGGAAGAGCAAGGTTGCCTGTATAAAGAGAATGCCTCATTTGGCCAAACTAGGGACGATCATTTCCCCCTTTTTACTCCACCCTTACATCTCAGCCCCACTCCGAATGAACAAGGCTTTTCTGCTCCAATGAGGAAGTACCGTCCGGATTATATTTATTAAATATATTTATATGTATATAATATATAATTTAAATGACACAACTGAAGAGATTTTCTTATCAATACACCATTTTTAATTGTTATATTGCCATTTGCTACTTGATAATTTATCGACCCGTTAATGGAATTATTCATCCTTGGTTTCATTTGACAATATGGTGAGGACGATGAAGAACTTTCCATACATATTTTTGGATTTCTAAACTTCAATGGAGAAAAACGATGAATGGTGAAACAAGAGACCATGGTCCATATGATTTCTCATATATAATGTGTCTATTTTGTCCACATGATTTGAATGCAATAAGATTCTTGTGAATTAAATGTGAGCATATGCATTAACCACGTTTTAAGGTTGGTGCAAAATGTACTCATTTGTGCTTGTAATATTTGCAGTTGTCCTGTACTATAGATTTGAACCTTGGTTATGCTTTCAATGAGTGTGAAATGTCACTTAGCTTCACAAGGTCTACATTGTGGAAACATGTTTCAAAATTGCGATTAGATACTAACCTTGGAAAGTTTTATAGTTTTCGATGCATTTCTATTTAAATGTGGACAATTTATTTTGTAAAGTTTCTAGTTTTTACTTGATAGTTTTCAGTGATGGATGTTTCAGGCCAAGTCTTGTGGATGGAATATAAATTATTATGTGATGAGGGAATTTGTTTTTTGTTTGTTTGTTCGTTTTTTTTTTTTTTTTTGTATGTTTGTGGTTTGTGTTGGATGTGGCCTCATGCTTACTCACTAATTGTTGTCACCAATATTGAGAAGTGTACTAGCTAGTCTTGCCAATCAATCTAAAGTTCAGTAAGATCAAAAACAGAATTGGAGGTTAGTGTGAACTCATCTGTTTTTGGTGTTTTGGCTAAATTGTGAAGCGGCCCTATCTTTGTATGTTTTCACCGTTGGTGTATTTCCAATACCATTGAAATTGTGATTGGCATTTCTAGATTTGGAAATGTTCTTGAATGTTAGACAAGTGCCTTTGCCTTGTTTGTAATAAAAAAAAAAGAGGTCTTTGGACTACGATGTGTCGCTTGAGGTCTCTGTCAAAAGAATGATGATTTTTTGGTATGTGGTTTATTTTCGTTGTTACAATAAGCTAAGAGCAATGCTCGTTTAAGTCTATTAGAGTCCAATTGTGAGAGAAGTTGGATCTTGGACAGTTGTATTGAGTTGCTTCTAAGAGTTTTTGCAATTCAAATATAATGATTTTTTAATTTATAATGATTTTTTTTTATTTTTTTATTTTTAGTTAAAAAACCTTATTTTCTAAAGAAGGCTTAAATAATTCAGTAATACTATAAACCTAGAAACTACCCATAAATTATTTTAAATTATTCTACTTATGATTTATATTTTTTTTACATATAAATTTCATATTACATAAATTTAATCTCCACTATATATAACTATCCATCAAAAAAAATTTTTACTAAATAAGTCTGATTCCAAACTTCGTGTAAATAATTTTGATCCTAATCATTGGCCCCGTTTGGTGAAGCTGTGGGAAAGTAATTATAGTTTATAGCTTAACAGATTATAACTGTAAACATAAGTTGTTAACCTGTTTGGTGCAGCTATGAGATTATAGATTTAAGCAATAGAGTAGTGTTTGGTTGATAAGCTGTAAAATAACTTTTTACTGTATAATTGTCCCTTTTGCCCTTATATGATTAAAAATGATAATTTTGTCATTTTTTTTCAATTTTAATTTAAAAAATTATTTTATTAATAAAATTTAATATAATTAGTATTAATTAGTGTCAACTAATATAATAATTGATACATTTGACAAAAATGTAATGGAAGTATTATTGTAACAAATTTTTTCCATTATAAAATTAATTAGTATCAATTAATACTAAAATTATTAATTAGTATGAATTTCTTTTAGTCTCAATTAATACTAAAATTATTAATTAGTAACAATTAATATTAATAATAATTTTTATTAGTATCTGTACGGGAAAGAAATAAACCTTCTCGTATAATCCTGTTAATCAAGTCTGCGCTCCTCCGTACGACACCGTTCTACCACCTAAAAATACAAACGTGAGCTAGCCGGCGGGTGTGTGCCGGAAACCTCTTCGGTGCCTAAGTCAGCAAACTAGACAAATAGACAAAAGCTCTGTATATTCGGGAATCAAAATTGCGTTACCACTCCACAGGTGATGTTATGGGCTTTTATAGTTTCCGTGTGGCACAATCCAAGTAGGTCTCTTATTCCTCCATGTAGAGTCCTCCAAGGATTCATACTCCTGAAAGATAATGTTTATCCTTCAACACCCCCCTCACTGCTTAAACCAAATGAGATGGTTTTATCATGGTTGGACTCCAATGTAGCCGAAGTAACCATGGCCATGCTGAGCCACGGGGGTAGACCGAACTATGCTTAGTTTGGTTCTCCATTCCACTGCTCTTACCTCGGCTCTACCTGCCCAAACCGTGCTAACCATAGTATTGCTTCGACCGAGCTAACAACTAGCTTGGTCTGACCGAGCTAGTCGCACTATGCCGCGACCGGACTAACTCTGAAGGTGGAGATCTGGTGACCGGACTATCCCGTTACTCTTCTGGACCGAGATAACATTAGGCACTTTGGGACCGAACTAATTTTGAGGCCTTCTTACTCTGCCTTTTGTACTTCGGCCCATACCGGCCCTTACTCAGCTCGGCCCAATTTTATATATAAAAATTACCCTCTCAATTGCCCCTTAATTCCATCTGCAAAAGCATGATAAGGATTACCTGTTTATCAGCTGAGCTAAAGTTTTTTAAGCCTCTCTAGCCGAACTAAACCCCTTTAGTCTTTCTAGCCGAGCCAATTTTCACACCGGGCTCTGTTTGTTCGGTTAAAATGTCTCTTCAATCACAACAACTGAACCGTTTCTCATTCCAATGACACGTGGCAGCCTCTGATTGGCCCAATGCAGCTGTCACGCCGCCCTCGTACTTCGCAAAATTTGAACAGTTCCCGCCCTTCCATTTTCGTCCTTTTTACAAAACAATCTCCTTATTTTTGGATTCACCACTACGTTTCTCATCTCCCTCATTCTCTCTCTCAAGCCTCCATTGTTCTTCAACTTTTGCAACTGTGAAGCTCGTGGCTGCGTTCTTCTTCCCTTCTCTTCCTCTAGTGCTTCTTGACCTGGTAAGCTACTCGAATCTTTCTTCTTTTTGTTGTTTTTCTTGCACTCGTTTAATCCATAGCATACTATTTCGTGTTTTGGAAAACACTTTTTTACTTCCATTCTCCACTGGTCTTCTGTTTTTCTGGAAAGAACTTTAGTACTAGAACACCTGAGTTCACTAAAAAACCAGTGAAACACTGATTTTGATTCAAAATCATGATGCAACCGAACTAGGATACTGTTTATGCTAGGCATAAGTGCAGTCAATTTATAACTGAACTAACACTTCATGTTTACACCAGTAGTTTCAATAAGTCAAACCACTCCTTGATTTACTGTAACGACCCTCGTACTGATTACCGATAAACCACTGAATTATATACTGATTATTGCTAAACTGAACTGATAATGACTGATAATTGAATTAACTGAAGTGACAAATGGACTGATTGAAATCGAAACTGAAATTGAATGAGGTTATCTATCGAATTGCATAATGCGTCTGTTTGATTGATTAATTATCTGTTTGAATTTATATGTTTAAACTGCTAATTGAAGGCCTTATCGGCGGCCGAACGGAGAACCGTTTAGTGTTTCAGAATCAGTATAATATTTGTGATTTAATGATATATTTATCTGAAAATTGATTAGGAATGATTAAATTAGATTAAAACGAGTTAATTACCAAGATTGACTTATTTACCACATTGCCACTCCTAGTGGACTTTTGTTTAATGTTTTATTAGAGCCTTGTTGAGCCTTACATACACTTAATAACAATTGATCAGCCATTTCATTTCCTTTCAACCGACCATCAAGAGAATTAGAGAGAGAGAGAATTGTTCTTGTGGGTTTTGCTTGGAGATTGCTTGGAATTGGTGCATAACTTGGCATAATCTAGCTTCCTTATCTTGAATTCAAGATCTAAGGTAGAATTCATCTCCATCTTGTTGTCTTTGAGCCTCATTTTGCATGGTTCATGCATCATTGTAGAGCTAAGCCATGTTTTAAGTTCAAGGATGTTGAATGGAAGGTTGATTGTTGCATGCGTGGCCATATTGTTGCATTTTGAAGTTGAATTCATGATTGATTGAACATGCATGTCCATGTTTTTATCATAGTCCATGTTTCCTCATTGTTTTCAAAGATTGGAGCTCAATAGAGCAAGATTTGAAGGTTGAATTTGGCTAAAAGCTCATGCATTGCATGTTTTAAATTGTTCTTGAAAAATGGTTTGAAAATGATTTTATTTGACTCACCTTTGGGGCTTGAATTCTCAAATTGGCTTTTGAAACTTGTTATATATTGAGTTGGGATGTATTCCCCAGAATTTGGGCCCAAGGGGTTGAGTTTTGGATGGTTGAATGCTTGGTTCGAACTTGGGAGACAAATCTGGAAATTCCAGATTTGGCTTCCTCGCTCAAGCGAAGGATTCCTCGCTCGAGCGAGCCCTTTGTTTTTGCAAGCTCGCTCGAGCGAGCATCGCGTGTAAAATTCCAGCAACCAGTACTTTCACTGTTCATGCAGGTCGCTCGAGCGAAGGATTTCTCGCTCGAGCGAAGCCTTTGATTTTGGAAGCTCGCTCGAGCGAAGGAAGGCTCGCTCGAGCGAGGCTCTTATTTTCAGCAACTTTTGAAAAATGCCTTCCAAGTGTATTTTTGCATCCTCATCCCATCCTAGGCATTCTTAGGCCTAGTTTAAGGCATCTTATGAGGATTTAGACATAGAACCACACCGAGGGAATTTAGGGATTTAATTGTCATCCTTTCCAACTGTAAACTTAGTGTGTGTTCTATTCTGTTAATTGTTTAGGGTTGGCTCTCGGGGACACGCTCTAGCTGCTATTAGCCCAATCTCTGTGAGTAACAGACTGTGTAAAGATATGTTCAAAATGGTTATCTTTTGAATACTGAACTGAAATGTTTATTGAACTGATATTGTTTATTGAATGAATGTATGTCCTGTATTTCGAATTGTATTGTGGCATCCTTAGCACCCATTGTTATTGACTGATACAGAGCTCTGTCGGTTTCCTCGTGGAACCATATTGTTATTGATTGATGGCCATCACTATTGTTGGGTCTGTTAAGGCCCGGTCCTTTTGGACCTATTGTTTATAGGCTAATGGATGTACCACATATGACTGATTGATTGAAATGCTGATTGATCGAAATACTGATTGATTGAAATATTGAAAGATTGAAATACTGCTAAATGAATTGATTTCATTACTGTAAGGACATTCATTCATAACCCCTTTACACATTATGTTATTCACTGGGCTTTAGCTCACTGTTTATATATATATGTAGGTTCTCAGCAGCCAGACCGGAGCTAGGAGCGTAAGATTGGTCCCCAGTTTTGTCAAGCCAGCCTGTGTGCCTCACTGCGAGGTTCCGTGTTGCCATGCTATGGCTTTGGGGTCTTTTGTATTTCCCCTGACTGTCTCACTGTTTTGTACTATTGTGAGATCACTGTATAGACTGTTTACTGTTTACTGTTTACTGTTTACTGTACTGTCCAAGGGGTTAGGCCCCGGTTTTACCGACTGTTATGTATATGTATATAGTGCATGCCATACTGTATTGTACTGTTGTCAAGGGATTGGATCCCTGTACCGACTGACTGTAAATGGTCGTATAGACCGTACTGTTTCAGGACTGTTTGAATACATGAAAAACTTTTTGGCATACAGATTGTCACAGCTCATTGGACACTATTCATTTATTGTTTTGGCTTCCGCCAGGCCCTGAACTCTGTTTATATTGTATGATTGTTAAGCAGGCCTTTGGTAATCACGGATTACTGGCCAGTTACGGTGCTAAACCCATAGGGCCGGGTTTGGGTCGTGACATTTACCTTAGCCGAGGTAACCAACCGAACTAGGTTTGCACTTAGTATACTGGGAAACCTTAATTCCGACCGATCTAGGTCTTCGGGGCTAAACCCAGCTTTTTTAGTTTTCAGACCGAACTCAGAAAGCTGCCCCTAGAAGCTCAACCGGTCTAACAGAACCATCTCCACGACTGAGATATCGAATTGCTCGCCATGACCGAGCTAACAAAACCCCCTGCTCAATCCGAGCTACCAAGCACTTTGCCGAAACCGAGATAAAACCTATAATATCCTACATAGCCAAAGTAAAACCTCTTTTTATCTTGCTTTTACTTTTTAGCATGGTCCAACGAGCTGTGCTTAACACCTTTGTTTTCCACTTTGCAGACTTACGTTGCCCAGGCACTCCTTTGAGGGCTCAACCGAGCTACTGAGCACAATTCTTCAACTGATCTAATTTATTCGTAACTTAAAGAACAAATGGGTAAATATAGATTCTTGGTAGAGACACCTGGTGGTCTAGCCGAATTCCGAAGGGAATACAACATTCCTGACGATGTCCACCTAACCTTGGCCAAGAAAGACGTTACACCATGGGGAAACGAAGGCTTTGTACCTTTTACCCTTTTGTCCATAATAGAAGCCGGTCTACGATTTCCTGTACAGCCATTGCTTTGTGAATTCCTTAGGCAAACTAGGATTTGCCCCACCCAGCTTTCCACAAACTCATACCATATAATAAATGGTATAGCCGAGCTAAACCGCCGAGCTGGCATTAACCTCGGTTTAGCCGAGATCTTCCATCAGTACTCAATAGGGTCGAAAGACGACGGGTGGGTTTATTATTTAAGAATACGCCGCTGCCGAGAGAAAATAATAAAAGACACACCGGATAAAGACTTGAACGATGATGATTTTTTCTGGGTATCTGGCAATTTTGAAGACCACCAAGCCCAGATCCCAGGCCGAAGTATAAATTGGAATAAAGGAATCCTTGGTATAATTACTTTGGTTTCTTTTCATGCTTCTGTTTTACTTCGGTTTCCTGCTCCTAAACCGAACTAACAGTTGTTCTTATTATGCAGATTCAGCCCATCTTCAATCACTTTACAGCTACCCTAATCTCAACACTCTCCGCGCCGCACTACGGTATCTAGAACGGAGTTGGGCCAAGCTGCTAAATATCGAACTGACATACAGATACAGCGGCCGCCGAAAAGCTAGAGTGATCGACTTTCTGCTAGAAGACGCCCCCGAACTGGACCCAACCTTGCCACAAATTAACCTAGTCCCCCTGACAGCTGAGCAGGAAATGGCAAAAAGAAACAGAGTAAGGGCCCTGTTGACTGAAACGAACAGAGCCGAAGTACCACCACCAAACCAAACTCAAGAAACCGTTGTGGCCCTTCCTTCTCAATAGCCTTCAACATCTCGGGCGAACAAGCGTGCCCAGACTAGCCAAGCCGAGCAACGCTTAGTTGACAAAGATGAGACCATTCTTCCGCCGAACCACCCACCGAGCCCGCAATCGGAGCTTGAAGACCGAGCTAATTCCTCTGTATGGAGTCCAAAAATTACTTTCCAAAACCGTACCATTTGTGCTACCGACTCAGTGGTGGCAGACAAAGACCTCATGCTAGCCTTCAATCTGGCTAAGAGTGTATGTCTGCCCCCTGACATGGAGCATCACAAGAACTTGACCGAGCTCAAAGCCATCCGGTCGGTGACGAAATTAATGATCCTGGTAAGTTGCACTTCTTGTCTCCCTAAATATTTCCAACTTTCTGTTCGGTTTTGTCATTAGTTTCTTTTACTTCTTTTTCAGGCCATGCAAAAGAGCCAAATTGCGCATAAAAAGGTGCTGGAGCTTAGGAAGATAGCAAGGCAGGCCATGGCAGAGGTTGAAGCAAAAACAACCGAACTTGAAGAAGCCAGGAAGCAGCTAGCCGAGCTAAAATCCGAGAACGGTTGTCTGACCGGACTCGTTAGCTCGGCTGAAGCGGGAAAACAAAAAGCTGTAGCCGTGACCAAAGATAAGTACTTACGCGAGCTAGCCAAGCTCGAAGGCAGCAAAAACACAGAGATTGCCGAACTAAAAAAGAAGGCAGACGACGCAAATGCTGCAGGCTTCAAGGAGGGAGAGGCCCTCTACATTCCATAATGTGAGGCCGCCAAAGATTTGTTCTTCAAATGCGGTTGGAGGGCAGCAGTGGTGCAGCTCGGTTGTGAACCTGAGACTGAGGTATACAATCCTCCTCAGTACTTCATACCGAGCTCACTGGCGGAGTATGCTGCATCGGTTCAACAACAGTTTCTTCAGAGTTCAGACGACGATGAAGAAACCGAGCCCAATAATACCTCGGTCGTCAATGAACAACCCAACGATCAATCAGTTCGGTTGGAGCCAACGGTTGAAGACCTGACGACTGAAACCGTGCTTCCAATAGACACCGAGCTCCAACCTGAGACTGCTCTACCCTCTGAAACCGGTCTTCGTGTTGACATAGATGCCGATCTTGAAGATCTTTTCAACTGATTTTGTAATTTTTCTTTTTTCTTTTGCTTTGGACTTGTAACCAGGCTGCGGCCCCTCCTTTGTATTTGCTCTTGATCAATGAAAGTTAGCTTTTGCGTTCAACACTTATCTCGGTTTTGATCTGTATTCTTGTACTGGTAATGAGTTTTTTAATGAATCCTTGAATTCTTTTGCTCCAACTGTGATCTCGGTTTGTACTCCTGTTAGTGCTTGCTTTCAAACTGCAATTTGAAATATTTTCTGGCCGAGATACCATATTCCGGCTTTAGCTGGTCATTCTGACTAAGCTTACTTCGCCAACCACTCTTTAGCCGATATAATTACTCCGGCTGAAGAGTACAAAGAGTTGGTTTAATCCAGCCACCCACTCTTCAGCCATACCCTTACTTCGGCTGAAGAGTAACAAAAGTTGGTTTAATCCAGCCAACCACTCTTCAGCCTATGCTCTTACTTCGGCTGAAGAGTTAAAAAGAGTTGGTTTAATCCAACCAACCACTCTTCAGCCATCCCCTTACTTCTGTTGAAGAGTAACAAAAGTTGGTTTAATCCAGCCAACCACTCTTCAGCCGATATACTTACTTTGGCTGAAGAGTAATAAGAGTTGGTTTAATCTAGCCAACCACTCTTCAGCCTACGCTCTTACTTCAGCTGAAGAGTTAAAAAGAGTTGGTTTAATCCAGCCAACCACTCTTCAGCCTATGCTCTTACTTCGGCTGAAGAGTTAAAAAGAGTTGGTTTAATCCAGCCAAACACTCTTCAGCCAATATACTTACTTCGGCTGAAGAGTTCAAAGAGTTGGTTTAATCCAGCCAACCACTCTTCAGCCCATACCCTTACTTTGGCTGAAGAGTTCAAAGAGTTGGTTTAATCCAGCCAACCACTCTTCAGCCCATACCCTTACTTTGGCTGAAGAGTAAAATGAGTTGGTTTAATCCAGCCAACCTCTAAGTTAGTTTTTTCCAGCCAACCACTCTTCAGCCCATACCCTTACTTTGGCTGAAGAGTAAAAAGAGTTGGTTTAATCCAACCAACCTCTAAGTTAGTTTTTTCCAGCCAACTTAGAATAAAATGTTTGGTTATTCCGACCAAACGTCCTGCAGCCTGGATCGTTATCCTGGGCTTAGGAGGGGTGTTGGTTTAATCCAGCCAACATCTAAGTTAGTTTTTCCAGCCAACTTAGAATAAAATGTTTGGTTATTCCGACCAGACGTCCTGCAGCCTGGATCCTTATCCCGGGCTTAGGAGGGTGTTGGTTTAATCCAGCCAATCTCTAAGTTAGTTTTTCCAGCCAACTTAGAATAAAATGTTTGGTTATTCCGACCAGACGTCCTGCAGCCTGGATCCTTATCCTGGGCTTAGGAGGGGTGTTGGTTTAATCCAGCCAACCTCTAAGTTAGTTTTTCCAGCCAACTTAGAATAAATGTGTGCAATGCTCCTAACTCTCTAAAACTATCTTTTACAGAAAACAATTATGCTGAAAAGAATTGACTTGTTTTATTAAGAAAAGAAAAAATTACATATGCTTAAAAAGAAAAAAAGTTAAAAATAAAATAACTTGAGATTGGCAGTATTCCATGGCTTGGGAATTGCTTTGCCGTCCTTATCTTCTAAGTGGTATGCCCATTTGCCTGCTAATCCGACCACTTTGTAAGGTCTTTCCCAATTAGGCCCTAACTTGCCATCTCCCGGCACCAAGGTGTTTCCCATTACTTTGCGCAGCACCTAATCTCCGATTTTGAATTGCCTTAGATGCACTGTTTTGTTATACTTTTTGGACAGTTCTTGTTGGTAAGAGGCGATGTGAACCAATACTCTGTCTCTTCTTTCTTCCGCAAGGTCAAGCTCCAATGATATGGCTTCTCCGTTTAATTCTGGGTCAAAGTTTTCGCTTCGAATTGTGGGGAGGCCAACTTCCAGTGGGATTACTGCCTCCATGCCGTAAGCTAAGGAGAATGGCGTTTCTCCTGTCGATCGCCGAGGTGTGGTGCGGTAAGCCCATAAAACATGAGGGAGTTCTTTTGCCCACTTGCCTTTTGCTTTCTCTAATCTTTTCTTCAATCCATCTAAGACGACCTTGTTTGATGCTTCTGCCTGACCATTTGCTTGGGGATACGCCGGTGTAGAATTGTAGAACTCTATCTTGTACTCTTCACAAAAGCCTGAAAATTCTGCCGTCGAATTGAGTGCCGTTGTCTGAGATTAGGGCTTTTGGTATGCCAAACCGAGTGATGATGTTCTGCCAAACAAACTTCTTTACATCTTTTTCCTTGATTGATGCCAAGGCTTCTGCTTCCACCCACTTTGTGAAGTAGTCGGTTGCTGCAAGGAAGAACTTATTGTTGCCTGGTGCTGTTGGAAGTGGTCCCACTATGTCTAAGCCCCACATTGCGAAGGGCCATGGGCTAGTGAGAGGTAGAAGTTCTCTGGCAGGTTGGTGTATTTGGTGTGCAAACTTTTGACACTTTTCGCATTTTTTGACATACTTTTCTGAGTCTGCTTGCATATATGGCCACCAGTATCCTTGCGAGATTGCTCTGTATGCTAATGATCTTCCTCCTTGATGGCTTCCGCATACGCCCTCGTGTATTTCGAACAAGAATGCTTCCACTTTGCTAGGGTGAACACACTTTAGGTAGGGTCCTAAGAATGATTTCTTGTATAATGCCAATGATGGGGAGAGCCAAAATCGCAGCGACTTTGCTCTTATTCTGTTGGCCTCTTTCTTGTCTTCTGGTAGGGTGCCAATTGTATGGGAAAGAAATAAACCTTCTCGTATAATCCTGTTGATCAAGTCTGCACTCCTCCGTACGACACCGTTCTACCACCTGAAAATACAAACGTGAGCTAGGCGGCGGGTGTGTGCCAGAAACCTCTCCGATGCCTAAGTCAGCAAACTAGACAAATAGACAAAAGCTCTGTATATTCGGGAATCAAAATTGCGTTACCATTCCACAGGTGATGTTATGGGCTTTTATAGGTTCCGTGTGGCACAATCCAAGTAGGACTCTTATTCCTCCATGTAGAGTCCTCCAAAGATTCATACTCCTGAAAGATAATGTTTATCCTTCAACACCCCCCTCACTGCTTAAACCAAGTGAGATGGTTTTACCATGGTCAGACTCCAATGTGGCCGAAGTAAGCATGGCCATACTGAGCCACGGGGGTAGAACGAACTATGCTTAGTTTGGTTCTCCATTCCACTGCTCTTACCTCGGCTCTACCTGCCCAAACCGTGCTAACCATAGTATTGCTTCGACCGAGCTAACAACTAGCTTGGTCTGATCGAGCTAGTCGCGCTATGCCGCGACCGGACTAACTCTGAAGGTGGAGATCTGGTGACCGGACTATCCCGTTACTCTTCTGGACCGAGATAACATTAGGCACTTCTGGGATCGGACTAATTTTGAGGCCTTCCTACTCTGCCTTTTGTACTTCGGCCCATATCGGCCCTTACTTAGCTCGGCCCAATTTTACATATAAAAATTACCCTCTCAGTATCAATTAATAATAAAATTATTAATTAATATAAATTTCTTAATTAGTCTCAATTAATACTAAAATTATTAATTAGTATCAATAAATATTAATAATTAATTTTTATTAGTATCAATTAATAATAAAATTATTAATTAATATCAATTTCTTAATTAGTCTCAATTAATACTAAAATTATTAATTAGTATCAATAAATATTAATAATTAATTTTTATTAGTATCAATTAATACTAAAATTATTAATTAATATCAATTTCTTAATTAGTCTCAATTAATACTAAAATTATTAATTAGTATCAATAAATATTAATAATTAATTTTTATTAGTATCAATTAACACTAAAATTATTAATTAGTATCAATTTCTTAATTAGTCTCAATTAATACTAAAATTATTAATTAGTATCAATTAATATTAATAATCAACAATTGTTATCAATTAGTATCAGTTAATAATTAATTCATTACAAAAATATATAATATTAATTTATTAATAATTAATACCAATTAATATTAATTTTTTTTCTTTTTCTTCAAAAATATACATTTTTTCTTTTTTAATTAATATTAATATTGATTTTTTTTTTATAATTTTTCTTCAATTTGTTTTTAGGGTTTCAACCCAGCTGCCGGTGCTAGGGTTTCAACCCAACCGGCGAACAGCGATCGGCAGAGATAACCAGCCGTCGATGTAGGTGCGGGAGGCAGCGGAGAGAGAGCGAACAACAGAGATGATTTCCAGTTTCAAATCGCGAGAGAGAGAGAGAGAGAGAGAGAGAGAGAGAGAGAGAAACCCTAGCTGCCGACGACATTGATGTACGATGGAGAGAGAGAAAGAGGGAGGGAGTGAGAGGTCTGGTTCATGTGTGTGTGTGTGTGTGTGTGTGAGAGAGAGAGAGAGAGAGAGAGAGAGAGAGAGAGTTAAGAATAGTGTTGAGAGCTAGAAAATCGTCTTCTCCGAAAATCGCGTTCGCCGGAAATTGCCATTGCCGGAAATCGCCCCTGTCTCTCCCTCTCGAGTGAACAGTGCTTGAGAACAAATGTTATATAGGTGGGTTTTTGGTGATAGTTGAAATATAAGAGGGGCATTTAAGCCATTACATATTGGACTAAACAGCTTCCCGCATAAGCTGTAAAATTAAGCACCCAAAGAGCAACTTCAACTTTTAAGCCGAATTTGACTTAAATTAACCCATACTCTATGCCCATAAGTTGTACCAAACACACCAATATAACTTAATTTAAGCCAAAAGTTGATTTAAGTTGAAAAAAAGTTTTACCAAACACCCCCATTGTATAGCAAATTATTGCTCCAATCAAGACAAGCCAAGAAAATGTGAGGAAAGTACGTGTATGTTTTTCTTTTGACAAAAAGCTTATCTCTAGTTTATAATGGTGCTGTTGGGATTGTAGGTTTCACTACTGCTTTTATTTTGATAATTCGAATTATTCAATGTATATAGTTCATTGAGTATTTTATTTTTGTAAAAAAATTACGTTAATCAGATGTCGATAGCCTCTTGATCAAATCGTATATTTTTTTAATGGTAAATATGATTTTAAAATAAATTATTGACAAAAAAGTGTAATGATTAAGAGGCTATTGATTTCCGATCAATGTGAGTTTTTACAAGACGAAATACTCAACGAATTTTACACATTAAACGGTTTAAATTATCGAAATGGAACACATTGTCGGCCTCACGAGCCCAACAACACTGTCCAATCTATTTTGTAAACTGTAGACAAGCTTGTTCCTCTTTCATAAGGGCCTTTTCCCTCCATTCATATTCTATTGATTTTCAAAAAGAAATAGTAGAATGCAGTGGTTAATGAGTTTGTTTGGTGCAATTTTATATTTTGAAATTGATAATCAAAAACTAAAATAGAAAATATTTCTTTCCCAAATTTTTTGAAACGTAAATTATATTGATGACACTTTGAGTAAAGAAGACAAATTATTTGATAATATTATTTTATTATTCATACAAATTACTCATTATTTTAAGAGAATCTAGTGTAATTATATCAAACTTGTGGTGCTTGATGTATTTTTTACAAACTTTAAGAAAAAATTAATGTATATTTTTTTAAAATTTATTTAAATTATTTTTATTGACATATTTCTCCTCCGATTATAACAAGTTTTCTCAAAATAAAGAAAGTACAAACAACACATAATTTAATCAAATAAGACTATCAATAATGCTAGTTCATTGACCTTAATATATATATAATAAATAAATGAATAAATAAATAAAAATTTAAAAATTGGAATATAGCAAAATAAATAAATAAATTTGCAATTTGAATGGAGAATCTAAAATGATTAGACTAGAAAAAGAATTTGCAAAGATAATTGCGATAAGGGAAGAATATTTTATAAAATTACAAATTTATCTTCTTTCTCCTTTATATTCTCTCTCTCTTTTATGTTCTCATCCTCTATTTTCTCTTAGCTCTCTTTGAAACCTCTACCTGATTGGCATATCCTCCCTAGCATTGACATTCCGTTATTACCTTCTCTTGACCACCTAGCACACTCTTATTCATGTATAGCCCCTTTACTAAGTTACCCTTCAACTCTCATGGCTTCCCTCTGCCTTGCTCCCTTCACTTCGTCCGTCATTGTAGCCCTCCAATTCAAATTTTACTGTCACCCGGAAACTCTAGCTCTACTACCACCTTTATTTTCTACTTCTTTCTCTTTATTTTTTTTCTTCTTCTTACTGTTCTCATTTTCTTATCCTTCTTCATCATCTTCATATATATATATATATATGCTTCGGTTTGTAGAGTGGTGAGAGTAGTGGTGTGTGAGTCATGAAAATGGATGCGATAAAAAGAAGGGGGGGAACATTATACTTTTTGTTTTTGGGTGGGGGAGGTGTTTGAGTATGTTTGACTGACAATATTAAAGTATGAGATTGAGATTATTAATTCGTGGCTTAATAATTGTGTTTTTGTTTTGAAATTTTATTTTAAGATTATTAATTCAATGGATAATTAATCTAATAAATTTGAAAGTTTATTAGTAATGGGGTAGGAGTGAGATTATATACCATGAGTTGGAAAATAAAATAAAAAGATCCTTTTACACTTGACTAAAAATTAAAACATTTATTATTTTTATATAATTTTATATTTTAGATTTATATTTTAGAAGGTTAAAAATAATTTTTAAAAATTTAAAAATATTTTTTAATATTTATTTTATCAAATTAGTTTATATTTAAAAAAAAATTTAAAATCAAACATGGCCTTTGTATTTTTATTTTACTTTTATTTATTTATTTATAATTTTTTTTAAAACCACATTTATGAATAAACCTTGATGAAGTAAAGATTACCAAGAAAAATTGATGTAGGATAAGATTAGAAAAAAAGATAAATATAGTTATAATCCTACATTCATATATTTTCTTCTCTAATACAAATCAAACAATGGAGGATAATTTTTCTTATTAATCCAATTAGATAATGAATACCACATTAATTTGATGGGATTATTAATACTTTCACTATTATTCTTGTGAATCAAACATGACCCTTAAGTATATCTAGATTATGTATATTTAAAAAATAAAAAATTTTCTTAAAATATTAGAAAAATTCAGTAAAAATAAAAAATACGAAAAATAAAAAACTCAATTTTTTGTGTGAGTTAAACCAAAGAAGATGATTGTTATTTTTTTTGAAATTACATAAATAAAATATCATATTATTTTGTTATTTTATATATATAAAAATTAAGAAACAAATATATCATTTTAATCCGACGAGATTAAATATAATTTTTTAAATGTGAGAAAGAAATATGTATTAAACAAAAAAAAAAAATCTTATGAACGTCAATGTAATCATTTATTTATTATTGGATTCTGAATTGTATATAGTATAGTTAATTATCCGTATAAAATAAAATAAAAAACAATAAATAAAACAATTGTCCATCTAACTCCATACGCCTCGATTCTCGAAGGACCTTTCTTTCTACCTAATACTCTCCATCGACTCTCTCTCTCTCTCTCTCTCTCTCTCTAATCTGATCATCCTCTGTAAAAATTAACAAAAATAAATAAATATATATAAAAAAATTAGTGTATAATTCGAGTTACTGAACTATGGATTTGATAGAGCTGTGGGCGATCTTCGGTCCAGCCGTTGCTGGTGCGGTCTTCGGCGCCGGCTGGTGGTTTTGGGTCGACGCCGTAGTTTGCAGCTCCGTCGCCGTCTCTTTCCTCCACTACCTCCCTGGTCTGCTCTCTCTCTCCTGATGTTTTTATATATCTATATAGATAGATACATATGTGTTTTGTGTTGGGTGTTAGGGTTTCAATTGAAACCTTGGTGGTTCGTTTGATTTTTATTTTTGTAGGTATATTTGCGTCTTTGGCGGCTTTGATGTTCAATTGTGTTAGAAGGGAGGACATTGACTACTCTCCTTACGAAGAAGGCGAGTGGAGGTTAGGATTTTCATCTAATATCACTAATTTGTTACTCTCTCTCTCTCTCTCTATGTGTATATTTACTCATAGCAACTCGATTGCTATCTCTTGATAGATCTACTTATCCTGAAAACGAAAAAAAAAAAAAAAAAAAACTAATTAGGGTCCCAAAAATGGGGAAGAAGAACTAGAGGCACATTTAAATCGTTTAAACCTTACCTCGTGCTCAAGAAACTTCACAAACTTCTTCACCTTCACCCAGAGTGAATCTTGCTTGTCTGACTTGATGAACCTTTTCACTTCGGCCATAGCTGCCACAATGCGGGTGGATGCTGCCGGATCTTCAGCTCCCATATTCTTCAGCTCCACTTCCATTTTCATTGCTATTGTTATAATGGCAAAGTTGTTACTCGCCCAACCTATATATAATTTAGTTAGGGTTGGTGAGAGGAGACTTAAACATCATCTCATTGCTTGAAGTAAATGGCAAAGTTGTTTACCACGATTCAAGAGTACTTCCCTTCCAATGAGACCTTGTTTCGACATGCCTCGGTACTTACCCTGGGTTACATGACTGCGAGCTTGGGAGCAAAGATGTACAACTAGACATCCAGATCTTCAGCTCCTATATTCTTTAGCTTAGCTTCCATTTTCATTGCCGTTGCTATAATGGCAACACTGCGAGCAATGCGTTCCTCCGGATGTGTCTAGTTGTACATCTTTGCTCCCAGCTCACAGTCATGTAACCAAGGGTGAGTACTGAGGCATGTTGAGACAAGGTCTCATTGGAAGGGAAGTATCATCGAATCATGGTAAACAACTTTGCCATTTTTTTCAAGCAACGAGATTGAGATGTTTAAGTCTCTTCTCACCAACCCTAATTGAATTATGTATAGGTTGGGTGAGTAACAACTTTGTGCATTGCTCGCAGCGTGTTGTCATTATAACAACGACAATGAAAATGGAAGCTGAGCTGAAGAATATGGTAGCGGAAGATCTGGCGACGTCCACCCGCATTGTGGCAGCTATGGCTGAAGTGGAGAGGTTCATCAAGTCAGCCAAGCCAGATCCACTCTGGGTGAAGGTGAAGAAGTTTGCGAGGTTTCCTGAGGACGAGGTAAGGTTTAAATGATTTAAATGTGCCTCTTGTTCTTCTTCCCCATATTTGCAACCCTATTTTGTTTTTTTGTTTTTTATTTTCATTTTCAGGATTAGTAGATCTATCCAGGGATAACAATGGAGTTGCTGGTCATACGAGGCATTGACTACTCTCCTAATTTGTTACTCTCTCTATATGTGTATATGTATATGATTGTTTACATTAAGTACCTTCAATTGGGTTTGATTATTGGGTTCTATTCAAATGAAAAGTTCAAATACTGATTATTTTTTCTTTTTTGTGTTCATTTTGTTGTTGTTTAAGATAAGTTAGTTCTTATTGAGGTGATTTGGTGAGAAATGATGAGAAAGTGAACTCTTTTCTTATGTTTGGTTTATAAGTTTAGTGAGAAATGGTGAGAAAGAGAATTCTCTTTCTAAGCTTATTTCATTTCTCACCCAAAGTTGTGAGCTTTGATGAGAAACAAGTTTATTGGTTTTTTCAGTCCTTTTTATTTTGGTGGATATGTTTTCTTTGGGTCTCGTTAGTGAAGATCTTGTATAATTTCTTGGTGATTAGTTAGAATTAAGCTAGTGAATCTGATGGATGCAATTTTTTTTAAAAAAGTATTTGCCTTGGAGATTGTATGGGAAAAATTCTGCACATGGCAAATGATGTTGTTCCAATAAGAGATCATGCTTCCCAAACACTCTCACACTTGCAAGGTAAAACACTTTGAACACTAAGTTGACTGAGATGGTGTGCCAGAGGGCACTCCATTACTTAAGCCAGCAACTAAGAGAATATAATGAGAAAGTATGTGTATGATTGAGTACCAGACTGTCCTATGGTCAATATGTATTTATAGTGTTGTCCTACTAGTTTAGGATTCCTCTCATAATCCAATTTGGACTAGGAAGCTAAATCCTACCTCTCTAAGAGCTTATGTTGGAGATTACTACTTGGAGGATAAAATAAGTTACTAATCTTAACTGTTTGCATAATCTAGCTGGGAATATGTTTCCTAGTTTGATTATGTCTTGGTCTTAGTTGCACGAAGCGGGAGCGGGAGCGGGAGCGAGGAAGCGCGAGCTGATAGAAGTTTCTTAGGTTGGGAGCGCCTCGGGGAGCGGTAATATATATATATTTTAATACACATTAGAAGTTTTTTTATAAATATTTTTATTTTAATACACATTAATTATTTTTTTATTTATTATATTTTTTAAATAATGTGTTATTGTTAATTTTTTTATTTTATTTTACATATATGTGTTTGTGTTTTTTTATTAATATGTATAATATATACTCATAAATATATATATTATATTTATGTGTTAATGTTTTTTTTATTTATATATATTATAAAGATTATATATATTAATATTTTTATTTTTTTAATTAAGTTTTTTTATTATATATTTATATGTATATATATGATATATATTAAATAATAATGTGTTAATGGTTTTTTTTTTTAATTTTAAATATATATATTTATATAAAGATTATATATGTTTTATCTTATATATTACTTATATTAGATATATATCGTGACAGAAGGCCAGAGAGAGAGAGAGCACGAGTGAGAGAAGGCAAAGACGAAGGCAGAGGAGACGATGACGATTAGCAAGGAGACGATCTGAGAGAGAGAGAGAGAGAGAGAGAGAGAGAGATGACCTTCGAAGTGTGAAAGAAGAAGAAAAACGAAGTAAAGAAGCAAGACATACCCAAAGACGACCTTCAGGTTCTTCACCTTCTTTCTCCTCTCTCTCTTTGTCGACCAACAAGTTAGGGTTTTTGTTCATAGCCACCAACGATCCCATCTTGGACATGATCACGTTTCTCTCTCTATAGAAACGCTATTCTTTACATGTTTCTTTCTAAGAAACGCGGAATCGCATTTCTTACGAAGATTCGTCACCTGGTTGCACGATTCTTGCAACTAAGGTCTTGGTTAGTTAGGTTGTTTGGCATCAACACTAAATCTTGTGATCGGTCCATGTGGCACTTGTAACGCTGTGCCAAATGTACCTCCTCCGACTGCCCTCAGCTTGTAATGTCTTGCTGAGAAGATAGTGGAAGCTTTTTTGTTTGGTACGACTGTACACCATATGTTCCCCACTCGGAGCGTCTGTTCTGTCCCCCATCTCTTCTTTTCCATTCTCAACAATCCCAACAACATAAATCCTGCTCTTGCTTTAAATAGGTTGAAAACCAGAATACTTGTGGAATTTTGACAGGGTAGAATGAACAATCTGAAAAGATTGAGAATTAGGATAACATTAGATGAACACAACATCAGCAAAACATATATTGCTGTTGTCAAGATCTTGGCACTTGGAATGGAATATAAATTGCCTAGACAAGATGTGATGTTGCAGAATTCTTGAAAAGAACTCCATGACTAAGATAAAAAAGTAAAGGGATAGGGGATCCCCTTGCCTAAGATCTTGGCACTAGGAAAGTAACCTACAAGAGCTTCATCTATAGAAATAGAGAACATAAGATATGAGTTGAAATACACACCTCAATCCAGTTTCTAGACCTTTTAGGAAGATGAAAAGTTGCCAAAATGTTCAGGATAAGCTTCCTAGAGACTGAATGAAAAGCCTTCATGATGTCAATTTTTCATTGCACTTCTAGGAGAAGAATTTGATCAGAGATTGACCTGCCTGAAATAAGGCACTTTGACAAGAGCTAGTCATATGATGAATAACTTGTATGAGCCTATTCATTTGTCAAAATCTTAGAAATGATCTTACAGGTTGTATTACAACAAGATATAGGCCTATAATCAGACATAGTACTGGGTTCAGGTACTGAAAGCACTAAAGTAATTGCAGTTGCATTAAGCTCCGCTAAAAGCTTTTCAGAGGCAAAGAAAGATTTAATAGCAGCAGCAGATTTAAGATTCAGTACAAACTATTAAAAGTGATGTTAAACAATCAAATTCATATATATGAAAAAGAATGAAACAAATTGATTTTGGCATATATTATAAATAGGTTTTATACGAAGACTAATATAAATTGTCCAAATCCCACTAATCATAAATTATTCAACAACCATAATATACTCTCTCGTGACATTCAAAAAATAGACTCGGGAACCGTATACGGAGTGTAATATGATGAAAGAATTAAGAGAGAGATTTTATTTTAAAACCTAAAATACTTTAAAAGGGATGTGTAGTTATTGTTCAAAAAAAGTTCTAAAAAAAAGTTTCAAGATCATTGTGTCTAACTTGACCCATGTAATATTAAATCATATTTTATTTCACTGAAATAATAATAGATAATTCATGGGTGTAAATTATTTTTAACCTTGAGCATTTTTATGACACCAAAATAGCAATAGATAATTCATGTATTTTATTGGATTCTATTAATAACTCTCTGATCACCAAAATAACAACAAATGATGCATAAGTATTGGTTATTTTCATATTAGACATTCTTAGAGGTTATATTTTATTATTTTCACTAAAAATGAATATGTAAAAGAGGATCAAAATCTATTGAACAAGTTTGTTTTAAGAATTGCATGAATCGTAAAAAATGAATCGGATCTTGAATCGATTTTGAATCACGTGATTTATCATAGATTCAATCCCAAAATAGATTCACCTATAGGGGCATATTGATTTTGAACTAATTGGATGGCAAATTGTAAGATTTGGATAACAGAGCCAGTGGTCGCCTGAAGATGATTTGAAGCTCCTAGGCAAGCCAACAATTTGGGAGAAAAATCTACAAAAAAAATTACAAACCAGATCAGTGAAGAAGAAGAGGGGAGAAGAAGTGGTAGAGAAGAAAAAAAGGGTGTAGAAGAAGGCCTGAATTAGAGAGGGAAAAAAAAAAGAAAGCAGAAGAAGAGAAGACCTGAAGTAGAGACTGGGAAAAAAATCAGTGTAGAAAACAATGGAGAAGGAGGAGAAGAGACAGCAGAAGAGGAATAGAAGACTTGAAGCAGAGGGGAAGAGAAGGAGAAGAACCAACCTGGATAGAGACTGGACTGGGTGACGGCAGTGAAGCCACTGAAGGCAACTAAGAGTTAGGGGTACTTTTTTTGTCGATTTCTTGTGGCTGAATGATCCCTGAATTTTTTTTGTATATGGAAGAGTCGTAATCTCTTGCAAGTGTCTGCACCACATTTTAAGTAAAAACAATACGATTAACAACAAAAAAAAAAATACCCAGCAAAATATAAAAAGCCGAAAGGACTTGTGGCTTTGTGCCTGACCAAGGCGCACACCTTAAGCACGTTTCATCAAATGCATGGTGCCTGGACCATGTTGAAGCTCTGGGCTTGTGCCTAGGCACACTTTTGACAACATTGGCCTGAGGTTATATTCTAAGATCCCAATGGATTGGCCTGCAGTGTTCCACACTCTGGATCTCACCATTGATTTGCCCAAACTGCATGTTTGGCCAGCCCACATTTACGTCTAACATATATCTCCAACTTGGACTCTATCTTGTTGACCATCCTATGTGGTTGGTCACCAATGACCTAGACTACCTTGGTCGACCAACCTCCAACCTTGTTGACTAAATGAACAACAATATCCACTATTTAAGGTCTTCTTGGACCTAGACTGAACCAAAGCATTTTTTATTTGAAAGTTTATTTTCAAATTTATTGAGATTTTCTATGGTGCGTGAATAAAATTTTCTTGGCGTTGTGTTTAGATCATAAATTTAAAAATTGTGTTTAAATCATAAATTTGAAAGAAAAAAAGAAAAAAAAAAACTACTATTTCATTCACATTCACCTTTCCATTTGCCTTTACTTTTTATTTTTTTCCATTCAAATTTCTATTCAAATCTATGATGATCCAAACACAATCCAAATATAATGGTTGACTCATGTTTCAAAAATTCAGAAAAAAGATTATAAAAAAAAAAAAACTTAAAACTGTTACCCAAAAACTGGAGTGTTTTCAAAAACTTTTCTCGAAAACTGTTTTCAGAAACAATTTAAACAAGTTTTGCGTATCAGTAGCCATTTCATTTCTTCAGTTTCTGAGAACACAAAACATTCGTTGAAAATGATTGACTGGTTCGCAGGTTAGAAATGGTTTCCATCAAATAGGAGTTACCATTGTTCTTCCAATCTATGGTCTGTTACTTTTCAGTTCTACAAGAAATCACTATCATTGTATACATCTCATAATATTAACCCCCTCCCCCAAAAAAAAAATAATTCAAAAAGTCAGTAGGATTACCATATAAGACCCGGCTAAGCTTCACAATGCTCTTGCGTTTCTCCCACCTTTTCTGCTCACCGCCTCACACAACCGACACGGTAATGTGTCTAAGCTCACTGCACGGGCCTTTCCGTAATTGTCCAAAACACCGCACTGTCTCCACGTATGGTATTCCGCATAAGCTACTGGGTTCCGCATAAGCTACTGGGTCGTTAGCACTTTAAGCTTCCAAGCTTCTAGGGCTTGTTCAATGTGGTCTTGGGTTTTAAGGTGCACATTACATAGTCATGGAATTGCCAACCTATGCTAGTCCCAACACTAACAAAGTATTTTAGTATCCTCAATTTGAAAATTCCTTCTTTGGGTTATAAGAGATAAGAATTCTCGAAACCCCTTCAATCAAAAAAACAAATCATTATGTAAATGCAAAATTGATTGTAGTTGTTGCCATGACCACCGATGCTGCCATTGCTTCCTTTCTTTCCACTATGATCACTCCTACACTACTACTGCAATGATAGTACCATTTTTTATAATACCATTATTGTCAACACCTTCGTTGGCCGCCAAGAATGCACCACCACCATGCCATACCACTAAGACCACCACATCACTACTGGCTTCCCATTGCTATTGCTACCACCATCATCTTGGTGCTACATGAGTTGACATCTCCATTATTACAAATTCAACTTATTTAAATTATTACACTCGTCTAAATAATGTTTGAAGTGAAGGTATTTTTATTTCATTCTAACTTGAATCCCTTCATTTTTCAATTCCTTTGTAGTTGCAAATTTTTCATCCGAATACACTTAAAATTCCTTGGTTGTTTCTTGCAGGATTTTTCTTTTTCCTGTTATTATTATGTATATATATATATATTATGGTTATTGACACTGAAAGACTAACGAATTGCATAAGTCGTATTTGAATCATGAATCTAAGATCCTCTAATGATTTGCGTAGATTCATTGAGATTTGTTACAGTATGAGATTCACCCTAGAGACTCTAATCCAAGTGGGGTTAAATCAAGTCTAATCATTAGATTTTGATGAGATTCACCCTAGACTCTAGAGACTCTATTATTGTGATTATATAAACTTAGTCATATATGCTTGTATGGATGGAGCGACATTATCAATCCTTCTGATTGCTGCAACTTTTGAATTTGCAGATTGAAGCTTTGGCTTTTCCTTGCTTATGTTATATCATTCGTCTCCCTAGCAGCTGCAGTAGGTCTATTGATACAAGATGCACTTGTGGAAACTGGCCCCTTCAGCATGGACAGGAACTGCAGGTGTTTTGCAATGTGTGTTCGTGTTGATCAGGTATGTGTTTTTTTCACGCTTTGAGCATTTGTTTGTGTGTATCCTGTATCAATTTGGCCTTTTTGAATGTTTGTGCACCTGTTTAGATTAATGAAAAATGCTACTTCTATTGTGTACATTTTATCATGCTTCAGGGACTTTTCCATACCCCTAGCAATCCTTAACACCCCCCACCAAAAGAGAAGAAATAAAATGTATTAGTGACCTTTGGCTGTGTTATTAGTGCCTTCGGTGTCCGACATGCATCAGACACTTTGGAGGAAGTGTCCCCATTCTTTTTGTTTTTCAATTGAACACGTTGGGACACACAATGCCCCTTTTATTTACTTCAATTTATTTTCACCGAAGTAGCATATCCAAGTTGATGAATTTGATGAAAATAAATATTTTACATAGAATAAATATATAAAATTATGTGTTTGCATGTGTCCTATGCATGTCATGTCCTAGATTTTTTGAAAATTTTAGCATCCGCGTGTCTGTTGTCCGTGCTTCTTAGGGGGGTTTGAGTAGTTGACCTTTGGAAGATGAACCTTAATTGTGCACTGGATCTTGTTGTTTTAATGACAGTTTTCATGTCCTAACGTGAAATAAACTGCATGCTCACACTTTGTGCCTAGGCACATCCATCAACTTTTTAGGTGTTTGATCTACAATAGTGGCTGTCTCACTCTCCTCAAATTCATATTCGTGCATAAAGAAGATTATGTTTTTTTCAAAAAGTTTACTCACATCATTCATATTGGTATGCTATTCTTGTGGTAATTCGTGGTGGTAGCTCATATATTTTCTCTGCAGTGGGTTGATTTATTGGACTTCTCATTCGGAGTAGGGGTGAATTGGGATGTAATTGTTGCAGCTGAAATCATCATTTTGGGGCTCTCCATGCAGGTTTCAATTTTTAGTCATTAGTCATGGAAACCAAGGTAGTGTGCCTCCTGATGTAAATGTGTGCTAACAATTTGAAGTTTCAACTGTTTATCCAAGTAAAAGAGTAAATGCCATTTTATTTTAAAATTATGATAATACATCCTGATTTTGTTATTGTATCTGACTGAGTGTAGTGCCAATTACATGTTATAATGACTTAAATTCTCTTCTTTTTTTTTGTGGCTGTTGAACCCTGAATTGATTGAGGCCATCTTTCTCTCTCTCAAATTAAATCACTTATTTTCTAATTTGGAAGATTTCTGGTTTTTACTTTTGTTCCTTGGAATTCAAAATTTGTCTTCATTTGGATCAATTTGAGAAATATGTATTCATAAAGTGGTTCCGTTATTCGAAGAATTGAATGAATTACAAATTATGGGGGATGTTTTCCCCTGAAAGAGCTGTGTAATAAACTGCTCTCCTCTGTCGCTCGCATACTGTTATGTTTAAAGAATTGGAGATCGTCTTCTATGGATTTTGACTTTTTCCTATTTCTTTTTTATTTATTTATTTATTTGGAGTAGCAGATTTATCATCAATAAACTGAAACATAAGCCGTGGCCTTGGTGCCTTTTTTTGGATTATCTGCACCAATTTTCTGTCATTTGAAGAATACAAAAATGACCTATCATCCCCTGTTTCTCCCAAAACACAATTCTGCTTCAATGTTTCATTCATTGCTCACACAGCCCAACCCCAATTTGGGGCCTTATGTAGATTACTGGTTTACTATGTTGCTTTGATGGTTTTTCTTGTACTAAACAGGCATGAAATGATTAGATTGAAGGGAGTTGTGTTGAGTAGTGAGGCACCGTACTCTCTTTTTTGTGTTTTATTCAATAAATCAGGTAAACAGTCTCTCTTAAAATAGAGCACCACAAAAACTTATCGTTAGAGTTACACCTTTTGTTTATTATTTGATGTTGTATGGTTGGATTTGTATCAAGTGTGTAACATCAAATGGTAAACAAAATGTGGTGAAAAGAAAAATGATCATCCTAGTTGTAAGAATATAAACAACTAATAATGTTGCAGCAACTTGACAAGTTAGATAGTTGGGAGGACTCTTGCAACCCTTGCTGAACATTTCTGCCTATGACCTTCTCCGGCAAGTCCCCCTGCAACTACCTTTGCGCATATTCAACGAGTTCCCTCCATCTCTATCAACTACCACCTTCAGTCATCACTGCTCGCTGGCATTTTACTCGGACAATTATTGAGAACTTATGTATATAAGAAAGGGAGAATTACATTCAGCCTAAAGTTAGAAAAAGAAATTACACAAAAATGATAAACTTTATAATATTAATAATTAAAATTATAAACTTTTTCTTGTCTTGGTAAATATTTTTTCCAAACCCACTTAATTGTAATTACCCCTACAATAAACATTTTTTTTTTAAACTTTTTTTTTTGTAAGAATAAACCTAAGCATGTTTCATGTTTTCTTAAAATGAAAGATTGTATAGTACCAATATTACTAAACCCTTTCTTACTCTACCCTTGCCATCTTCTTGATTTTCATCCCCACAATAAAAAAGTGAGTGAGAATATATGCTATTGCCTAATCCGGCTCCATTGCTATTTCCAACCCGGAAAATTATTCAATAATCTCGGAACACCACATGACTATACTCCAAGCCAATCACCAATTACTTAGCCGCATGTTATTCTCGTATCTCCAACATAAATTTTTCTACTGACTTGGTAAAATCTTGACCATCCAAAGTAGTGGACTATGTGGCTTGGATAATAGAAAGAAAGATTCTAACTATACTGAATCTGATAACAAAACAAAATCTCCCTCACATGAGGTAACCCACCAAATGTGAGAATGTCATCCTATGTGATAGAATTGTGTCCGATTTTATGGACATAGAACAAATTTGGCGAAGAACTTTACTGGAGAATAGTCGGAACTGTGATAAACACAAACACCTATTAAAAAAATGATAAAGATTCTTATTGAATTATCAATATTTATAGTGAAATATCATATGAATGTATGGATCAATATCTATGTGTAGTTAGTACAAAAATTGGTACAATATCAAGCATTGCAACAGAGCTCTAGGCATTTAAGAATGGACTTAGATGAGCTCTTAATCACAACATCTCCAATTTGGTAGTTGAGATTGATATTGATGCAGGTACCCATTAACAAGACTAAGGGTTGTTGGAAATTATGGTTTTTTATGGGCTTATTTTGGACCAACTTTGAGTCTAAATTTGAGTGGAGCCTACACATCTTTTGGGGTGGGTCCAAAGAGGTGACGTGTTCCTTGCCACATGGCAAATCACATGGTGCAAACGGTTCGTCAAAACCATTTATGAGTAAATGCGAAATTGACATCGTTTTTGGGTTCGTAGAATGGACAATTAAAGAGTAAAATGTGGGTTTTATTGAAATGATTGTCCTACATTGAAACTTTAAGAGAGCTTGTATGTGTTTATAAGCTCTAGGTGGACAAACTTGGGTTGGGCTCCAAGGGGCACCCCAAGTTTGTAGAAGGGAAGAGTAATGGACAAAGTGAGCTTTGGCTCAAACCACCACATGCGCCGCCACCGTCTGGCCAGGCACGAGTGTAGGTCGACTCAGTCCTAAAATTAATTTTTTGGACAAAATTTATTTGAATTTTTCCAAAAATTCTTGCAGGAAAATTATTTTTTTCTGAACGAAATTAATTCAAATTTCCTGTCCAAACAGTGCCTCATCTGGTTTCATTTTCCAGCAGATTCAAACATTCAAAACTGTTTCAAATAAATTTGAATTTTTGCACTTGTTCAGTTTGAATTCTGCACCTGTTCACTTCAATCTGCACCTGTTTGGCCTTTCCAAAGGGACACCACTTTGCCTATAAAAGCAGACCCTTTTCCAGCAACTTTTTGATTCCGAAAATTCTCTTCTTTCCTTCATTTGTGCTTTCTTGCATATATATTCTACATATTGTTTTTAGGAATTTTTTTGAGAATATAGAACACAGGTTTGGTTTGCCGTACAGATTGTTTGGAGTGCTACTACAATTTATGTAAGATCATTGTATACTAGAAGATAGATGCCATTTATTTGTAAGTATCGGAACGGGGCGAATCTGTCTTAAGAATAGAGTGTCATACACTCGACTTGATAATTTTTGTACTTTTTGGTTTTGGTAAATAAATTCTATAAGTAATTTATTTTTATTTGTTTGATTTGGTTTTAAGTTATTACACAGAAGATTGTTCTAACAATCTTAAGACATATTCAAATTATTCTGTTTATACAGAATTTTTCGTTTGTTTCCTTTTCTTCTTTTCTTCTTCTTATAGAAATTATTTTCTGTGCTTATACAAAATAATATTCTGGTTAGAAAATACAAATAGTAGTAATATACTATTTGACAAATAGTAGTAATATACTGGTTATCATTAACAATTTTAGAATATTCATTTGCGAATTTGGTTAGAACTTAATTTTGATTTTCAGAAACAATTTCTGAATTTTCATTAATTAAAATTATGTTTTCAGTATTTCAATTTTTGAAGTGTTATAGAAATATTTTTTTGTGTGGAATTAATTTGTTTAAATAAAATTGTATTTTCACATTAATTGGAAATAAAAGTTAAATTCTGTGTTTATGGTTTAATTTTTCTGTGTAGTATAAAATTCTAATTATAATTTTGTTTTATAATTTAGAATTCATGGCTACTGAAACTAGTCAAACTAATGTTCAAACTAGTGCTGGTATGGTGACTGCAATTACTCTA